>OZ021714.1:14318429-15568429 GCA_963978555.1 Galerucella nymphaeae
ACGAACAACCAAGTCTAAAAATCTCGCTTAAATAAATTTAGAGTAAAGAATTTATAGTCTATTTGAAATAGTAAATCGGTGTCTAAGAGCAAAGCAATAATTTAATAGTATATTATTAAACGAGCAATGTATGATAGCCATAATTCACGATGGGTGACGTTTGCGTTACGAGCCGCAGGCGAGGGGCGCAAGTCACCCAAGTAAATTATGACCATAAATTGCGAGTAGAATACTATACTTTGTTCACGACGTTAAAATACTTAATATTAGAAAATATCGTTATGAAAAGTATCAATACTAAAAATTACAATATTTTATCGATACGATATATTTAAGAAACAAATTTCCTGAGCAAAATACACAGATTTAATAGTCTATTTCATATTGTACCAGTACCCCCATCTCTAGTTCATAATACACTACAGTGTATTATGAACCATAATTCACTACAGTGTATTATGAACCATAATTCACAACAGTTGATATATGGGTACTATATATCTTTTGTTAGGAGGTAAAATATTGACTTATTATTAGGTAGTCGTGGGCAAATATATTTTCACTCAAATAATCTCAATGAAAGAAGCAAGCACTACTAAATCCTGATTTAAATTTGATGATGTATTTTGGGTTGTATGTAGTGTTCTGGACGAGAAGTTCACTCATTTAAATGGTAAGTTTCAACTGATTATATATTTATTTTGTAGTAGTAAAGAAAGCCGTTTGTTTTTAAACTAAAAGCTGATGATACTTTCGGATTAACCATAATAAAACTAGTCAAGAAAATTACAAAGAACCGGAAAATATAAAATCTATCGTGTATCAATAGGTTTTTTTTTAAATTAATTTCACCCATCAATAACGCATTATGTAGTAGCACTTAAATCAATAAATAAACATTTTGGGTGTTGATAAAAATCCGAAACATTTCATATACGTTTCTCAATTAATTTCTAAACATTTTTTTATTAACTGTTGATTAGAGTACTGTATAAATAGTGGTTATATTTTAAAACAATATATTTATAACGGTACGTTGTATTGATACTTCACACAGTATCGCCCATCTCTATATATGTCAAAATATTTTATGTAGCTGCCACAACATTTTGAGGTTAGTAATACCAAATCGTTACTGACTTTTATTTAATAAAGATATTAAGGGTCGAGGAAAGCTGGATCAGTGGAAATGGGAATTCCCAATTAAACGAGATATGGGGTTGGAGAAAAATTTTGAACCAACTATTTTTTTATAAAAGAAGAATAAATTGACCTTGGAATAATCTTATTTCATTAATTTGAAGATATGAGTCTAAGGTCCGACTGGTTTTTCTGAGTTATCATCTAATTTCCTTCTTAGAAATTTCATTTAAATATCACTGCGTAAACAGCTATGATAAAGTCGAATTTTAAAGTCGGTTTTAATTATTGTTATTTAATGATTCCCTTATCGAACACATTGGCTTGCGTCAATTTTTTTCAAAGGTCAAATAATTATTCGTAAAATCCAATATTTTGAATAGTTTTAATATTCTAACTAATTATAAAGAAAGAATCATAGAAAAAACCGTCTCATTGCTTTAAGAAATCAGAAATTCCATGACAAGCCAGAGGATAATTTGATGAAATGTACAGGATGTAAAAAAAAGGCTGGTCATAAATACCACATATTCTAATTCTATAAATAACTCGATCCAACTCATGCACATTTGTACTAGGGTAACTTGGTTTGGCTGAGGTGGTGCGACGAAGGGAAGAAATTTGTGACCGGAGACTAGCTGCAACACACCCTTCACATAGAAGGGACTGGGATAGGAGTGTACAGGTCAGAAACCAAACACTTTTAAAGCTTGTCTGATAGATGATTTTCATATGCATTTATACGTCTTAGGGCTACTTCTGCTTGAACTTCCAAATATTTCCATTGATTGGCTGGCTGTCGAATTTTTTGTGAGTTTCAGATTGGGACTAAAATTTAACAATTCATGATAATAGGAGCTGGAACTCACCGAAACTTTGAAATAAAGATTGTGGGTTGATTTCTCGAAATAATTTTCAAAAAGAATAATTAATATACCTAAAGGAACATACAGAGTATACATTTTTCAATTGCAATGTTTATATTATTGTCGCTAAACCCGATGGGGTAGGATACAATAATTTATAGACATTCTGTTTCTTTTTACTTAGGAATTGAAAAAAAATACCGTTTTTGATTGTTCGCATTTGTATCGTTGATTAACCAAAGTGGAACAGCTGAAATTACTTATTTTAACCGACTTTTTTTTATCATCTACATATATTCGTATTTTAATGAGGAGGTACTTTAAAAAACGGTTGTATCACTTGAATAGTCATTTCCTGTGAACTAAATTTTTATCATAATTTCAATGGTTTTAAGGCTATCGGCCAGTTTTTCAATTGAATATAAAGTCTTTATTAAAATTTAATTGACGATTAATGCAAAGGAACGGTTTTTCAATGTTATATTAGATGTATCAATTAAACTTCTTGTTAGCTAACGTAAAGATGTGGTGTATTTTAAGAAATTAATACCTACTTAATTTTTCCGTCGGCCGTTCGTGTTTGAATTTCTGGTTGTTTTACTTGTGAATTGTGGCAAAAAGGTGTTTTATTTCGTTTATATTGTGTTTTTGGTACTTTAAAATTGTCGTCAAACATGTATTTTGATATGAATGTGTACTCTAGTGACGAAGAGCCTAGACGTCCAAAAACTATACGTCCTAGACCAAATTCTTTTGAGGAAAACAACAATAAATACTTTTTGGACAGATTTAGATTAAGTAAAGATACGGTAGAACATTTATCCGAGTTATTATAAGATATTCTTTCACATCCAACTGATAGGTAAATTTAAAAATTTGATAAGTCAGGAATTAAATTAAAATTATTTTATTTCATCTTTTTGTAGTTACTACAAAATCAAGAATAAGTTCCACCACAACGTATTATTATTATTATTTTTAGGTATAAGTACACCGACCTTTGAATATAAATCTTCAGAATGGTATACGTAATTAATATAAATTTTAGGTTAACCCCTGTTCTTCTTTTCTTTTAGTGATGATATTACCATAGAGAAAGTAAAATATTATTACATCTCAGGCGAAAACTTGACAGTATCTGTTGCCAACCTCCAGAAAATATCCTAAATATTAAATTACTTAACTGATAATTAAAAGTTGTTTTAAAAACAGTACCTTGTTGTTAAGTATCTATTATTTTTAATTAATAATTAGGTAATTTAAACTTAAATAATATATTGAAAAACTGGCTGTAAGTGATACAAATTACAGTTTTGGCGATAATGTACCTTCGCTTCGCGGTCGGATTATTTAAACTGTCAACCTGACACTCTTTGCAACTATACAACAAGTTATCGATAACCTGATTATTTTGAAGTACTTATAGTATTATTACTGATAATCCCACCCCCTTGTATTGTAATAGTGATATTGGAAAAAATTTGATATTCACTTTTCTAAAATCTCAAATCTGACTGTTCTTTGAAAACTTAAACCACCCCATACTATAAATGAAAAAAACACATAAAATCATATAAGGAGTACTTCTTTTTGCTCATATGTGGTCGTTCATAAATTAACTTCCTCCCTTCTTTGGTCAGCTTCAGCATTCATTTCCGGCAATCGCCAGTCTTTCCAAAGTTTGCGATTTTCAATGAGAAAACGTTGCAAATTATGTATAAATGTAAATTGACAACATTTTTAACCTCTGTAGCAATTTGTTGGCTGTTTAAATTCATTTGTTAATAAAATCACCAGCTTTGACAAGTATTTTCAACAATCTTCTTCGAATTTTTTACATGCATTGCTGTTTTCATAAATTGATATGTAAAGGTTATGCGTTTTTAACGTGAAAATTTATCGAGGAATACAAAATAAAATGAAAATATCTCCAAATGCCAGTGGCGTAAAAAATGGGAGGGGAAAGATGACATATTCTTCCAAATGTACACCACTGGATCAAGAATTGAAAGATAATTTTCCATCAAAATATGCTTTTTTACATTTAAAAACAATTTGCCAAATGTCAAACCAATTCATCCATCTATTTTTAAGTTATCAAATTAAAACATTTGAAGGTAAGATTATACAGCAAATAAAATAAAATAAGGAACTAATTAAAATAAGTTAAGAAATAAGGACAAAAAAACATTGGTTATACAGATCAATTAAAATAAAATAAGAAGTAAGAGTAAGAGCCGTTTTACACGTACGAGAATTATTGCGAAATTTACTCTGAAAATTACTCTGGTAATTTTCATAAGAATTTTGGAAACATTTCACTACTTGACTGTTTTACACATAATATTTTTACCACTATAAATTTCATAAGAATTCATGCCATACGACTGCGCAGTGAGATTGTTTTTGGGATAAGTTGTCATGGTTACGATTTACATATTGAAATTTCTGAATAATCAGCTGTATAGGGCATGTCCACGTGACGTCACAAACTAGCTGGTGGTAAAACAATAAACAAAGCCACGTGGTACTTATAGTGAGGTTATGCTGCTTCATAATGTTAGATCGTGTTTGAGTTTAGTTGGTTTTGCTTCAGTGTACTTTTAAAGTTATTTTAATTGTTGAGCTTGCATATTTAATACTATATAATATAGGTTAATAGTTGTTTGTTGTTTGATAATTTTTCATCGTGTCTATTGTTTATTGTTTTACCACCGTCGTATTGTCAATGTCAGCTGTCGTGGACATGCCCTATTGGAACCGTTTATTTGATTGGTTATTTATTTTATTTATTGAGATTTGCATTTATGCCAAGGTTTTGGCTTTCCTAAATGAAGAAAACGACAACAAATAATGACACATTGACGCCATTATTGTTTTTATCCTATTTTTGGCTTCTGCGTCGATTCTCACGCACTTTCTAAAAATATAGAACATGTCAATATTTTTACTCCGAAAATTTTGGCAATAATTCTTTGACGTATAAAACAGCAAAAATTATTCTTATGAAAATTTTCAGAGTAAATTTCGCAATAATTCTCGTACGTGTAAAATGGTTCTAAGCCAATCAAATTGGAGGTTTTTTGACAATGACTTTGTTTGTGTTTTGTGCAAGCTTAGAACCGTTTTACACGTACGAGAATTATTGCGAAATTTACTCTGAAAATTTTCATAAGAATAATTTTTGCTGTTTTACACGTCAAAGAATTATTGCCAAAATTTTCGGAGTAAAAATATTGACATGTTCTATATTTTTAGAAAGTGCGTGAGAATCGACGCAGAAGCCAAAAATAGAATAAAAACAATAATGGCTTCAATGTGTCATTATTTGTTGTCGTTTTTTTCATTTAGGAAAGCCAAAACCTTGGCATAAACGCAAATCTCATTTAATAAAATAAATAATCAATCAAATAAACGGTTCCAATACAGCTGATTATTCAGAAATTTCAATATGTAAATCGTAACCATGACAACTTATCCCAAAAACAATCTCACTGCGCAGTCGTATGGCATGAATTCTTATGAAATTTATAGTGGTAAAAATATTATGTGTAAAACAGTCAAGTAGTGAAATGTTTCCAAAATTCTTATGAAAATTACCAGAGTAATTTTCAGAGTAAATTTCGCAATAATTATCGTACGTGTAAAACGGTTCTTAGTGAATTCCACTTTTTGTTTAATATTTTGCTCAATATTTCTATCATCCATCTCTATCACAAGAAAAATTCAATCAAAGTAAACAAATAAATATAATATTTTTAGGTTACATGTTAAAAGAATAATTGGAACCTCAGAACATTTAGAACAGAAATATCTGGGTCATGCGCTTTACCGGTTTCCAAACAAATTAAAATAAAATAAAACAAAAAGATAAAAGTTGGCCATCTTTTGTACTAATTCTTATTTACTATTTTACCTTATTTCTTGTATAAACGCTTTCATAGAGATGCTTATGTTCATCTTTATTATTTTAATTTATTTTATTCCTTATTTTATTTTATTTGCTGTATAATCTCACCTTGAATTTTCATAACTTTAACATCTTGTCCAATTTTAGGGGACGTATTTACATGCAAACGTTGTAAGTGTCATTTTGAAAGCACCCTGTATATCGTACCCATTAAATCAAAATCGGTTGAGATATGCGGATTTTCCAGGGGTGCTTCCAAACAAAATAGGTCACACTGTATAAGTAGATTATGAAATTTTTTTCGAAAATGCACCATACATATAATAATTTATCTAAATAATAAAATTGTCCAAATATATTTAAGAAAATTTAGAAATTGCGTAAACTCATTAAATGATATTTTATCATATTGCTAAAGTCAATATTTGTTACTAAATATTAACTGATGTGAATGTATTTAACTACCTAATATTATCATTTATTTGCAAATAAGACACGTCACGTGTACGCCAGGGAAAAAGTAAATATTTTAATTTAAAAGAGCCTGACATTTAGACCCTTTTCAGACCTGTAGCCTGTAGCCTTGATTCAGTAACTGAGATTTTTAATCGCTTGAGAAATCTTGCTTGGAATAGCTTGTGACGCATTTGTCCGTTCCAGTGTAGTAAGTGCAGTAAAGAGGTGAAAGAAATCTCAATGCTGTGGTACTTCTAAAAAAATGTTTATTATCACACACTTTCCTATAGGAAAATACCCAGGAATTACATGCGTTAAATCTTTGACATTTGCTTTTTTAAGTCATGCTGTTATTCGTTATTTTTGGAAAGAGGAATCATTCGACCTACGTTGCCATTTAAAAAAATTCAAGATTATGGCAGTCTATTGAAAAGAATACCTACAATACGGTTTATAATCCTCCTAGAAAATGATAATAATATGTTTATTCTTTTTTCTTTTTCGCTACCCTGTATAGATAGTGTGAGCCAGTATAACAAAGCACTGCACGCTTTTTGTAATAATTAATATTTTTTATTCCGATCTGATATACAAGCGTGTATCTTTTTTTGTTTATAAATTTTAATTTGTAATTCATATCTGCTATAAACAAAATGCTTTTAATTAATTGATTTATTGAAATGCATCCCGGATATAAATATGTATTATACATTTTAATTTGTTTACTCTTATTACTAAAACCGAATGAAAGTTTGTTTAGTCTTTCAATCTGTCAATACGATTCGTAGCAATTCAATCAGTATAATAATATCTGAAAATAAGTGTAATTACAGTTCACTGACAAATATTTCGTTGGAGTGGTTCACAAGTGCCATCTCATTCCATTCCATTTAAAAGAAAAATTGGGTGTGACAATTAAAAACATAACAAAATTATGTTTGTCCACGACCACCTCATAATAAGTAAATATTTTACCTCCTTATAAAAGGTATATGGTACCCATATATCTACTAGAGTGAATTATGGTTCATAATACACTGGAGTGTATTATGGTTCAATAACTAGACTAGAGATGGTGGTACAATATGAAATAAACAATGTAATCTGTGTATTTTGCTCAGGAAATTTGTTTCTGAAATATGTTGTAAGTTTTAGTATTGATACTTTTCATAACGATATTTTCTAATATTAAGTATTTTAAAACAATATATTTATAACAGTACGTTGTATGGATACTTTACACAGTATCGCCCATCTCTATATATGTCGAATTATTTGATCTAGCTACCACAACAATTTGAGGTTAGTAATACCAAATCGCTACTGACATTTATTTAATAAAGAAACTAAGAGTTGTGGACAAAGTATAGTATTCTACTAGCAATGTATGGCCAATATTCAATGGGGTGACTTGCGCCCCGTCACCCATTGTGAATAATGGCTATCATAAATTGCTCGTTTAATAATATACTATTTTGTTCTCGCAAGGTTTTCATATCGATTTTAAATTTCAATCGTCTCTCTCTTATCTCTCTTCTATTTTGTTTCTTCTCCAGAACAAATTCTGTGGGAAGTATATTTACTAGTCTAGAACTATGATGGTATCGAATTAAAATTCGTTACGTGGAATATTATAACATTATTATTTCGAACTATTTTAAAATAACCAACCTTCTCTCTTCTCTTTTCCCCTTTCCTCTCTCTTCTCTCGCGTGGATTAAAATTCAACAAGTGGGATATTATAAAAATATAATCTCTCTCTTCTCTTCTCTTCTCTTCTCTTCTCTTCTCTTCTCTTCTCTTCTCTTCTCTTCTCTTCTCTTCTCTTCTCTTCTCTTCTCTTCTCTTCTCTTCTCTTCTCTTCTCTTCTCTTCTCTTCTCTTCTCTTCTCTTCTCTTCTCTTCTCTCTCTCTTCTCTTCTCTTCTCTTCTCTTCTCTTCTCTTCTCTTCTCTTCTCTTCTCTTCTCTTCTCTCTCTCTTCTCTTCTCTTCTCTTCTCTTCTCTTCTCTTCTCTTCTCTTCTCTTCTCTTCTCTTCTCTTCTTCTCTTCTCTTCTCTTCTCTTCTCTTCTCTTCTCTTCTCTTCTCTTCTCTTCTCTTCTCTTCTCTTCTCCTCTCCTCTCTTCTCTTCTCTTCTCTTCTCTTCTCTTCTCTTCTCTTCTCTTCTCTTCTCTTCTCTTCTCTTCTCTTCTCTTCTCTTCTCTTCTCTTCTCTTCTCTCTCTTCTCTTCTCTTCTCTTCTCTTCTCTTCTCTTCTCTTCTCTTCTCTTCTCTTCTCTTCTCTTCTCTTCTCTTCTCTTCTCTTCTCTTCTCTTCTCTTCTCTTCTCTTCTCTTCTCTTCTCTTCTCTTCTCTTCTCTTCTCTTCTCTTCTCTTCTCTTCTCTTCTTCTCTTCTCTCTCTTCTCTTCTCTTCTCTTCTCTTCTCTTCTCTTCTCTTCTCTTCTCTTCTCTTCTCTTCTCTTCTCTTCTCTTCTCTTCTCTTCTCTTCTCTTGCGTGGATTAAAATTCAACAAGTGGGATATTATAAAAATATAATCTATCTCTTCTCCCTCTTCTCTCTTTTATCTCTCCTCTCTCCCTCTTCTCTCTTTTATCTCTATTCTCTCTCTTTTCTCCCTTCTATCTCTCTTCTCTCTCTCTTCTCCCTTCTCTCTCTCTTCTACCTTCTATCTCTCTTCTCTATCTCCTCTATCTTCTCTTGCTTCTCTATCATTTCTCTCTTCTCTATCTCCTTTATATCCTCTATCATCTTCTCTATTTCCTTTATATTCTCTATCATCTCTCTCCTCTCTTCTCCAAGAACAAATTCTGTTTGAATTATATCTACTAACTTAATTGCCAGACCTTGCTACTGTTATTTATTTTTTGCAAAACTTTTTTGGTATTTAAAATTCATCAAAAAATGACACATTTTTGACGTAACTACGGCCATGACCAATTCCAGATATATATTCTTTCTTGACAAAAGGTATTATAGTTGATTGAAACCACCGAAGTAAAAATACATCGAATAAATAAAACGGAATGCGAGAAAAAAGAAAACGAAATTCGATGAATAATAGCAGCACTGTAAAAGTTATTTCAAATCTTGTTTTGAAGAACAAAATGTGTTAACTCGGTAAGTCATGTTTCTAAATTTGCTAATTATCAAAAACGTCATCGCTGCTGCATACCTCACGATCAAGGAATACCTTTCTGTGTTCGCAAATGAATTACACGGTTGTTTAAATTTAGCATCCACGTTTTTGCGATCGGATAAAAAATTTACACTCATAAAATATATACAGAGTGAGTTTTAAGTATGCCTCAATTATATCGAAAACGGATCACACTATTTTTTATAGATTTTGCTGTACAATGATCTGATAAAAAAAACACCCTGTGAACGTTTTACGCATCAAGTACTTGTCGAAAATCAAAATTTGATAGTAGGCTTTTGGCATGTCACAATTTCATTTCTGTTATTAAGTCACTAGCTCTGTCAAATGTCAATGAAAAAAGTAGTTAGAAGAATAGAGATACAGCTAATTAGAAATGCTACAAAAATAGAAAATGGACCAACACAATTAAACGAATATCAACAAAAATAAATATAACTGACATTTGACATAACTAGTGACTGAATAACTCATTAAATGGTGACTTGCGAAGAGTTTCTAGAATGATTGGCCTTCGATATGTTGAGTATTCTAGGACACACATTTGGGTAATTTTTGAAAATGGAGAGTCTTTCAGGATTTATTCCAGTTAAGCGAGCTGCGAAATCAGCGCTAAGCATTAGTGAAAAGATTATTGTGCTTAATGTATTTAATGCACTTAGATATCAAAAAAGTGCAATAAGTATCGATTCTACAGTGGAACTTTGTTCAAAGATGACAGGTATTGGAAAAGCAACCATCTACAGGCTGATGCGGGAAGAAAAGACAGGAACCGTGACGCCACCAAAACCATCTCCAGGAAGGCGAACAATACCGATCGATGAGGACGAAAAGGCCATCATAAGACGAAAGGTGCATTCATTCTATTTCAATAAGGAGATCCCTACTTTGGATAGAGTTGTAGGGGCAGTAAAAGAAGACTTTCCTGCAATCAAGATAGATAAACTATGGAAAGTTCTAAGAGAAATGAATTTTAGATGGGAAAAACATAGTCGGAAGTCTCATTTGCTCGAAAAAGATGAAATAGTGTGTTGGAGACGTAATTATTTGAGAAAAATAAGACAATTTCGCAATGAAAACAAAACAATTTTCTATTTGGACGAAACATGGCTGAACGAAGGCTACACAGTTGGAAAAATATGGACAGACAAAAATGTGACTTCTCACCGGCAAGCATTTTTAGACGGTCTATCAACAGGAATAAATCCACCCCCTGGAAAAGGAAAACGATTAATTATAATTCACATCGGTAGCTCCTGACTTACTATAAATTTTATAGAATTTTAAATAGAAACATTTTTCCAAATTTACTTGCTTATTGGTTGCTTTATTGTTATTAGTATTATATTTATTCAAATACAAGGGTAACAAATTATGCCACACATCCGAATGTTCACTAAATTATATAATTACATATTATTGTGTTTAATATAAACTTAAACCCACCCGAAAGCACGTGCATGAGTGCAAAACATCACAGGTAGAATCCTACCGCTTATTGTTCGAGCCTCGGGTTAAGCTTTGTATTTGACGCCCTTATCAGATCTATAGGAATGGAAAGTTTAATAAATGCAAAAGGGTCTATACTTTCAATGTATATACTATTTAAAACTTGGCAATTTAGGTGGACCACGTTGTATACGTGTTTGACGGATTTTAATGATTTATTACTATCAACCAATTTCAAATCGAGTTATAGATGTTCGCAATGATAAAAATCATGCAAAATCTTATGTTTTAAACAGTAGACCTTAACTGTTATTCTTGTCAGAAAATACCACTTTTTGTTGGCCATACTTACCTTAGACCCAACTCCTCCTCTATTGCATGAAGTTTTTTTTCTGCTGCATATTCGCCATTTCGTTTCCTTCCTTTCTTAAGGTAGTATTCGTCTGCTTTTGGTTCGTGCATCTCCCAAATGCCACGATAATTTTGTCGAATTCTTGAACCAACGTTTTGAAATTCCGATTTTTATTGGTAATCGAGTGACATTTCTTTCAAAATATCACAATTCGAAAAATATTTTTGTCTAATTTAAATTCCCTTCGAACATTTTACAGTCTATAAAAGTTTATTGCCATTCAAAATATCCCAAATTTTGTGCCAAAAGGTTTGTTATGTGTGTCGATATAATCGAATTTGTACGGAAATGACGTTTGGTAGACATCCATCAATAACCAACCACATGTGAACATATTGTAATAATCTAAAAATATATTGAAGTCGTTTAACGGATGCTGTCATTAAAAAGAAATAACTAGAATTTAAAATTTTTATTTTTGGGTTACGGTCAATGTTTTATTTGATAGACAGTACTATTAGTCCAGTTCGCCATATAAACAATTTAGTAATATCTCAAAAAATAATAAAAATACACGACAAAAACGTAGATCAAAAAACAGATAAAGGAAGTTGTTTTAGCCCTACAATTCTGGTTATTGCTTTGCATATCAGGTTATACATGGTGTCCCGTAAATTAGAGGCATGATAGATCGTTAAGAAATATTTAAAATACCCAAATGCAACTTTCTTAGTTTGTGAGATACAGGCTTGTTAAAAGGTGCAGAAGAAATATTATTTTTTTCTTTCGTATCTTATAGGGGGATGGAAGTACAAATTTGAGATTTTTTTTAGGGTATTGTCTCTTCAAAACAGATCATCAGTATAAATTCTGTCAAATTCTAATAAGTCAGTGGCGTGGTACGAGGATTTCGGTTTACTTACCATATTTTTGAAACTCCTTGTATTATTTGTCTGCAATTATTGATTAAATTTTCTACATAAAAGGTATACTCTTTGTTAAACTCTGTAGAACACTACATTTACAATATTTTCAACTTTTTATTGCTTTTAGACACTTTTTTAATGTTGTAATGTTTTTAAACAATAAATTTGTTATAGTCGTAAATATTTTTTTCTACATTCATGCAAAAAACAACACTTTTGTGAAACACATTCAATGGAAAAAGTGGTTCTTTTGTGCACTAGTGCAATAACATTTTTATTGCACTCATCTTGTGTCAGTTTTGTGATGATTTATGACAAACATGAACATTTAAATAAAGTAAAAGTCCAGAGCAAGTGTCTGATCCTGCTTTAATACAACAATAATATAATATGTATATCTTACTACTAAGTCTCAACGAGTTACAATTATTGCTAAAATTTTTAATTATTTAAAATTTAAATGGTCAAGGCGAAAACCAGCTATGATTGAGTACTGACAAGGTGGAGGTCATGAAGATACAAAAAAAAAGAAGAACGATTTGAGTTTGATTAGGTTAGGTTAGGTTCCCAACCTATAATATTCAAATTTTACAGTTTTTGCATGAATGTAGAAAAAATATTGTATGCAACTCTTGCAAAACGTGTTTTTTGCACTTGACGTGTTGTCCAACTCGGCCTAAAGACCTCGTTGGACAATTTCACGTCGCGTGCAAAAAACACTCACTTTTTGCACTTGTTGCATAAATAACTATCTTAACACTTTATCTTTCCTTAAATAATTATGAATTACAAACCCATGAGAAACGTTTGTTTTATTTAGTATAATATATACGGGGTTTAGTTATTTTGTTATTTCTGTTAAAGCTACATCATGTGGATGCTGTGTCAATGAGTTGTCATCTTCTTTTATCTCCTGAGTAAACTTTTGAATGTCCGTTTCGCGTATCTACGTACTACATGTTTTACATCGCCTTGTATAAAAATATGGTAGCTTCCACAGTGCCTATTCTAGACACTAAAAGTCTGTTGTTGACAATTCTGTAAGGAGATTTTCTAATACTGTTTCCATATTAGTAGTGATTCTCCTTGTAGACATCCTCTATCGTTCGTAATAGAAAAAACAATGTACACAACTTTCAGCGCTTTACTATAAGATCACTTTCATTGAGGTCACATTGTTTTAGCTTGTCAATCTTTGGAATGTGATGTGGTACTTCCTCACATTAATTCTCCCTGAAACTATTAGTTTTGTATTCAATTGAATATTTGACGGCTTTGAAAAAAATTAAATGAATATACCAAGAAAATCATTAACTTTCTGCGAGTAACACGAGCGAAGATACTTTCCAATTTGGTTTGTTTTTAAAGCAATTATAACGCATTTCTATAAAATAAAAAATTGCCGTTTTTACGACTTGTATTGGGTGTGTGTGAGAGTGGATGTGCGCATTTTTAATACCTTTTGCGTTCGGTTCGTTATTTCTTTATAAAGAAAATATAATCGCTAGGGATTGGAATTATGGACTAGTTGAAATTAGAAAGTCAATTGCAATACATACCTTTTGATGTTGAATTATAGTATCTATAAAGAAAAAACATAACAATAACGAAAATAATGTTGAAAAGTTTATACCATTGCAGTTAATTTTAGCCTGCATTTTGACATGCTGCTATGATAATAACAAAATTTCCCTGCGTAGAGGGAAAGAGACCTGAAGGATCTATTGCAGTGGTCTCCAATTAGTTTCGCTCGGGGTCCGTTTTAAGAAATGAAATGACCATCGTGGTCCGCACATTTGATTTATAAAAAAAATATTTATTAAACAAATGTAATTAAGGAAATGTCGATCTAAACAAAGTAAGAAGTTTTAAAGCTAATTTTTGTAATTCTGGATGCAGAGAGTAAATGCTGCTGAGAATTTTACATTCTCAATTTTCTTAAAATTTTTGAACCTTTCTTGAAATTTCGATTTAAGATCCGTCTTTACTGTAAATTTCTGTGTTCTTGCGGGTCCGCACAAAATGGGTCAGCGGTCCGCCATTTGGTGATCCCTGATCTATTGTGTCCCCTTACTTTCCCTTGTTTTTTGAGTAGAGTCTCTGAAATAAGTACCTCCTTTAGTCCTATTTCCCGGAGGATTGGGACAATCTGCAGGCTTCAACTTAGGTAAATGTTCCTCTAGGATTCTGGAGTGTTGTGCATAGTTGGAAAGAATGATGCACTTTAGAGGGGCTTATCACTTCCTCGTTGCGCCTAAGGCCGTAGTACCCTATTTTAAGTAGGTAACTTCAGACTTACATCTGCCAAACTGTTTTGTTTTTGTTGCCAACACTTGATAAATTTAAATATTGTTATTCTAATAGACCCATTGAAAGTCACTGGAAATACCTTTTTAATGGCAAATCAATATAGAGCTTACTTAGGTTTGCTTTACGATAAATTGGATTTCCAATCGTCTATTCAATAAGGGTTAAAAAAGGGATAGGTTAACCCAGTTTATTTATAACTATTACCTTTTTATATCCTGATGGTAGATATAAAAAGGGAATTAAAATTTCCAGTTTTTATCCAAACAATTTAATAGACAGAATTACAAAACTGTAATTTAGTCGTAAAATTTATGCTCTATCAACATTTGAAATCGTAAAGAATTTTGTTTTGATTTACAAGATGGACTCGACTTTTATGTGGGAAATGAAACGTGTGACTATTTATATTTTGGGAACAAAAAATATGTTTATTTGCGAAAATAACATGTCCATTGGGGTCAAATCAGAACAATACGAACACACACGAAATATCCATGAAAGTATACTACACATTTTTAGCACCAGTTCGTTCAATGCTTGTGACTGATATTTCAACTAAATGTAAATACGGTCCTGTTTGTTCTAAATTCAAACGCGTCCCAACACAACTCGCTTGTTTATGCAACCAAACTAACACCGATGTTATCTGTGTTCCGTATATATACCTTACAGGCTCACAACTCTGATATCTGAGGAAATTACATATTTTATAGCGTCGTCAAAATGTGAACCCTTTTAGATGCTGTTGTTGATACCTGTGTAGGTATAAAAAAAATTTAAAATCTATATTTATACAAAAAAAAAACATAAAACACCACCACCCACTTGAGACCTTGTTATTGAAAATCGATGGAACCAAAAGAAGGATAAAAGTTGACAATAATGTTTCGGTTGAATTCCCCGAACGAAATTCACTGTCAATTAATTTTAATAAGATAGAATTTATGAACTGTAAATTTTATATTCGTTAAAATAAAACGACACCTTGATAGAGAGAAGTGTGTTGCGAAAATTGATCTTGATGATGATCTTGATGATCATCAACGTGAATTCAGGAAAGGGTTAGAAGGATTCTTTAAAAAATTGGTTGTCTGAACAGCTGTGGGTGAAAAAGGGATTATTAAAATCATTTAGAATCTACTAAACAATATAAATGAAATACTATCTGGATTTCGGCTAGATTTTTTTCAAATTTCAGTGTGTTATTTTGAAAGTTAACATGAGCATTTTTATTCGTTGCACCGACATTGTGGCCATACAGGGTAGTACTAAAAAAATACAAAGTTTTTATAGCAAAATGTAATTTAACTTACCGTCATTAAGCGGCTTGAGCCTAACCACTCGGGCGGGTCTACTAATGTTTTTATATATTATTTAAAAATAACAATAAAGTACGTTTTTAATTTATTTATTTCTATAATTTTTGTTACAGAAAAACATGCAAAAATTGTAGATGTTCGAGAGATGGTCACGAAATAATAGCTGAGCATGGCGCCCGATCGAGGCTGGGATTTGTAGCTACCCACGATGGATTGGATGCTCGATCTTTAGGATATACCTTTGTGCCTCCAGGTCTTACCTCTGCCAGACAGGTAAATTCAATAAATATTTTCCAAAATCAAATATTTACCGCGTCGTCTGAGTAACACGTACACTGTTGTTTTCTCTCTCTTCACCTTACTCATAGTTTATGAACGCACTTCTTATGTCATCAGTCATTATTGGTTGAGCGCAAATTTTAAACTAAAGCACAGATTATAAAAGAGAACAGATGCGAAAGCTTAACAGAGAACAGTAAAATAGAGAGAGATGGGTGGACGTACCCATTTAAAGGTCCATCGTCGTATGTCGACTCCGTTCGGGCTGCTTCGCGAAACTATTCAACAGGGTTGTCAATTTGTATAATATTTCCCTTAATTCACGATCATAGGTCGAATATTTTATAAGCATTATTTTTAGTGTGATAATTATACACATACAAATATTCGACAATTACTTGTTTCAAATCAATTTCATTAACATTAAAAGAATTCTACAATTTTAAAGATTATAATGTATAAAAATCATACCATAAATATATACTATTTTTCACAAACCATCTTTGGCAACCATGCACAATAACCGTGACGGCTTGGCTCAAAAATCAAAATACAAAACGCCATTTTGACACTTCAGTTTGAAGGTTGTCAATCCGCGATATTATTTGTGTTATTTGACTAATCGATTGTAGGTTGAGATAATATTAACTGAAAATAGTGTACATTAGTATATTATTTTAATGAAACATCACGGGGGAGTGTATTGTTCATACAGAGACTGTCCAAATAAATTTTATTCGGAAAGAAAAGTAAAGAACCGGCACTGGAAACTGTCATTGTCCCCAAGTCAACATTACAATTGGGTAAGAAATTCTGAAAATATTTTAAACTGGCAACATCGCGGCCATACCGAGTTAAAGGTCCAATGTCATTGAAGTCGGAAATGAAAATTCTTTGATGTTTTGCCGGAATTCGTATCTGTTTTCTTTTATAATCTGTGCCCGCATGATAAGAGCGCTTTTGACTATATTTTGAGGAATTGGGGAGGACCAATTATGGTGGGCAATGATCGTTCTGTTCCCCCTGTCGGCACGCCTATGATTTGTTTAAAAAAAGCATTGTCTTCTGTTCATCATTCAGTTTCAAAGCACGTTTATATCGTTATAAAAATCGATCTTATTGAAAAATGTGCTTATTAAGCCAAAAAAAGTGTTGACTTATTCACTTAACTTTAATAAAGACGAATCACGAAACAAATTAACAATTGTAGAGTGTAGTTGTGTTGTGTAGTTATAAGTGTAATGGTACTCAAATTTGTCGAGATGTCATGATTTATTTTGTTTATTGGAGGAATATAGGACCATAATGACTGCAAGTTTGATTGAACATAAATAGAATTTCACAATTTTTAAACCTAATATAAGACAAGTAAGTCAAGTTGAATTGTTTTTCTACTTCTATCCCTTCTTTCTAAAATTTGTGTCCATTGTTTGTTAGTTCAAAATAAAATTGGTAATTGTTGAGGACACACAACCTTCTCTCATTTTGTTTTGCATTATATTAGTTTTGTTATAAAAAAAATTAAAAAAATAAAACATACCAGTTTAGACAAATATAACAAAATTGTAAACAGGATGGGAACAGTTGGGAATGGTGGAGACTGTATAATAAGCGTAGAAAAAATAAATGCGTGAGCAAGGGTGTTTCCATATATATTTGGGGGGTGAAAAGGAGAGGAATTTTGGATAATTGCCTTGGAGAAAAATTTGCTACCTCCTTTTCCTGTTCGTTGCTTAAAAAGCTTTAAAAGGTAGAAGAAATAGTAAGGTTAGAGAGTTTTCGAAGCCTCTCGATAAAACTTCATGTTCTACTGCAAAAATTGATAGATTTTCACTAGCAAAACAGGCATTGTATATTTTTCTGTAATTTCCGTATCTTTGAAACAAAGCGGCAACACCGCTTGAGTCATAAACGTCTCCAACAGCAAATGTTATGAATAAAAATGTTTTTTTTTCTATACACTTTTGTTATTTATTCAAGATGAATTCATTTTCATTTTTTTTCTGTTACATTTCAGGTTGACCAATACTTTTCCACTTTGCCTTCGGAAGAAGTTCCAAAACTTGGGTCCAAGGGAGAAACGAATCGTTCCCAAAGGATAGTTAGACAACTACCTAAACAAGATTTAGCTTTATCTGCCTGCAAATTCGTCGAGCCCGAAAACAAAGCTAGCTATGAGGTTAATATCAAACATTTTTCCATTATTTATATCCTTGTATGAAAAATTTTGCAAAATTTCAACCTTCTAAAAACCGTTCGAAGTTTGTAATGCTGGTTGCCTATTAGTATGTAAGCTTTATAGCAATTTATGTTGTAAAAAGGATTTTTATGATTATTTTTGCGAGTAGAATATTATATTTTGCCCACCACAATTAATTACCCGCTTTCTCCAGTTTTGGATGGTATTACAGGCTTTCATATATAGTTTTTTCGACATAGATTTATGGATACTATTTATTCTGCTTCTCTTCTTTTTTATATCGTCATACTTAAAGCATCGGTAAGAGGGTAGGAGGCATTTTAGCTTTTTCATAGTTAATATCGAATGTTTTTAGTCGCATTCCTTTCACAGGTTGAGATAAATTTGCCTAAATATATAACATAACAAAACATAGAAACCAAATAGAAATTAGTAAGCGAAGATGTTGAGAATTTGTGCCATAAAAACTAGATTGGGGTAGATCAACAAATACCGAATAATAATCATAGTAATTCCAAGATTTTTTTTATTTCAGGATTTTATATCTGGCCGAAATCAAGTAGCTCTCGATGTCGGTATAGCGAAACAAACTCCGCCCAATAGTATATGCGCCCACTGTCAAAAACCAATCCATAGTCAACAAATAAGTGTCGCTGCCCCTAGATTAGGAAAATTAGTGTGGCATCCTGCCTGCTTTAAGGTGAGTTTTAATATCCGACGTATTTTATAAAAGTTCGATTAGAATCATTTGAAGGGGATTTTATATGTACCGGGTAAGTCACTAAGAATGGGTCCTCCGTAAGGATGAACTATTAAGAGCAGACAGCTGTCGGTACACAGACGGCTCAAAAAGACCCTCAGGCTCTGGTGCAGGTGTATACGGGCGCAGACTTAAGACAGAAATGTCAACCTCTCTAGGATCCCATGCAACCGTATTTCAGGCGGAAATTTACACCATTGTTTCATGTGTGGAGAGAGTGGAGCAAGCCAATCTCATACATAGAACAATAAAAATTTTCTCGGACAGCCAAGCGGCTTTAAAAGCACTTAGCTCTCGCTGTGTAACGTCGAAATTGGTTTTAGATTCCTAAAAAAGACTCTGTTCAATAGGAGAACTCAATAAAGTATTGCTGGTCTGGATCCCTGGCTATTCTGGCATGGAGGGAAACGAGAAGGCAGACTTTCTTGCAAGGGAGGGTGCCGCACGTGTTTCTATCGGACCAGAACCTACAATTGGCATCGCAATAAGTTTTTCCAAACAAACACTAGAGCTTTAGACTTCTGGCATAATTTACCAGGATTGGTTCATTCAAAGGCTTTTATACATCCTTCGAAGAATGTCTCCAAACAAATGTTAGACCATAGCAGGCATGACCTACGTTGTCTAACAGGCCTTTTAACAGGCCACTGTCATCTGAATCATCATATGCTAAAACTTGGACTGTCGGAAGATCCGACTTGCCGTCTTTGTTTAGAAGATGATGAAACAGCAGAGCATATAATTTGTGCCTAACCTAACCTAAACCACTAAGAATGGTTCTAGGCTGTATCCAAAAAATTGTTCGTGAACGCTAGAGAGCAGGCAGTGTTTTAAAAAAATAATGATTAGAAGTACACCGTTTCCATCATGTAATACAAGAAAAAACAACAATCTAGTGAAATATATATATTTTTTCCGGTTAACAGTTATTGAATCACAGTTTGTCAAGTATCGCTCATAACTATTATTCGAAAACGGTTTATACAGCATTTCCCATACAAAGTTTTGTTTTGTAAAAGAACTTTTTTTCATGTCTCTAAAAAATCCGAAGTACCGCATACGACCTCATGGACCAGGCAAATTATCTGTAGTAATATCACAAGGGAATAATAATAAATTGAAAATAATTTGACAGATTTTGCGGTTTTATTCCGTATTGACTCGATCACTGATTCTTTATGGTCTTCTCCATTATGTTTCTTCATATTGTACCCATAGTCCTCAAAAAAAAGTTGTAAAATAATTGAAATTGTTTCCAAATCTATGTGCAGGTTATTGTGGTATTCGTATATGCATTTTTAATTACTCTATTAGTTATTCCATCGACTGATGATTCACTAAAACGCTTGGGATTCATTGTACGACTTTCTTGAAAATGTAACCTCAAAACCGATTATACCGTTTATCATTTTTTGAGAAAATTCGTGAATTTCTCAAAAGCTAGGTATACCAAACTTTTTGACGAAATATTTATTTCATTCAATAAATGATGGAAGTAAATTTTTGACTCATATACTGATTAAAAAATTCACTTACTCATTAAGTGAAGAAATTATTTAATACTATATTCATTCCCATTTTTTATTTGGTTAATGTCGAGTTATTTACAAATGCGGTGGATAATAAAATTGGATACTTTAACAACATTTCAATAATTCATGAATCTTTATGGAAGTATTAAGGGAGCCTGAAATAAATAAACTAGTATTAGTCTTCAATAAATCAATAATATCAACAAAAAGAAATGCTTACATTACAAAATACAAATAGTTTGTTATTATAAAGTCAAATGTCAGTTGATCGAAGGCACATACAAATAAATTTTAGGTTAGGTTAGTATTTGTACTAAAGTCAAATGCTGGCGATCAGTCGTGTAGTGTTTTGTACTCTAGTTGAGTTCTATGATCTAGTTGCAGGACTGTCCATCAATAAAAGGCCAAGTTCTTGAAATGGGCTATTTGTCTATTTCATATTTATCTTTATGGTTGGCAGAACTATGAAATGTCATCCATCTAGCTGGTTTGTCAAGTTTTTTGTTTTATTTCGAGTTCTTAGTTCTTTTTATAACGAGCAATGGAGAAAGCAGGAGGGGCATTTCTAATTCTATTGTGGGTTTTGATTGCCTTTTTGTTTCTGGTGTCCCCTTTGTTTTGTAAGGGTAAGTTTTGTTTAAGGAATAATTAGTTCCCTTCTCAATTAATCATTTCCATTAGGGATCACCTGTACGTCCAAGAAGAGGTCGAGCTTATCGAGCTGTAGATCACGCCATCATGGGTAGCCGCCATTAGTATTTTTTATGATTTGGACGGGTCCAGGTCATAAGCAAGGATAGCTAGACATGGTTATTGTTCTAGGAAGGCTCCCCAGTCCTGTTGAGGATTTATATACCTCACGTTGGATGAAATTCCGTAAGTTGCTGTGTTCTCCCAACCATTTTATGTTGATGTAAATTCCTTTGCGTTTCAAATGAACCAAAAGCTGATCTATTTGTTACACTGAACTTTACTACTATGTCCTACACCTCTGCCATTGCCTATTAGCATTTTGGCACAGATTATAGAAGAGAACAGATACGAATGCCGGCAAAACATCAAAGGATTTTCAAATCCGATTTCAATGACCTTGGACCTTTAACTCGGTATGGCCGCGATGTCGCCAGCTTAAAATTTTTTTAGAATTTCTTACCAAATTGCAATGTTGACTTGGAAACAATAACAGTTTCCAGTGCCGGTTCTTCACTTTTCTTTCTGAATAAAATTGATTTGGACAGTCTCTGTATGAACAATACACTCCCCCGTGATGTTTATTCATTTTATAAAAATAATATACTAATGTACACTATTTTCAGTTAATATTACCACAACCTACAATCGATTAGTCGAATAACACAAATAATATCGCGGATTGACAACCTTCAAACTGAAGTGTCAAAACTGACGTTTTGTATTTTAATTTTTGAGCCAAACCGTGACGGTTATTGTGCATGGTTGCCAAAGATGGTTTGTGAAAAAAAGTATGTATTTATGGTATGATTTTTATACATTATTATCTTTTAAATTGTAGAATTCTTTTAATGTTAATGAAATTGATTTAAAACAAGTAATTGTCGAATATTTGTATTTGTATAACTATCACACTAAAAATAATGCTTATAAAATATTCGACGCATGATCGTGAATTGAGGGAAATATTATGCAAATTGATAACCCTGTTGAAAAGTTCCGCGAAGCAGTCCGAACGAAGTCGACATATGACGATGGACCTTTAAATGGGTATGTCCACTCATCTCTCTCTTTTTTACTGTTCTCTGTCAAGCTTTCGCATCTGTTCTCTTTTATAATCTGTGATTTTGGGTTGGTTACAAGGATAGCTCTTCTTCCAAAATACAGTTTCGTGCCTCCAAATTATTTCAACCGCTGTTGCCAATTTTACTTATCTGTAAAAGTCATTCCCAATTTTTGTCTTCAATAATGTTAAATACCAATTGACGTATGTATATATTTTTGAAAAGTGGTTCATTTTTGTGTGAAAATGTGCATTTACCATGAGAGTACCGAACAATTTTTGAAAGGGAAACATTGATTTGCAAAAACTCGTATATACCATAGGCGTACGATAAATTTTTTAAGAGGGTTAATTTATTTGGATGAATATCTTCCAATTGTAGGCGTATGATGAAATTTTTGAAAAGGGGCTCATTTCTGTAAAGTAATCATTGATTTGTAAAAACTCTTATATACCATGGGCTTACGATAAATTTTGTAAGAGTGTTAATTTATTTGGATAAACATCTTCCAATCGTAGGCGTATGATAAAATTTTTGGAAAGGGGCTCATTTTTGTGCGAAAATATCCATTTACCATGAGTGTACCATACAATTTTTAAAAGGGAAACATTTATTTGTAAAAATTTATATCTTTTTAGGGCTGCCGCTCATTCTTATAGGTAGAACTCACTAATTGATTAAATTATTGAATAATCCAGGATCTTGTTGTTACCCAATTACACTGCACTGTCTTGGCAAATTCATCACTTTTAAATATATTTGAATGGTAATGGCATTAGGGCTAGACGTTAGGGGGTGACTACAATCTGTTGAGATCAAATGAATGCATAAGTCAAAGTAAAACTGCGCGAGTTTTAACAGGGATCCTAACGGGACATTGTCGCCTAAATTGGCACCTAAAAAATTTCAAAATAGTGGAAAAAGAAGAATGTAAATATGGTGGCATGGAAGAAGATATCCATCCACATACTTTCCAACTGCACAGCAGTCCAGAATCCCAACCCAAGTTGAAACCTGCAGATATCCTCAAATTCCTACGGGAAATAGGAATAAAGGAGCTACTAGTTTCAGAGATTCTTGTCAGAAACTAAGTATAATTAAGGGGGCACAATAGATCTTTTAGTCTCAGTGAATGTTACCCCAAAAATACTTACATGGTATTAGGGTTCTATTGTCATCGCTATAGTCAAAGGCAGTCTTATCATGCGGTTCATACGATTCATCAAAGACATACTCTCAATTTTTGTTTTCTTTCATTGTGTTTAATAATAACTTCCAAATAAAATCCGTAAGATGAATAAGACAGACTTATGCAACTTTGATGGGAAAGAAAAGGATATATATATTTTTTCTTTCTCAGGAGCCGTCCCTTCGCCGGAACCACCTCAGCCTCCTGGGCTTATTGTGGATAAAGTTTTAGCTTTCAGCAATTCTCAAAAGTCTTTCACCAGCTAAGTTTTTATTTAAATGTCAGTTTTGTTACTTTGAATAACTCAGAAGGGTTTCATAAACATTTTTGAAATTATAATGAGTTCTTCAGTTTTCAATATGATAAAAATACACTATAATAGTCTTCAATACAGATAGTGAAACAGCCTGTATAAATCGGGTAATACCGATTTGGACATCCTTCCTCGAAATCTAAATAATTGTCATTGATAACGTTAAAAGTAAATTTCATATAAATAAATAAAACATTTTTTTTTTCATTTTTATTTAATTTTGTTGCAGTGTACCAGCTGCGATGATCTCCTAGTGGACCTTGCGTACTGCGTTTACGAGGATAACATTTATTGCGAAAGACATTACGCTGAAAAAATGAAGCCAAGGTGTGCTGGATGCGATGAGGTGAGTACACAACAACCAACTTTAAAAACAGTCTTTCAATGGCGTACGAAATACATAATTTTTTCATACTGTATCATTATTAATCTATTTAAAATCAGGGACTTCCTAATAGTCGGAGAGCCAGTGAAGATTTCGGGTTATAATTTTGCCATGGAAATTAAATATTTAAACGCTCTTATTAACCTCCCCGATAATACTGAATGGAAATTCTGCCAACTCGAATTCCTAGGGGGTAAATCACCCCATAAAGTTGCAATGAAAATTGTTCTTTAAACAATTTTGGCAAAGTTGAAATTTTGGTAGTTGATTATTTATAGTCCATATAGAAAGGACAAGGAGTAATAAATCATTCATTTAAGTAGATTTCATAGACCTACCAAAATATATTTTAAGAGGGTATACCGTAAGGTACATTTTGTATTGAACCAATGAGTTGCAGCTATGCTGAAGAATTCTTTTTTTAATTTCTTGGGAAATTAAACCACAATATTTTTAAATTCTTTATTTCAACGTTTCAAGGTTGTCAAGAAAAAAAAAAAAAAAAAAAAAATAAATTACAATGAAAAAATAATTATTTCTTTTCATTTTTTATTATATTATAATTTAAAACGTATTTTTTTCCCAAAATACACACCACTGCATTGCGTTATTGCTTATCTGCTAATCCTTTAACAATAAAGAAACCCTAAACTTTGCTACAACTGAAACAAATACGGGGTCGATCTACCTGGTTTTTAGATTTGCGGAAGAAATGTAATTTAAAGTAAGAGATTTATCAAAAATTTCATGGTGCTCCCTGTAAAGGTTTTGCATTCTTAATTAGGGTTTATTACTCCTCGTACTTTTTGTACATACTATAGACTAGTTCCCAAATCATTTTGGCAGAACAATTTTCCAGTTCCTAACTAGTGACAGAACGCTTGACATTTTGATTTTTTAAAAATTATTTTGGCAAGATTCGTTTTTACCAAATATTCTACATAAAAAAAGCAGTACCTAGTGTGCAATTGGCGGAACAATATTACAATAATTGTGCAATTTTTTTCCTACCGGGTGTAGCTTCTTTTGCGAGTAGAAATACTTTGTCCTTGATTTCCTTATTAAATAAAAGTCAGTAACGATTTGGTATTACTAACCTTAAAATGTTGTGGTGGCTGCATAAAATAATTTGACATATTATATAGAGATGGCCGATACTGTGTAAAGTATCAATACAACTTACCGTTATAAAGATATTTTCCCACAGAAATATTTTTTTAGCTATATTGGGTCCAGATAATCTACTTTTAACTATTTACCTAATTTTTATTAACCATTCTGTACAGATGTTTTCCTATTTTATTATTATTATCGCATCAATTATTATCACCAAATAAAAACTGATACCAGCAACCATATGGCACATCTTAGTAGGTGTTTTTCACCCACACGGAAATGAATGACAAACTATGTGCGTACAGCTAATACCACTATGCCAACTACAGTTGACCACCATATGTTACGTAATATTTCTTATTTGTCAAGGTTACGACCTTGACTTGTAAAAAAAATACATCTCAAGATGACGACTGGTTTTACAAACTATATATCAATCGTCGGCGAAAATTTATCACTTTTTTTTATACAAAAAAAAGTGATTCATCTTCGAAATTGCTATAATAATTTACTTTTTGTTTTGATGACGTGAATGATTTTAAAATAGTGTTATGGAAGTTTTAATTAAAAGGTAAGCAAACGGAAAAGTGTTTGTTACTTTTTAAAATTTAATATTTAATAATTAACACGATTTTAATAGTTTCAACTGTACGTATGTATTTTTGAAATCAGAAGAAAAAACATCCTAAAAATGGGAAATTATACAGGATATACCGTTTAAAAAAATTATTATTGTTTTTATCCCCTTAAATTTGCACGCTAATGAACTTTTGATAGAATATTGAGAAAATTTAGCTGTAATCATACAACTTTTATACAGGGTGTTTTCAAATGACACTTACAACGTTTAAATGTAGATACCTCTCGTTAAATTGGACAAAATGGTATAAGGATTGAGGGGTTCAGTTCAGTACTTTTCGAAATACGGGATGTTTTAATGTTTTTATTTGATAACTTTAAAATGGAAGAATAAATTGATTTGATGTTTGTCAGGTTGTTTTTAAATGTGAAAAGGCATATTATTTTGATACAAAAACATTTGACAATGCGTGATCCAGTGGTGTACATTTCGAAAAATATGTCACTTTTCTCCTCCCATTTTCCACGCCACTAGCATTTGTGGCTATTTTCAATTAATTTTCTATTCCTTAATGTTTTTCACGCAAAAAACACATAACCTTCACATATCAAATATTTGTAGTTTTCAAGATATTTAATGTTTTCATGAAGTTTGCAACATCATTTTCAATAGTGAAAGAACAAGTTTGGACAAATATTTTTGAGAGTCTCCTCCCAATGGTTAAGATGCATTGCTGCTTCACAAATTCGTTTCTGACCATTAGTAGTTTGAAGGTTATTGAAAAAATACAAAAAAAATATTTTTTTCATTTTATTATTAAAAAATTAGGTTGCAGACTTCATGAAAACATTAAATATCTTGAAAACTACACATTTTTTTATATCTAAAGGTTATGTGTTTTTCACGTGAAAAACATTAAGGAATACAAAATTAACTGAAAATAGCTACAAATGCTATGCAGTGGCGTGAAAAATGGGAGGAGACAAGTGACATATTTTTCCAAATGTACACTACTGAATCAAGAGTTGACAAATGTTTTTGTATCAAAATATGCCTTTTTACATTTAAAAACAACCTGCCAAATGTATTAATTTATTCAACCATTTCAAAGTTATCAAATTAAAACATTTAAATTTTCATAATTTCAACTATTTAGAAAAGTAAATGAGTTGGACCCCTCAATCCTTATATCATTCTGTCCATTTTTACGAGAGGTATCTACATGCAAACGTTGTGTCATTGAAAACACCCTGTATATAAGACTTTTTTTCCTAAAAGTACTAGGAACGTTGACAGGGGGTGGGTAATTTATAATGAATAATCCTGTATGTTTGTACCCGACTCCTTTGGACCCGATGTTGACCCACTTTAAACCACTATATTTAATTCAAACTTAGTACTCTTGTCAAGGACTTGTGACAATACAATATATAGTAGTAAAGGGTGTTCTATTTATAACGCACTCTCTTAACACGATTTTCACCCACTATTAATTCGAAATGCTTTTTGCACAGACGTCAAGGACCGATGACAATAGTGAAACTAATATTACACCTGAATTTAAAAAAAAAGGGGTGCAAAAAATCTCTAGCCTGCATCTTAAAAAAATTCGAGTCCGTTGTGAAAGAATTGATCAAAAAAATTTGGCAAATAACGAGACACTATCAACTATTGGTTACTCGAGACACTCGATCCTGTAAAATGTTTTTTTTTTCTAATTTTAACCGGCGTGAATTCAATAATAAAATAAAGTTCTGTTATTTTTATCGAGGATCTAATCGCTCCTTAAAGAAAAATGCGAATTGTTTTCGTTATAAAATAGGTATTTACACACGACACCAACTTATCCAGTAACGCTACTTGAAATTTTTTAACAAAGGATTCAGCAAAAAAACTTCATTCTCAAAACTATATTTTTAACGCCAATTTTCCATTTTTGAATTATCTTAGCAAAAATAGTGCTAAAAATTGAACAAATGTTAAAACCAACATAAAAAGGTGACAACTTTCAACACTTTCATATAGCAGAAGCTGTAATTATTCTTTTTAATAATAATATTGTGACTCCCATATAATTTAAACTCGTACGCCACTGATTAGCATAATTTGACGAACAATATTTTTGGATTCATTCATAAAAAATTATATTATACACCAAGGTGGTGAAAACTATTTTTATTAATCGAGCACCAAAATTATTTGCTGCTTATAAATGTCTTTACTACCGTGGTGTATATACAATTTTTTCCACTGCTAGACAAAAATGAAAAATAATTCTGAGAAGCGTTTACACAGTCGTCTGACTGACAAGTATACTGTCAGTTTTCGATATTAAGAAAGCACTTATTACTTCATCAGTCATTTTTGGCTGAGCGCGAATTTTAAACTAATGGTAATTTTATTCAAATCATTTTATCTATACAAATACGCCCAACGGAGTGGGGTGTAGCGAGTTGCTACAGCAGCTGCCAGATGAGAGTTACAAACAAACAAACATACAAATGAAGCTAATAAAAGCGTGTTAAAAAAGTAATGCAAGGTACTATAACTCTTATCAAATTTCAATAATTGATAATTGCAAATCTTCCAACTTTGACTCCTCATTCAATAATGACATCCTAAATAAATGGTTGTGAACAAACATAATTTTTTACGTTTTAATTCAATCTGCATGCTATAAACGCTGTTTTTTCCTCCCTATACAGGGTGGTCCTTAAATAATTGTACATAGAAGTACAGATCAATTTTCACTTTAAAATATTGCGATTTAAACCAACAAGCCTCAATAAACTATTGATATTAAGAGAGATACAGGATGTTAAACATGAAATTTTTATTTTCGTTTTTTTCAATAACAAAAATTTTTGGATATGAGAAATCATAATTTTGTACCTATTTCGATGTATTTTGTAGAGGGCGCCACGTATGCGGCATAAATATACGCAAAATTTTTTTGCCTTTTACCAGTAGAGTTTTTGGGGAGTATACTGACATTTGAATATTAAAAATATGTATGTATTTGTATGGTTGCAGTTCACCAAATGTCTGAAAAATTAGAAAATTTATTAGAATTCTTTTATAATTTTTTATAAAAAGAAACATCATATTATTCAATAATTTTTTGTCCCTGGAAAAGCCTTATAACACCAAAATAATGCTAAAATTTTATAGCGGTCAATTATTTCTAAGAAAACACCCTGTATACAAAAGTTTTATTGTTGGAATCACTGTAAAATTCCGACGTTTTTAAAAATTGTTGTTTCGATATATTTTCTTTTTTTCGGATAGAACAAAAATTTTAAAATGCAACATGAGATCGTGCGCGCCATTTTTGGCTACATCAAATGTTTCAGAAGTGAGTCTGGTGTGGAAACACATCTTTTTCATCTTTCTATAGGTGATTTTTCGTTTTTCGTTATACATTTAGTAGTCGAGATCCGAGAGAAGGAGTTGGAATATTCGATAGCGTTTTGCCGAAAACATTAGGAACGTGTGCAAAATCTTACTAATTTTGAAGTACTTCGCATATTTTACTGGCGATATTTTATATTTTTGACAGAAATTGTATTATTATTAACGGTCCAAGTGATAAAAGTGAATTAAAGGATTTTTTAGTGATTGCTAAACATTTATTTAAATTTGAGATGAAATTCCATTTTATGTAACTTTAGATATACATAATTTACCATTCATTTTAATGTTCTGAATGTTCTGAATTAAAATTCTACTGTTCCTTCTAATTTTCATTAATCTTCTTCAGACTTATGCGATGTCAACTGAAATGTTTTATTATTAACATATAATTATGAAAAGAGCTTGATGAAAATAGAAGTATTGTCATAGTGCACTCTTCGACAATTATATGAAATACAGGTTGAAACATTTGAAATTACTGAAATAGTTAATTATGCAACAAGTGCAAAAAGTGAGCGTTTTTTGCACGCGACGTGAAATTATCCAATTCGGCCTAAAGTCCTCGTTGGACAATTTCACGTCGAGTGCAAAAAATACGTTTTGCAAGAGTTGCATACAATATTTTTTCCACATTCATGCAAAAACTGAAAAATTAAAATATAATATGTTGGGAACCTAACCTAACCTAATCAAACTCAAACCGTTCTTCTTTTTTTTGTATTTTTATGGCCTCCACCTTGTCAGTACTCGATCATAGCTGGTTTTCGCCTTGACCATTTAAATTTTAAATAATTAAAGATTTTTGCAATAATTGTAACTCGTTGAGACTAAGTAGTATTATTGTTGTATTAGAGCAGAATCAGACACTTGCTCTGCCACAAATGCCAGTGGCGTTGACAATGGGAGGGGAAAAGTGACATATTTTTCCAAATGTACACCACTGGATCAAGAATTATTGACGAATGTTTTTTTATCAAAATATCCTTTTTTACATTTAAAAATAACCTGCCAAATGTAAAATTAATTTATTCATTCATTTTAAAGTTATCGAATTCAAACATTTAATTTTTCATTACTTCAACACCCTGTATTTCGAAAAGTAAATGAGCTGGACCCCTCAATCCTTATATCGTTTTGTCCAATTTTACGAGAGGTATCTACATGCGAACGTTGTAAGTGTCATTTGAAAACACCCTGTATATAAAATCGCCATCATGTGACGTTGCAAAGATGCAATGTCGTCACAAAAATTTAGTTCGGCCGACGCCAATACAAATAGAACGCGAAATATCAAGGGCGTCTATGTGCTTTTAATTAGTCGAACTTTATAATTAAAACCAAACAAAAATTTTAATTCAGTGACATCTTGTCCGGTAATCGTAAAATAACAAACACATTTTTTTTTCGCCATCCACAAATCGCGAACCTTAAAATATTGGCAGTATTCCTGTGTGTTTTACCCAGGATAATATTATGCATTATAAAATAAATATTTAATTTCATACTATTCTTAGTATGACGTAACAAATAAAGTTGAAGTGTACACAATGGGGCTTGTGTTGTCAGTGCTAGTGACCTGTGTGGGCGTTATAGAGCTTATCACTTTCTATCAGAAGATTTCGAGGCATTTTAGAGACCCCCCTCGACAACACGGGGACTTTACTATAATAAGTGAAAGATACATTCAAGAGCTCGGGAGTATAAGAAAACGTATAGCTGAAGATTTGAAACAATATCAAGACACACCACCGACATTGTGTCTGAATAGTCACGAAGACATAGAAATAGAATACAGTGAGGACTTACAGAATTCCAGATCGCCTAGTCCGAGAAGATTTTTGATCACCGAAAAAAGTGACGTCGGTGATTCCCATAGAAAATTTTTAGTGTCCCAAGAACCAGAGGGGGGTTTGAAAAAAAGTAAATCGCACGATTCTATTCCGGAATTTTTAATTCAACAAGAACAGAATTTCGAAAAAGCGTTACATAAACCAACGTAAGTAATTATATTTTTGAATTTTCAACTCGTAGGTACACCGCGAGTGTGTATTTTAAAATATAAATTCACTCACTCGATTCTATATTTATGGTTCAGGAAGGCATAAGATCTATTTATAGAAATGTATATTGAGTAGAATTTTTTACAATTCCGAAAGGCCGGTGTGTTGGACAGTATTTTTTTTATTTATTATCAAAAATATCTGAACTGCAACACAAAATATCCGATGCTTCTATACAATAAAACTTAATGTCGAAAAGATCGAGCTAACCACTAGTTGATATTTGACAATAGGGTACATGCATAAATTTTGCTATTGGTGAGAATTGACACTTTATCTCAGGTCTCCTAACACCTTGCATGCTTATTTTTTCAAAACGACTTTTAAAATCATAAAATTTTTTTTTATTACAATTAACGTGCTCGGCTACTACTTAGAAAAATTAGGAACGACATAGCTTTTGATATAAATAACCAACTCATAAAAGAAATGGAGGACAATATTTGGAAAAATAAGGAACGACATAGCTTACCTATGTCTTTTGAGAAAAATAACCAACTCATAAAAGAAATGGAGGACAATATTTAGAAAAATAAGGAACGACATAGCTTATCTATGTCTTTTGAAATAAATAACCAGCTGATAAAAGAGAGATATGACTATCAAGTAGCTATTTCACATATAACTTAGGCATCTACGATATTTTGACAGCCCGTACTGGGCAACATTTCCCCAACTTTTCATCCCATACCATACCCATTCGACAAACGGGAAAACACTTGAGCGCACTCTCCCTGTCTGGATGACTACTCGGTTTGCAAACAAGACTTACCGACAACCTAGGAACGAGCACTATACCACAGTGTGGTACCACTACGTGTATCCGTGCAGGAAAAAGTCAATCGCAAACCACCAGGTTTTCACATGTGACGTACTTAATAGATAAATACTTAGAAAATTGAGGAAGGACACAGCTTACCTATGTCTTTAGAAAAAATATCCAGCTTGTGGAAGAAAGGGAGTACAATATTTAGAAAAATTAGAAACGACATAGCTTACCTATGTCTTTAGAAAAAATAAACAACCTTCAAAAGAAATGGAGGACATTAGTTAGAAAAATGGGGAATGGCATAGCTCTGGTAGATGGTAGTTTGTCCCCCATGGCAGGAAGATGATCCCAGCTAGTAGAAAATATAATCAATCGGTCAGGAAATGTACAACCGACAGAAAATATTCCCCACCGGCTTACAGGATGTTTTCTACCGGATGCAACCTGCCAGAAAGTTTGTCTTTACTAGCAAATTGCAATACTACAAATATACAAACAGGAACAAATAAATACAAACTCAACAATTACAAACAAATATTTACATTTACATATTTTACAAAAAATATTGAACACTTTCTACACAGTACAAAAATATTTTTGAGTATAACCACCAGTTTACCAACCCCTACTACACTCAAGCTTGAGCATGCAAATATTGAACCCATGCAGTTAAAAAAATAAACATGCAAAGATTACCTACTTCACCAAGTTTAAATATATCGATACCTATATTCCTAACGAATATATCCCGAAAAAAATTCCTAAAACAGAAAATCAAACAAAATTAAAAAATTTCTTCAACAATTAGATGAAATCTATGGATCCTGTAAGAGAGTGTTAGTGTGCTGAAAAGGAAGCGCTGACAATATTCAAAGAATTGAGTAACGACATAGCTTACCTATGTCTTTTAAAAAAATAATCAGCTTTTAGAAGAAAGGGAAGAAAATATTTAGAAAAATAAGGAACGACATAGCTTACCTATGTCTTTTGAAATAAATAAACCACTGTAAAAGAAATGGAGGACAATATTTAGAAAAATTAGGAACGACATAGCTTACCTATGTCTTTAGAAAAATATCCAGCTTGTAAGGAAAGGGAGGACAATATTTAGAAAAATTAGGAACGACATAGCTTACCTATGTCTTTAGAAAAATATCCAGCTTGTAAAAGAGAGATATGACTATCAAGTAGCTATTTCACATGTAACGATATTTCGACAAATACTACTGCTTTTGTTTGTGAAGACCATATATTGACAGAAGTATTAACAAAGTATGACATCACACGTATCATCGGTAGCGCTCGGAAATCCTCGGGTGTTGGTCGGAAAGTGCATTAAAATTTGAATTTTATTTTAAAATTTGGAAGTAATTTAAAATGGAAACTGGTTTATTTCCTAATATTAGTTATTTTTGATATCAACTTTACTATTACAAATTAATATCTAAGCAAAATATGAAATATGCGTGTACCCTATTGCCCTGAGATTTTAATTCATCAACTTAATTTCACGATCAATTTTTTGAACACTGCTTAAACTAACCGTTTTTAATACGACCCGTTCCTGAACTTTTTTATTTAATTACATGTATCATCACTTTGACTTATTCTTTTTTAAACCGGTGCTATATGTTGTATTTTGCTCATGACTATCGAATAGAACTAAGTATTATTTAAAATAGAATATTTCTTTTACAAACCCTAGATACGTCCTAAAAGAACAACCAAATAATCTATCTACCTCACCTATACCCAGACAATTCATAGTTTCCGAAGAAAGTCTCAACACTATCGTATTTGAAGACGTAGATTTCAAAGTACCAGAAACATCAGTCAGTCGTGACAAGTCCCCGTCACCTTATCTTACTATAGAAGCGCCTCAAGTGCCTAGAAATAGCATTTGTAATGATCTCGAAGAAGAACCACCGTTGAAATACGACCCAATGCACAATAGCGAAAAAATCGACGTTATTTTAGAGAGCAAAAATTTCAACACCACCGAATATTGGACGAATAAAGTTCTGGTCGTACCTAGCAAAATATCTAAATCGAGATCGGGATCTCGCGAACCGGAGGATTCTAGTAAAGTTGAAGATTTGATAAAATACGATGAGAATTATTTAAACGATCTAGACGGGGTTAGTAAAGCGAAGACTATTAAAAAACTTGGAGCTAGTAGGAGGTCTATTAAGAGAAACAATGCAGGTAGGTGGTATCGGTACTTCCCACAGTACTCCTTGTAGTTTCGGGAAGTGAGAATATACAATGGAAAAGAAAAATTTTATTTTTTCAAACGAAAGTATATGTAGTATAGACTACTTTCCTAGATTTGTGAGAAGATTCGGCTGGAACTTGCGAAGCAGCTTGCAAGCAAAGCTTGGAGTTTTTCGTCCATAACTTTTTTATATTTGATTGTACAAAAAAATTCTTGGCATCAAAATTGTAGGAAATTTTATACCCTATAAATAAGATGATATAATGCAATACTAAAAAAACTTTTTCAGCACCTGATTCTAGAAAAATTGAAATAATTTTTGCAAAATTTTTTTTTCAGTGAAAATAATGTAATTTTTTTTGTTATTGTTCATGTCTCGATAGCGTTAATGTTCATGAAATGAGACAAGATTGAAAAAAAAATATATTGTGAAATTTTGTAAGGTCGGTGTTTTGAATTTTCAAAATCTAAAAACACCAAAGTTTTCAGGTACAGTACAAATTATATTTTCATGTATTACAAAGTCGTATGTTTGTCTCTTGAAAAAAACAATATTGTATAAATTATTTCGTTTATAAAAGTAAAAGCTCTGGTGATAATCTTTTCCATTTCACTACAACTTTTGACCTAACTTCCCCGGACTATTGTTTAATATAAAGGGTGTTTCAATGACCAAAATGGTAATGTTTCAACTGTGGTATTCTGGGTTAAAAATATTGAGATTGAATGTATGTATGTATATATTTTGTCCTGGAGGAATTTTAGGATATTTGCAGGCTTTAACTTAGGTAGATGTCCTTCTTCTATCCAGAAATCTCCCAGGTGCAGTGCCCTATTTTGAACTTTTTCAGGCGCAATGTCTTTTTTGGATTCCTGTTAAAAGTCTTCTTTCATCCAATAAAAAAAATTCATTGTCCCATTTTCTATAAATTTTTTTCTTATAATCAAATATTGACAATGCAACTTTACGCATAATATCCTTATTCATCCTGATGAATTTATTATTTAATGTCGAAATCCAACTATTCTTTTGACATTCAACGTTAAAAACTGTCATAAATATCCAACTATAAGTCCGTATTTTAAATCTAATTTATCAGGTCGTATTTAACAACCTCTTTAGTCGAAATGCATGCACATAACTGAAAGTTAGAAAATTGTAATATTACTGATTATTGGTGTTTGCGATAGGATGCGGACTCAATAACAGGTATCTCTCAGTCTATGGAAAACAATATAGAAAGTAAATACGGATAATTAGGGTATGTGAGGGATTTCCCGTAGTTAGATATGCTGAAGTAAAGAAAAGTCGTTATTTTGCCACTTCCACAGTTAAAAGATTTCCTATTACCAACGAAACACCCTGTATAACACTTCTGTTTTCCTGTTAATACAATGTTTACAAATAAATTAACTGATTATTTTTTAACAATTGTTTAGTGAAATTTGTTTCTAAAAAATTAACGAAATTTAAAATAATCCTTAGAATTATTTTGTCAGAAAACCGTTTGAGTTGTTTGTGATTTGGAGAAGACTTTTTTTGAGTCTTTTGGTCCTTGTATAGTCCTGGGTGCCTATTCTTGAGTTTCAGGGAGTAGAACTTTGCGAGAGAAGTAGGTGTGGTTCTCTTAAAAAGATTAAATGTGTATTCTTGAAATAAATTTGAGGGAGGGAGCATCTTCCAAGAGAACTCGAAGTTCCCCTACTAGGTAGTGAGATAATTGCAAAAGGGAGTATTTGACCTAACCTCTATAATTGTTTTGTTTTGATTGACTGTGGTTCAAAATTAATGTTGAAGATTTCAATTTAATGCTGTGGAATAAAATAATTAACGAGAATGTTGAGGAGGCGTTAGAAGAAGTGGGTATTGGTAGGGATGTTTTGAGACAAAAAATTTGTGCAGTTATTTAGAGTCGATAAAGACCTCTGTCATAACATAATAGTCATTGTCACCCCTTTTCTAGTTCAACCCACAAGAACCTCTGCTCTATCCATACAAACCGCGCGTAAACAAAGTTTCTTTTTGTTTAGGACTCAACTGTTTACTTTTAACATCCATATTTTGTTCAATATCAACCAAACAAATATAGTAAATAGTGAGGTTATCGATGAATTAAATGTCTCAAAATTTCTACAAGTTCATTGGTCAAGGCAACTGGCAACGCTGTTCCCCGATCTTGCTCCCTCATCGCTACTCTCCGGTACTTTTCATTTTTCAAGAATATAACGTTTTTTTATTGGGGAGTTGAAATGAGGGAGCTCTCCCTGGGAGCACTCCCTTCTCGTTATTTCAAGAATAGGCGTCCTGGGGTAGAAGTGATAGTACGACCTCTTTACTGACCAGGTAGCAAGGGGCGCTAAACTGCTAAATTCGAAAATTAATTTGTTGGGAAAATAGCCATTTTCCTAACTTTTTCCACTTTCCACACTCGGACACAATATACTTCTGTGCACTTATAGATAAATGTAATATTTATGGCGCCTGAATGTCTGTCAACGTTCTGACATTACTGGCATTCTAAGTGGGTGGAGACAAATGGAAAATTCATTTTCCCACTTTTGAATCAACCATTGTTTCTAATTTTAACACTAATATACTTCCCCATTGCAATTATTGTGGAATTTTATTTTAAATTTCGTCTCAATTGGTATATTTTTGTGGCATTTGTCAATTTCTTAAACGTCTGCTATTATTCACGATGTAGATTTTCTACCAATCAATTTTATAGATGAAAAACAAATTTCTCTGGATACTACGACGGTCTTGAAACACGCAGCTGAAGAATTACAAAAAGTTTCAGTCGAAAATGAGACATCTGAAGCGGCGTCTAGTAATGTTTTAGATCAAAAATCGGGAGAGCCTTTTTGGGTAAAGCATTGATATGTAGAGTGAAGAGACTGATGTTTTTTTTGATAGATATTAGTACTATTTATTATTTTGCTTTTTGAATTTGTGTTGATAAATAATTGTGACAATATATTATTTACTTCAATAATTGTGGTGTGTGTTTTCTATTTGCCTTTCTGCTTTTTTTTAATATTATTTTGTTAGTTACTGGCTATGAGCTTTTCAATTGAAAATGAACCTAAAAAATTGGATCTGTAATATGAATATTATTATGTTTATTACCTATATACTCTAAGGTATAATGATGATAATTTTATCCACCATATAAAATAAAACACGAGTAGTACATTCTGAAAATTATGCATAGTTCTACCTAGTTATTATTCCATTTTTTTTGCTTTATCTTTAACCAACAATAACATAGAAAAGTATTGTAGTGAAAGTGAAAATTCAAAAGATTGTTCAGATTTAACTGGGAGTTTAACAAAATTTGTAGATTAGGCAGAAAGCTAAACTAAACATGACGTTTAAACTGGGAGTTTTATGCAATTTTGCAGTTTAAACTGTCAGTTTGATAAATTTTGTAGTTTAAACTGAAGGTTTAACCAAATTTACCATTTGGACTTTAACCAAATGTGCTGTTTATACCGGAAGTTTAAACAAAAGTATAGTTTTAACTGGGAGTTTAACAAAATTTGTAGATTAGGCAGAAAGCTAAACTAAACATGACGTTTAAACTAGAAGTTTTATACATTTTGCAGTTTAAACTGAGTTTGATAAATTTTGTAGTTTAAAATAAAGGTTTAACCAAATTTGCCAGTTGGACTGTAACCAAATGTGCTGTTTATACCGGAAGTTTAAACAAAAGTATAGTTTTAACTGGTAGTTTAACAAAATTTGTAGATTAGGCAGAAAGCTTAACTAAACATGATGTTTAAACTGGGAGTTTTATGCAATTTTGCAGTTTAATCTGTCAGTTTGATAAATTTTGTAGTTTAAACTAAAGGTTTAACCAAATTTCCCATTTGGACTTTAACCAAATTTGCCAGTTGGACTGTAACCAAATGTGCTGTTTATACCGGAAGTTTAAACAAAAGTATAGTTTTAACTGGGAGTTTAACAAAATTTGTAGATTAGGCAGAAAGCTTAACTAAACCTGATGTTTAAACTGGGAGTTTTATGCAATTCTGCAGTTTAAACTGTCAGATTGATAAATTTTGTAGTTTAAACTAAATGTTTAACCAAATTTCCCATTTGAACTTTAACCAAATTTGCAGTTGGACTGTAACCAAATGTGCAGTTTATACCGGAAGTTTAAACAAAAGTATAGTTTTAACTGGGAGTTTAACAAAATTTGTAGATTAGGCAGAAAGCTTAACTAAACATGACGTTTAAACTGGGAGTTTTATGCAATTCAGCAGTTTAAACTGTCAGTTTGATAAATTTTGTAGTTTAAACTAAATGTTTAACCAAATTTCCCATTTGGACTTAATTTCTTAGCAATTTAAGCTGGAAGTTTAACCAAACTTGTAGTTCGAACTAAAAGTTTCATAAAGTTTGTAGTTTAAACTGGCAATTTAATGAAATTTACAGTTTAAACTGGGAGTTCAACCAAATTTGCCATTTAAACTGGGAACTTATCCAAATTTACAGTTTACAGTTTGGATAGAGTTGAAACTATGTAGCTGCTGAAAGTTTGACCAAACTTGTAGTTAAACCTGTAAGTTTTATAAATCTTGCAGTTTAAACTGGAAGTTCTATCAATTTTGCAGTTTAATATGGCAGTATAATGAAATTTAACTGGAAGTTTAACCAAATTTGTCATTTGGGAATCAACCAAAGGTACTGTTTATACTAGAAGTTCAACCAAATTAACTAACCTTGTTGTTTAAACTGGAAGTTCAACTAAAATTGTAGTTTAACTTGGAAGTTTTAAAAATTTTGCAGATTAAACTTGGAATATAATGAACCAAATTCACAGTTCAAACTGGGTTTGAAACATATGCAGTTCCAGCTGGAAGTTTAATAAAATTTGCAATTTAAACTGGTAGTTTTATAAATTTTGCAGTTTAAACTGGCAATGTTATGAAATTTGCAGTTTTAACCGGGAGTTGAACCAAAGGTGCTGTTTATAATAGAAGTTCAACCAAATTTACAGCCTAGACTGAGAGTGGAATATATGTAGTTTAAGCTGGAAGTTTAATTAAACTTGTAGTTTAGTTTAACTAAAGTTATAGTTTAGTTTTATAAATTTTGCAGTATAAACTGGCAGTTTAAGAAAACTCCCTAGTCGAAATAGGAGTTCAATCAAAATCACTATTAAGAGCTCAACCAAATCTGCTGGTTATACTGCAGGAAGTACCAAAATGAAATTTTACTTTATAGGTTATCAAAAAAAAACTGGAAATATGGAAAATACATATTCAATCAATCACACAAACATTTTTAAAATATTGAAATGTTAAATTTTGACGTAAGCTGATGATTACAATTTAACTTTATTTGATTTTCAGAATATTTTTGAATACAGTGAAAATAAGAGCTAACAAGAAGTTAATTTTAACTATTTCTTGACTCCCTGTAAATTGACTAGCAAAAAATAAATACGAATACATATTCCTTAAATCTTGATTAAAATTTTCAAAATCCATATACAGGGTGAAATTTTTGAAAACTGGCACTAATTTTTATTTAGTTTAGTTAATCTAATCTACTAAACTTATGACCAAATTAGATTTCTCAGTCAAAATTCACATTTCGCTCTGTATATTGGTAAACAATGTGAGCAAACTCCTTTTAAAAGTCATTTGATATTCCCCATAGGATCTTCGATACAAGATCAGATCTCAAAATTAATAGTAACATAAAATATCTCATGACAAATAAAAGTGTAGTTATATGCTTGATATATTTAAGAAAGAGATCGCGACCAAAAATATATCAAACGAAAAAAATGCATTATGGTGCTTACATAATATGTTGGCAGTTGTCCCGTAATACAGTCCTCTAAACTCTAAACTAAACTTTTATGTGTGTGTATATGTGTGTCAAGTCCCTTGTTGATGTACTATTTTTATCGAGGCACAATATTTGTTTGTTTGTCTTTTTATCAAAGACAATTATTCAATTGAATTTTTAAAACTAACTATTTTTTACCCAGAAAAGAAATTTCCTAGCAACATCACGTAACATAGCATAATATATAAGTAGCACTGGAAATCTTTTTAAAAAGATTCCAAACTTGACACATCAGTTGACCTTTGAAATAGTTATTTAAGGCGCGTCTGCACTATGCCGCCATTTGCCGTTGGCAAAGCCAGCGAATGTATAAACGTCTACAAAAGATGTATTGGCATTCATTTATCTTAGTCGCACACTGTCCACAAAACTAGACGATCCAGGTTTAGATTCATCAAATTAATAACTTTCTCGTTCTTCCACTCCATTTGAAAGTACGTGCTAGTTGGCAGAGAAAATCTGAATTACGATTAAAGCCGCGAGAGGTCAGTGGTTGGCACGGCACACTCTCAGCTCTCATTGGCTTTCTTTGAAGAAAACTCACACTTCAGCAATTTTCATTGGGACAGGGTTGGCTTATTGGCACGTGCCAACGGTCGCGTCTACATCGAATCGAATTTGCCAATTCGAACAGCGGCAAATGTGTTGACGCGCTTTATTGTGTGTGGGAAATAGAATTTTTCGCATGAGCACTTTATTAGCACCATGAGCGAAGGGCGTTAATTTTGATATTTGCGCCAACTATACGGTTATATGCAACATTTAAAAGACTTTCCTCATATTACAGGAATTTTAATAGTTATTTATGCAACAAGTGCAAAAAACCCGTTTTGCAAGAGTTGCATACAATATTTTTTCTACATTCATGCAAAAACTGGAGAATTAGAATATAATATGTTGGGAACCTAACCTTACCTAACCTAATCAAACTCAAACCTTTCTTCTTTTTTGTATCTTTATGGCCTCCACCTTGTGGAACCACTTTTTCCATTAAATGTGTTTCACAAAAGTGTTGTTTTTTGCATGAAAAATGATTTAAAAATCTGTTTGACAGTATTTTGACGATTTTTTATTAGAGAAGAAAATCGTATTGAAAGCTAAGAGGTTCATTGGAATATCAGCAAAAGGCATAACAAATTAATTTTTATTAAAAGTGCACTTATTCACCGTCTTTCACTGATGGATGAGCCGATCATTATTTTTCATTTTTTATACTATTATTGGATAAGTAAAAATAAGTTTCGTAAAAGCAACGACTGGCAAAATTTGATATATTCTCCCACTCTCTTCAGTGGCGTACGGCTGATTTCTCTAGGAATAATGTCGTTATTATTTTTTGCCGGAATTTTAAATTTAAACAAGAGATATTAAAATGTGTATATATAGAGTGTGTTCTTTTTGACTGAGATCTCAGTTAATCTCAGCTCACTTCAGTAATGTGCACGTTCTTTTTTATTTACTCACTTCGAAGTGAGCACAGATTTTACCTCCCCCTTCACCGATGCTGAATGTGTTGTAAGGGGGTATCAGTTGGACTTGAGTCGGAAATAAAGTGGAAGGGATGAAGCTTGTTTATCGGAGATATTCCAGATAGGTCATGTTCATATGTTTTATCTCTCTTATACCTTTTTAATAGCATTGAAATAGTTATATTCCTATCAAGTGCGGAAAGTGATATTTTCCGGCACGCGACTGCAGTTTACCCGAACGACGCGGATCTGGTCCACTAATTGCACAATATACTATTGTAAAATTTTCACTGAAATATTGAAAATATTCTCAATTTCTATACATTCGGGAAAAAATTCTGGTTTACGCTACCACTGAATAAAATCTGCCCACTCCTATCGTTATGATGAGAAAAGCGCCCATTTCACAAAAGAGTGGCCGGCCGCTTGCACCCGACACTACAACACGTTTTGAATTTTCTAAATATATACCAAAATGAAAACCGGGACTTCCAAACGTCGTTTTTACAACTTAAGTAAGAATTCAGTCGCAACTAACTCTTCGCTCATCGCGTTTGTGTTAATTTTTTTTTCAAATTTTTCTTTTAAATCACACGTCGAAAATCCGTAAAAAATGGGAGACGTAGAAGTGAGTTCTAATTTCACTATCACCGAAAAGAAAACGAAAAAAGTGAAAAAAACAACGAAACAACGCAGAGGAAGCAACGAACAAACTGAAATTAGCATTCAGGAACTTAAGAATGGAAACGAGGGGTATGTGTTGGCATAAAATTACAAAAAGGGGCAAAATTTAAAAGAAGAGAGACACACACCCACCTGTTGTTACTTATTCCACGAAAAGAAAGTCGAGTGACAAAGTGGTAGTGTCAGATGTGTCAAATATTAGTTTTTTTTTTTGTTTTCCCTTTATTTTTGTGATATTTTTTGTATTTGTCGTGTTTTACAGGGTGAACAATTTATACATTACAAATAATATCATTTGTGCGACAAAGGATGAAATAAGACTAGAATCAGTTTTGGCTTTTTCATCTTGTGCCACACACTATATTTTTCATATTAACAACTTTTCAATAATTTTCAAACAAAATTTTTGGAACAGAAACCAAAATTAGGCTGTCTACCATTAAAAATAGATTTATTGTTTTTCAAAATATTCTACGAGGAGTCTATTGAAAAAAAAAACCTATAAAATTGACATTCTGTATTATTTTTTATATGTGAAAATGTAGGCAAAATCAAGATTGTCGAGTGGATGAGATTATATATGATTTGGATAATTTATTGAAGGAAATATTGATGGTACTTGAGATTCAATTTTTGGCCCCATATTAAGTGGTATAATTGATGGCCGATCCATCTATTACACCCTGTAAAGTTTACATTTGCCTAATAAAGAAAGCAATTGATTTAACTTCTGCATTTGATTTTGATCAAACTTTAACCAAGTTCACATTTTTTGAACAGAGAAAGAACAGTTTATCAAAAAAAGTAGGTATTTGTATTTTTTCAAAGTATTTGTGAAGTTTGAGACATTCGAACTAATTTCCAAAGTCACTTTTTCCACGAAAAACTTTTCCGAAATGTACTTTCTGTACACGAAATTTATTTTTAATGTGCAAAAATATAAAAATAAAACCATAGGAGCAAAATCTTGTTTTGTATCGGAAATATTTGAGCATAAAACGAATGAAAATTGGAAATATCCTTTCCTCTTAAAGTATAGGACGCACTGTATATTTTTTCTTCATGGCCACTAAATTTTATAGTTCTGTTTTTCTTCTGTTTTCCTACCAACTTCATTATATTTCCAAAAAAAACTAAACATCTGTCAACTATGTATATTTTACCAATCGCAATATCACAAAGAAAAATTGACACTACCCAACACTACCTTGTTATACAAAAGGTATTAAAAATTCATTACTTATAAAATCTCTCAATTAATTTTGTTAAATACATGTGATCTTGACACTCCCTGTATGTTTGATTAACTAGTTGAAATATTTAAAATTTTTATTAAAACTGATTAATTAACGAAAGCGAATGGCTTTAACAGGTGTAGCATTTTTTCGAAGTAGGTCATCGAGACAAAAATAAATTGTAACTACCCACCCATTCTTCGTTTTATCAAATATTTTTTAAATCAAACATCCATAATCGATTAAATTATGAAGTAACAATATTGATTTCAAAAATTTATTGCACAATTATTTCGACAAAAAATATAAAGCACTTTGTAATACTCTATACTTTATTACTTGAATTTCACACTTTTTTGGATAAATAACACTTATTTTAACAAAATTTGAGGCAATTCTAAAAGAATGTAATTTGTTCAAATAAAAATAAACAAATTTTATAAAAAATATTCATGTCAACCAAACTGATTCAATGAAATAATCTTGCTTTACTTATTATTAAGTTTAAAATTCAGGATTGGTCTCACCACTCTGCGATCTACAGATTGCGAAAAAGCTTATCGAATCATGCGGATTACACAAGTACGACAAGGAAAATATGAGGAAAACAGCTTGAAAGAGAGAAAGAATAATTGTGCGCGGTCATCGAGGCGTGTACTTAGCCCCCCCTATATTAACCGCTGTTGCCAGAAGTGCAGATTAATTTGGGCAAATGATATTTTTCGTTTTTTTCGAAGTCATGCACAATAGGTAAAACTAAACACTTTCATCATATTCAGCGATAATTTGATATTATTTTTCGAAAATTTGTTGAATAGAAGATGAAATTATAAAAAAATGTACAGGGTGCTATTAAAAATTTTAAAGTTAGGGTTCATAACTATGGAATGAATATTTAGGGGATGTTTTTTCTACGCCATATGAAAGTGTATTAGAAATATAATAGATCAGTTTTTGACCCATTCGAAAATCTTTATTCGTTTAAGAGATGTAGCCTGGATAAATTAGCCTGGGACACCCTGTACAGGCATTTCAAATTTTCACCATATAATTTGTATATTTAACTTTATTCTATCGAAAACTTGCAAGTATATATTAGAAAAAATATGGTAATGGTTATTTTGAAAAACAGTAAAACTATTCTTAATGATGAACATGAATAATTTTTTCTATTTTTATCGTTTACATAAGAAGAAATTGATTGATATACTGCACGCTTCAATCATAATTTTTAATATATTTTTTCTGGGCATGGGTTCAGGTCATCAAGTTATTAAATGAAATGTTTGTAATTAATTATATGAAAAGTGACAATTAAAAATTAAAAAAAAAATCATCTGAAATAAAAATACAAAAGGGATAGATAATTTTAACACTCTTTTATTAACTTTGAAAATATTCAATAAAAAAATTTACAAACACAACCAATTTGGACACTTGACAGCATGTCGACGTCATTGTATGCCATCACATACCCCTATCTTACAAAAGGTACATACTACATAATATTTCACTAACATAAAAACTTATTTTTCCGTATGTGATTCAATTGATTTAATTAACAAAACTAACAACCTTTTTCTTCATAATAAATATTGTAACTTTAAATATACAGTGTGAGCTTAAAAATTTGAACGATAATAAAAAATAAGAAACTTTTCACACCCACTTTATATTTTAAATACCTTTGTATTTAAGATATAAACTTATAGAACGTGTTTACCTAAATTTTGGATCTACATTGTCAAGAGGCAAAGTCATCAGTAATGTTTGTTTTGGTTTAGTTTTCTGTCAATAGATGGAGCTACCTAAATGTAATGAATTTCTTATATGTAATTGTATACAGGTTGTAACAAAAAGACAGGTCATAAATCATACCACATATTCTGGGATTGAAAATAATTCGATTCAACCCAAGTTGCCCTATATAGTACAAATGTGCATGCGAAAAAAGTTACAACCTGGCTACAATTAGATATCGTCAGAAGCCATTGCTTTTCCAGAATATTCGGTTTTCGTTAGTAAAACGGTACCGACTGTGTATTCAAGAAAATGGGGGATATTTCGAACATCTAATGAAAACTACACATTTGTAAATAAATAAGATTCAATCAAAAATTTGGGACCCTCGAAAAACTTGAAAATTCATTGACTTGAATTTTTGTTACTAGAAATTTTTGAAGCATAATGAAAAATAAGCCGTATCTCGATAAAAACTGAAAAGTACTAGGGGGCAAAAAAATTTCAAAAATAATGTGTTTGAATAATGGTGCCACAATAAGAATTAAATTGTAACGTACACAAAAATTTGGGAGGGGGCTAGAGGATCTAAACTGTCCAATAAATTTTGAACGGGGTGCAATAATTCCTTAATTTTTTTTAAGAAGTTCTTATCATAAGAAAGCCACTTGTCAACTTTCATTATAAACTGTCGAAATATTTGAAAAAATCAATTTTCATTTGGTAACTTCGAAGGGTTGTAACTTTTTTCGCATGCCCATTTGTACTAGAGTAATTTGGGTTGGATCGAGTTATTTTTAACCCCAGAATATGTGGTATGATTTATGACCTGCCTTTTTGTTACACCCTGTATAAACTCATTAAGCATGTCGATTTTAGTTTATAAAATGACATCCTGCCTCGAAAAAAATGTATCCCTACTTTTATACCCCACGAGGGATATCTACAACCCCTAATTTTTTAAAAAGGTAGTATGATCTTGTCATATATCTTATTGAAGGTCTTCTAAAGGTAAAGGACATTTTAAACTCAAAATTTTTGATGGTTTTTTCTTACTTTCTCATTTTCAAGACCAAAATGGGTTTTGAGTGTGTCGGCAATCAGAATATTCATTTTTTATTTTAATTTTTGCAACAAATTTATAAACAATAACATTTTTTGATAGAGGATGAACAAACTCTTCAAAATATACAGAGTGTCAAAATGTATGGAAAAAATTCACTGGGTGATTGCCCGTATGATGGGTCTTTTCTATGACAAATTTCTTAGTTCACCACTTTCGGAGATAATACCCCTCAAGGACGCTGAGTAAAATTGAGTTTATTTGTTTCTCAAACTGAAGTAATCAACCTTATTCGACACCTTTTAGGGGTGATATTTTGGAATGGGTTGCACTGAGAATATTTTGTTATAAACTCATAACAATTTATCACATTAAATTTCATTCTCTTAATCCCTCTGGCAATTAACTAGAGCTGTTAGTTGAGAGCGCTGTCGATTATACATATTAATATTCAACGTAACGTTTGAATCACGTACAGAATTATTTTTAGAATTAATAGCCAGACTGCTGGCCAAAATTCAATCTTATTTCATGCAAATATTTTAACGTCAGCGCTGCAGTGTTTATAATTACATTGAACATTTGGGAAATTTTCTGAAATACCTTTAATCATCAGTGACATCATGAAATAAGAAAAATTTGATTAACAAAATTTTATAAAAAGGCATTTTTAATAAATAATTGCCAGTAAATTATTTAACTGTGTAATCAACCAACTTTTACATACATACATACAATAGTACAATCCCGACGCCGGGAGCAAACTACCCCCAATCGGAAAATTTGCTGTTTTGTGTCTCTTTCGAAAGACGGTATATCTACATTATAGAATTTCCTTGGTATAACGCCAGTAAGCTGTAATATGCTACTTCACTCTAGTGGTCAATAGTGCGCCCAAGTCTAAAGCGTTTCGCTGCAGGCTGTGTGTGCTTACCCAATGGTCAACTGGTCACCCATCCAAGTAGACTCCGTTCCATATAAAAAGAAACCACGTTGCAGTCGTATTTGCGACATACATAAATAAGACTGATTTTGGTTTCTGCGCAACAAGTCAGCAAACTTCACGTGGCTTCTTCTTAGGTGAAACGGAATCTAGTAACCGCATTCGACACAACTGTGAGATTTAGGATAAAGTGGAATATAATTGAACAAAATAGCAGATGAACTAGCAAATATGGAGACTGAAAGACACCTTTATGGTGTCGACATCATCAATACTATTTTGTTAAAAAAGGAAAATTGGAAGAACGAGATAATCATATCTGGTGAAGGTAAAGCAAAGAATGTACGAGCGAGTAAAACTGTGATAAGAGATTTGACAGATACAGATGGACAAAGAGAGGAGGAAAAAGAATATAAATTTTGTGAATTAGAAGAAAATACCTTCTTTTTACATACTTAAGGAATGTATGACGTTAGACCTGGAATACTACTGGATAAAAGAAGAAGTCTTGTCTAAAGAAAAGTCTACGATTATCCTAAAATTAACTCGAGAAAAATGACTGGAAAGGGTTTAAGAGATTTTTCTAAAAAACTGAGTAGAAAAGGACACAAAAGATCCTCTAGAGTCTAGGTCTAAATAAAAAAGAAACATACATATATACAAGTAAAACTACTGTTGAAAATAAATATTTTACTATGTATTTTTGCTGTTTTTTTTAACCAGCAGTCGGAGTGAATAGAAATAGTAGTAACGTTCAAAAATTAAATCCGATAGACAAAAATATAATGATTTCCTTTTGTTCAAAAAATATAATGGCTTTTTTGAATTCCACACTCAAAATTAACCAAAGAACATTTGAAAAATCGTTGACGCCAAAACGACTGTTTGTCTGTGTATTGTTATAAAATTTTTCTGTTTGTTACTAACAATATTTTTTAGTGATTTTGTTGTATTTTTGACATAATATTAATTAGTTTTCTATCCTAGTTTTTCCTGCAAAGCTATTGTCAAAGATAATAGTTGAATACTATTATAACGCCTGTTTAACTTTCAATGTCTGTCGTGGCATATAGCAAGAGTAGTAGTTGTAGCTTTTTAGTGAACGGTCTGCTCTTTGAAAAGTATTTTTCAAAAACGTGAATAACCTTATTATGGTTCGCAAGCCTGTTAGACAACGTAGGTCATGTTTGATGTAGTCTAACATTTGTTTACTTGGGTTCAAAGTATGTGAAAAGGTCTTTGAATGAACCAATCCTAGTAAATTTTACCAAAACTTTAATTTTTTTCATACATTGGAGGTAGTATTTAATTATTGCTTTGCAATTTACTCATGCTAGTTCATGTTTAGATTATTTTTGAAGAATGTAGCTAAGTTATTTCCCAAATTTTGTGGCAAATTGAGTAATTTCCGTGCCATCTGCCTCTCACACACACATAGTTCATGGTTGCACTGGACTCGTTTGCTACATAGTAGATAGTAAATTTCCCAATTAGCATCTTGTATACTTGCTCGATATAATAGAAACTTTCTATAATCAATTTCAATTTTTTTGTGTATCAAGAATTTGTTAAAAGAGACAAACCAAGTTTAACATGTACATTTTTTATTTTAGTTAATTTTCAGTGGAGAATACACGAAGGCGATGAACAAAGATTGGCACGGTCAGCATTTCTGTTGTTGGCAATGCGATGAGAGTCTTACTGGACAACGTTATGTGCTTCGCGACGAACATCCTTACTGCGTCTCCTGCTACGAATCCGTCTTCGCCAATGCTTGCGAAAAATGCAGTAGAATCATTGGTATAGACTCCAAGGTAAGAAAAATTGTTGAATTCAACTCGTTTAGTGCAATGAACAGCTTTCGAAGCTTCAAGCAGAAAATGTTAACCAGAAGGTGATTTTTTTGGGAATAAAATATGAACTTAGGTAAATGTGATCGTTTTGCTCATAGAGCTGTGGAAACTTGATAATTAAATTTTTTGAAAGTCAATATTTTTGAAGCTATTAACAAGAATAAATTTAATAGAAAATAATTTTTATGTAGAATCTGAAAATTAAAAAATGTTTCAGGGTTTTCTGTTTAGAAAATCAAAATTTCTCACCGTGCCGGTTTTTTCGAGCACCCTGTTGAAACATAAATAATTTAAGAAACGGCACCTCTAAACCATCTTCGCAAAAGTGTTTCGCTATCTTTTTTGGTTCAGGATATATTGACCTTTATCGCACTAATGAGCCTCCCTGTAGTAAATACCAAGCAAAGTTTTGATGCATCAAGTTAGTTTATATTTGCGATGTTCTTTAGGCTTCTTTCTAATGAGATTCTACATAATGAAAGATAAAAATTTGCCGAATTTGTATATACAGAGTGGCCCAAAAATCTTGAAACAGCCGTTTCCAGACTTTCGGGTCACTCTGTATAACTAATATTTTCAAATATGGTTTTAGAAATATAAAAGAATCACTCTATAATATCCTAATATTTCCCTTTAATTTCAGGATTTGTCCTACAAAGACAAGCATTGGCATGAAGCCTGCTTCCTCTGTACCACTTGTGGAGAATCATTGGTAGACAAGCAATTCGGATCGAAGGGTGATAGAATTTACTGCGGGAACTGCTACGATCAACAGTTTGCTTCGAGGTGCGATGGATGCCATGAAATTTTCAGAGCTGGTAAGTATTTAAGTGTTGTATTTTAAAATTTGGTCGAAATTGTTTATAAATTTTATTAATATGATTATCCCTTTATCCAATACGTTAACGTTAACAAATCGGATTCATTAGGCTCAGTAGTGGATTCCACTCTTAATCGAGCAGTGGTCCACTTAAGAACGGAGAAAAATCTCAAATATACCAGTGCCGAAACCTTCAAAAATGGTAAAAAGTGGAAAAAAAATAATGGTAGGATGAAGCCCATTAGAAAAGGTATATATAGTGATGGGCAAATGTGTGGAACCAAGTAAATATCTCTGGAATTATTAGAGATATCAAAATGAAATTTGGAAGGTGGATACTACAGTAGATTGGCTAACTTTTTTCATATTTTTAACAATTTTGAATTTCCGGTTTCACCGGAAGTAGTGTCGATCTTAAAATTTGCAATGGAACACCCTATATATTATTTTAGTTTCTGATGAAACATTTTATTACGAATACAAAAATATCGGGTTCGATATTTTTTATTTCAATACCTACCGAGATATTAACAGAAAAGCAACTAAGGAAAGGAAAAATTTGATGGTAGCTAGTAGTCCACAAAGTTCGTTGTGAGGTGACAGTACTGTCCAAATGAGTTATTAGTGTTTGTATTTGAACATGGAAAGATTACATTGTTAATTTGATAGTGAAATGGCCGAATTAAGTGAAAGAGAAAGAATAGGAATTCACAAACCGACTTGCCCATTGTCAAGAAGTAGACGGTGCTCAGTTTGGACATCTGATACATTAATTTTAGCTTAGTTAAGTTCCAATGTTTTGAAAATCAATTAGTTTCAGTCAAGGTTTCAGTTAATATTTATGATTATTTCTTAAATTGATATTAGATTTTTCCTTTCCTTAGTTACTTTTCTGTTAATATCTCGGTAGGTATTGAAATAAAAAATCTCGAACCCTATATTTTTGTATTCGTAATAAAATGTTTGATCAGAAACTGAAATAATATACAGGGTGTTCCATTCCAAATTTTGAAATCGACATTACTTCCGGTTAAACCGGAAGTTCAAAATTGTTGAAAAAAATGAAAACAAATAGGCATTCTACTGTAGTATCCACCTTCCAAATTTCATTTTGATATCTCTGATAATTCCAGAGATATTTACTTGGTTCCACACATTTGCCCATCACTGTATAAAAATCGATAATAAAAATAAATTACGGGCGATCCGAGTTCGGGAAATTGGAGGGGGGTGACTTTTTAAGGGTAAAAAATAGTTAATCTCGATTTTTCTTCAAAACTACTTGTCCTATGGGAAAAATTTGAATGGCAAAGTTGTGGGTAATAAAAAGCTCTACCAATTTTGTATTTACAATTTTTACACATAACCTCAAATCTTTATGTGAAAACTTAATATTATTTTTACGAAATTACACTTACCTTATTATGTTCCAAATACACAAATTTATTTGATTTGAAATATTTCTTTTTTCACCTTATTTTGTCAAATAAGCACTAATTTTCATTTGAAAATTCTCGCGTTAAAATATCAGCTTTTTTCAAAAATTTGGTTGGAGTTTTGTTCGTTGAAATTTCTTTTTTTTGATAGTGTGAAAAAGAATATACATTTACTATGGTAAATGTTCTCAGAAAATGCAAAAAAAATGAAAAAAAAACTAGAATTCGAATTTTTTTTTAATCATCGACAATTTCATCGAAAATTTGTGATTGCTGAAAAAAAACCTACGAGGATGTAAATGATTCAGATGAAATTGTAAATAAAGAATCAATGCAGACTGGAAATATTATTGGAGACGAAGGTGATGGTCTTAAAGATTTCAACAAACAAAAATCCCACCGACTTTTTGAAAAAGGCTGATATTCTGAAACGAGAATTTTCGATTGAAAATTAGGGTGTTTTTTTGATATTAAATCAAAATAAGTAAAAAAGAAATATTTTAGATCAAATAAATTAAAGTGAGTTTGGGACATGATAATTCACGAAATTTCGTGAAAAAAATATATTTTTTTAAGAAGATAAAAATAAAAAACCAAAAACTTTGAATTTTTCACATAAACTTTGGGGTTATGTGTAAAAATTGTGGATACAAAAGTTGTAGAGCTTTTTATTACTAACAACTTTGCCATTTAACTTTTTTCCATAGGACTTGTAGGTTTGCCGGAAATCGAGATAAGCCATTTTTTACCCTTAAGAACTCACCCCCTCCCACTTCCCGAGCTCGGATCGCCCGTAATTTATATTTATTTCTAATTTTATCACTTTTCCCTCATTTTTCAATGGGTTTTATCCTACTGTTACTTTTTTTTCAAAAATTATCGACCCTGGTCTAAAATAAGAAAAAGTAATAAAAAAACTTTTGGAATCAGCTCTTTGATTTTTTCTTCACCACAGGGCCTCAGGGCCACTTATTGGCCTAACTTTTCTTATTGTTCTCTAAGTTTATTGGTGTGAAATAAAACAGTGACGAAAACCGTTTTATTTGTGAACCAGACTGTACATAAAATATTGTTTTTTGATTGTGATAAATACTGTAGAAGCTAAGCTAATTTGCCATCTACGCCACATTCACTCACGACGACCTTGTAGATAAAATCTTTTGAATTGGAAACTATAATTAAAAACAAATTGAAATTTTTCTTTCCAGCAAAATACCATTAGATGGTAATTATTTATCACACTTTCGATATATCACGTCTAATATTAATCAATAAAAAATTCCACCAACAGATGTGTTCAATTTTTGAGAGTGTCTATTTACAGTTGAAATATGAAGTGGTTGACCGAAAATTTCAATGAACACCCACACACCTTGGTATATTTAATCGACTTAATTGAACGCATTACGTGTGTAACCGTCAATTACGGATCACGACATCTGATGATCTAATCATTGACATAAAAACCCCGAGAGATATACTGAAGTGCGTCTATTAAAAGCTTTTATTAACGTACTAAAACGCAGCGTTGTTTTCTGGCCTGGCTGATATATAATGGTTAACTGTGAATGCCGTTTATGAAGGCTGAAATAGTATATTACGTAAAATCACTTTCGCACAAGTTATGTATACTATTTTTCCTACGACCACGCGATATACTCTTGTTGAATCAGGCATGTACAATCTTGCGTTTTTATGTAGATGTGAGAGGTTTTTTTATATAGTTTTGATTACTTACCGTTAGAAGTAGACCCGAAAATTGTGATTTTTATGCGATGAAAAAGAGTGCCTTCATAAAAAAGTTGGAATAAATATTGGTACACAAAATATTACGAACATTTAAATAACAACAATTGGAAACAGATCATCAGAAATAAAACTGTTCTTGTTTCGTAAATATTGCGATTAAGAATTAATTAATTATTTATTTGAATCACTGTAAAAATTGAAAGTAAATTTATAAGTATGGACAAACCAACTTAGGAAATACGCATTTGACATATACATTAATTTGCGGGTTAAATAAACTAGCACTTTAACATTGAATTTGACAGCTTTTTTTCCGTACGCGTATGAATAAGTGCCACTTTCCATAGAACTTGACAGTGCTATATACAGATTGCGAAAATTCTTATGGAAGTGGGCCGGGTTATACAAGTGTGACAGAAAAACAGCTGAAAGAGAGAGAAAGAATAATTATGCTCGGTCATCAAGGCGTGGTCACAGATTATAAAAGAGAACAGATACGAATCCCGGTAAAATATCAAAGGATTTTCAATTCCAACTTCAATGACCTTGGACCTTTAACTCGGTATGGCCGCGATGTTGCCAGTTTAAAATATTTTCAGAATTTCTCACCAAATTGCAATGTTGACTTGGGGACAATAACAGTTTCCAGTGCCGGCTCTTTACTTTTCTTTCCGAATAAAATTTATTTGGACAGTCTCTGTATGAACAATTCACTCCCCCGTGATGTTTATTCATTTTATTAAAATAATATACTTATGTACACTATTTTCAGTTAATATTACCACAACCTACAAGCGATTAGTCAAATAACACAAATAATATCGCGGATTGACAACCTTCAAACTGAAGTGTCAAAATGGCGTTTTGTATTTTGATTTTTGAGCCAAGCCATCACGGTTATTGTGCATGGTTGTCAAAGATGGTTAATGAAAAAAAGTATATATTTATGCTATGAATTTTATACATTATAATCTTTTGAATTGTAGAATTCTTTTAATGTTAATAAAATTGATTTAAAACAAGTAATTGTCGAATATTTGTATCTGTATAACTATCACACTAAAAATAATGCTTATAAAAAATTCGACCTATGATCGTGAATTAAGGGAAATATTATGCAAATTGATAATCCTGTTGAAAAGTTTCGCGAAGCAGCCCGAACGGAGTCGACATACGACGATGGACCTTTAAATGGGTATGTCCACCCATCTCTTTTTTTTTACGGTTCTCTGTCAAGCTTTCGCATCTGTTCTCTTTTATAATCTGTAGCGTGGTCTTAATTTCAATGGCCGAATGTTGATTGTCCCCTTCCCTTATTTTAACCGCTGTTGCCAGAAACGCATTTTAATTTGTGCACATGATATTCGGCCACTGGTTTCTATGTACATGCCTTGATGACCGCGCACAATTATTCTTTCTTGTAGAAATGATATTTTTCTCTCGTTTTCGTTGACTTTTTTCGAAGTCATGCACAATAGATAAAACAAAACACTTTCATCCGGCAACATTGTCTTTTACAGAGAGAATTCACATTTAAACTACCAGCCTCGGGAAATAAGTATACACCCCTAAGTGATGACCGTGCACAATTATTCTTTCTCTCTCTTCCATATATCCTTGTCGTACTTGTGTAATCTGAGGCGAGGGTTCCATAAGGAATTTCGCAATCTGTATGTCACTTATATTACCTTTATAAGTAAAATAAAAATAATAATATGTAATAGGACGTGAAAATTATTGACAATAATTATTATATTTATTTATGCAATAATGATGTCATAATTATTTTTGGTTCACGATTACCTTGTTTGTAACAGTGTGGGTGAAACTATGATTCAAATCAATGTTGAAGTAGGTGTTAAAATTTGTAATAAAGCAATTTTTTTTTTAAAACACTATTCAAACCGTTAAACTTTTTTTTCTGTAATAATATTGTTAAAAGTAGGTACTCGTGATGAATTATTCAACGAGTTCAATAACTTCAAACAGATATAGAGCAATAAAAGATATTCGTGAAAAAACTTTAACAAAAAGTGAGCCATAGTGAACGCAATTTTTCTTCAGGTACTACTGTCCACACAGGCCACATATTGTGACCCATCGTACATCTTCCCGAGGAGTTGTCCTCCTAGGTCATCGCCCATCCTGTCCTTTTCATGAAGGGGGACAAATCACCAGGAGATATATCCTTTATATCTCTTATTGACGATATCTTCGTACACTCGCATAAGACATGCCTGACAGTTTCATCTTCCTGTTCACTAGCCCCATAGTATGGAGGTGTTTCCTTCGTTGACAGTTGCCAGTCAGAAATCCTACTGTTAAACGTAGGCTTTTCTTGGTCATCGTCAAATATTTCTTCGACTACAGCTACCAGGGTGATTCTGGTAAGACTGCATCCATCTCATCTCTCAAGGGATTGAGCATGGGTGTAACGTTTGGCTAGTTCCGCAATTGTCGAAGTCGTCAGGCCTTAGGTGTCACTGGGTCCTAAATTTTTAGCATTTTCGACGGATTTCTGTACAGTTGTTCTAACTTCCGCCTTAACGAATCATAAAACATAAAAATCTAGTGTTTTTTTTATAAATTATGAAATAAAACAATTTTAATTTTAATATAATAATTTCATTAACCATATCATAAATAAAAAGATACGAAAACATACTCTAGAACAAGTATTTCCATCTGATAAAAACAAAAATAACCAATTTAGAAGCTTAACTTACTTTGGAATTCCATCCTTAAAAATCAAATCATTTTTAGAAACTTTAGACTTGAATATTTGCTTCAAAACCGATAACAATTTATCCAAATTGATTAAAAACAACAAATCCAAATCTTCAAAACTAAATAAATCAGGAGTTTATAAATTGAAATGTAGTAATAACAACTGTAACAAAATTTATATAGGTAGAACTTTTAGGAATTTTAAAACTAAAATTTCAGAACACGAACGTAGCTATGACAACCAAAAATCAGATTCCAACTACTCAAATCATTTATTAGCAAACCAACACTTTTTCGATTGAAATTTTGCATATATAGAACCTAAACCCTTCAAATTCAATCTTTAAGAAGCACTTGAGATAAATAAAAATAAATATTTAGATAATCTTCTTAACGACCAAATAGATATCAACAATTCTCCCTTATTAAACCTTTTTATCTAAAAAGGTTCCTGTAGGATTGTTGTGAATAAGTTTCCAGATAAACTTGTTAAATACTTTGGTTAATCCCATATTTAGACACATTTTTTCCCTTTTCATTTTATTTCCATGTAAATAGATCATAATTTTATTGTTAATATCCGTATAATTTAGTATCAAGGCACTGTATAAATTAAAAATTTCTCATTATACCTCCATTCGTTTGAAAAAGCTACTGTGTTAGTGAAACGCGTCACAGCTTTGAGTTTAAAATATTATGTAGATTTTAACAAATTAAAATTGTTTTATTTCATAATTTAGTATGGATCTACATCAAGTAAAGGCCTCATCTATTCATTTTTTTTAAATAATAATTCTGTAACATAATTTTTGTGTGATTTTCGCTAAATAAAACACGAATTTTTGGACGCTGAACGAATAAAAATTGTCCAGATCTGCTTTTGTCACTCGGTACTTCACTGCTGTGCTCTGTTATACAACAAAAATGTAACATCTTTGGAATCTTTCCTTCTAAAACGTAACGTATTTAGTATTTAGATAAAAAAAAAGTAGAAGCAAACTGAAGTGATTCGATGAATAAAAAGTGTGCCACGACCGGTTACCCTAAATGGAGTTACTTATAGTATCTGAATGCAACCCATTTAAGTTTTAATATCAAACTATATACACAGCGACGTACTAAAAGTACTTTTTTTAAATGAAAAGTTTTTTATTTCAAATACTTTAAATAAAAAAATCGTACTTAATAAACGGTAAATGATGAATAAAAAATTTACTATTATGGGTAGCGCAAAAAAAAGGGTTCCGCTAGAAGAAAGATGGTTTAAAAAATTACAGTTAGGATGATTATTATCTGTCTTTGGATCTTGTTTAAAGTGGGTGCTAACATCCCGTTTCACTAGAATGAAAATGTCGCTATATAAAACAATGGACATCTTTTTTTTATAAAAAATGGAATTATTTAAAATTTACCTCTGCCACTGCTTAAACGTATATAGTCTGTCTTGTCACATTTTCTGCATTTTATCTGCACATATATGGTTGATGTAAAAAATAAAAAAAAATTGCCCCAACACACACAGTTATGTATACACTGTGTTATTTATAAGAGATTTGGTAAGGTCGTTGAAAAATAAGTCCAAATGCACTTTTAATTTTCTCAAATTCGTTCTGATTCAATAAAAAAATGGATATTTATGTTTCAAAAATTCCAACTCCATTTTCATACCACTATAGGATGATCTTAATCTGTTACGTGGTAGTGCAGGGGATAATTTTGAAGTTAATTCTAAAATATAACTGACCTGTTGGCTCTGCCAGTGCCAAAACCTTGGATACAAAAAAAATTAAAAATAAAAAAAACCTGTAGTATGGTGGATCGGTGCTCCGCTGAGAGGAGATATTTTTCTTTTTGTTTTTAGTTCTTTTTTCACAATTTTTGAAAAAAATAACTGCTTTATTTCAAATTTAATCTTTTTTAGAAAAAAATTGTGAAAAAAACTAAAAGAAAAAAGATATTTCATCTCAACGGAGAACCAATCCACTTTATTTCAGGTTTAACTTTCAAATTATCCCGCGAACTATTAAGTCAGCCATTACGTAATAGATTAAGATCATGCAATAGTGGTATGAAAATGGATTTCGACTTTATGAAACATAAATATAAATATTTTTATCGAACCAGAACGAATTTAAGAAAATTAAAAGTAGATGTGAACTTATTTTTCAACGACCTTTCTATATCTGTTATTATTTTTCATGAACGCTATTTGGTAAAAAAGTTAGCTTGTGTTTGACAGTTGTGTACATGAATTCCTATGTCCCATCTAATGAATAACACAATGTATGTATGGTTCATACAACAGCCTTTTTGGTGTGCGTCATCGTTTGTTAATGTCTTTCTAACACATTACGTGGAAAGGAATGCAAAAAAAGTCAGGTCTTTGATTAATCCTAATCAAAATATCGCAATAATGAACCGTTCAAATTTATTACAAACGTCAATCCTAATCATTGACTTACCAAAATTTGATTGGTTGATGTTCAGATTAAGCGTAAGCGCGACCTATCAATCGGGAGAAATTTCTTTATTTAAAATAGGCATGCAGATATACCTTTCGTATCGTCAATGTGTCTGCCATCTTTTTCTACTGTCCCACTGACAGTTCTTGTCAGGTCTGTACTTTGTTGTTCACGGTCGATTATTATTTATGAAAAGTTAATATGAATATTATTGTTATATTTATTCGAATAATACAAATATATGCCTAGATACACGGAAAAACATTAGCATTTTGAAAGTTCTCAAGTAATTTCAGTTTAGAAAAAGAAGCTGGTAACTATTAATTTCATAGCCTTGTCGAATTTTGCTGAATGCGATCCTGATGATTTTATTTATCAAATTTAGGGTTAGATATGTGTCAAAATGGCAAATAAAATAAACGACATACCCAAAACCCGAACATACGTCACAAACGATGACGCACACCAAAAAGGCTGTTGTATGGACCATATCTGTATAGTTTGGGCCACATGTAAACCATTGTACGTCCTCCTTGGTTATCCTTTCCAGAAAGGTAGACAGGTAGGCGAAAGACTCCCCAAACACACACTCTCTTATTGGATGTGTTTCTTAGATGTGGCCAATCAAAAATTCTTCGACTCCAGCTTCCCAGGGTCACTCTGGCAAAACCGCATCCCATGATTTCATCCCAACTTTGAGCATAGATGTTACTGGGTTCCAAAACTCTTAACCCAGCAGCTTACTGGCTAAAGAATCGGCAATGTGGTTACCTTTACTTCTCCTCTCGATTCCTTTAAGCCACTTCGGGATAATATTGTTATCTATCTTGATGGCACTGATACAACATGTCTGTTCAAGGCTAATAGAACTTGTCTGTTGTCAGTGAAGATAATTATGTTATTGCCAAAAATTCCTTTTCTTGTGAGTTCTTTTGTGGCAGTTTCAACCACGCTGCTGGTCTTTTTCCCCATTCCCCGTTTTTATTATTACTAAACGCAGTTATAGTCCGGTCATTTTAGACATAAAAATAGTGATCAAATAAAGAAAATTCCGACAGAGCCAAATCTTCGTAGAGACCTTAGGTTTACCACAAGGAATAAAGTGTCAAAAGTCCCCATCAGTCCCATGTGAGCTTAGGGACTTATTCGGGGCCCAAGGTCAAAATTTTAGGTTTTTTGGATTTTTCTCGAAAACGGTAAGTTTTATCGAAAAAGTACCTTTGAGCAAAGTTGTAGATCTTGAAATTCTCTATCAAAATGGTCCCCATGATTTTTTCTCTAAGACCCACTATTGCTTGTAAGAATCATCATACGTAATATGCACACATTTCCACACCACCTGTGAGGTAGTGTACTCTGCGCGTTTTTTCTTAACGTGGTATCCCCGGTAGGCCTATTCCACGAACCTTTATGACGTTATTTTAAGGAACCACAATTATTTAATAGAATGAAGATTATTGATATGGGTTACTGAGTTTAACTGTCGTTCTAACTTTTTTTTATTACTTTAATCTGACTCATACTCTTCATATTCAACTTCAACAATCATGTTTTCTTCAATTTCTTCTTCTTCTTCTCCTTTCTGTTGATGAACGCTTAGAAATTGTTCAAATGTAGATGAATCAGTTGTCTCTTCATCAAAATCACATGAATCTTCCTCTCTTGTATTTAATTGAACATTTTGAGCAAGAGACACCTTGGCATTTGGTACACGCTGGAGAACACTGCAACCCTACTTTTTTACAGCCATATTTGGCACTACAACCATTCTTGCAATTGCAAAAAATAGTGTTAAGAAGTTTTTCTGGAGCAGGGGGCAGTAAAGGTCGAATCGGTTCCAAAGTATTATTTATCAATTTCCAACCCGTCTTCAGGTTATTCAAGTAGAGGGGACTCGGTAAGGGACCGGCGGTCATTGTAGAGTAAATTTTCTTAGAATAGTATAATGTATACATAAAAGAGACACGAGTAGGCATTTTTGCTTGCTTGAGTACCTAAATATGTATATACGTGGCATATGTGTGCATACTATGTAGAACATGATTCTTACAAGCGCAATATCTGGGAAATAGTGGGTCTTAGAGAAAAAATCATAGGGACCATTTTTATAGAGAATTTTAAGATCTACAACTTTGCTCTAACGTACTTTTTCTATAAAACTTACCGTTTTCGAGAAAAATCCAAAAAACCTAAAATTTTTACCTTGGGCCCCGAATAAGTCCCTAAGCTCACATGAGACTGATGGGGACTTTTGACACTTTATTCCTTGTGGTAAACCTAAGGTCTCTACGAATATTTGGCTCAGTCGGAATTTTCTTTATTTCAATTGTCTAAAATGACCGGACTATAACCTTGTGCGGCATTAAAACAACCTGTAGTGTATATTCAGTAAATTATTCGTGATGATGAGACAGAGAGACACTGTATTATAGTGGCCCACTATTAGTGGGTAGACACCGACTGTTCTCTTAAAACGAATAGGTACAAGCTGCCGCGCGACTGATCTTACAACTTTTGCTTTATAAGTTTTAGTTGATATTTAAACTTCTTTCAAATACGGCGCGAGTTCGAAAAAAATACGCGTTTTGTACACGCACAAAACATATAATAAAATAAGTGATATTTTCAATAGCAAAGTGTAGGTTTTTTATTTGTTTGTAGTGTGTATGGTGAAAGATGTGAATAGGTAAAATTTTTGAAAAAATAGTAAAAACTAAATTTCTGAATTTAATAATATAGTCTGTTCATTTAAGGTCTCAATTTTTTCGGTAACCAACAAATTTCAATTTCTTACATATCTTCACTTCAATGTTGGTCATTTCTGAGCCTGCAATTTGTTTTCGTAGTTTCCACTTATAAAACTTCCGCTAAATATATAAAGAATTAGAAAAAATCACTTGGTGACAAATCAGGTTGATTGAATCGTCAATTCAACGTAGATGAAATGAGCAGTTATTAGGGTCGACATGTCCTGGAATATTATGTATGGTCCTATTTCTTTCCGTCACATGTTTTGTTTTGTTGAAAAGGCAGCAAAAGCTACTTCGAGTCGACGAAGGGGCTTACTACGAGCCTTTTGAACTCAGGTATAAACTAAGTTTAGTGGTTGATGATGCATTTGTTTTTTCTCACTTCAAAATACCGCACACGTAAAGAAAAAGTGTCATACTGTGACATTTCTTTAAAACTAACATGTCAATAGAAATGGAAAACTTTTTCAACAACAACAATAAAAAATTCTAATCCAACTACAGAATTTTGAGAATCATTTTTGTACTGTACGTCAATTGGGAGCTGTCAACTCTCAATTCTTGTGAAAGTTTGTTGTCTGTCTAGACTTGAAAGGGGAGCAATGAATGAGGAAATGAAGTATTTTTGATTGCAATTTTTTTGTTAAACATGGATTCACTTGAAATTTTTACAGTAGGTGTGGAATAGCCTAAGGATCATTTTGTATATCGTGCTGCTGTACTCTAAAACCTTGGAGCTGGTTGCCATCATTTCGGGGGTGGATATTACATTTTAACTAGAGGAATCGATGAAGAAGGACATTCTTAGAAAAAAGTGTTCCTTACATTTGTCAATTCTTGATACAGGGGTGTACATTTGGAAAAATATGTCACTTTTTTCCTCCCATTTTTTACGCCACTGGCAGTTGTAGCTATTTTTAATTAATTTTGTATTCCTTAATGGTTCACACGTGAAAAACGCATAACCTTTACATATCAGAAAGTTTGTAGTTTTCAAGATATTTAATGTTTTCATGAAATTTGCAACATCATTTTCAATAATAAAATCACAAGTTTGGACAAATATTTTTGAGAGTCTTCTCTCAATGTTTAAGATGCATTGCTGCCTTACAAATTAGTTTCTGATACATATTTTAAACATTAGTCATTAAAAAAATGCAAACAAAATATTTTTTTAATTTATTATTGAAAAATTAGGTTGCAGACTTCATGAAAACATTAAATATCTTGAAAACTACAAATTTTTTTATATGTAAAGATTATGTGTTTTTTACGTGAAAAACATTGAGGAATACAAAATTGATTAAAAATAGCTACAAATGCCAGTGGCGTAAAAAATGGGACGAGAAAAGTGACATATTTTTCCAAATACACACCACTGGATCAAGTAATCACGAATGTTTTTTTATCAAAATATTCCTTTTTACATTTAAAACAACCTGCCAAATGTCGAATAAATTTATTCAAGTTATCGAATTAAAACATTTAAATGAGCTGGACCGTATACCAAATTGCAGCTTTTTTAATCACTTGAATTTCCGTAGATTTTTTGAACAGTAAATATTTGGTCGTATAAATCCTGTATTTACTTATTCTCTTGTGAGGCGGTACCCAAAGGAAAGTATAGATTTTTGTTGTTGCTACTATCAGTGGCTTTTCTCTTTTCATATTTTAAGTATTAGGTGTGGATGCTGTACAGATAATTTACCTAAGGAATCTAGAACTAACATGCTTTGAATTTTGAATTGTTTCTGTTTCAAAAACAATATTAACTTTACTTTTCCATCTCATTATTTCATTTCATCATAAGACTTGATAGAGTTTGTTCAACCATCCTACGTTACGTCATACATTGTCCATCTTGATCTCTTATTCATAAATTAATAAATTTTATATGTTACTTTTGACAGTTCAGTTGTCTTTTGTAAACAATTCAAAACATTTAACATTCAACAATATGATTTTGAGGTTAAGTATAAAATAACATTTAACGTCACAGAATACGTCACAGATTATGACGTAACTGCAAAGGATGACTGAACAAACTCTACCTAGTGTACTATGGTTAAATGAAATAATACATACTTTTTTTATCACAAAGGAAAAACAAGTTTCTAACGAGAAAAGTGTAAAGTGAGCGTCAGAGTTTGAAAATATATGTGATTTTTTTTAAAATGGCGGACATAATGAGTGATCAGTTCAAACGAATGAATTTAAAAACTAAGACAGTCGGTGAAGATCGAATAAGAAGAGCAAAAGAAAAAAACGAAGACGTAGCTATATTATCTATGCAATTACCCGGCGAAAAAACTGGTTTCAAATGTGTCCTAGGAGTAGCTTGCTTACAGGGCGATCCGACAAGTTTGCCGCTAGGTATGTTTTAAAATAATTTTTTCTTAATTCTGTTACAGAACACTTGGTAATATCATTTACAATATCAAATGCAATACTGCATCAACTGAAACCCCCTCCTCTGGCGTTTGTGTCTCCCAAGGAATGCTACTTTGAATTTCAGTTGGTATTTCGTAAAAAAAATTTACACGCACTTCCCACTCGCTAGATACGGCCCTGCATATCGATTTCAGAGGAATTTTGTTCATGATTCTAACAGCCACTGTAGCTTAACCACTTGGCTTATCATAGTCAAATGTGTATAGCTTAAAAGGTCTTGAAACGAGTCATCAAATAACATGCATTGTGATAATATATGAAACAAAAAATAAGTATTAGTTTAAGTCTTTTTTTTTATAAATAGTATAACTTCAAAGTCAAACTTGTGTCTCTTGATCCGTGTTTGAGACACGTGGAGGGACTTTCTCCATAAAGCTTCTTTTAATTGACTACCTAATCATCAAAAACTTGTCATCTGATTATTGGTCATCACGAAATATGTCCCAGTTTATACGCAATTGATTTTCTGACCATTTTCTCTACACTTTTGGTGAAAGAACTGTCGAATCTCCACAAAATAATATTTTGATATTTTTAGCCACGAATATTATACTTTTCTGAAAATTTCAAAAAATAGGTATCTGTTAAAATTACATCAGATACTAAAATAGTTCCATATTATTGACTAAATTCGTTTATACAACAAACCAAATGGAAAACATAAACACTGCCTCAGTTTAGTACACAAATATCCTGTTTTAACATGAACTAAACACATTTTTAAAAAAAGTCAATATACGGGTAATATGGTGTTTGTGAATTTTGATGTTAGACAGATAAAATCGATCGTTTTGTGTATTTTCAAACGTAAGCGTAAATTCGTTATGAAACTACAGCCAATGTTGGCTGTACCAAAATCCCTAACTTTTGTTGGCAATAGTTGTCATGTGTCAAATCAATTATCGTGTTTTTGTTAAAACCATAGACTTAAACACTAGTTCTATGGATGTAATAAACGAAATAGATGAATATAGGATAGAAAATATAATTGAACAATATTAATAAACATAAAATGTATTGTTGATACGTTCTTAACGAAATTTATGTTATACATGGTTTTCAAATTGAATTGTTCATTCAATTTTGGTAGAATTTTTATTTATTTCGATGGCCAGAACTATAGAAATAGTGTTAAGTTCTAAATTATTATTATTCGTGAGTTAGTAGTAAAGTTTATCCAAAAGAATTACAGAAGCAACGAATGCGTGTAGGTGAGTTTCAAGAATACTCTTGATGACTACCCAAAAGCAATTGAACCTCCACAGTGATTTTTGTATTACACGTTTTTATATAGATAGATAAAATGGAATATCAAAAGTAACCCAAGTTAACAGTGACAGTCAAGCTGCACTTGAAGCACAATAAGCCCAGGATGCCGAAGTGGTGCAGGCGAAGGGAGTGCTCCTTTTAAAAAAAAACTTAAGTTAACCAGAAAAATAATAAAAAAATCTCTGTAACGCTGTAACGTTACTTCTACCGATTTTTAACAGCTGTTTTATAAAAAGAACTATCGAATTATTCAAAAGTACCATAAGCCACAGATCTCGCCTCGTCTTTGTAGAATCTTACAATATTTGAAAATATTGCGTGGAGTGATAAGCTAAATTTTACCTCTTTGATTTTGATCTGATATTTATAATAGTTATTTATGCAACAAGTGCAAAAAGTGAGTGTTTTTTGCATGCGACGTGAAATTGTCCAACGAGGTCTTTAGGCCGTTTTGCAAGAGTTGCATACAATATTTTTTCTAAATTCATGCAAAAACTGGAAAATTAGAATATAATATGTTGGGAACCTAACCAAACCTAATCAAACTCAAACCGTTCTTTTTCTTTTTGTATCTTTATGGCCTCCACCTTGTCAGTACTCAATCATAGCTGGTTTTCGCATTGACCATTTAAATTTTAAATAATTAAAGATTTTTGCAATAATTGTACCTCGTTGATACTAAGTAGTAAGATATACATATATTATTGTTGTATTAAAGCAGGATCAGACACTTGCTCTGGATTTTTATTTTATTTAAATGTTTATGTTTGTCATAAATCATCACAAAACTGACACAAGAATGACAGATGAGTGCAATAAAAATTTTATTGCGCTAGTGCAAAAAAGAACCACTTTTTCCATTAAATGTGTTTCTCAAAAGTGTTGTTTTTTGCATGAATGTAGAAAAAAATGTTTTTAAGAAATCTGTATACAAGGAAACTCAAAAAAACTTGCCATCTCAACTAATTTTTATACGTAAAATAAATAAAAGTTATTTTTAAGCGATACACATTGTATTATAAAAATCCAATTGTTCAGGGGCTGGTGCCTACTGATTTTGAAGAATAATTTTTATCGAAACGTGCAACACGCGAAAGGTATAGATATTTATAGGTAAATTTAGGTCATGACTATTTTTGCTACAAATTCCTCCGGTTACAGACAGTTTTGGTAGGTGGTTTTATATTGATGTTGCCATTGACATTTTCCATTTCTTAACGTACATATATTTATATAAACACACAATTTATGGCAATCGTTGAAAACATTATTCAAATTAATTCGTTATTTTATTTTTCAAACATTTTAAACGTTATAATTCTTTATATAATTTAAATTAAAACCTAACACAAAAAGTCATTTTAACTCCCAACAATTTTATTATAAAATCGTAAATCTGTGCCGGATATATCTATCAATATAAATTAAAAGTCTGAATATTGGTACTAAAATGAACTGAATGAAAGAAGCAAGCACATCTGCTTCACTGATTGCGAAAACCCTTTCGGAACCTTCGTTGTATACAAGTGCGAAAAGGAAAATAGGAAGGAAAAAGCCTGAAAGAGAGATAAAGAATAATTGTGCGAGGTCATAAAGGCGTGTACTTGATTCCAGAAACCAGTGGCCGAATGTTGATTGATTGATATTTTTGATTCGTTATCGTTGACTTTTTTTCGAAGACATGCGCATAATAGGTAAAACTAAACACTTCCATCAATCTCTCTGTAAAGTACACTGTTGCCAGATGAAAGTGTTTTATTTTACCTATTGTGCATGACTTTAAAAAAAGTCAACGAAACGAGAGAAAAATATCATTTGTACAAAATAATCTGCGCTTCTGGCAATAGCGGTTAAAAGAGGGAGGTAATGAGCATTCGGTCATTCGCGGGAAATAAGTTTACACCCTAGCTACATCGATGACTGCGCATAATTATTCTTTCTTTCTCTTCCAGCTATTTTTCTGTCTTACTTGTATAACCCGGCATACTTCCATAAGGATGTTCGTAATCTGTATGTAGATATTATTTTCAAATTTCAAGAAAACTTGTTCTGTTATGTTGCGGTTGAAATTAAAACCGACGCTGTTATAAAAATTCCAATTTTAGCAATGTCAGTATAAGGTCATGTTTCAAAATAATATAAAGATTTTATTGCGTGACTCAAGATTTTATTCAACTTTATTTATTTCGAACATAAATAAAAAATAATACTTTTGATTTTATGTGTATGAAACGATCGAAGTTACCCAAATTCGGATGTTCTTCATATAATAGAGATCAAGGTGACATACCCAGACATTACGAAGTAAAAAATATCTTTTATTGTTTATTATAAATTGATGATAAATCCTTGAATATTCAGATGATGCATACATTATTTATATAAATAGTGAGGGAGTGTCATTAATTATAGGAAGAAGCTTCCTCATAACTCTCGTGCGTAACTAAGTTCACAATACAGGAAGAATCTATAGAAAGCTGCTAACTGCTGAACACTTATTTAAAAGAATTCAATTCTGTAATTCTGTTTAATTCTTTGAATCACCCTGAAGTGTGTCCGACACGTTTTTGAATTTATCAATATGATAAAAATACACTATAAGTAATATACAAGATTTTCTATATATCAATTTCGACCAAATTTATTTTTAAAAAATGTGCGACGTAAACTAAACTGAATTGTAAATTTTTTCAAGGTACGAAAAAGATGGAATACAAGACCAGACAATGGCATGAGAAATGCTTCTGTTGCTGTGTCTGCAAAGTACCGATCGGCACCCAAAGCTTTATTCCTCGAGAACAAGAAATCTTTTGCGCCAAGTGCTACGAGGAAAAGTTCGCAACTCGCTGCATCAAGTGCAACAAGGTATGTACAATAGGTATAAACAATAAAATCTTTCAATGCTGTCAAGAAAAATGACAATTATTTTTGGTTTAAGTATTTCCTAAACTGTTTAGGCAGACATAAAATCTGACCATGTGATAACATAACAAACAACCAGTTTACTTTCGTGCAATGGACGAGTTCTATACAAGAGAATTGCTGCCAATATAACGAACAAAAAAATACTGAATAAGGTTAGTCGCATAAGGAAATGGTTTTTCCAATCTATTTTTAGTTTTTCTTATATATTTTGAGTCCCTTTACTTCCCATGTTGTACCCGAGAAGTTTGCAGGTCTATTTAGTTCCGGGTATTTTACATCTTACAGTTGACGAACAACTAATGACAGCTGTCAATACAGGTTTGTTTGTGCTTGGTCAACTGTAAGATGCAAAATACCCCAAACTAAAAATACCTCCAAACTTTTCGGGTACAACATGGGTGGTAAAGGGACTCAAAATATATAAGAAAAACTAAACATAGATTGGAAAAAACACTTCCTTATGCGACTAACCTTTTTCAGTATTTTTGTGCTCGTTATGTTGGCAGCAATTCCCTTGTATAGAACTCGTCCATTGAACAAAGCAGTTCCAGACAAACAATTCTTGTCATGTTATCACCACCGAACTAATTTACCTACCCACTTGTGCTTCTGATCGATGGTAGCCGAAATCACGAGTGAATCTGTGATTTAGGAGGATTCAGTTCATTTACGGCGGCCGAAGTTACGTCTGTCAATAGAGCGTTGTTGGCAGTGAAAATTTCCATATATTTTTGTTGCTAAAACGCATTTTGGAGGCTAAAATGGTACAAAAACGTAAGCCTTGACAACGTTTGACAGAGGAGAATTTATAGAGATATGAAATATTGGATCCAAATGGTAGTGATTCTGAATCAGATGTGTCCGAGGAACAAGGTGATGAACAAATTTTTCCTTCAACGTCTACTACGACAATATTCAAACTTGTACTAAGCGTGCAGAATTTTTGTACTTTTTATTGATGTTGTCTATGGTATTTTTGTTATTAGGTTTGATACAATGAAGAAGATTTATTTTTATTTTGATCGTCAACTATGATAAAATATAATTTTGACGCCAATTGTCGTCTGTCATCACGCAGAATTAGTTATTGGACCTGTGTGCGTACGACAATCGCCGTCAAAGACCTTTTGGTACTTTTTTTAGTTAGCAGCGAACTTAAGCGTGTACCATTGGGAATGGTATATCTGCAAATCAAACCGAGATATATGCTATCTTGGAATGTGCGCAGATAAACCTAGACAGAGGTTATGTGGATGGGCGCATAACCATGTGGATATACCATCAACTCAGGAATAGATTCCGGCCAACTCTGGTTTTGAAGGCACTCTGGCGGTAGCTTCTTTCTGCGGCCCGGTCCCTACCCTGGGCCTAACAAAACAAACAATACGCAAAGAGACGAGGAAGTGGCTAGGGAACCAGCACCTCGCTCATTGGAATGCTCTGCAGGGTCTTGGACAATCCAAACTTCTACTGAAGGGATGGACCCGCTAGGGCAGCTATTGAACTACCAAGGAGTAGGCTGAGGAAGATAGCAGGACTCATAACAGAGCACTGCTGTATGAGGAAGCATCTCTACAACCTAGGAGTAGAGAATAGTTTCCTATGTAGGGGTTGCGGCATGACTGACGAAACGTCAGTCCATGTTCTCTTAGAGTGTCCACACTGGGCTGTACTACGCAGGCGAATCTTCGGAGTCCCTGTTTTGACCCCTGGAGACACAAGCAGGCACCCGCTGAAAAAGATTGTGGCCTTTATTGAAGAAGGGCTCAGCTTCATGGATATCTAGGTAGCAGGAATGGCACAATGGGCATGCCAGTGGCCTCAGTGCCGGAATCTTGGCTTGAGCTTGTCTAGTAGTAGTACGAACCTTTATACCTAATCACTAAAAAAACTGCAAAATAAATCCCACAAATGTTTGAGAGAATTTGACATCGAACAGTTAACTGCACCTTGTGACGAGATTATCAGAAAATATTGATTGAGAACTTTTGTAGGTCTGTTCCAATCACAATCAGAAACTATCAGAACGATCAGAGAATAACTGATCATAGTAATGGTCGACTATTATCTGATCGTTTTTGACAGTTTCTGATTGCAGTTGGAACAGACCTAGAGTATTGTTAACCAGGTATTTTCATCGATTAAGACATAACATAGTGGCCCTTAAAGTGAATATCATTTTTTATTTACATATTTATATTTTACAGGTAATTACCAGTGGAGGTGTGACATACAAAAACGAACCATGGCACAGAGAATGTTTCACCTGTACCCATTGTACACGCAGTTTAGCCGGCGAACGTTTCACATCTCGTGACGACAAACCTTACTGCGCCGATTGTTTCGCTGAATTATTCGCTAAACGTTGCACAGCATGCAGCAAACCAATTACCGGAATCGGAGGCACCAAGTTCATATCTTTCGAAGATCGCCATTGGCACAACGATTGCTTCTTCTGCGCTTCTTGTAGGACCAGTTTGGTAGGACGTGGTTTTATCACCGATCAGGAAGACATCATCTGTCCTGATTGTGCCAAAGCCAAACTGATGTAAATGATTGTCCATCTGTCTTGTAACGTCGACGGGGTGTAAACAGTCGTGAAGGTTAACCAGTATATATCGGAAATAAATCAAAAATGTAAATATTTAAGAGAACAGGATTTTGGAAGAAGGGCACATATCTGAATGAAAATTTTGTTAACCTTTCGACTGGTTTTTACTGTTTTTGTTTTATATATCTTACATGACACGATTTTTACGGTTTTTTTTTTGTAAAAAGCACGCACACACAATCACACACACACACACATTTACACACTACACTCATACACACACTACACTCATACACACTGACACTTTCAAAATGAAAAAAAAAGCAAAAACATATTTTATTTTTCAATTATTTTTTGACAATTTTTTCGTTTATATTCATCAAAAGTCTATTATTAATTTTAAAGGCTTATTTATTTTTATTTTTTTACGTTTACAGATTAGTTTAAAAAACGCCTTAGCCGTTAGGTTGAGTTTTTTTAATTTTTTTTTAAAACCCTGTCAAAAATATTATTGTCAGGTTTTTTTCGAAATAAAAGATTCAATTTTAATGTATTACAAACGTTGGTTGAGCAATAAGAACGTTTATGTAGACATATTCTAAATAATTAAGAGAATTAAAAAAATGCCTTATTCTAATATCATGTATTATTAAGTGTTAGGAAATTTGCTATCATTTTAGCGGAAAAAAATCTAAAGCTTTAGGATCTTTTTCTATTAACGTAAATTGTTAGTAACTTTTCAAAAAATTTATATATATATATTTTATTTTCAATTTATATAAACAGTTTTTTTTCGAGAGTTTGTTGTAGATAAATGTTAATGTATATTGCTTTATAGCATTTACAGATAATGGAAGAGCAATTTTGGTGCTATTTTAGTAGAATAGAAAATTTTAATTAGTTTTTTTATTTGGAAGTTTTAAAAAAACTTCCAAATCTAATTCTATATTTATATATAAACAAACGGCTTCAACTTATATTATTAATTGATAATTTATTAAGAAATTAACAATTTCATGTACATTTTAATTTTGTTTATGTGCTTTGTAACCTATGGGAATGTTAAATTTGTTGTTAATATACGTAACATCGAAAAGCATCAAAAGCTTCGCTTTTTAGGGTACATCTGTTATATTTTATTCTTTATTAAATTCTTTAAAAAAATTTGTTTTACTCTCAAAACTGCGTTTTACACCAAAATGAATTATATTCATGAACGTCCCAATATTTTTTAACGATTTTCCGATAGATGGCGCTAGTTCTACTATACCAATTGTCCGATTTTCGATAGATGGTACCACTTATGCTATAGCGATATAGTCTTCACATAGAAGTAGCTCAAAGAAATTCCGATAGAAGCCGCCGCTTATGCTATAACTGGTTATTGTGGTGAGTAAAGCTTGTCAAGTTTATATAGATTTACCTCTAGCAGTAAATATGCAATTCGATGATCTAATATTTTCCTATTCGGGTAAGCACTAAGCAGTAGCGACCAGCCCCGCCTAGGCTTCGCTTGTTACTTTCTAAATGAAACATCCGATACATTTTAAATAGTTTTCTATAAAATTAAATAGTAATTTGAACACTTGAAGTAAAATTAATTGAATTTTCCTTAGATTCTCGAATGTGAACCGTTCAAGTACCTCCAGCAATTTAAGGAAGGATCCTTCGTATACCTGAGGAGCAGTGAACATCTGCAGATCCATATCGATGACGTTTTGAAAAAGAGAACATGGTGATATCGATGAAGAGTATGTCTGATGTATTGAAGTTCTACGGCTCTTAACAGGGTGTCATTGGTCACCGGGATAAGTAAAATTCTGAAAAATTGGGTTTTTACAGTTATTTCTGTACTATTGGCCACATTGTATTGAAATTATGTATTTTTACATCCCATAAATTGATTTTTATTCTCGTAGATAATTACGAAAAAGCTACCACTACTACTACTAAGTTTGCAGGCGAGCCTTGTCCTGGACAAACTCAAGCCAAGGTTCCGGCACTGAGGCCACTGGCGGGCCAATTGTGTCATTCCTGCTACCTAGACATCCATGAAGCCGAGCCCTTCAATAAAGGCCACAACTTTTTTCAGTGGATGCCCGAAATTTGGATTGTCTAGAACCCTGCAGAGCAATCCAATGAGCGAGGAGCTGATTCCTCAGCCACTTCTTCGTCTCCTTGCGTATTTTTTTTTGTTTCGTTAAGTCCAGGGTCGGGCCCGGGCCGCAGAAAGGAGCTGCCACCCCTTCCGCAGCCAGTGCATCCGCCATCTCGTTGCCTTCAAAACCAGAGTGGGCTGGAATCCATTCTAGCCGCACCACGTTCCGCCTTGCAAGATTAGCAAGTCGTTCTCGACATTCGTAAGCATGTCCTGAATTGCTGGTATACCCACTAAGGGCTTTAATTGCTGCCTGACTGTCGGCGTGTATGGTTATGCGTCGATCCACATAACCTCTGACTAGGTTTATCTGCGCACATTCCAAGATAGCATATATCTCGGCCTGATATGCAGATACACCATCACCCAATGGTACACAAACTTGTGTTCTTGGGTTCCTGGAGTAAATTCCAGCCCCTGCTCTATCACTGGAATATGAGCCATCTGTGTACCAGATGGTCCCATTAGGCTGTGTATTCCTCTCTTTTTCCCAGGATTCTCTATCCAGGATCTTGGCCCTGTACGGGGTTGCGAAGTGGTACTTACGCAGGCATTCGTCAGCTGCTCACGGAAAAGCTATGTATTATCTGCCAAGCAAGTAACTAACGAGTTCTATGTTGTTCAAAACAAACTCATGTCACCTTCAAGAACGTATTAATCCATAATTCATTTGCAATGTTGCCAATACTGTCGACATAATCGCGAAAAAAAATATGATGCAAATACATAATTTTTTACTTTCAGTGTTCTACTTCTCCCCATAACAATTTTTCTGTTTTTCATGTGCTGATCGGAGACATAGACGACCATGGGCAATGAAAAATGACTACAGAGGTTGATGGCAGCGCAGCGAGTTCGTAGTTCGCCGTATCAAGAAATTTTATATTCACGTATATTTTTTCTATATATTTTCCAAATTTTTGTATTTTTCAAGTCTGTGTAACTAGAAAAATTTAAAATTAAAGAGATTGTACCATTATAAAAATTGTGTTTTCTTTAGCTTTACCGTAATGTAGTACTATCATAAAATTTTCAAACAGATAAAGCTAGTGATATAAATTAGCGCCATCTATCGGCCAGTGGAAAAACTAAAAAAATAGTTCGAGGGTTTACCGATAGATGGAGCTAGACGTTTTGAGTGTTGCACAAAATGTCCGATAGGGGGCGCTGATCAATGTAATAAAATTAGCGACATCTGGTGGTGAACCCTCCAAGTAGTGATAACTGCTAGCGCCATCTATCGGCCAGTAGACAAACTAAAAATAGTTCGAGGGTTTGCCGATAGATGGCGCTAACAGTTATCACTACTTGGAGGGGTCACCACCAGATGTCGCTAATTTTATTACATTGATCAGCGCCCCCTATCGGACATTTTGTGCAACACTCAAAACGTCTAGCTCCATCTATCGGTAAACCCTCGAACTACTTTCTAGTATCTCTACTGGCCGATAGATGGCGTTATTTCCAAATTTTTCATTTTCATTTCGAAAAAAGGTTTCTGTATACCGATAAATGAATAACACAAAGGAGTTTTTCAAATTAGTTTTATTTATAAAAAATTAAATGAACAAAAGGGAATTTTATAAATCACCACAGTGGTAACATCGAAAATGTAGATGTATGTACGGTATTTATACACAGAGTTAGGAGAAAAACACAATCGGCGATAGCCGATTGTTAATGTCACCGTCAACTTTGTTCTTTTCCGAACTCGTACAAAGAATTTACAGAAAAATACAAATCAACATAATCAGTAGCTTCCGAGTTCTCATGGTCGTAACTAATTATGTTATTTCCCATTATTCATCTTCTTAATTTCTTCAAACAAATGGATTTTTCCAACGGTATCATCTGGGATCCTAAAAAAAATACAATGATGAGTAAAATCCAGTAACAACAAACTGATTTTACATATTTATCAGTGAGCATTTCTCGAACACTGGAGAAGGTGGCTGATCGGTACATAAAGGAAAAGTTTGGGGTTAGGTATCCTTTGCACAACAACCAACATGCTGTCGCGAGTCACCTGAAAGTGCCTTACACCAACTGGTAACCCAGGTGGAGAAGACGCTGGGAAATGGCATGATCGGCCTGGGAGGTTTCTTGGACCATATGACAAAAGTGATCGTCGCTAAAGGATGTCCGCAAGGGGGTGTTCTCTCACCCACATTGTGGAACCTAGTCATTGACGAGCTAATGACTCTTTTAAGCGGTGAGGGCTTTTTGACGATTGGGTATGCCGATATCGTTGTCCTTTTTGTTGAAAGGCACATTACCGTTCTCAGGGACCTCATGCAAAGGGCTCTGAATATGGTACATGGGTGGTGTAACGAACACGGACTTGCAGTAAATCCTGCCAAGGCTGAGATAGTTGCTTTCACCAAAAAGAGAGGTGTAAGACCTGAGAATCTACATATTGATGGAGTACCACTGCCGGTGGTTGAACAGGTGAAGTATCTAGGAGTGATCCTTGATAAATCACTGACATGGAAGGATTGTCTTGATAGTCGCCTAAGCAAGGTGACAAACATGTATTGGGCCTGTAGGAGAGCCATTGGTCCGAGGTGGGGACTGACCCCCAAAACGATCATATGGTTCTATAGAGTGATGCTCACATATGCGGCTCTGGGGGGACATTCCGTTCATAAAAACTAGCGATCGCTTTTAAGCGAAGTCGCCTGGATTTTACATTTCACGTTGTTATTTTGACAAGGAAAGATAGAGAATACGTAGGCGACACCTTATGGGTATCAGAAATTAGAACTATTTTTCTCTCCAAAACAACCAGATTTGGTGAACGGAATTTGTATATCGAGCAGATCGATTCAAAACTACTCGCCAGTGTGAACAGAATGCCACCCCTCGTCTCTGGTGGCCGAGGGTATCCTTGGTAACGGCTAGATCGCAGCTGACACGCCTTCAAAGGCTGGGGAAGGGGCGGCAGCTCCTTTCTGCGACCCGGGCACCCTGGGCCTAACAAAACAGAAAATACGCAAGGAGACGAAGAAGTGGCTGAGGAATCAGCACCTCGCTCATTGGAATGCTCTGAAGGTTCCTAGACACTCCAAACTTCTACTGAAGATATGGACTGATGGACACGCTAGGGCAGCTACTGAACTACCAAGGAGTAGGCTAAGGAAGATAGCAGGACTGTATGAGCACTGCTGTATGAGGAAACACATCCACAACTTAGGAGTAAAGGAAAGCTCCCTATTTTGGGGTTACAGCATGACTGATGCCTACACATTTGGTAATAGTAAAGCATTTCTCAAAAAAATATTAAAAATATTTCTACTAGAATTGCTTGAATTCAGAAATAAGACTCACCATAACTGAATCAGATAATAGTTATCTTCGATTCTCTTCAAGGCCAATCTCAAATCCGTCCTGGTAGTGTAACATTCACACTCCTACGATTCGCAACGTATCTCCAATTCTTTTTGCTTGATAATCACTTTGGATCTTTGACCAAACTATTCTTCCATTTTTCTGTATAAAATTTAATATAAATGAACCTCTTATGGAAAATTTATAGCATGTTCATGATAAGAAAATAGAAATTTTATCCAAAAATCGACAAAGGCGATACCGTAACTTAGGTCCATGCCAAAAATCCCTAAGTACTGCTCGAAAAGAAGAATTTGAACAATAACGAGGTTTCCCATGTGAAATCGACATTTTTACAAAAAAAAAATTACCCTAGATATATTGGTAGATTCAACAAGCACTTGCGACCAGTCACATTAGCATGTCAGTGACGCGAACCCATTGATTGGTTTAGCTCAAAAAAGTTTTAAATTCACTTACCGCATTTGTTGTTAATGTTGGGGATCTTGAGCTTGTTGTTCTTTCACTTAAGTATTCGTAACATTGTTCTGCAATTTTTCTAACCTGCTAATTTGTACTTCCTCCATTGATCTGTCCTACCTAATACTTCTTGGTAGAAAAACTAATAAGTTTTCAGTGATTTTAAATGTCAGTCTTGTGACTGACAGTTCAAAGTGACAATATGAAGATAAGAAGCTATTTTCCGGATATTTCGTACTTCAAGCAGAAAAATGGTACATAGTTCGATAGATTGTTCCGAGAATGAGGAAAAAAAAGTGGAAATTTTCTGATTTGATACATATGGTTAGTGACCTTTAAACCCGCACGATAAGAGCGCTTTTGACTAAATCTCTTTTCGTTATATGAACACAGGCAGTTACAATAAATATAAACCTCGCCAGTTCTTCATTTATTTGAGGTTTTATATTGTTATAGTGAATATATTGAGTATCATTTAAATATATTATGCATTTTTTCATTTACTTTGAAATTTATAAAAAGGAAACTTTGGACTACAAAACGCACTGTCGATGTACTAATATTGCCTCTAGATATCTCGCAAATATATTAATTTATATTACCCTGTATATAGATACAACTTTAGCTCATTTGATTCGTAGAATCTTGTTAAAACGCGGATTTTGTTCCAAGTAGTGACCAAAACGACAATTTCAATCCCAAGTCAAAAATTTTATGAATTTCACAACATACATTTGATACAAATATCTCACAAGATTGATGAAGCTTCCCACAGTGTGAAGAACAAACGAGAATAAATACCAAATTTTCAATTTTTTTTATTTTATATACAAACATCACATTTTTACCGGTACACAAAATACCATAATAGATTAATTTTTAGATATAAATTGAAAATTTTTGCCGAGGGAAATAAAAAAAACAAAAATTGGAAGAATTGGCTGAACTACTTCACTTAAACGTGAAAATATCGGAATCATTATTCAATTAAAAAACGGAATATTCCAATTACTTCAAAGTTGCGCATTACAAAAAAACAAAGTTTCTATTGTTTATTTCACTTAAAATAGTTCAATCAAGAATATACAAATAATAATATAATTGATTGATCAAACATTTCTACGGGCAACTTTCAAGTAATTTTACAAAAAGAAATTATTTACAGATCTAAAAATTAAATTTAAATTATCACCGCGAAAAATATCTTCAATACGTCGGATAAGTTTTGGAAAATTTACAAAATATATACACCGCTGTTGTTATTATTATTTACTACACCGTAATCAACTGCCCCGAACAATACGGACAATGATGAGTTGCTTGTTTTGGTTCTACTAAATTGCTGCTCTTAATCTCGGACAATAACGATAAAATTTCATTCCTCGCTATCGTGTTTTCTAAACCTTCAATTTCACCAGTAACATCTTTTTGACTAATTTCGTCGAGTTTTTCGTTTTGCTCCAATACATTGGAACCGCCTCGTTCGTCCAACAATTTTTGAACTAACCTATTCAGTTTTTCCAGCTTGAATTTGATTTGTTCTCTATCGGATGCAAGCTGTTTCAATTGTTCATCCTTTTCTACCGCCTTAAAAAAAAGAGAACCAATAACTAAAATGCACATTAATAAAAATTCAACGTTAAAATTCGAGATTGTTCATTTCATAGTTAAGTACTGTCAAAAATAAATAATGACATTTAAATGTCAGTTATTTTATGTTTGGTTGTCTACACCACAGGTAACTATCAATATAAATGTAATATATAAGATGTGCGTTGGGTTGCCTGTAGAAAAATCGTTGATTAATGTAATGTAAATCATGCATCAATAGGGGTCATTAATGTATGATTTTGTCTAATATTGAGAACGTTAATAGCTTGAGAAAAGTACCTGGGAGACTAACAGTACCTGAGAGACAAAAATCCCAGGCTGAGTTACTGTCCCTGTGAGACTTACAGTTCCTGATAGTCTAATTGTTATCTCGAATAATATCTACATCGACAGCTACATCAAGTGTTTTTATTATAAATTACTAACCCTTTTTTTGTGTAATTTCTAGTTATTAAACCACAATATTTTTAAATTCTTTATTACAACGTTTCGGTAGCGTTCCAGCTACCGTTGTCAAGAAAAAATAAGTAGAAATCAATTTTTATCCCTGACACAACGAAAAAAAAAAAATTTGACAACTAGACAATCAATAATATTTTGAAGTTTAAGACTGCAAATTTTTTTATCAAATTTTTATTAAGGTCCATTCATAGTAGATCAAATATCTGGCAAAATGCGAAATGAAATATTTCATTTTATGACATTCCAACGATATGATTGTCTACTACAAATGGAATCCAGTGAAGTGCACGTTCCAGGAACGGTTTTTATTGGGATAGCGCGTTTTTTCGCTTATATTGGAAATGTTGTTAATAATACGCGTTTCTTGATACTTTTTTTGTGTGAATATTCAAGTTTTCAAAATATGTATACTCAGTTTTGTGATTTTGTGTATTGAAATGTGTATCGATTAACAACTATTCAAATTATAAATAAAAATGAATAATATACCAAAAAGAACATACAGAAGATAAGAAACGTTTCATTTGAAAATCTGAATAAAATTATAATAAAGTTGAACTTACCTTTTGTTTAAGTACCATTCTCTGGTGTTGATATAAAGCCACATATTCACCAATAGTTTCAGTTTCGCTCTGCAGCTGCAACACCAAATGTTCTAATCTCTGCTTTTCTTCGGTCAAATCGGCAATATCCTGCATAGTATTTTTTACTTTAACCTCTAATCGTTTTATGGCTTCCTCTTTTTGTATATGTTCAATGTTGATATCTTTCGTAATATTTTCATTATTATTCTCGACATTATCAATATCTAATTTAGCTTCCAACTCCTGGTTCTTTAGATTCAATTCGTCAAGTTTGGTTTTTAAATGTCTAAGGTCGTCTTCAGAACCAACCTCTTTTTTATCGTTTAATTCATTCGTTAGCCTAATTATTGTCTGTTTAGCTTCTTGAAGTTCATTTTGGATGTAATGTGAAGCACTATCATGTGCTTCATAATGTCTCAATCTATCTGTAAGCTGTTCCTGCTGTAACGATTGCTTGTTCAGTTCCATAGTCGTCTCTCGGAGGTGATACAATTCACGGTCTTTAATTTCTATAGCATCGGTCAGTCTTTGTAGCTGCAATTCAGTTTTTTGTAATTTATCCAGCAAATCTTTGTTGCTTGACTGTTCCAAACTAAGTTTTTCAGTCAGTTCCACTTTATCATTGTCCTAAAAATATAAAATGGAAATCATTTCAAGATATTAGAGAAGAATTAGGCGAAAAAAAAACATGGAAATAAGCAAATAATAAACAGCAAAATGCTATTCTATTCATACCATTTTCTTAAAAACTTCGGTTAGGCTTTCCAATTGTTCTTTTAGTTCTTTGTTTTGTTGTACAGCTCTAGCGGCAGCAACTTTATCGCTTTCCATTGTTGCCAATAGTTTGACGCTATCAGGTTGATTCCCCCTGAGCTGTTCAACCATGGTTTCAAGTTGATTCAATGAATCACTTTTAGCGGATAATTCTTTGAGCAGCATGTCTTTTTCGTTCAAATTTTTGGTGTAGTTTTCCTCTAATTCGGTTTTTTCAATCTGGAAAATAGAAAAATTCGTCACATTTTTGATTCAAACACAAATATTACAAATTATTAAAAATTATACAGAATATGGAATGTTGGGGAAGAACTAGTTGCTTTTGAAGAATAGAATGTCAGTTCTTCTAAGTAGGAATTGTGAGAAAAATTAGTATTTGCAATAAGTATAAGTTCAAACATTTTCTATAACAGATTGAACTAAAAAGAAACGAGGGAATTAACCTTGGGCTTCCCTTGTTACAAGATCTTATTTTTATAACCTTCGCCAATTATCCATTATGGTGATTTCAAGGAGAGGTACAAGACGGAGATAGGTATTATCAAATATAATCAATAAATCGTAAATCCTGATGATCCTAATCAGGATATTGGAACAAACCTATGAAATTATTATATTGTTGTAGGTCGTCTCATGAAACAATTTTTTGTTTTGTGGAGTAAAATTTTCATCAAAATGTGCTTTCATTTACAAATGAATCATTTTGATGAGGTGCAATTACAATTTTTATTTTTGGTAAAGTGTATTTGATTTACTAACAATTTTATATAATGCATCCTGACTCGACTCCTAGTACATTTTTTGAGGTCATAAGGTTGCTAGATAGGATAAAGCATAAAAAAATACATTGTCGTCATTTCAGTCAAAATATTTCCACCAGTTTTCACATCTATCTAGAAAAATCGTGTTATTTTTTGCTCGATTGATGTGCAAATAAAAGTAATATTTATTTACATTTTACTGGACCAAATTTTGGTTAACAAAAAAGGGTACGTGTTATATTATACGATTGTGCACCAAATAAAATTTACATATAGCAAATTATTCAACATTTTCCACCAGAAAATAAATAAAATTACATGTCTTTAAAATATCTATTTCCCTTAAAAACAATTTTATTAAATAAAATTACTTACAAGTTGAAATCTCCACAAACCCATTTCATACATGTTAAAATACTTACTTTTAATGGATATAATTTTCGTCTACTCATGCTATAACTTTACAAATATGCAGGTGTAGGTAAATTCTAAAATCTACATTGAAAATAATGAAATGTGAAGTAAAATGGTTATTCCAGGAAAAAAAAAACATTTTTTAGTTTTCAAATTATTTAAATTTTAAATTAGGGTTATGTCCAATCTTCACATTGCATAAATAAAAACAAATTTGAAGTGAACTGAAAAACGAAGCAATGCAGTAAGTGAACAATTTGGATCTGTAGATACTCAAGTTCAAATAAAACATAATAAAGTTCTAAATTGCTTAGTTTGAAAAAACAAAAGCAACATTTTCTATCTATCTATCAAATAAATAAACGTTCAAAGTTGCTCCAATTGTCTCATCGAGAAAAAAGTAGTTCATTTGTAAGGTTTGAGAAATTAACAGCAAATCAAAGCAAAAGATATGAGATTGTCGTTAAACAGTTCACTTAAGGTAATCCAAGTGTCCAACGAACCATACGTATCAAAAGAAATAGTGATTCGTGTGGTTCGGATCAGTGGGAACTTAACCAGTAAACGTAAAGTATACAGAGTGGAAGCTACTCACATAAATTATTTTCAGTTTTTCAATAAATATTTCCTAATAATGTCGTTTTTTTGTTTCTTGTCTAGTTATTGAAGATATAGGACTAACTACTTGGTACAATTGATTTTAACAAGGACAAAATTGAAATTATCTGTCAAATTTTATGTATCAAGCGACTGTTTTATACAGGATATGTCAAGAGGACCTCAAACCATGTACATATTGTAGACTACTGACACGATTTCTATACAAATTGGTATATTTCAAGAACAATTTATGCCAAATATCGTGAGTAGTCTCCAATATATAGATAGTGTAAGCTCAGACGATGTAAAATCAATTATAGTTTCAAAGATAGAAGATTAATTATTGAGAACAGAAGTAGTTTCCACACTATATTTTTACAATTAAAATATACAATTATTATAAAAATAGGTTTTTTCTACATTCATGCAAAAAACAACACTTTTGTGAAACAAATTTAATGGAAAAAGTGGTTCTTTTTTGCACTAGTGCAACAATAGTTATTTGTGTACCAAGGCCGTAATGTTGATCTTTTTTGGCCGAATCTGAAATTTGCGGCCGAGGCGTAGCCGAGGCCAAGCAAATTTCAGGTGAGGCCAAAAATATCATACGGCCGAGGTGCACACAAAATTTTTTAAGCGAGTGTCTCATCAAATAGGTAACAACTTTTTTTTACAATTTTGTTTCTAAACAGAGACGAAACTGGAAGATTAGATTCAAATTTTTATTAACCAAATGAAAAGTGTATTATTAAGTAACAAAGATGTGTACAGAATTACTTACAGTAAGTATGATAAACAGAAGTTGGGTCATAACGAAGTTAATAAATTAGGGCATTATTTGCTATTAATTGTTATGTTAAATGTACATTTACTACATTTTGAAAATGTAATACCACTTTTAGACATGACATTGTTAACAAACATTTCATTTTCTTGATTTTCCGTAACAATGGTTCTTGCTGGAAAGGTTGCCCTCATAATGACTTTGTTTGCAAAAGCGGCCGTAAAGTAAAAAAGCGGCCGTAAAGTAAAAAAGCGGCCGTAAAGTAAAAAAGCGGCCAAAAAAGATACACTTTAGGGACGTTAATAGATCCGTAAAACTTCATTTTTTGTGACACTCGCTTAAAAAATATTTTTGTTGCACTCATCTGTCATTCTTGTTAGTTTTGTAATGATTCATTACAAACAAACATTTTAATCAAATAAAATTCCAGAGCAAGTGTCTGATCCTGCTCTAATAGAGCAATAATATATGTATATCTTACTACTTAGTCTCAACGAGTTACAATTATTGCAAAAATCTAAAGGCCTGGTTGGACAATTTCACGTCGCGTGCAAAAAACACTCACTTTTTGCATTTGTTACATGAATAACTAATTTTCTTATTTCTACGACCAAACCAAACAGAAATAACCCGAAATATAAATAAATTGTAAATTTTTCACTTTGAATTTTTACATAAAATGTTTGGATTGATCACATAAATATTTGACAGCGATGAAAGCAATAAATTAAAAAATAAACATGTGAGAACAATACCGAACTGCAGATTTTTAATGATTTTTTTTCAATTCATTACTCTCCCCATTACCTTACATATTCTAGGTAAAAAAGAAATTTAATTTGGATAGAAAGTTCCAAGATTCTATGTCCAACGTTCCGAAATTAATTACCAAGGAGTCGATTGGGAATGGCATCTAGAAACTTTGCAGATCAGTAAAAATTTGTTAAAGCTTCCCTACAAGCTGTTGAAACTGGGTAAGAGAAATTTGAAGACAGTTACTGACCTGGTGATTGGACACTGTAGAATGAGGAAGCATCTGCACAGGATGTGCAAAGTTAGAGAATCTATGTGCGGAAAAATGTGAACTCTATGTCACATACTCTGCTTCTTGTAGAGCTTACAAGAAAGCACTTTTGAGTGGAAATGACACAGCCATCACAACTAATCAAGATAAACTGGTGACCTATTTAGAAGAAACGAAGCTTCTGGAATAGTAGAAGTAGGTGGATAACGTGGGTAATGGTACAATGATTCAGTTCAAGTGCAAACATATAAATGAATGGAGAACATAGAAATTATGATTCAATTGAAAATGGTTGATTAATATCAATATTATTCGCAATTCAAGATAATTAATATCTGTAAAATTTCAAGCGTTTTTCGAAAAATAGTATGTTTACCCTGTAGGAAAAGGCAGCATTCCAGGACTCTTTGGCATTTTCCCAATAAAAAAACACAATTTGTCAATTTTTCACCAGCTTTATTTATACTTGATTGATTGAACGAAAATATTTCTATATGCCATTCAAAATCGACTACGTCGGATAGAAATGTGAACAATAAAATTTATAAATATTTGGGAAAACTTCAAGTCCCTCAGATATTATATAGCGAGGTCTGTAATTTAATAATTTTCAGTTTTGATACGTTGATGGAAAAAACAGTTTCCTGGCTATCTAACGACGTTTCAATACATCATTCAGTGCCATATTCAGATCCAAAAAATCCAGATAACTATTATAGAAGTACCTATTGATATAATGTGACATTTGCTACGGCTTCTACGCCAATTTATATAATCGTTTTGCAATTGTCCTAGTTATCTGGTTTCATTTTTTTTCCAGTAGACCTCATATTCTTGGGAATAAAACTGTATGTGATATCCACAAAAATCTTCTTATTATCCACAATGAATAGGATCGTTTACTCTACTTCCAAAGTATTTTTCCAGAGGATACAATATTTTCGAAGTTAAGAAGAATTTTTCCTGTCAAAAATTTGTGTCCGAAGTTGAATTAGGTTGAAAGTAGTTTTTCTAAACAACCAAATATTCCTTACGTAGTTTGTCTATTCAAAAGGAATTTATCCACAAAATATTCTTTTTGTAGTCTAAATAGATTTAAAAACATCAATTTTTCTCTTCGTATGATGCTTTTCATTGCATTAAAATGTTAATTTTCGTCTATCGATCATGCATCGTTTTTGTCGCAGTATTTTTTTTGGTAACTGAATATCTTCTGTATCAACGACGGATGAAAAGTACGGATTTATTCATTTTAATTAGATTTTTTTTCAATGGATCTATACTAATAAAAGATCAATTTGAATACGCAAATTATATATACAGGGTGTTTTTAAATGACACTTACAACGTTCGCATAAAGATTCCTCTCGTAAAATGGGACAAAATTATATAGGGATTAAGGGGTCCAACACATTTACTCTTCGAAATACAGGGTGATGAAGTTTTTAAAAATCAAATGTCTCAATTCGATAACTTCAAAATGGATGGATAAGTTGATTTGACATTTAGCAGGATGTAAAGGGCTATTTTGATGGAGAAATATTTTTCAAGTTTAGTCCAATGGTGTACATTTAGAAGAATATGTTACCTTTCCCTTCCCATTTTTTACGCCACTGACATTTAAAGCAATTTTCACTCAGTTTTGTATTACTCAATGGTTTTCATGTGAAAAACGAATAACTTTTACATATTGCTTTAAATGTCAGTGGCGTAAAAAATGGGAGTGGAAAGGTAACATATTCTTCCAAATCCACACCACTGGACCTAAAATTGAAAAGTATTTTGCCATCAAAAAAATGCCCTTTTACATTTAAAAACAACCTGCCAAATGTCAAATCAATTTATTCATCCAATTTAAAGTTATCGAATTAAAACATCCAATTTTTCAAAACTTCAACACCCTGTATTTCGGAAAGTAAATGTGTTAGACCCCTTAATCCTTATATCATTTTGTCCAATTTTACGAGAAACATGGGAACGTAATAACCTGTATAAATCAAGATATTGGATTTGTATCGATATTCAAAATAAACAACTAAAAAGATGAAATATTAATGGCCCTTCGAGTAAAGTTTTAGACCCAACAAACTGGATAAAAGTTGCCCATAATACCTTTGAAAAACAATAGAAACAAAAACTTGAAAAATATTAAAATGAGTACCAATATCGATCACATTTAATTTGCATATCCAATTTCAACAATTGTTTTTAATATAAAAAAAAAAAATACAAATTCCATAAAATCTTCTGAAATTTGTAGGCGCATCTCACGTCTTCTGTTCAATATTCTCATAGCCGCAGTCGTGCAGTTTTCCATGAGAGACCTGCTACAGAATTAAAATCATTTAGTAATATATTCCCATTGTTATAAATTGGACGCATTTTTTATAGTATTTATATGGAATATTACCCTCGATGTTCTTTTTACCAAAAACAATTAGAGATCTTGAAGAGACTTGACAGTGTCTCACTCTCTTGACATTTCTTCGATTACCAATTCTTTTTTGGTATCTGAAATCTCACAACCTCTCCACGAACCATTAGAAGTTCTTGGTTTATATATGCTATTTTTTTTGAAGATGTCTGCGTGACGACCTTATTTTTGAGATCGTCAGGAACTCTTCTGGAAAGATTTAAAATCATCCTCTTCGGTTTTTAGATAAAATCTGTCCGGTTAGCATCTCATGTCGATACGAGATAACCATCACTACTAAAATTCGGTGAACAAAATTCAAAATGAACTCCTCTCTCTTTCTCTCGACGATTAACAGCCAAATAAAAACGAACATCAACAAAAGTATAGACAATCTTTGTCAATATAATGATAAGTGTTGATATTTTAATCCAAACACTGTTTTACTCGAAAGACTTTTCACACAAATCAACTGATTTGCGTTTATACTACATTTTAACGACCCTCACGATTGGTTTTGGTTCAACAGTTTATGGAAAAAGTATTAGCACCAGATCTATAAAATTACATGTAAAGCGTTCAATTGATGTGTAAATACGTTTCTTTCACTCAATTCTTTTAAATAGAGAAGAAAGAACATCTTTTTACAACTTCTATGCATAGATTTGTTCTAAATCTTCCCAATAATTCATAAACTGAATATTCAAGATATTCTTTCGAAGTGTATTAATTATTTTAATAAGGCAATGTAGATGTTCGCAATGATAAAAAACATGCAAATATTATGTTTTGAATAGTAGACCTCAACTGTCATTCTTGTCAGAAAAAAACACTTTTTGTTGGCCATACCTTTTTGAGATAAAGTGCTCAAAGCTAAAATTACCCCTAGAGGATGCATGTTTTTTTTACATTCAACCAAGGGGACAAAACAAAACAATGCATGTCAATATTTCAAATAAAAATAAATTAGGATCCTTTCAAAATAATTTTTGTGTTAATACTTTTTTATAAACTCAAACGAAAACCTTATCATGGGACGTACTGTATATAAATGTCTTTCCTGTAAAAATTAAACAACTATTTAAGTAGCTGATGAAAATTTGAATTTTGTCCACTTTTTCGTCAAGATTTCTTGACAAATTTTTTCCCAAATCCTCTTCTTTCACAACTTATTCCTCCTCCGTAGCTTTCCAGTTCATTGGGCACAATAGAAAAACTTTTAAATGTCCACAACTTTATTCGAAAACATATTAATTAGTTAACATGTTTTTTTCAAACTACATATATACACAAAATATTTCAAACGTGTCATTTTTGACACGATGTATACATATTTAACAGTACCATAGCACTTATTTAAAATAAATTGAGACTTTTCCAACATTTCTTTAGTTCGAAAACGAAGTTTTCAAAACTTACTACATAGATAAATGCAATCGAGACCTAATTTCAAGTCAATATGGAGCAATGAACATAAAATTCCATATTTATATCCCCAAAAACAATAAAAAAAATTAAAAATTGTACTCACCATTCGTGTTGTATGTAGCGACGTTCCATTTTCCAAAACTTATCGACGTATTGGTTACACAGCAAAATTGTGATAGTTATAGAAATTATATCCTAAAAAATACGATTAATATTAAATCTAACACCCAACGTTGCAGTTTCAAATACTTACCTCTAGAAATACAAAAATTCCAACCTAACGGAGTTTAAAAAGAAAGCACAAAACGAAAATATTATTCTAATACAGAGAATAAAAATACAACAAACACTCTTTAATATTTAATATACATGTAGTTGTTTCAACGTTTCGTTTTATCCAATACTATTATTTTAATTTTTTGATGGTCAATGGCGAGTTGAAACCCGTTTAGCGCCAAATTTTTCAAGCTATGCTCGTCTACGGAAAAAACAAATCTTTGAGAATTTTCTTGAATTTCCTTATGAATCATTCGCCAACCTTTAATCATCAAATTTTCGTTTTCTAATTTTAATTTTTCGAGTATTACTTTCGGGTCATCCGAGGTGTTTCGTATTAAAAACATAATTTTTTTATACACCGGCAATTCTGAAAAATCGATCAGCTTCAAACAAATTTTCGACAATTTTCCTTCGGTTATCAAATCGTTTAAATAATTGTAGGTAATTAAACAACAATTTATTTTTAAACCACCTCTAAATCTAACGACATCCTGGAGATTTGGAAAATGTTTAGACACTTCCATTTTTATCTGCTCAAACTGCCTGTCGGACAATTTTTTTTCCGGATACTCTGTCGGAACAATTAAACACTTCCTACTATCTTCAGTGATGTCAGTAAGATCTATTTTGTTAATCGGATTTTTCATTTCTGCATTAGTTTTTTTTAATTTTCTTTTTTGTGCTCCAGATAATCTTTTCTTACTTTCATCGTTTTTTATTATCATATCGTATATCTCCATATCAGTTCCCACGAGTACCTGGGTGCTTCAGTCGTTTCTTGCAGAGCCCAGATTACAAGAAAAAGGCTAACCGTTATTTCAGGAAGTCGCCAAAATCCCCGAAAGTCTCGTTCGAAGTACTATAACCCAGTACCATTCATACCATTGGCACGACAACATACACCGTAGTATTGGGGATTTTTTTTAATGAGGTTTACTCCTCCTTAAAAATAAAATAAAAAAAAAGACTTGCTACAGATATTAAAAGCCTCTTCCAGTTCAAAAGAAAAAATAATCTGTAAATTACATATTAAGTTAGTTGTATTAGAAAACCAAATGTTTTTCGTACGGCTGTTAACGTGTTAAGAAGATTCTTGCTTGATTTTGGTATCATTTTCGATTTCCTTTTCCGCGCCTTCGATTTCCTTTTCCGTACCTTTATGATTGTAAGGACCTTTTAAAATTCCTAAATATTTAAATTCAACAACGCCAAAGTTTAAAAATAGCTTCATTTTAACTTGTTTCAAATGATTGTAGACGTCTATGTCGACGGAAACGATCAAGCTTATGCCTTTTTCCGATTCGGTTTGTCGAATTATATACCAACTTTTCGTATTTATCCCTTCGTTTTGTCGATTCAATCTTTCCATTAATAAATCGAGTTTATCGAGGGTGGTTGGTAAAAAAAATTCAATTTTGAAATAACAAGGCAACTCGTTAGCGTCTACCGTTCGAGGTTGTTCGCCTTCGAAAGCTTTCAACTCCGGAACAGTTTCTCTCAGCCAGTTGACGGTGAGATCGTTGTTGCAAGCCAATAACATGCTTCCTCTACGTTTGTAGTAATCTAAAAATTCAGGATGGAATGCATCTTCCTCTATACTAATCAAATGTTTTTCTAAAGCAGTTTCCAGTAGCTGTCTTTGGTCGGCGGTGAACCAATTAGATGGAAAATCGCTAGGTACAATAGCTATCCACTTTTTCGAATCTCTATCGACTGGAACGATTACTCTTAATTTAATTCCTTCCCAAGGCGACAGATCTTTTACGATTGTCTTGACGAGTTGTACTCCTTTATCGTCTTTACACGTTATGAAAAGAGATCCTTTTTTCTTTTGAACGCTTGTGATGAACTCACTATCGGAATCCAATTTTTTAATCATAGCGTTAAACTGTTCCAAAAGCTTGTCGTTTTCTTCGGTGGCGAATCTTTTTAAAGGAAATTGAGCCATCGTAACGGTAACTAATATTCCATCTGATTTGATCGGAACAGCAATGTCCGGTTCGGATTTTATTTTCTTTTCGCCCGGAGAACCTTGTGAGGGTTTGTTTGGTCTTGTTCGTTTACGTTTTCTCCTCCAAGGCGATGTATTGGCTTCCGCGGTATCTGTTTTCGAAAAAGCGTCTGCATCTTTTTCAGACTGTGCATTTTTAGTTTCGTTTCTTTTTACGGGTTTTGGTTCGGGTTTTTTCGAACGCCTCCAACCGCCACGATAATTATTTCGGGAATTGTTTTGGAAGTTAGATCGCGCGTTCCAAGATTCGCTGTGACCCATCCAGTACGACGGACTGTCGTTGTTCCTGTTACTTATCCAAGCCGGGTTATTACCGGAAACGGAATTTTGGTTACCTTGCCAAGCAACATTTTGCGAAAATAATGACGGAATTGAATTATTAGAATTAGTATTCCACACGGATCTTTGAGGTGAAAAATTACTATCAGATTTTTGAAACAATAAATTATTAGATTCTGAATCATTGGAAAATCTCGATTGAGACTGAAAAGGCGAATCAAAATTGTACGACGACCGATTGTAATTTTGCGAATAGGGTGTATTATTATATCTGCTTGTATACGGCAGATTCGAATTAAAACTGTGTTTATCCATAAGTAGTCCCACGAGTAGCTAGGGATAATAGTCGACTCCTGCAGAGCCCCGCATACAGGAGCAAGGCTAGTTGTACAATGGGATGACGCCAGGTTTCCCAAGGGTATCGTTTGCGGTACTTTTAACCCCAGCACCTTCCATACTATCGGCACGATTTACTTACACCTTAGTAATGGGGATTTTTTACTCCAGAGGTTTACTCCTCGATCTATATATTAAAAAAAAAAGTTGATTTAGTCCGTAAAGAAAAAATCTACTCTTTTTTAATAGCTTCTTCTGCATCTGCATCTCCCGTTACTTCGTCTATGGCTGTAAACTCGCCAATATCACCAGACATTGGATCTTCACTTTCCTCTTTAGTTTCGATGTAAGCCGTATCCGGCTCTTCGTTTTTGTCGTCGCTTCTTTTTTGACGAGGTTTGTATCTGCCCAACCTTTTTATTTTAACTCTGGTGAAATTCAAGAATGGATTGAAATCGATTTTTCTTAGAGCGTCTAAAACGGCATCTTCGACAGTAACAAACAGTTTTTGACCGCCTTCTTCTACGCTCCTATTTAAAATTTGCCAATCTTGCGTGTTTAATCCTTTATTTTGGCGCTCCAGTCGTTCTAATACTTGATCGGGCTCTTCAACCGGTCCAGGAATCCACAATTGTAAAGTACTTCTAATCGGTATAGAGTCCGGATCTAAAATCATAATTTCAACATCTTGCCAATCTTCCAAAGTTGGTATGGTCGTTTTTAACCATTCGGAGCTCGGTAAGTTGTTGCAATTGAATTTCAACGCACCTCGGTCTTTGATACAGCTTAAAAATTGAGGCATGAAGCTTCCGCTGGGTATTTTGTCGATTTCCTTTAGAATATCCGTTTGTAATTTGTCCAATTGTTCAGTGGTGAAGAAGTTCAAAGGATAATTCACTGGTACTATTACTTTCGAAACGTCTTTTGTCGTCGGTACCGAATCTATTATTTTCAATTCAACTCCTTCCCAAAGATTTAGCGTCGGTACTGTGTCTTTCAGCCAAGTAACTGTCGAATCGTTATTGCATCGTACCAATAAAGATCCCGTTTCGCGTTTGCAATCTAAAAATTGAGGTCTGAAATTACCATCTTCTATTCTATCGATTGCTTCCAAAATTTGATCTTCCAGTAGAGTTAATTGATCTTCAGTCATTACAAGTTTCGGATATTCATTTAAAGCGACCATTAGTTGAATTCCGGGTAGTTGTCTCGATGTTGTAGAGCTACCGGATCTTTTTTGTGATCGATAAAATCGACCACCACCGCCACCACCACTGCGCGGTTTATCCTGTGCCCAAGGCGGTCTTTGTCCTGATCGTTTTCTAGAGAATTTTCCTCTCGGAGAGTTTCCCGGTCTTCGGTATGCTCCAGGAGCTCCCGAATACGGTTGGTTTGTTTGATTGCGATAATTAGGTTTCATAATGTGTCCCACGAGTAGCTAGGGAAATTACGTACACCTCTGCAGAGCCCCGCATGCAGAGGCAAGGCTAAATACGATGGGATTTCGCCAAGTGTCCCAAAGGTACCGTTTTTGATACTTTTAACCCTAGTATCTTGCATACCTTCGGCACGATAACTTACACCTTGATAATGGGGATGTTTTTCCGAGGTTTACTCCTCGTTCAACATTATTTAATTAGATAATAGAAATTAATTTTGACAAAAAAATGAATTAGAATTTCTGAAAAATTGAAAAAGAAAAGACTGAAAACAAAAAAATAAAAAGGGGAAAAAACCAAAATCTATTAATTTGCATCGGTAACAGCTTTGAGTTCTTCAGTTGTTAACGATCCAACAATCTCTTCCGGATCGATATTGAGATCTTCGTTCGACGCGCCCGGTTCCGCTGCAGAATTTTCGCCGTCTTCCGTTTTAACTTCGGTCGTTTCGGTCTCAGTTTTCGTTTTATCTTCTTTGGATCGCAACGAACCCAAATATCTGACGTGTATACGAGAAAAATTAATGAAAAGTTTGTAATTCAATTTTTTAATTTGTTCCACGACGCTTTCTTCGACGGCAAACGTGTAAGTTGTATTCTTTTTGGAATCGTCTTGTTTCTTGCTAGTCAAATTCCAATTTGCCGTTTGAATGTCTTCGTTTTGTTTTTCTATCCGATGCAACAGAGTTGCTGAATCCACGTCGCCGGGTATAGTTATTAGAATATCCATCAGATTTGGAACTTCGGTCGGTTCTAAAGCCTTGCATTCGGCACCTTCCCAAGGTACTAGTGTAGGTACCGTTGTTTTCAGCCAATCTACGCTATCCTGATTGTTACAAATTATGATAAGATTGCCTCTTCTTTTGAAACAATCCAAAAATTGAGGATGAAAATCTTCAGCTGCTATTTTGGTAATTTCGTTTAAAATTGACGTTTGCAAAAGTTCCAATTGTTCCTCCGATAAACTTGTAGCTGGAAATTCGGCCGTTGTTACAAACATTTGAATGCCGGTCGGTTTGTCGTCTTTTTTCGGTTTTTTCGCATCCGAATACGATCCACCGTTTTGTTTGCGTTTTGGAGGCGCTGGTCTCCTCCATTGAGATCTTGGCGGACTGGGTGCTCTCGAACCGTTTGTCCAAGATTGCGATCTATAATCCCGTCCGTAATTATATTCGTCGTAAGCCCATGGTGAGGGCCTGTAAGAGTAATTTGGTTTGTTATATCTGTTATGCTTCATATTGAATCCCACGAGTAGCTAGGGAATTATTTAGTCGATCCCCGCAGAGCCCCGCTTACGGGGACAAGGCTAGTTGTTCAATGGGCTGCCGCCAGGAGTCCCAAGGGTATCGTTTATAGTACTTTATCCCAAGTACCTTTCATGACACGGGCACGATAACTTACACCTTATCAATAGGGATTTTTTCTTTATTACGAGGTTTACTCCTCTTTATGAAGTGAATTATAATTACAAATAATTTATTAAATTATTTGTAATTATTACCCATTTCATGTTAAAATATATATATGTTAAAGATACGTCAAAAGCTTACAAGTTGAATTAAAATAAATATTTAAAAAAAAAAACAATTTTCTATCCATAAAATCAACTTAGTTAAAAGTTGAAACCTACAAAAAACATCAAACTGGATACAAGTGAAAAATTAAAGTTAACAAAGATCGGTTAATATACCTGAAGTTGTACACATAACTCCCTTGTCGCTTCCAATTCGTTTTTCAAATTCGAATCTGTAGAATTACTAGGAGGGAATGTAATTCGTTCCTCTTGTATAACTTGAAGTTGTCGTTCGAGATCGCTTATATGCCGAATCCGATTCTGTTCTTGCATGGATAGGTGTTCGTTTTCTTGTTGCAATCGCTGGTATTGATCTTGGAGCGTCAACAGTTGATTGTTGAGCTCTTCAGTGTAGTGTTGATAGTATGTAGTGGATTCATTACGTTCTGAAAAATAAAAATGTTTTGAAAACTATGTTAAAGTAATATTTTAGTTAGGGAAAAAAGAATACTGCTCTGCAGCCATACTGGATGTGTGCCAGGCTTTCGATAAATTCTGACATGTAGGTCTATTAGATAAAATCGAATACTGTTTATCAGACTTGAGTCATCTGTAACAAACAGAATCAAAACAAGAGTTAGTGATAAGAGTTCTGAATTCCAAGCCACTAAAGCTGGAGTTCCACAATATTCTAGGGCTAAAAATAACTCGATCCAACTCAAGTTACCCTAGTACAAATATGCATGCGAAAAAAGTTGCTTGCTGAAATTGAAGTACTAAAAAAATAAAAAATATCATAATATGCAATTCAATGAGTTAAGTTTTGTTCAACTGAGAAGTGGATATTAATTAACGAAACGTTCTAAAGAGACAATTTTCTTAAAGGCACTATAAAGTACCAGTGTCCAAACTATCAATTGCTTTGTAGATATAATTTGGGTTAATATTTTGGAAAGATGCTTTAATTTTTGTCTTAGCATTAGTGATGTTGGATTATACTTATACTTGTACTTCAAAACAGAAACTCAAGTGGATTCAAGTGAACTAATAGAAAATTAAAGCTTTATTAATAATTAACATGATTACATCATTCTAACATGTAACTAACAATATGTTTATACAGTGTGTCTACTTAAGTTGGACTCATATGGGAAACTTTTTTATTATTGGTTTTAGGAAAAAAAGTTATTCTTTATAAAAAGCTCTGCATTATCTAAAACCTAAAATGCAATCATTAGATATTTTTTATTTTGAGCCGTATACGAGGTTTGTCAAAAAATATTAATCTTGCTCAAGAGTAAAGTACCTTTTTTTTCACAATACAGAAAAATTGTAGAAAGTAAAGTTGTTTAAAATTAAAAGTTAAATGCAAATATGCAATTACATATATTTAGCATGAAAATTGAGATTTGGTGATTATTTACGATTACAAATACTTTATAATGTAAAAGAATAACTTTTTCCTAAAACCAATAATAAAAAAGTTTCCCATATGAGTCCAACTTAAGTAGACACACTGTATAAGATAAACATGGCCACAATGTGAAATACTTAAACTGCTATATTCACTCTTATTTCTCTTCCTAATATATACTATTAAATTTGGGTGAATATTAGGCTAAAAATGTTTCTTTGGCAAGGTATTTTATTGTCGCTAAGAAGAAGATGAAGTTCTCCCCTTTATTGATCACAGAAATTTGTTGATTAACCATATCAATTATATTTTCAGTTTTATTTGGTGAATTTGTACAAGTACAAGTAACCTGTATAAACATTTTTTCATTATAATCTCCACAAAGGGACAATTAATCAAACTGACATTCAACCAAAAAAGGTTAGGTTAACTTAAACACGGTGTTAAAACATAGCCTAACTGATTACCAAGAATTTATCATTCTAGTGTTAAAATAATGTTAAATGTATTTATTAATACGCTCGTTATGTTACAATAATATAAATTTTATTATTAATAAGGTTTTGTTTATTGTTAGAATACAATACCATACTGATAGATTTTCAGGATAAAGCGATTATAATTAAATTGATAAGGCATTGTGTAATTTAATTAAAATTAAAACAATTAAATAACCTTTAAAATCATTTTTCTAGAAATAAACATATTGGCTAGAAAGATTAATGTTATTTCCTTAATTTTTTGAACACCAGACCTGACTCTGGGGATTCAAACAACACTGTACTTGCAGAAAGTAAAACAAATTAAAAACAAAACTAGACTTACAAAAATTCTATTTGTTTTTAAAACGATTCGTTAAAAATGCCTTCAAGATTATAGATTGTATCATTTTTTACTGAAATAGTGTCACATTATTTATCCAGCAAACAACAAATAGACTAAAAATAAAAAACAATACATACCTTTAGTAATACTGGTTAACATATTATTTAACCCAGTCACTTCTTTTTCTAATTCATTTTTTTCTTGGGTGAGGGTCTCGACCAGCTTGTCTGAATTTAGGCTATCTGCATTGGTAAGTTGTTGAATTTTAACATCAGCCAACGATAATTTATTAAATAGTTCAGAATTTAATTTCTGGACATTTATCAATTCTTCCGAGGCATTCTTTAATTTTTCTTGAACCTCAAGGAGATCCTGTGCTAGTTCATTTTTTTCAGCTTGTAAGTCTGAGAAGTTGTTTTGTAAATTATTTATAACTTTATTCTGATCATGTCCGTTGATTTCTTTGTTTATTTTTTCCGATTTCAAAGTATTTAATTCTTGTTCAAATTCAAATGCTCTAGATCTTGATGCTTTCAGTCTTGCATTGAGTTCACTACATTCACTATTTTTATTTTTAAAATTCAATTCCAGCTGCACCAAATTATTAGATAATTCTGTTTTTTCAGCAACCAGTAACCGTATTGTTTGACTATGGCATTGCAGTTCTTCTTTGAGCTTGTCGTTTTCAATCACTTCAGAAGATTTCAATTGATGTTCAGTTTCCAAGTTAGTAACTTTTGAAATTAATTCGTTCATTTCAAATTTATATTGCTCAGACAGATTTTTTTCTTGTTCCAACAATTTTGTTAATTCTATGTTTCTTTTTTCTAAATCAGTTATGGAATTTTCATTATTGTAAGATTTTGGCATTATTTTAGACATTTGATCTGATAAATTGAACAAATTATATGCATTAGAATTTAATACACCTTCCATTGCTAAACTGGAATTTTCTCTAATTTCTTTTTTAATAGCTTCATTCTCAGCATCGCTAACTTGCTGTGATTGATCTTGGAAGTAATCGTGTAGGTTTTGTTTGCTTTCAGAAAATTCATTGTTTTTGCTATTTTCAAATTGTTCATTGGATTCCAGAGTATTTGTAGTATCTCCATTAGGTCTAATGATTTGCTGAGTTTCTTTCACATAACTGTGTTGATTATAGTGATTAAACAGTGTATAATTATCGTTAAAAGCAGATTTACTTTCTAATTCTGAAGGTTGTACTTCAGGTTCTAAATTTTGAAGAGGTACTTCAGATTTTATATGTTTAAACTCCATTTGATGTGGAGTGTCAACATCTTTTTCTAAATTATCAAAAAATACTGAATTATCTGCATTGCTAGGGTCATTAAAATAATTGGGCAGCTGAGTGTATGGATTGCTTATAGGTTCTGGAACAGTTTCAGTGTGAATGGAACTATGAGTTGAAGTTGTTAAACTTTCAGCAGGAGTTTCATCCTGTACAAAACTTTCAGACAATTCAGGAGCTGTGTTTGCATCCTTTTTCTTCTTAAGTTCTTGTAATTCTTTGAACTGAAAGAATAAATTCAAAATGAAAATTGAGTGAATTGAAATATATGCATTCATATTAATCTCCAATGATATTCAAAGAAAAACATCAATATAAAATAACTCCCATTCCAAAGTTGACTTTATCATAGGGCACCAACAGAAGTGCCCTCAATAGAAAGTAAGATATCAAACATGGCAGTTTTTTAAATCATCTGTCAATACTTCCAATAGTAACCCATAAACATGAAGAATTAAATTATGAAAAAATTTCAACATTCTACACAAATAGTGGCTGTTTGAGAAGGATTCACGATACATGGGGAAACCAAAGTTCAGCTTACAGTGCATTAAATAGAGGACACACAATGGATTTGCAAAGGTGTAAGGCAGAGGAAAATTTGAATGAATTTGTATATTGTAGTTATTGTTTAGTATAATAAGTTGCAAGATAAAACTAGTGAATAAAGTGAATTTCCCATTTATTTGTAATTCTTCAACATCACAAGGAAAGAATTGGACCACTTCACTACTTACTCATAGATTTTCAGTACAAAGTGTTAATACAAGATATTCAAGCAATTTCCAAAGAATATCTCAGTCGCTGTGAAATTCCCAAGACACTGGTCTTGGGAAAATCACAAAAACTGAACTATTATCAAAAATAAAATATACTAAATCATGTTTCATCAATTAACAATCAAAATGCACTATTGTATTTAATCAAATAATTGGATAAATGCATTCCACACACATGTTTGATTTATTATAATACTCAAAATATCACAACAAATATTTACAATTTCCATACCATGCATAATGTTCAAATGATCAATAGCAATGAATGATGGATTTACAGAGTAACAAAATATAATCTTAACTATATTTAGTACCTAGCATAAATAAATAATAAATGAATGTTATTTACAATTTAAAATAACTTTGCTCTGCCCTTGTCGATTTCCTGAATTTACTACACATTTTGTGTATTATAAAATTATAATTCCAAGAAAACAATCCTTTCAAAAATTAGGTTGAAGCGAAACTCAAGTTTGTATATAAATAGGAAGGTATGAGTTGTTGTTCATACGGAAAAATATCAGCAGAACGGAAAACAAATTTACAGATGCACTATACCTATTATAAATTATAAACTCCATCTAATTAAAAGGACGCCGGCAAAAAACATGCACATACATGCCATATCTAACAATATGCAAATAGACAGGTAAACAATTAGTTTCCAGCAAAGTGAATATATAAAATACTCCAATTGCTAATAGTAAAATTTTATGAGTAAAAATTATAGAAAAACAGAAGACATAAAATGGCGGCACTATAATGGCGATGATGTGGCCATATATTTATTACTAACAAAAATAAGCATATTGTATAACTTTCAGCATGATTAGTAAAATAGTGGTTAAGCATTCAAGTTACTATTAATTATAAAACAATGAAGAAAATATAATCTTACCCTTTTTCTAGAATTTGCCAATTTCAACTTGTGAGCTTTTGACGCGTCCGCCATGATGTTATTCTGCGGCTGAAGAGGACACTAACCGATTTGTTCGTTCGTAAGTTCGGAGCAAATCGTCTTTTACACGCGCACCCCCCACCTGCGCCATACGTCATCCCACAACGACAAATAACTTTGTTTAAGCCTATGGTTTAAGCCACAGAAATAGACAATGATAATTTAAATTTATTTCACTGCTCTACAGTGATTTGATTGCTTATTGTTATTTTTAGCGACAAATATGATATCTTCTGTATGTTTCTGGTGGCATATTATTTATTCTTTTTTCTCATATTTTTTTGATTCCCAAGAAAATGGAGCTGTGTTGTGAAAATGAGAGAAAAAAGGATAAATGTGATTACCACAGACCACATATAACCTAGTGATTACATTGGATGGATTACGTGGTTTAAACTCTACATGCACGCCATCTGGAGAAATGTTTTAATGACAGCTGATAGAAAAATACAAGCACTTCAGCTCAAAGAGGAGTTCAGTCAAGGTCAGTGTAGCCAACAAAAAAGGTTTTTTTTCTTACAAGAATGACAGTTGAGGTCTACAGTTCAAAACATAAGATTTTGCATATTTTTTCATCATTGCGAGCATCTATACTGCTTTATTAAAATAATGAATACACCCCGAAGAGTATATGTATTTATTATTTTAATAAAGCAATATAGATGTTCGCAATGATAAAAAACATGCAAAATCTTGTTTTGAACGGTGGACTGGACTTTAACTGTTATTCTTGTCAGAAAAAGCTACTTATTGTTGGCCAAACTGACCTTAGACCATGTGGTTTGTGCCTTAGACTGAACTCCTCTCTTCTTTCTTTATCTGGCTACACCAAAAAAATCAGTACACTGCCACAATGAAAAATTGGCTTTATAAAAAATTCCCCATGGCCATCATTGATTCATAATGAATTAATTTTGAAGAGGTGTTGTCAAATTGGTACTGATATATTTTCAGCGAACGATTTAATACACATAATTTTTGTGAATTTTGTATGGCGGTTCGATTTGCCGCTGCACTGTGGTGTAATTGTCTTCTTAGTTTTTAGTTATTTTTTTCAAAATTTTAGAAACAAATAACTGCTTAATCTTTAATTTAATGTTTTATTAATGTATTTATTTTCTCGCACTATCACACAAGATTATTCAAATTAGTAATAAGAACAAATTTTCAATTTTTAAACCATGAAAAATGATTTATGTCACCTGCACAGTCTACTAAGTTTTGAACTTACTTTTGTATTTGCTATCTATAATATTATTACATAATTCATATAATAGTTGCATACCTAATTGTATTTACTGGGCGATATTTTCAAGGATATTCTTATCACATTTATATATAGTTTTTATTATCGGTCTACTTTTCGAACGATGCCAATACTTTCGTGAAAAAACATAAAAGGAAGTTTGATTTGCGCCACAAAAAATAATCTTGATAAATTCAATAAAATAAATTGTAAAAGAAGTAAAGTTTATTTAGTTTCAAAAATGTCAATTATTGACGTTCATCAGATGCAGTAAGTGGCAGTAATCATAGCAGTAGGTTTAGTTGATCTGTGGTGTAGTGCATAGTATGCATGGTATAGAATAGATAGTCTATGATCTATGCTGTCAGTGGTCAGTGCTTGTAAAAATGAAATAATGAGGTTCTCTTTCACATTGAAATAAAATGTTGTAGAAGATAAATAAATAATGATAGAATTGGTAGAGAAGTCGATGATAAGTTGACTAAACCAAGTTTTTGTTTGAATGTTGTTTTTAACTGAAGATACAATATGTCAGGAGTATTTGGATATAGTCGTGAAGCAGTAAGGGTAAAAGTTAAGGTAAATAAATAATGTTTTATTAATAAAGTTTCTCGTTCAAAGAAAGTTTCTTAGTATTACTTGCGTATTTTAATTAATTTTATAAAAAATTCAAGTGGGTAACTACATTTGACCATTTTACAAACTAATATAAATTTCTTTCTTGGTCTTATTATTTTTTAGAGAGGATATTAGAAAACAGCAAAATGCTCGGTATCGGCATAAAATTCATACTTCATTATCAATTGTAATTATCAGTTTTTACTTGGGTATAATATTAATTTGTTTTTTTTTAAATTAATGTATGTACATATATTTTAATTAATCAAGTTTATCAAGTAAATATATATGTAGGTCAAAATTTACAATATATTTTGGTTATCAATACAAACATTAACAAGGGCACTTACAAAATTCTGAAGTTTCAATATTAACGGGGCATCTATTAATTATGTGAGGTGTTTACAGGAGAAGGAAATCTAGCACAATCTCACTTAGGGGAGAGGGGTGGTCCTGGTCTTGGCAAATATAATGTAATTTTTCTATTTCAGAAAATCATGTAGAATTGCGTAAAATTTCAGTTAAATTAAAATAAAAAATAAGTTGAATAAAACCTGGTGGGAGAATGAAATTTTAAACTACCTCATCTGTTTTGTATGTCTGATTCTAGAAATGTGAAGGCAATCAACCAGCAGAAATGCGGAAATTTAGTGTTGATCCCCAAATAACATCATTTGAAGTATTACAGAGCATTTTAGCCAAAGCATTTGATCTCAAAACTGACTTTACAGTATACTTTAGAATATATGATGTGAACGGATATGAAAGTTATATGCCAATTTTATCTGACTGGGATCTAGACGCAGCTTTCCTCAAGTAAGTTTATCAGAATGTGGAACATTAAAAAATAATTACAACACACAGAAGTACTGTTATCACAAAAACCACTTATCAAATTGTTTGTTTCCTGTAATTGGACTAGGTGTTTAGTAAAAGATAATTTTACTTGGTACTTGAAAAAATAACCATTACTTTCCTGGATTAAAGTGCAAAACAAGAACAACTTAAAAAGGAAATTTGATTGTTTTTTCCACAAATTGACTTGAAAAGGAAATTTGATTTTTTTTCCACAAATTGACACCTTTATCCTTTACCTATGTATTTTATTTTATAGAGCACACAATTCTTCTGTTGCTACCAATTCAGAACCATGTTTATCACTTAGTATAGATTTAAAACCATTTGAAATTAGTTCTGATGATTGGGAAATCAAGGAAAATTTACCTATCATTACTCAAATGAGAACAGCAACAAGTCAAGAAGCTAAACCTTCACCCAGGCTGCATGGGATTTTTAATCAAGTAATGTGTCTTTTTATAAGCTAGTTTAGTATAGTGCTAGTGCACAGGTTTGGGAACATCTGCTTGTCTTTTTTAAGTAGTGCATTTACCAAATTCTGTTTAAAAAAAAGCAAAGGAAGATCCTTCACATTTTGCAATTTTCTTTTCATATACTAGGTATAGGTATCTAGTTTTCTCTATTTGTTTTTCTTCATTTACCAGCTTCCAATTAATACTTTTAATGCCAAGTATATCTTGATAATTTGGTAATCACCCTCACTTTTGCAAAGGATGTTTTAACAAAAATCACAGCTCGCTTCAAAGTTGGTAAATAAAAAATTAATATCCTCAATCCTTTGAATTTCTAATACATTGGAATCAAATATATAGGTGGGGAAAACTCTAAATCTGGTCCAGAGAGCTTTCAATTTAGGCGAAGATGGTAATACTACACTACAACCACCAAGACAACCTTTATCAGATGCGGAATTTAGAAGATTCTTGGATCCCGTAGGACAAATTGTCTATGCTAAAGAACTAAGATCTGTCATTTATTTCGGAGGAATTGATCCAAGCTTAAGGTTTGTCATTAGTTTATCAACTATGCCATTATTTAACGTTATAATCTTTGTAGAAAAGTTGTTTGGAAACATTTGCTGAATGTCTATCCAAGTGGTATGACCGGCAAAGAACGTATGGACTATATCAAGAAAAAAGCATCAGAATATGTAGATTTAAAAGAGACTTGGAAGACTGCAATTGCTCAGGGACAAGTGGTTGGTGAATTGGCCTATACAACTGGAATGGTGCGAAAGGATGTATTAAGAACTGATCGACATCATCCTTTTTACGCTGGTAGCGATGATAATCAAAATATTGCTGCTTTATTCAACATACTTACTACGTAAGTTTTTATTTTAGCTAAATAATGTTCAACTTCTTATGAATTAACCTATATTCAGTCTTGGATCTAGTTGCAGTTAGTTTAATTTGTGTTAGTCTTATTGTCTTCCCTTCTTTAAGTCTATAATACAGTTTGTTCCAGTCCACTATTGTTTTTTTTCTTTGTTGAGCTGTTTTTGTCCAAGTGGGATTTTAAATTACTATGACCAGTGAGAAGACTTGTTACAGTTCAACTGATGGATTGATAACATTACCAGATACTGCAGAAACAAACTGTGTTGTATTTTGGCATTTATACTTTCACATGTTTGCTAAGCACACTGAGAGTCTTGTCTATATATTCCTGCTTCTATACAGTCTGTTCGCTGAATCTTTTCCCATGTATGAAATAATTCACATACTACTTTATGTATTACGTCTCTTTCCTACTCACGGAATCTTAATCCCCGAAATGAAACCGTTTGTTCCATTACAGCGTAATATAACAAACAGAGATAGCCATATGATGGATGTCGGCGATAGGTTTAACGTGAATTTGTACCTTGACGTCGTTGACAGACCAAAGACTGTTTACATTTTTTATTTTATATTTTTATTCATTTTTTCGCCACTTGCATATAAATTTATTTCAAAAACAGTTCTTATAACGACTAACTTATACCTGAGTATTCGAATTATTGAGGTGAGTGAATTATTAATCTATTTATTTATTATTTACTTCGCACTGAAAACTAACCTTAAATTGACATTTCAATATGATTCCTCGTATGATTCTGGATAGAATTCCATAAAACTAAATTATATGAAACATATTTTGCTTCCACTAATGTAGAAAATGATGATTAATTAGTTAAATACCTTATTTTCTGAAAGACCAAAACTATTTATGAATGATTTTTATTTTTAGAATATGAAAGAGGTTGAATTCGCAAGCACAGGAGCTGGTCCTAAATGTGTTGGAGTATTTTGAGTTAGAAAAAAGAAATGGAGGTCCTTTGGAATCACTTTCATGTGTAAATCAACAGGGTAAATATTTATTTATTATTTAATTAAAATCTTTTGGTAAAATGTAGGTGTAAGTATTTTGTAATGAGTATATTCAAATCATGGTATATTCAAGAAAAATTTAGTAAGTTATTTTTGTAGATTTTAGTAGTTTTGTGACTACATTACAATTCAATTCAACTATTAAATTTATTTTAGTTAACAGTCAGGGTTGAAACATTGATGAAATGAACAATCAAATTATCATTGAAAGTATAGTATTTATTCAAATTGAATCTACTATAATTTTTGTTTTTGTTTTAGAGAAGCATGTTACTTTGACTACCTTAGATTGTGAATTAGGAAAAGAGAAATTGTATATCTATTGGCAAAATATCTCTGAGCATTTTGTTGAAAACATTGAGATTCAGATGTAACAAAGATGACAACCGAAGAGCTTTAATGGAGCGGACAAGTATTGCAGCCTCAAGAGCCAATTTTCTGTGTGAATATATGGAAGATATATGGAAAACCTTTCAAGTACTCACCCAAAAGAACTTGTATGTTTGGATGAAACATGGATCTATTCAAAAGGAAATAGAAAATATTCTTGGCAAGACAACAGCACTAAAAGTGTACGTAAACCAGATGGTTATAATGGAAAACGTTTTATAATTGTTCATGCTGGGTTCTACCAAAGGGTTTGTCTCTGAAGCAAGTTTATTATTCTGTTCAAAATCTAAAGAATCTGATTACCATGGAGAAATTAACAATGTAACTTTTATGAAATCAATGAGTACTCAATTAATTCCCAACTCAGAAGAGCTCTTATTGTAAGCAACCTTCTACTAATTCGACAAAACATGAGATTGTTACATGGTTGACAACAAACAACATTAAATTTGGTACAAAACCTGAATTGCTACAAACTGCAAAAATGAATAGAAAAGGAAACATGTATAAAATTGATGAGTTACTACGAGAACATGGTCATGAAGTGCCTCTGGGAAGATGCACTGGAACAATGTGATCAACAAATTTGGGAAAAATGTGTTAGACATATTCAATAAATTATAGAAAAGTGGTATGCCCGAGAGCAGAATATAGTTGATATTAGCATTCAACCAATTACCATTGACATAAATACTGGTGATAGTTCTGATTCCGACTATGAGGAGGATTAAATGAAATTTATTGTATATATAGTTCAAGGATAGCATTAAAGATTGTATTACAAGTTGTTTTAAATGGTAAATAAATTTAACAATAATTTTGATTTCCCCAATATTCCTGTCCTTGTACATTATTATTCGGCAAATATCTACTATAACTATATTTAAATGAGTCTCAAATATATATATATTCAAAATATTTATTTTTTATTTTCACAACCCAGAGAAGATTCTTATTTTCCATTGTTGAGCCGTATGGGTGGGATGGCCCAATAGTAATGGTTGCCAGCCATAACAAAAAAAAAGGAAATCTGATGTGCAAAGTTTCTACCCAGGAAATTGTTACTAATACTAACTCTTGTACAAGTAAATTCGCAGCATAACCCCATAAAACTGTGGAATTCTAACAGTTTTTCCAAACTAAAGGTTTAGGTAGCACATTGCTAAATGGCTGTAAAATATTCACAAATATCTATCACACCAACTTCGATAATAAACAACGCACACCGTAATTTTAGCAACATCTCAATTAAACGATTGAACTACGACCTACGTCTTATTTGATGTATTGATGTATTGCGTGTGTATATTAATGATGACGCATGGGAAAAGATCCACCGAACCAACTGTACCTTCCTCGGTTTTTGAGCCATCTGTGTAGAAGGTTCTTCCATATTTCTCTATGGTTCTTCCTTCTTGTGAAATTTTGAACATACCACTACTATACCGGGTGGTGACTCGACCTTAGGACCATAGGATTTTAACATGGGAAATCAGAAAATCCTAAATATTTGCTTCCCAGCAAAAGAGAACCTAATGAAATTTTGTGTGGACGTAAAGTACAGAATTTATTATCCTAATTTTTAAACTTATTTGCTATTAAACAGTGATTATTTTATGACAATATTGTCAGAAATAATGTACTTTACGTCCACACAAAATTTCATTAGGTTCTCTTTTACTGGGAAGCAAATATTTAGGTTATATTAGTTAGATTATAGTCCCAAGGTCGAGTCACCACCCGGTATACACTTATTCCATTTAGGATTTCTCAACATGCACATAGATTTTTAATGTTTTTTTTTGTCTCTATTCCAGCTACGCACTAAATCATCCAAAAGTAAGTTACTGTCAGGGGATGAGCGATTTAGCCTCACCATTGCTAGTGACGATGAACGACGAAGCTCACGCGTATATTTGCTTCTGCGCATTGATGCAAAGGTTGTGTACGAACTTCATGATAGACGGTATTGCTATGACTCAAAAATTTACCCATCTAGCCGAAGGAATTATGTACTACGATCCGGAATTTTATAATTACTTGAAGCTATACCAGGCGGACGATCTCCTTTTTTGTTATCGTTGGCTTCTTCTCGAAATGAAACGAGAATTTGCATTCGAAGACTCGTTGAGAATGCTCGAAGTCCTATGGAGTTCCCTACCAGCAGATCCACCGGAAAAAGAACTGAAGTTGTTTGATATAATTTTTCAACCTTCCATATCTACTCCGCCTGTTAGTCCATTGGTTAAAACTCCTAGAGAAAACGCTTATACGAAAATAATAGCTTTAAGAAGACAAAGCAGTTCATTATCTCTTAGTAGTAACTCTAAGAATCAACAAGTTAAAAGACAAAATCATAGTTTAGACGAATCCGTTAGTAAAACTAAAGAAGTTTCGGTAATTAAAGCCAAGTACCAAAGCTTAGACGACGCTGTTCTACAACATTCCAGTCCTAAATCTCCTAAAAACCTTGAAGTGGCTTCCTCAAATTTCGATTTTTCTACTAAAAATAGCGATTTATCCACGAAAACTAGTGATACATCCACAAAAACGAGTGATATTTCGAATAGTTCTTTAAAATCCGAACTTTTACCAAGATCTATATCTCCTCTAGAGCAAAAATCCGATTCGGTAATTTTGAACAACAGAATAAATTCTCATCAAATGTTGAATAGAAAAAGTGCCAGTCTCTCTTCCAGCATGAACAGTTTGATCAAGAATTCTAAAAGGACCGGTCATTTTAAGGATTTGAAACAAAAGTTATTTTCCTCGTTGGATAAATTGGATACAACGCACGCTATTAAGGAAGAAGAAGAAAATGGTCCCCAGCAGGTTTGTAACTAATTTAAATAATTTAATTCAAATCAGATCACTATGTGTTTGAAAGGCTCTTATTAAACTTGAAAAATGAAATTATTAACTGTGGTTTTCCTGTAAAACTTGTAGAGCAGTAACAGTGGCATCGTAGCATGGGTGCAACTTTCTATTGAGCACCCTCAAAATAAAAAGACTAATAATAAACATGCCTAAATGTTGCTCAAATATTCAATGACATCAAAATTTACTTTTCTGTTCTTTTCAATGAATAATATGAAAATCCTGGTAAGTTATTCTTTCACAACAAGCCACCAAACTCAAAACAAAAATCACAGCGCTAGATTTGAGACAAACTCAGACTATTCCCATTTTACAATAAATTTCAGAAGCTCCATGATAGTCCATTGGAAGCTTCTCAAAGAGAAATGCTTGTGGCTCTCGGAGGTAAAATCTCCAAAATAATGCACAAAGTTCATAATAAATTTTGTAAGATTTGGAACTATACCACGAAGTTCTTCTTCTGTTGACGTAAGAAGAGTTTTATACTGAACCACAATAAAGATTAGAATACTTCCATCCATTGCTCTGTAACGATGCTATAGCTCTTCGTAACATCTATTAAGACACTCTAACGCTAACGTACCTTTCTGCAAGTCTTCTGGCAAAGTTAGTTCAGCATCTTGGGCCCTTTCTTTCTGGCATACGTTTCTGAAATCTCCCCCTTTCTCTTCTTTCAACAGAAATATCCAAGTCCTTACATTTATCTGTTGCGTAGGAAATGACTTTCCACTATTTGGATACATTGAGTTTGAATAAACATTTTTAGGGCTTTGATTTCTCTAATACTTTTCCAGCGATAGCCCAGGCGCTTGCATATACTTTTGTGTCTGATGATCAGTTCCTCCTATTGCTTTTGAGCCGTTTGTGTACCATTGAATGGCATTCTTTCCAAGTCTGGAAATGTTATTTTGATCCCATTCCTTCTTGTTGCTTAATTCCGTAACAAATTTCTTCGAAAACTTGTACTTTTTCATCATACCGTCTTGTGGCATGTCCCAGGTTGTCTGATTTCTAATTAGTGAGGAGGTGGTTTTTTTTAATGATTCCCTCTCTACTTGGTCTGTATCTTGTTCTTTCTGCAACACTTTCCACCACTATATGTAGAGGGATGAGGTTGAGAATCACTTCCATGGCTGCCGTTGGGCATGTTCTCATTGCTCCTGTAATGCATATACAGGCTTGTCTTTGAATTTTGGAGAGGTTTTCTTTCGTCGTCAATAGACTAGTTCTACTACTCCAAGCAATGTCTCCATAAGTGATAATTGGTCTCACTATGGCAGTGTACATCCAGCTTAGGATTTTTGAGTTGCAACCCTAATTTCTCCCTGCCAGATTCCTACACATCATTAGAGACATTTTCGCCTTGTAAGTGATCTCCTTTTCGTGTTTTTTCCAAAGGAGTTTACTGTCTAAAATAAGAGTGGTAAGAGTGTGGATACTGCTTCACTTGTATCAACGTTTTCTCTGCAGCTTAAGAAGTATTCTAGACTCTTGGTTGCATTTGTCTAAGTGTTATTTTGGTTTTAAACATACACTCTTCTAATTTGGGTATTTTTTAGGGACGTTTGGTGAAAAATCTCAACGAATTCCTCAAACTCGGAAGCGAAGCTAAACCCGATTTTTCCGAAAAACCAAAAATAATGCTCACAAAATCCAGTATCGACGATTCGGAAAACTCAAATTTATCTCGACATTTTTCTTCGACTTCCAATAGTGGCGACGACACCAGTCCTGATGATTCACAAGAATACTTCCCCTTAACGACTTCTGTAACAAGAGAATTAAAATTGGAGTTGGAACACTTGGATCGAACAGTATTTGGAACAACGTTTGTTGATGGTTTACCAGGCTCTCCGCTTAGCGAAAATAACACTACTGCCAACAAAGAAGTGGAATTAAAAGAAAATAGAAAAAGCGATGATGTTTTCTTGTGGGAAAATCCTCTGCATCAAAAAACTCCCAGCGTTACTAAATTAAACCCTCATACACCCGACGAGCAAGCCGATATCGATATCGACTCGCCAGAAGCAAAAAAAGTCCCCGAAGTACCTACAGATCCACAGGAACCGAATCCTGGGAAACTGGAACCTACCTCTAACGGGACATTACCAAATATGACCAACTCTTGCGAAGAAGTCACAGAAACCGTTAAAACTTCTTCTCTTTTACCTCCACCCAGCGAATTCGGCGGCGGTAATCCATTCCTAATGTTTCTATGCATAACTCTGTTGGTGCAACACCGAGATCATATCATAAGTAAATCCATGGACTACAATGAAATGGCTATGCATTTCGATAAAATGGTGAGAAAACACAACGTCGTTAGGGTTTTAAATCAAGCTAGGCAGATGTATGCGAGATACATGAAACAGCACAGTATAGCTCAACAGAGGTTGGATACTGAGGATTGTTAGGTTAAGGGATGGTCGGTTGAACGGCACTGTGATATTTTCCATGTTTTATTTATTTTTTTCATGTATATATAAATTATAGGGTATTTTTTTCTGGATTATCAATTTAGTTTTTCCAATTTTATTGTATAATTTAGGTTAAGTGCACCCAATAAAATAATTATTTATTAGAATGGTTTTTTTATTAATTATTATTATATCGATGTTGTAGTACAGTAGCTTGTGATTCAATCTACTATTTATTCACAATCTGAGGAAATAATCAGCTGTATTCAGTATCTTGTATGTTATTTATAACGATGGTCCGTTTAAGTTGAAATAACGATCGTATTTAACTATATTGTTAACTGTTCTGTGATTACCTTTCAAGCTTTTGATTTTTACGAAGCAATATGAAACGATACAGCTGCAATGAATGTAAAAAGAGATGGATTCGGTTCCGTTATACCTGTTAGAGTACAACCTTTATTATAACATATCATCAAAAAGCATGACAGAAGGAGAGACAAGGGTTGTCTCTGACAGAAGTGCAATTTGTACAATATAACGCAGGAAAGTTTACATTCAAGTTTACTTAAATGGAAAAACAAGTAAGCCTCACAAAAACAACAAGGCCACAGTATGAGATGACCATTGGAAAGATCTAGTAGGGCTTAGACAATCAAAGACTCCTCTGTGTGCCTACAACCTGTTGGAATGCTGTGCAGTTGGAAAGTATGTGGATGGAGGTTTCTTCTTCCATGCCACAATATCTGCCTTCACCTCCACTATTTTGTGCTTTTTTCAGGTGCCCATTCAGGCAACAATGTCCCGTTAAGATCCCTGTTAAAACTCGCAACTAGCGCAGTTTTACTTTGACTTATGCATTCATTTGATCTCAACAGGTTGTAGTCACCCAGAAGAATCTTTAATTGTCTAAGCCCTACTACATTTGTCCAATGGTCAGATCTTCTCTTTCTTTCGGCTTCACCTATTTCTTCCAATATTACATTGGGAGTGATTCTGTAAAAGGGTTCTGGCCCCCAGAAAGGTATTTTAGTACCCCTCTTTGCTAGTTCATCTGCTATTCCAGTGTATCCTGGAATCCAAGGTTAGAACTATATTGTTCTCGCCTAGTTCATTGAGTTTGTCTAGGCATTCCCACACCATTTTGGAACTGATTACACAAGAGCTCAATGCTTCAATGGCTGCTTGACTATCTGTTATTGTATTGGAGGTTATATTTGTCTTTAAATTTTTAGAACAAATATCAAAATACGACCACTCATGATTGTATTGATAACTGCTAAATATTTATTTTTATACTGAAGGTCTACTTTCTCACCTGAGTAAAGCTGGTAAAATTCAACTTTCTATAGTGTGGGATAAAAAAGAATTTGTCCGTTGAACCTTATGTTAAAAGTTGCCCTTTATACCATATATCGATTTCGAAAGGTTTTGACTATGGTGATCCGAAGAAATGCGTGCACTCCAATTTATTTGTGTAGAAATTCGAAAATATTTATTGTGTCTTACCTACCCGTGTCGATTTAGTCCGTGTCCTAATTGAGAACAGATTCTGTGGTATTCATATACTTGTGGAATGCGAGGAACTGCAGAATTCCAGGACACAACACTTGGGAGATTATTGGATAGAATAGGAAAATCCGCCTAACTGAAGCTAGTCTGATACTTCCACAGCAACTGAGTGGAAGAAGCTCAAAAGGCTTGATTTGAAAAAATTGGTCCAGCAGATCCACCCTATAAGCTCTTTTTTGATTCTAAGATTAAAAAGCTGATAGTTAGATGATTGGTCACTATCAGCTGTGATAGGGATTCCTGTACAAAACGCCAGCTAAAAATAAAAAATAATTACAGAGGAAAGGTCGCTGAAAAATAAGTTCAAATGTACTTTCAATTCGCTCTGGATTAATGAAAAAATGGATAGCGAATCGAACCGCCGTAGTTCAGGTTTAACTTTTAAATTCCCTGCATAAGCACCAGTCTGGTTAACTTATACAAGGTTAAAAGTATTCGAGAGAGGTATGAAAATGGACTTTATTTAACATAACTATCCACTTTTTCATTAAATCAGAGCGAATTTGAGGAAATTAAAACTGAATTTGTACTTATTTTTCAACGACCTTTCCGAATCTGTACCCTGACCAACTACAGATAGGAAAATGGTTATAGAATGGAAAATAATAGCAAAGTCGATAAATATTCTTGTATTTTATAATAAAAATAAACCTAATATTAACTCTAATATATGAATTTGCACTTAAAAAAAATTCTGGTCGTCTTAAATATTGCTCTCTATAGTTGGCCACTGAATTTTATCGATATCACCAGAGGAAGACGTTAAATAATTTTTGACGACCTGTTGTAAAGCCGATCTAGCTTTCTTTTCATCGTCTAGCTGTGACGTGAGTGCCGTTACGTTATACTCGAGAATACTAATTTTTGATTGAAGCTGCTGTATGGCTTCTGGAATGGCTTTGCTGAGTTCCGATTTTGATGCATCGCTAACGTTAACTGAAAAATGGTTGACTCTGTATATTACTTTATTACGCGAAATTATATTAAATTAAAATAAATTGTATAAGCACACTATATATAACAATAAAAACAACTGTAAAAGGTAGAAAAGTTATACGATATTTTTTCAACTTTATTAAAATCTTGCTCGGAAAATATCCATTATTGACAATCGTTTGAAAGGGATTATCTTTGAAACGGATGAAGGGAAAGTTATGAAATTCTAGGACGATGAATGAGACGTTATTCTGCACCATTTTGAATTTTTTTAAATGACAACCTAGGTCGTGTGACCAATCACAAAAAGCTTATTTTTTTCACAAACTATTCTGCATAAAAATAAATTTCATCCTTATAAAGCTCAAAATTGGGCAATGATGATTTTGATAGGCGATTACAATTTTGTGTTTTTTGCGGAGTAGAATTCAATGATACCTCTGGCGGAAAAAATTGGAGTTTTGCATTGTTTTTGTATTATATGCAAGTCAACGTAATTACCGTTACTTTATTTGTTTAATTTTGTGTCAGTGACAAGCTTAAAACTGTGTTTTTCTATTCAACTCAACTGTCATCATTTCTGAGGTTATATTCTTATATAATCAGAGATATTATGGAAGAGGTTATGTTATTCTATTTGTTGTTTTCATTCCACTTTTATGAAAGTGTCACTTATTTCCTCTATAGGTACCATGCAAAAATATATGGCCAGCATTTAAAACTGCCTGTCCCTCATGTATGCACCTAAAAGAAGGCTCAGCATTTACAAATTCAAATAAACTTTCAATAGTTATTGTATACCTAATCCATAGTTACAAAAACAAAGAGAAAATAAGTCAGTATTAAAGATTTGAAATATTACTCAATACAAACGTACCTTCCCTGTAACTTTTGTAGATATGACTACATCAAAAATTAAATAAAAACACTAAATCAGAACTAAACTTGTTTTATTTTTGACAAATATCAGCCATACCTATTACTCCAAAAATAAAAATATTAGGAGTCAAAATTTAGTTAAACAACACAAAATACTAAAGCACAATCAAAGAAAAAGCAAATGTTTCACACTTGACATTTGCTCTAAAATATGCAGAATTTCATAACTTTCCTTTTAGCCGTTTCAAAGATAATCCCTTGGTGCGAGACTTTTCATCAACGCTGTATATTTACAAATTAACTGACCATTCATTTGGGCTTGTTTTAAATTCCAGTCGGTAATATTGTCAATGTCTTGGATTTATTTTACAGCAAATCTATTTTCTATCTTTTACAACTCCACTAATATTTACTCAAATGGAAAAGAATAACACAAAATTCAAAATATTTTATTGAATATCAATCATCTGGTAACATATAAAAAATATTAATAAGTCTACAAAACACGCACACACAAAAATTATATATAGGTATAAATAAGAATCTGCACATGCTTTAAATATAAAAAACCAACTAAAGGTGTTTACTTGGTACTTGGAAAAAATCTTGAGATATATGAAATTATTGAATTTACCAAGTTTAATTGTTAGAAGTATAAAGATTGGTTGATGTTGGCGTTTAATGTGTCTACCTATGTACCTACTTGAATTTTTGTAATTGTTTTGTAATGACTATTAAGTAATCAATTCAAGTGTAGTAAGTGGTTTTTCGCCTACCTTATCTGAAAACCAATCGTATGAACTGCAAAAATTGGGAGGAAAGTATTGTTTAGCAGCCTAACGCGAAAATTTCTCAATGACACGATTTTGTAGTATTTCACTTCACATTTAGTTGAGTACTTTGACTTTCATTAAACGTCATTGCGAATCAAAGTTTTTTGTTATGTTTATTGGTTTAATCGGTATGCAAAAAACATTTATGTGTCACACATTCAGGTAATGCTTTAGCAGCCTGAACTATAAGAGTCTCATTTCATGCCATTGTGACACAATTTACCATTACAGCACTTTTATGCTCATTTTTATTGGCCTTCAAATGTAAATCGGATAAGACTGACGATTTCCAATGCTGACTAGATAATATAGGTACTTTCTCAGATAGATTTTATTATATTAGTTTATAATACGCATGCGTAAGACACAGAAATATAATGTCTCTCACTTCCTTACATTCTCTAAAATAGCTATGAAGTAGATAAATAACACACGTGTGCAAACTCTTTTAATACTTAGCAGGTTATAGTAGAAGTAGAATGTTTTTATCACCAAATTACATGTTTAAAACATAATAAAGTGAGAAAAATATATAAAATATATTTTCAATGAAAGCACCCCATAAGTATAGAACAAATTATTAGTAATTCGGATATTAATGAGATATTTATGCAGTTTACTAGATTTGTGAAGGCCTATATAGTAAGTTGCTACATACAGGGTGCGACAAATATAATAGCGATTAGACAGATATGGAAAACTGGAAGTAATTTATTCTATTCAGTATCATTAAGGGAGCGATTCATTTTTGGTCATTCGATGACTGATTGTCTTAAGATATTGCAATTTAAAAATCATCATCCTTTGTCTCGAAAACAACTTACCAAAGATTTGGTCCTGACTTTTTTTATCACCTCTGAAAATCATGCAAAACCATCCGATTTGGGACATCCTGTACATAGTGATAGAGTGTAGTTACCATTTAAAAAAATTCAACTTAATAACGGTTGAAGTATATGGAACTATTAGAAAAAATTGTTTGAAACAATCAAAATATTTCTGAAATCAAAAGTATACATCTGCCGCACCCTGTATGCTTTGTAGGTATTGATAACAGAGGAATTAAACACGAGATCTGACGTTTTTATAGCGAAATTCGACATTTTTGACATACTTATATTTTGAAAACATTTTTCTTTTTATATATTAAGGATTAAAAACATTCTTAATTCCTACATATTTTGGTCAATTATAGCACCAATATTTATTATCACAGGATTCGTTCATATACAGTGTTTTTTAACGATACTTTCCAAAGAAAAAGAAAAGAATGTGACAAGTATCGGTTCACACTGTAACTGTAAAGGCATGCCACTGTAAAGCAAAATTGAAAACATAAAATTTTGGTACTTAAAATCTTTTGGCAGTGCACCAAAACAAATAAACAACGAAATATACAGGATGTGTTATCGAGAATAGTGGGTATGTTTGAACAAACTTAATTAAAAAAAACTCAATTATTGCAAAACGTAGTCACACGTAAAATATTATAAAACTGATTTCTTAGATATCTAAATAATATAAGTCAATGAAATACATACATAATTATTCGAATATTCCGATTTAAGTTGTGTTGCATTAGATATCTGACAACTTTTGAAGTACTTAACACTAACAGTTCCAGTGACGTACAATTGTGTAATTTGTCATTGTACTATCAAATAGCACTAGTATTACTTTCTATCTGTATTATGGTAAAATTATTCTCCGATTTAACAGCGTTGAAAAGAATTTGACAATAAACAAGAAGAATATTAATATAAACATAAAAGTCAGCAGTTTACCGTGACTGTTGTGACAGGTATTTTGGTTTAACCAACTTGGTATAAAATTTAGTTTTATTACTAAAATCATAGAAATAACTCTTTAGAAGGTAATAGTAGTAATACAGTGGTGATGAGCTGTGATTTTGTCACTGCTATCGAGTAATTTAAATGAGTGATGGAAAATACGAAACGAGTAATGCAGGTAAGAGCCGCGTTTTGTGAACTGGACGAATTATTTTCTGTATTTTCAGGTATTTACGGTTAATAGATGATTATGTTAGATTACGTTTAAGTTGAAAGAATTGTTTATTGTTTGTTCAAAACCCACTATTCTAGATGTTGAGTTTTGCGTAATTGGCGCGCAACAAAAGAACCACAACACCATGTAGAGGCACGCTGGTGGGGTCTGTAATTGTGCGGATTGACCAACGGTTGACTGATGACAGTCGAATTATAGGAGGAACGGTTCAGATCCAAGCTAGATCTATGCGATTGCGATCGTGCTAGTTTGTCATGCATTTGTACATTACCACCAGTTAAGAGTTCCACTGCTCGAATCAAGGAAAATCAGCACATAAGAAAGAAAACAAAGCATATAGTTAACGATACACCTACTAGTACTAGCTCGGTTGACAATCGATTTAAATCGATACCTTACCGACATATTTGATTTTTTTATAATATAAAACCGAATAATTATACTGTCTATGGTGGCGCAAAAAAATTGATTAAAAAAAAAGATTTGCTACATTTTCTCTTTTATTTTTTGGGAATCAAACCACAATGCTTTTTCAAGTTTTCTATTTCAACACACACTAATAGGTATTTAAATTTTGAATCTAGTCATTCTATAAGCGTTAAAAAAAGGATAGTAAAATCTTTATACGATAGAGCCAAATCATTAGTTCTAGTGATCAATTCACAAAGGAGAAAACTTTATTGAAAAATGTTTTAAATAACAATAATTACCCGGCAGAATTTGTAAATAAAGAAATTAAGAATATTGAGAAGGGCTCATTGTTAATACCCCATAATAATAACAATAATAATAATTATTCAGCTAACATAATTTTTTAAAACTTGACCATAATGTTAAGGGTTTATTAAAAAGAATCAAGAAAATTGGTAATCAATTCAATATTAGAACTAGCTTTAAATCTAATAATACGTTGAGATCTATACTAATAAAAACGAAACCAAAAAATGAAGAACAACCTTCGAAAAACTGCATATATCAAATATCTTGTGAATGCGACAAATTTTATTTAGGTGAAACATCTAGACCATTGAAAGTACGAATAAATGAAAAAAATATATCAAAGATAGGGAGTTCTTTGAGTCAGCTATTTGCAAACATGCTTGGGAAGAGGGTCATCAAATTCAATGGGATTCAACAAAAACAATATTAAAAAAACCAAATAATAAAATACGAAAAATCAAAGAAAGTGCGTTAATACAACTAAATGCAGATAAATGTGTAGCTAGTATTTTAGTCGAATGTTGTCAATATTATTGATGGTCTAGTTGTCAAATTTTTTTCGTTGTGTCAGATGTCTTGACAACGGTAACTGGAACGCTACCGAAACGTTGAAATAAAGAACTTTAAAAAGCATCGTGGTTTGATTCCAAGAAAATAAGAGAGAAAAGAATGGATAATATACCACAAGGAACATACAGAAGAGATTTGCTACCTTGCTTAAATCATCAAAAACTGACATTCTTTAACACAAAACTAAAAAAAAAGTTGTATTTTTTGCGCCACCCTAATACACTCGTTTCTAAACAGAGCCCGCTAAAGAAATTCAACCTGAAATGTCAACCAGCCATTATAGAAGACACAAAACGAAGGATAATATAATATACAATAGTACCAACCTGAATTAACAGTGCTTCTAGGCTTCATAACGGAACAATATGCTTCAATAACATCCAATATAAAACCATCCTCTTTATAACTCATCGGTCTGCGATTACTGTAACGAGCATACGGACCGTTTGGCGAAGTTCCCAAAGCAAGACAAGGACGTAGTGGCGGAGTGGGACGTAAGCATACGGCTGACCAGCCTCGATTTGGAGCATTTGCAGTGGCAATATTATGGCTAGATGCTGAAAGAGATGTGGTAGTAGAACGAACGCTACCTTGTCGTTGGTGGTTAGTCGCTAGGTTTATCCCGCTTCCTGAGATCAGTGGAGTCATCTATTGAAAGAAATTAGTTCAGTTTTGATTGTATTTTGGAAAAAAAAATATATTGTTAGTTCACACAATATTAATTTTTAGCGAAATCCTAGTGTGTACGTTCAGTATCATTGACTGCATATTTTAAATTTTGATGATAATCGGTATTGGCAGTTAGTTATCTAGGTTCTTATTTCAAAATATTAATGTTTGGCAAGTTTATCTGAACCTACGGGGCATCGGTAAGATTCGAGGAAACAGGGCGCTTATATGTTAAAAATTTTATATTTTATAAAGTGAAACTGAAAAAACAAAAGTCACTGACAATACCAACACCAATCAATTATGGTTTTCGCACAACGCTGCCAGAGCTTGAAGAAACCCATAACAAATTTGGAAAAGTGTTCATTTTTTAATATTCATTACTTGAAAAAAAAAGTTAATAGACAAAATCCAAGTAATCAAGCACATTGAAGAACTAACGTTTAATCAGATTGTCAATATTGTTGAAAATAAAAGGTCTATTTTCTTATTATTATCAATACATACTTACTACTTTACTTTTCCAAAGTTACACGTGGCAATATCGAATTTTTTTCGACTGCATTCCTTTTAGATGTTTATATAAACTTGCCAAACTATATATGATTTCAAGTCTCAAGCAATTTAGAATATTTCATATTTAAAAGTAATTTTAGATTCTTTATTCGAATTCTGTGGTTTTAAAACGAAAATGACTGTAATCTACCTACTAGAATCTTGGCCGGTACCCAAAAATCTATATTGGTACCAATACTTGACATAAGCAAGCAAGAAGCAGGCCATTTAAGATACCAAGACAAACTATAGCTATTAAAAAATCAAGGTGGTAAGGACAATGGACTGACGAATGAAATATCCAGACAAGGCTTCATCAAAACCACCCATTGGACCTGAACCCATCAGAGTTCAAAAGAAAAGAAGGGGGACGGGACTTTTGAGTGCACTGTTGATTACAGTTTGGAGTTTGACAATTGTTACCTGTTAAAGTGTCAAAACTGCTGTTAATAACAACCTTACTAGTAGATTTGTGGAACGGCATGACTGTATTTATACAGATAACTATAATTGAACCAGTTATTCTTCTACTCCGTCATCATTGATTTTACAGCTAGTGGAGTGACATGAAAGGTGTCACAGATTTGCGCATGCGTACTATAACCACCGTTATATGGGTTTGTTAAGTGACAGTTGAGTGGATGATTTTAATGAAAGCACGTGTTTAGTAAAAAAACAATGAAGTGATGTACAGGCAAGGGCCAAACATACCCAAGCAATTTGTTAGAATATTAGCATAAATCACAAAATAAAAAAAAAAACGGGAGTAAAATCACTTAAATCATGCCCTTGCCTGTATTCTTTGGACGGGTACTGATGTAAATCCCCTTAACTACGCTCGCAGGAATTTTCGCTTTTAACCACCAATGGGCGTACAGCCCAGATTTGAATAACGGAGAATTTTCACTTTCCCCCTCTTCCACTACCTCACCCGCACGACTTTCGTCCAATAAACTATCCATAGATTGAGATTTTTGCGGTCCAACAAAGCTTTTCGGCCTGGACGGTACTACGTACAATTTCGATTGTAGCCTTGTGCTATTCCGCGATTTAGTAACGACGTTCTCGTTGATGCAGTCTTGTCCGGAAGTACGCGGCGTAGATCCGAACGGCGAAGTGCATTGACATTCCGCTTCGAAATCCCTCGCTATTAATTCGTTAAGAGACAAAGCATCCTGTTTATCCTTGTATTTATCGAACAGATTTGCCATATCTACGCTACAACGAACTTGTGCAGGTTCTAGCGTGTTGTTAACGTTCGCCGAATCGGGAGAATTCAACGTACAACTTCCAGCCATACCCGAATCGGAAGATCTGGGACTGTGGCAGTATTCTAAGCAGCATCGACAAAAACATTTCAAGGAAGTACTGGAAAAATCGTTCGGAGTTATCTGTAAGCTGCTTCTTCTTTTCGGTTTATCTGAATTAATACTATGTTTACGGAATCCCACGTTTTCCAAGTTTAAACTCAAACTCTGCGGTACTATTTTCACATCTTCTTTGCCGAACATACTGGGTGGTTTTAAAATTAAACTTTCTTCACTTCCGGTGATATCTGCGATGTTATCGTCACAATTATACAGAATTTCGGCTAGTACTTTATCTGGTAGAGGAAGCGTGTTAACTGGAAGCTCTAAGGTACTGGAATGAGTGGTAGTAGTACTAGTTGAAAGTTTATTGTTATTACAAGTTATATTATTATCACTATTGGACCAAGCTGGTATATAGATGGTGGTTAAGCTGGTTTTGTTGAATTTATTTCCAACTAATTTAGTAGGGCAGCTTTGTCGAGTTGTTGGTAGGTAGGATTGCGGTACTGAAAGGTTGGTTAATTCCAGACTGTCGTTTAAATTCGGTAAGTTTTCGCAAGCCATGTAAGGTTTAGGACTACGAACGGTCGAGCTTTCCTCGGAATCTTCCGACCACTGTTTCTGTAAGTGAATACTAGCCGTGGAAATTAACAGACTGGGTTTTTTAGGTTTTTCATAGTCGATCATGCTTTCATAATCGGTTTTTATTCCAGTTTGCGGATTGTAGTACCTTATGTATCCGAAAGGATTGCTTGAACTACTCGAGCTACTAGCGCAGTCGGTTTTTTTATCACTAACGTCCGAGCTGTCACTGTCAGAATCGCTTTCGCAATGTATAACGCTATCTCTACAATGGATATCTTTTGTATAAATACTGATTTCGGTTTTGTGATGTCTTATCTTCACTAAATTCAAGTTCATTTTATTTATATATTCGGAATAAAGAAGCAGCTTCAACAGTTTTCTTGTTATCACCTTTTGCTTGATCATTTTTTGGAAATATTTGGTTAGGGCTGCAAAAGGTGCAGCCGATGGGTAGTGGTCGGGGGGATATGTGAATTGGCGATTGTCGGAGAGCGTTTTATAGCTTACGACGGACGTACGGTTGCAATAACCTCTCTGATTGAGCTGTAGAGGAATACGGAATAATTAGACTACTAATCAAATAATAATCACCAAAAACATAGTCCTTTAAATATTTGTATTTATTATGAATACAAAACTTGGTATTATATTTCAAGTCTTGGTAAAGCTCATGTTAACAACTCAAATTTGACGTTTGACATTAGTACGTAAGTATTTGTCAATGACTTCAATACTTAGGGTGAAATTCATAGTCGACACTTGAGGGTCACTCATACTTCACTCTTTATCTATGCTTCACTCATCCTTATTGTATGCAGAGACAATTGACAGGCGAAAAGTGAGGTGTTGAGTTTGAGTGTAACTTGAGTGAAGTATGAGTACAGATATTCCAGCTCCCGTGAGTGAATATTTCTAACCTATAAACCAAGTTTGTACCTTACACTGTCATTTAACGATATCGAAATTTTGTTTGGTTGTTATTTGTCCGTTATAGTTTCAAATTTTTCAAGGAAATTAGTATGATGGATGATTTTATTGATTTTGAAAAATAAACAGCAGCAAATAAGAAATATATATGAACAGTGAAGAGCTAAACCATGGACGGATTGAAGCATAGGTGGTATAAGGCATTACGTTTCTCCGCAACACTACAAGACTTTTTACACAAGGGAAATGGAGTAAAATAATTTAAAATATTATAAATTACATTACACTGCAATATTTATCCTTGAATGTCGATAAATATTATGAAATATCCGAGTATATCAACTTTCAAGTAATTAAAAATGAAATTATACAAAATCAATCATACATTAGCTGGTGTGAATCTAGCTTCTGCTTGTCAAAGTCAAAGTGAAAGTGTCAACAAAATGGTGAGTAGGATTATTTTACTTATAGATTTATTTAGGATTTTAGTTCTAATAGAGGAAATAAAAGTAAGTGAACCTTCAAAATATCATCACTAGATATGACTCATCATAAATGTATTGCAAAAAATGGTAATAGTAAATATTTTTGGCCACTTCGTAGTAAAAATTAAACATTTTTCAAACTTCCATCTGATATTAATCAAAGTAAACAGTGGTTCATAATTTTAGGATTTCCTTCTAAATCCAAAGATCAAAGGTTGTGTAAGGATCTTTTTGATAATAAAGCATTTACAGGTTCATTATGCAAAATACTTATTAGATTTGTTTTACCTTTGCAAGAAAACTAGTAAACAAAAATATTTTTTTATTTGTAACTTGAGGTACTGCATTTTATTTATGTATTTTGATTCAGACCTGTTCCTGTCTGGAGAATCTACTTTCTAACTCCTTTTTATTGAAATTTTTGCAGTTTTTGTGAATAATTTTGAAATAATGTGCAATTTGATGTGATATTGGATTAACTCTCCTAAATATAATGTAAGTTAAGTAGTGAAAGTATGTTCTTTTGAGATTAATAATATATAAATGTTTCATAATTTGATAATATAGGTGTAGATTATTTGTCATGTTATTATGTGCAGTTTAATAAAAAATTTAAATTTGTGTTGATTTCTCATTTATCTAAATATTGTCCTAAAATTGTTTATTAATTGCAATCATTTCATTAGAAAACATGAAATATAATTTTATTTTTTGTAATGAAATAATTATATATTATAATAAACAATTTTTAGACAAATTGTAAAATTTACCTACCCACAATCCAAACTAACCAATTTAAATATCCAGCCTTCAAAAATTAGTCCCAACACCCCTTCGGGATCAACGTGATGCCAACTGTAATGCAGGATTGACAACTCTCATTATTTTTCTATCAACTAAACTTAGAATAAAACACTTGCAGAGGGATAATACACGAACACAAATTCAAGTATGAATGCAATACAACAGATGTCAGACGAATGCAACAAAAAGTTTCCAATAATAACATTGATGTCAAACTTTCTTCACTCAAATTGAAGTATTACTTGAGTAATGACCGTGGATATGAAAAGTCGCCTCAAGCTAAACTCAAAGTAAGTTGAGTTTTAGTATGAGTGACTCTCAATTAAGTGTCGACTATAAATTTCACCCTTAATATTCAATTTACAAAAAACAAACAATCCATTGTATGTTACACATCTAACACGTTGAAAAAGGAAAGATTATCCCCTCAATTTTAGTCATATTAAATGAAAAACGTTGTTCGATAATTGAATACTTACATGTGGTGGTGGTTGCGGTACGAACTGTGCTTGAGAAGGCGCCATTTTCTGACTGACAGTCGAAGCCGTTGAGCTCCGAGGTTGTTTTTTCAATAATTCGATCCAATGATCGACATCTTCTTTATTTTGACAATATACAATTCTTTTATCGATCATTGGGGCACTAATTTCGAAAGCGTTTTTATACTGATCTTTATTTTCTAGATTGGTTATTGTTAAACCGGATAGATATAATTTGCCCTTAAAACAGAAAAAAAAAACGTTTGTTCTAGCTATAGGATAGAACACTAGGATCAACTTACCTCATAAATAAAAGCGCTCAGTCTATGGCTCACACTTAAAATTAATAGCGTAGATGGAAATAGGACGAAATATCTGTCGTTTCGTTGAGGTCCGATTGATACTAATCCCATGTATACAATATCCCCCAAGGTCGTCAAACTAGGTCCTTCCCATCCTCGCACTGGACCAGTGAGTACTTGAAGTTCCAATTCTTTTTGTCTTCTTGTAGCTGAACAAGTTGTCTAATGACAAAGATACATAAATAAGAAAAAGAGAAAGGAGGAGAAATTGAGGAAAAGAGGAAGCTGCTTGAAGAGAGTGGGAGAAAAAATGGGAAAAGTAGGAGAAAAAAACATGAAGAGAGTAAGAGAAAAGAAAGAACATAGGAAAATTTAGATAAATTAACAGAAAGTGAAGTTGAACTAAACAATTAAATGTACAAGGAGTAAAAAGGAAAAAAGAAAGAAATAAAAATTGATATGGGAAGTCGAATTTGATAGATGGCGCTCCGAAATGTCAATGTCATCTTAGCAACGAGTAAAACAAATCAGTTGCCGTATAAGCCCTTTGATATCTAGTGATTTTATTTTGCTGTTTTAGTTATTTTCAGTGTGTGTTTTATGAAACTTTTGCTTTTTCTTTGATTGTGCTTTAGTATTTTGTGTTGTTAAACTAAATTTTGACTCCTAATATTTTTATTTTTGGAGTAATAGTTATGGTTGATATTTGTCAAAAGTAAAACAAGTTTAGGTCTGATTTCGTGTTATTTTATTTTTGATATAGTCATATCTACAAAAGTTACAGGGAAGGTACGTTTCTATTGGGTCATATTTTAAATCTTTAATACCGACTTATTTTCTCTTTGTTTTTGTAACTATGGATTAGGTATACACTGACTATTCAAAGTTTATTTGAATTTGTAAATGCTGAGCCTTCTTCTAGGTGCATAAATGAGAGACGGGTAGTTTTAAATGCTGGCCATATATTTTTGCATGGTACCTATAGAGGAAATAAGTGACACTTTTATAAAAATGCAATGAAAACAAAAAATAGAATAACATAACCTCTTCCACAATATCTCTGATTATATAAAAATATAACCTCAGAAATGATGACAGTTGAGTTGAATAGAAAAACACAGTTTTAAGCTTTTCACTGACACAAAATTAAACAAATAAAGTACGAATTTACGGTAATTACGTTGACTTGCATATAATACAAAAACAATGCAAGACGAATTGTTTTACTCGTTGCGACAATTACAATTTTTCATTGAATTCTACTCCGCCCAATAGTTAAACAATAGAGAAAGCAAAAAGGGACTAGAAGAGAATATCCCAGTGCAAACAGGAATATATTGAAGTAAGAGGATAAAGGGAAACAGTAATAAACAGAGAGGGTCGAAAAAGTGGGAGAGAGAAAAAAAGGAGAAGCAAAAAGGGAAGGAGCAATGAAAAAAATGATGACTAGAAAAAACAATAAAAGAAAGAAAAAGGTGAATAAAATGAAAGAAAACAGAGATAATCAAAAAAGGAAAAAAAAAATATGAGTCATAAAACCAAATACAAAGAAACTGAGAAGTGAAAAAAGTAGAAAAAAACTATTTGAATTATTGATTTAAAGTAGGTATATACTTACCGCAATTTCCTTATACACACTAACAGATCTCTGAGTATCACCTCTATCCGGATGACATTCTTCAACGTGTCTTTCTAATTCCTGTAACATTCCAGAATATTTGTCCAGTCTTCTGAAAGGTTTACTCAACATTGTTGTTAATACCAATACTCCTGGACTAGCAGCGCCTTTCGATTCCATGTATTTTGCAAGTTCATCTCTTGAAAATTAACACAGTGCACATTGAAAATTCGTCATACTTTTATTGTTTAAAGATTTTCATGAGAGTATTAAAAATGGTGATTAATTTATAATGATCTCTATTAATAATAAACAATCCAAGTCTATACAACTATAAATTTATTGAATTGGCAATTAGTATAGGGAATCAAACATACATAAATATTTTTGACTTAATCTATATCGATGATGAATATTTTCTTTATCTAAAAAGAAATTTACTTTACCTGTATTTGTCTAAAATACACACAGCTTTTGGATGCAAAGAGCAGTAGGTTTGGTGTACATTTTTTATCCTTGGTGCCCAATTTAGAAATAATTTTCCAACTCTTTGATCATATCCGGGTTTGTTTGATTCTATTTCAATAAGGCTCAACAGATGCTGATGGGTTTCTAATATTTCAGTGATATTTCCAGTTAATTGTTTGTATTCGTCTGAAGTTAAGCTAAAAAAAAGTTAATCAATTATTTCAGTTTACTATTTACTAAATTCTCAACGCTTAACACGGTAGACAATTTTACTTACATTGTGCTTTTTTCCAATGGTTGTAGGAAATTCGTAACGAGTCCTTCTAGTTCGGTAACGTGTGCCTTTTCTGAATCGGTCAGGTCTTGTAATACAACAGTTTTGTACTCGTTGATTTGATTAATAACAGGTTTGGGAGCATCTAAAGAAAATAACAAGTTTTATTAAGATATAAATTATTTTGAGAAAAAGAAAGTACCTTTGCATTCTTTTACGTAGTTACTTGGAAACCATCCCGTGTCTCCGTTCAATGTACCTTCCCACCAACCATCATCTTTTTGTGTCACTGTTATTATATCACCTTTTTTGAAGTTTAACTGAAATAAGAATATGAATAATCAATACTAGATTTAAGATGATTGAAATTGTAAGTACGGGAGAGCAGGTTACAGTGGTTATGTTATAAGTTATAAAATGAAATAACCATTTCTTTGCATCAGGGCGTCATCTACCGTGGAAGGTGCGTAATTTTAAGACCAACCAAGGATTTTAGATCAAACAATAGAGCATCAAAATAGTGAGTTTCTGACAAAAATGCTATTGAAAAAAGGACTGTGTCATCATGTAAAACACATATTAGGTAGTATTTAAAAGGATATACTTATCTACTAGGAATACTTTTGCATCTAACCCCGTAACCGATCATTAAAATTTAATTTTGGCGTATCTCATTCAAATTTAAACACTTCATTATTAATATAGCAGGAAATGGGTTTTTTAATTGACCATTTAATACTTTAATGTCAACAATTTCGCAAAAAATGTTTATAGAATCATGGACGTAGAGGTAGTATTATTTAGTTTATTTCGGAAGTTTACAAAACTATAATAGTTACTCTGGAGCACTTAAAAATACAGAATGTATTGTTAAGTCAGATAAATTACGAGTAGGTACCAACCTGTCTATTTCTATTTTTATTCCAACAATAAACAATTGAGTTTAAAAGCTGACGTTTTAAAGCTTTTAATCTCATTAAATGAGAGAAAAAAGAATTTTGAATTCTACATAGTAATATTGTTAAAGATAATGCCAGTACATCGGGAGTTCCACAAGATCACTTAGAGTCTTTTTCCATCAACATGTTTGTGAATGATTAAACATAGGAAATGACCAATTCCAGGCTTTTGCTTTTTGCTGACAATTAAAAATGATTAAATTTTTTGAATCTATATAAAAGACTGATAAAATTCAGTAGAATATGGATAACTTTATTAATTTATGGATAACTTTATTAATTGGTGTCTTATAGTAAATAAATGCAGATTACTTTTTCAAGAAAAATCATCAATGTTAACTTTGTTTGAAAATTAGTTGGTACCACTTTGAGAGTTGAAACATTGATTTGTGTCCTTGAAGTTCAGCTGGATTTCAAACTCACTTTTTTTAGCAATTCAGGTTACAATGTTCTTGTTAAAACTCTTATTGCAGTTTTACTTTGACTTGTGCATTCATTAGACCTCAACAGATTGTAGTCACCCAGAAGAATATTAGATTTTCTAAGTTCTATTGGATCTTTCCAATGGATACTTCCAATATTACATTGAGGCTGATACAGCAAAAGGGTTTCGACCTCCAAAAGGGGGTTTCAGTCCCCTTTTTAGCTAGTTCATCTGCCATTTCATTTATTAGTATGTTACTAATCAAGCCCTTAAAATACTTGGGTTTGATCAAAACATTTAGAGCCTTTAACACTGTTAACTCAATATGAACAATTTATACAGTCTTAGTAATATCTACAGATTGCGAAAATCCTTTTGGAAGTGTGCCGGGTTATACAAGTGCGACAGGAAAACAGTTAAAAGAGAGAGAAAGAATAATTATGCGCGGTCATCAAGGCGTGGTCTTAATTTCAGAAGCCACTGGCCGAATGTTGATTGCCCCTCTATTTTAACCGCTGTTGCCAGAAGCGCCTATTAATTTGTACAAATGATATTTTTCTCTCGTTTTCGTTGACTTTTTTTCGAAGTCGGCAACATTGTCTTTTACAGAGAGAATTCACATTAAAACTGCCACCCCTAAGAGATGACCTCGCACAATTATTCTTTCTCTATCTTTCATATATCTTTGTCGTACTTGTGTAATCCGAGGCGAGGATTCTGATGTAATTTTCGCAATCTGTACCTATATTGGAATATTACGCAGTTATATCGTTACTAATCAGAAAACAGCAACTCAGTTTCGTTATAAAATAAATCGAAAGACATGTCGGAAAATTTCAATCACTTGTGGTATTACTACTGAAAACTATTGATTGTTTTTTCTATTATTCAATATTATAACTTTTTCAAGGTGTCCAAGTGGAAAAGAACCATAGAAAAATATGGAGGTGGATCCGTGATTCCACAAATCTACCTAGTAATTCTTGTTAATGTAAATATTTTTTGTTTTTTCATATAAGTTCAAATAATTTCGATTAGATGATTAATATTTATATTGCAAAGTTAACTTTTTAGCATCTATGAAAAACAATTCGGTTTACCGACATAAAACTCAAGCAGGTGTTTTTTGCGTGCAAACAACGGAAATTCATCAGGGTCATTAATTCGATATTTTAGTGAACTTACCTCATCGTTATTACTTCTTTTGTAAGAATAAACAGCCTGGACTACCAGAGGTTCATTGGCCATGATTATTTCTAGATTCCATTAAAATCGACACACTGAAAATAACCAAAAATAGAAACATTCGGAAAAATCTAGGAGAACGGTAATTATAAATTTTTTGTTATTGAATGTTAATGTGAATAACGGTTCCAAATTATGACCATGATTTGGGCGAAAAATAATTTTTGTGTACCCGTCACATTCTTGGCAAGCTTGTCGTTAAAAAGCTAAATTTGGATATGGGCCAAAAATATAACCCATTATATTTGTCATGAATCAACGCAGCGCATTTCGATTTCTGAAACGGAACGGGTCAATCGTTAACATTTTTCACAGAAGTTTACCGCTGACTTATCCCGAACGGAAACGCCACCAGCACTAATTAATAATTATTTTTAAAATATTAAATATCAACATACTTTAACTCCTGGATTTAATTATAAGCCTTGTACTTTATACATTACTGGGAAATGATAATATTATATTTTTAGTAATTTAATATCACATAAACATAATATAGACCCTTTCAAGAGAAGTTGTTTCAACTTACATTATGGAAAGCTAATTCAATGCGCCATGCGCCTCTGCATGCAAATGAAGTATTCTACATATAGCATAACCCTATGATTGATTTAGTCAGTACAGACAGCCAAAGTTTAGTGTTTTCAGCACCTCAGCCTGTTGACTTTTCGTATTCTTGGTTGCATTATTTATGTGAAAAGTGTTAGTTGTTCTAATAAGACTCAATATTCCAGATGAGGGAAAAAATATACAGTATTTCAATTAAAGATTTCCCAAGCCGGATCACTGTTAACAATCAGATACCTAATTGTTATTCCAAAAGTTCAATGACATAGCTGGTAACTGCTAAAGATAAAATGATGACTATTTTTATTTTATTGTAAACCATGTTGTTTCAACTTGCCCAAGTCCCAATTTGTCTATAAATTAAACTCTGAATTATGAAATGAGAGGTTTTTTGGACACAATTACAACTTTGGCAGTTAATTCATCACAAGAATATACCAACTGATATGTCATTGCTACACAATCTGCATTTCCTTAAAGTAGTTAAAGTATCTGTTTTCTTGTATTATAAATATGTAATGTGAGATCATAATATATTTCTATAAGTAATATTCTTAAAATGACTTGTATACTATATTGAATAAATTCACATTGCAGTTAATCTTTTGTTTTGATACCTTGTGAGATATAAGTATATGGAATGTATGTGACAAGTTTAATCACCAACTCAAGTTAAATTAAGAATATATCAGTTTCTCACAATTAACTCCTTTGATATGATTTTCAAAGTATCTGTTGTGTTCATCATTTTGTATTATCTATAAGCATACGCCCAATTAAATCTAATAAAGCTGTCGTTTTATCGCAGTGGTTTTACTGGCTTCAATAAACATTTTTAATAAAATTATTATTACTTGACAGACATTTTTTATATTATACTTACGGTTTTCATACATCTGCGAGTTTTGCAGCCGAACGCCAATAAAAGAGCCACTGCCTATTATATTATACTCAAATGATTACGGTATTAACAGATAATTGGATACATAGATTGTATCTTTTTTTATATAAATTATATCTAAATCTAATTAAAAGATAGTCTATTTAAAACACAAATATGACATTCAACGTCAAACGAACGGATGGACATAAATATTCGTTCCTTTGATGTTTGGTCGCTGACATGTGGGCTTACCAGTTCCAAAAGTTTTCCGGAACTCAAGAAGTGATAGAAGATGTCAATTGGTGACAATGATGATCAAGATCAAACTATTTACTTTTGTATATTTGGTTGTTATATGAATATTCCATTGAATTCATGGCACTAAAAATATTTTGTTACAGCGAAACGGATCTCGTCAGACTACGTATGTTTGACGTATCATAAAAAAGAAGAAGAGTTTTGTTTGAATTGAATTCATCTATTATTGTTATCATTTATCATAGTTTATTCTTAACATTTTTACTGAATGACGATTTTGTTATTAGTAAAAGATGACTGCCCCCATGGAAAGAATTCAAGTACTAGATTCAATAGAAAAAGATATAATAACTTGTCTCCATAGTGCAGGTTGTAAACAAATAAGTAATTTTGAAAATAAACTAATATCCATTAATTTACAGGGCAAGTATTTGTAGAATTAGGCAAAGAAAAATCGAGTGTGAAACAGGCCGAAAACCACACTCAAATGTTTTTAAAAACCCTAAGTGCCGTAGAGAATAAACTAACAGATCAAATAAACTATTTAACCCAAGTTTCTACAGGTCAGCCACATGAAGGATCTGGATATGCTTCACAGAAAGTTTTACAAATGGCATGGCACAGACTTGAACACGCCAGATCCAGAGTGAACGAGCTGGAAAGATATAAAATTAAACACTTACAAGGTAGAACAGCCCAGAGAAGTATAACAGGATCATCAAATGTTACCTCAACTGTTGGAAGTCAAAATGTACCTTCTGGAGCTTCAACGTAATTTATTTTTAAAATCAAAGCGAAGCAGGCATGAACACATACAGTTTTATGCAATTTTTGTTTTGTAAAACATTTTAAATTGGACCAAAATGAAAATAGCAGGCAGTTTAATATATTTTAGAGACACAGTGCATTCAAAACCGTGAAAAAATAAGTAGGTACTTTTTGTTATGTGCATATTTGGTATTAATGTATTTGATGAATGTTTAATATAATTTACACAATTTCTATTTATTTATTTTTTATGAAGGGTAGACATAAGAACAAACTTCTATGTTCTATGGCAGAATAGTTGTAAAAATGTGTAGCTGTAAGCAGGGAATAATGGTTCAAAAACCCACCAACATCTCTGGGAAAAATGTATGCATATATACATAATAGCAGATAAGTACTAGCCCTCAGGAGACCACATATATTATAATTTGGTGGAGGTAACAAATGTGGTGACAAACAACAATTTAATTAGACTGTCATGGAACAAAGACCAATTTAATAATAGTATCTTATACAACAAAGATATAATGATGGCTATTATTCAAGAAGGTACGTTGCTGCAGGCAAGTCATATAAGCACGTGAATAATAGCCATTATATGCGAGTAGAATACTATACTTTGTCCACGACTATGAATTACCTGTTTAGGTATACCTACATTTTTTGTCAAACTAAAACACTATAGTTTATTACATTTATATAGCTTAAAACTTCTTACGTTATCGAAAAAATTATATATTGAATAAGTATTCAATTCATTGTCTGATTCACTTTCCGTATTAAATTTTCTGGTAATATCAATATATTGTGTCGTTTGTAGGAATAATCTTCAAAAATTAACCTTTTCATTATCCACGGGTGAATTATGTACGTCATTATACTTGAAGGAGCACACGTAAAATGTTCAAATTATCAAATAGTCGTGGCCAAAGGTAATAAGGGAATGGCTGTTGACCTAGCTAGGAAGGCAGCAGCTCAAAAACATTTTAAATCAGTCAGCTCTGTAGCAATGTAACACTTTCAGCAATAACAAACTTTACTATGAGTTCCAAAAAGGTGGGATGGAAACAAATTACTGTAGAGGATCTTAGGAATTCCTGGCGTGCATTATAGGTTCCAACATTATAGGTTTTTACATGAATACAATGAATTTATGGAGTAGTAGTTTAGGTACTTACCCAACAATAATAATGGAAACAACAATTATTTTTTGCAACATTTTTATTGATATGTACTTGGCACACAGTAGAGAATTTTTTTTTATTGTGTAAATAAATAGTTAAAACACATATTATATACGCACTTTATATATATATAAATGTCGGAATATAAATATCAAAAATATTTAACGTTAACAAAACAATACAGTATACATATTTTACACAACTTTCTCTCACGTGTACATAAAGTACTCAATTCCCTAAATAGTTTCAATGTTCGTACACTTTAATCCAGGCCTTGATAGAAGTCAATGAAATTGGAAGAAATATATTTTTGATCTATTTTGTTTCTATATCCAATTTGGTTTTCACAGAAAATCCAAAATAAGTTAACGAGACACATGGAGCGAAATTAATGTTGGCTTCTCAATATAAAGATTTTATTATATAACTTTGGCAGCATTGTACTGATGGTTAGACAGAATGATCGTAAATAACATTTGAATGTGAATAATTTAGATTTATAAAATCAATGTGTGGAACCCGCTTTATATTGAATACTAATTCAATAACTTTTATTTTCCATATTATTATGATTTACATATCACCTCGTTTCATTTTAGACGGTTTCGAATACTGTTCAACAAATAACATGAAATCATTTAATCGAACATTAAAAAGATTTAGTTAATCGATAGTTTACATTTTTTCCTTTACTGTTGTTTTTCCTTCCACGCTTGTACTTCTTGTTTTATCTTGTATACATCCGTTGCGTAAGTTCGGCAACATCCTCCCACCCAAGTAACTCCTAGATCTAACCACTTTTGGACGTAGGAGTCAACTGGCTCGCATTTATCTTTGTTTATCCAACTGGAATCATCAGTTCTTTAAATGGTATTATTATTATTTAGCAAGTATTAAATTTATATTAGATTTCAGCATGCGAAATTAAGCACTAAACACATAACCTGTCAGGTTAATTATTATACTCGTATGGATGCAGCACCTGTTGTCGAAAATCTCGTCAAATATCTACACTTTCGGGAATTTTTATAATGTGCAGTTGACCTTTAGAGCGAATGCAAATAGTCTTTAAGGATAGAGCCATAAATTTTTGAAATGAAGAAAAACCAGGTTTTCCCACAAAGATAACTTCGCCATATTGAAGTTAACTATAACATGTGACCTTCAATAAAGGCCACAACCTTTTTCAGTGGATGCCTGCTTGTGTCTCCAGGGGCAACAAGGATTCCGAAGATTAGTGTGTGTAGTGTGTGTACAGCCCAGTGTGGACACTCTAAGAGAACATGGACTGACGTTTCCTCTACTCCTAGGTTGTAGAGGTGTTTTCTCATACAGCAGTGCCCTGTTAGGAGTCCCGCTATCTTCCTTAGCCTACTCTTGGTAGTTCAGTAGCTGCCCTAGCGTGTCCATCCCTTCAGTAGAAGTTTGGATTGTCTAGGACCCTGCAGAGCATTCCAATAAGCGAGGTGCTGATTCCTCAGCCACTTCTTCGATGTATTTTTTGTTTTGTTAGGCCCAGGGTCGGGCCCACAGAAAGGAGCTGCCGCCCCCTCCACAGCCAGTGCATCCGTCATCTCGTTGCCTTCAAAACCAGAGTGGGCTGGAATCCATTCTAGCCGCACTGTGTTCCGACTTGCAAGATTAGCAAGTCGTTCTCCACATTTGTCAGCAAGTCTTGAGTTGATGGTATACCCACGCAGGGCTTTAATTGCTGCCTGACTGTCGGTGTATATGGTTATCACACAAGCAATGTCACATTTATTATGTAGAAGTTAGTCGAATACACAACATACATTTAATTATATTAAAATGAAAACAGTTTCGGTGTTAAAAATTCTGACTACCTAGTTTAGCACACTTTTTTTAATCTCGTTATTAGATTAGGCATGCAGTGCAACTTTTTTCCCTTCCTCGGATAAGCGAAATCTCTAATTATAAAGCAAATTAATTAAGCAAACATTTTAAAAATGCGGAATCCAAACGAGTTTCTGCTATTTATTTTAATACTTTTTTACGTACCCCAACTCGACGACGTAATTTTCCCCGCTATTAGGGTAGACGATTAGTGGTCTGGGGTTATCTTTTCGATCATCGTTTATTCCAGTTAGTAGAGGTTCGATCAGTCGCGGGGCCGTACAATTTATTCCTACCGCGACTAATTGTTCGGGATTCAAATCAAAACAATGTCGAGCTACTTTTTTGAAGTCTTCACCGAACGCTGTTGATTTTCCGTCTTGCTAAAATAAACATAAAAACATCATAAACTTACAAAAAAAATGCTACTGAGATAGCCAAGAGGTCCCCAACACGTTTTAAGATCAAATAAGTACAGTTCATTATTGGTAAATAGTGAGAAAAACAATATAACAAATTATGAAGAAACGTGCCTAGCGCTACTCCTCCTAGCGGCAGAAAGCTGAAGGTTATACTATGGATTACTATAATGTCGGATAGTCAAGCAGCCATTGAAGTAATAAGCCCTTGTGTAATCAGTTCCAAATTCGTATGGGGATGTCTAGGCAAACTTCAAGAATTAACCAAGAACAATTAATAAAGTCTAACTGTGGATTCCAGAGCAGATAAAAGGAATTATCAGCTGATGAACTAGCAAATAAGGGTACTGAAACATCTTTTTGGGAGCCGGAAACCTTTTGCGGTATAAGCTGTAATGGAATATTGAAAGAAATAAGCAAAGCTGAAAAAAGAGAACATCTGAGTGTTGGAAAAATCTATTGGGGCTTAGACAATCAAATATTCTGTTGGGTTCAGGAACTATTAGTGTCTGAGACTTTCTTCAGGAAGTAAGAGGACACAATAGATATTTTGTCCACAACCACCTAATAATAAGTCAATATTTTACCTCCTTTAAAAAGGTATATGGTACCCATATATCTACTAGACTTACTAGAGTGTATTATGGTTCATAGTTCACGCCATGACAACTCAAGACTCACAATATTTCGTTACATAGACGACTAGAGATGGGGGTCCATTCATAGTGGATCATATCTCTGGCAAAATGTGAGATACAATATTTCATTTTATGAGATTGGTAACCAAATTTAACTACATTCGGCTGAAATACTAGCTACACATCTATCTTCATTTAGTTGTATTGAAGCACCTTGTTTGATTTTTCGTCTTTAATGATTGGAATATTATTTTTGTCGAACCCCATTGAATTTGATGACCCTCTTCCCAGGCATGTTTGCACATAGCTGACTTGAAGAACTCACTATCTTTGATATACTTTTTGTGCTCATTTATTCGTACTTTCAATGGTCTAGATGCTAGATGTTTCACCTAAATAAAATTTGTCACATTCACAAGATATTTGATATATTATGCAGTTTTTTGAAGATTGTTCTTCATTTTTTGGTTTCGTTTTTGTTAGTAAAGATCTCAATCAAAAACAAAAATCATTATTGTGGTTTGATTCCCAAGAAAAAAAAATAAGAAGCTTTTCTAGTTCTACACAAACAAACAATCAACTGAAATAGCTCCGCGTTAAACGTTTCTAATTAAGATGTTTGAAATTTCATGTACATATTCTAACTTGAAAGGGTTTTAATCTCAACCGGAATGATAACAAGAATGTGATTACGTTAAATACAAACTAAAATACACAAGGGTTCATGAAATTAGGAATTGTCATAGGAAATTTGTAAATATAACAGTTTAAATTTTATTGAAGCGTTGTTCGATACAGTTGAAGTGGGAAATTTTGTTGAAATTCTGTAAAGTGCAATTATTTTACAATTAAATGAACAAAAATGAATTCTGTCGTTTTTGATTGGCAGATAGACAGTCTCATGACAAATACGAATCTGTAAAAAGTTTCTTAGCGTTGTTCTCACTATATGCTCAGGATTTTGGGTTACATTCCCAATTTCTCCTAGCTAGTTTCCTGCATTGAATATATCAAATGGAAAGGTTTGACTATAGTCCATTTAATAACCAGGAGGAGTAATTTGAAAAGCCTTACTCACACCACTAAAAGTTACCAGATTAGTTACCAAAAAGTGTGTTCCGAAAAAGTAGTCAACAGTCGTGTTACAAATCTATTAAATATGCCTTGATTGATGAAGAAACCAGCCACCCATAGCCATAAGTCAATTTCTCGTCTGTTCAGTAGATTATTTAGATCTTTATTGCAGATATAAGATGAATGTATATGATTTTTGGCGGTCCTAAACGACCTTACTTTGTTTTACCGGACTAAGTGAAGAGGTGGTACTCGAAGTAGAAGTTGCATAATTGCAAATTTTCAATACAATTGCTTACTGAAGTTTTTAAATGAACAGTTTCAACGAAACAGTGGAAATAATAAAATAAGAGCGGCTGCGATGACAAAATTAATGATATTTATCTGTCAGTACTTACAAAAATGGAAATTATCAGCTGATGTCAATACTCGAGAGTGTTGTGTGAAACTGGACAGAATATGACCAATCAGATGTCTACAAAATTGCCAACTTAAATTCAAATTACTCCACCTGGTTTTTAAATGAGGTATAAAAGAATATAGTAAATAATTTTCAATATGACCACCACTATATGATTCATTAAAGATGGCGACTGGTCGCCTAGAATTTGAGGGAGACAATCTTACAAAAAAATAATGATTGAAAATGTTTTTGAGTCCATAGATGGCGCAATCTATTACTTACAAAATATAATTGGATTTTTTAGAAAATATTCCCCAATTTAGGTTAATCACAAATATCAACATTGGAAAATAATGTCCTTATTTCTTTTCTGATTGGTGGCGTTTAAAAGATTGTAACTACCATAAGTATGACTTGAGAATTGACGAGATCTTCCACTATTCTGTCACAAGCATAGTACAATCGATGTAACCTATAACGATGTTAAAGTATACCTGGAGCATTCAAGAAAAAAATATTTTATTGTTGCTGGGTTAAACGATTATTTTGACCTGACATTGATGACAGTATGGGCATATGTCACGCAATGATACAGATGTCAGAATAACTTAGACTGGGATAGAGTTTAGATGTTTTAATATACCTACTTAAAAAGATGCAAAGTTTGTCCAAAATAGTTTGCAGAAGCATGATCGTCGCTTTTGATCTACATAGGCTCGCAAACTTTACAGAGTTCTACAGCAAATAAATATGGAACTACACAAATGAAACGAAAGAGTAGAGTGAGAATACTTTAGTAATTACTCACATGGTAACCATAAGCAGTAAAGTGACAGTATCGCCACCTATTATCGGAGGCTGTTTTTAATAAAGATGAAGGTATCGCTTTTGTGTGAGCTATTCCGTGTCACTAACTGGTTAATGAGATAAAAAAAACCTACCCCCACGCTAAACGAAAGCCAAGCTTTGGTACTGGGAAAGTCTTCTTTCAATAATTTCACCAACATCTCGGCTTCTAATCCGTTCGGAATGGTTTCGATAGCTAAAAGATCTACACCTTCTTCGACTAGAGCGTTTATACGAGGTAAATGCCATTCTTTCATTTGTTTCGCCGTTACCGTGTTTGCATAAGATCCTGTATATTCGGAACCGTCGTGAAGAGATGCCCCATAAGGACCGACGGAACCCACTATTAGCGGTTCCTCTGAAACAAATATTTGTTAAATAATTGACTCTTTGTCAATTTTATAAAAGATTATTCAATAAAAATAAGAAAAAAATTAAAATAACTGTTTTCTTTTCATTTTTTTAAATACTCTCCTAAAATTTGGAAACGTGTGATGTGTTGATGATTATGTCTTTTATGTCTCGGTGAATATCACCCCAGTGTACATATACATCCATTGTGAAATGTCTATTAATAAAAAGGAAATAAATATCGATTTAAAATTCACTTACTTGCCTCGGGATCTTCATCGAGGTATCTCTTTACCGCCGTTTTGGCGTATTGCACAGATTTTTTAATAAGATTGTAGCCTTCTTCTTTTGTAATATTTAAATGTTTCTCAAAGAGGTTGACGTCCGCTTGATAAGTGTTGGTTATAATCAAATTAGCGCCGGCTGTAACAAAAAAGAAGTCAATTATTTATAACAATAAGAGTGAAATCATTGTGGCGAGTTTGAACAGCTTGAAAATTTAATGGAAAACGAAAATTACATATACAGGGTAGTCTGATGGAAATAGAAGATGTCCTTTTTGGTAATAATAATTTGAATTACTGTTCATAAATCAAACTTGATATTATTATGGGATAATGAACCTCTCGAATTTTTGAAAGAGAAAAAAAATCTTCAGTATGTTCCTTGTGGCATGTTATTTATTCTTTTTTCTTTTCTTTTTTGGGAATCAAACCACAATAATGCTTTTTTATGTTTTTTATGTCAATGTCAAGATGAACTAAGCATTTGACAACTAGACAATCAATGATATTTTGATGTTTAAGACTGCATTCATATAGTAGATCATATCTCTGGCAAAATGTGTATAGTCAGTTTTGTGATTTTGTGTATTGGATTGTGTATTTTAAAAACAAAAATAATCATACACAAAAAAGTAACAACAATAATTATTTATGCAACAAGTGCAAATAACAGGTTTTGCAAGAGTTGCATACAATATTTTTTCTACATTCATGCAAAAACTGGAAAATTAGAATACTTATAATATGTTGGGAACTCAAATTGTTCTTTTTTTGTATCTTTATGGCCTCCACCTTGTCAGTTCTCAATCATAGCTGGTTTTCGCCTTGAACATTTAAATCTTAAATAATCAAAGATTTTTGCAATAATAAAATTGTAACTCGTTGAGAGTAAGTAGTAAGATATACATTATATTATTGCTATATTAGAGCAGGATCAGACACTTGATCTGGATTTTTATTTTATTTAAATGTTTATGTTTGTCATAAATCATCACAAAACTGACACAAGAATGACAGATGAGTGCAACAAAAATGTTGTTGCACTAGTGCAAAAAAGAACCAATTTTTCCATTAAATCTGTTTAACAAAAGTGTTGTTTTTTGCATAAATGTAGAAAAACGCGTTTTATTAACATTTCCAATATAAGCGAAAAAAAACGCGCTATCCCAATAAAAACCGTTCCTGGAACGTGCATTTCACTGGATTCCATTTCTAGTAGACTATCATATCGTTGGGATGTCATAAAATAAAATATTCTGTATCACTACTATAAATGGACCTTGATAAAAATTTGATAACAAAATTTTGCAGTCTTAAACTTCAAAATATGATTGATTGTCTAGTTGTCAAATTTTTTTCGTTGTGCCAGGTATGGGAAAAAATTATTCAATATTTAGTTCATCCAGCTGGAACGCTACCGAAACGTCGAAATAAAAATCATAAAAAAGCATTATTGTGGTTTGATTCCTAAAAAATAAGAGAAAAATGAAAGAAATTTTTTCTACTACCGTGTGTAAAGTAGGTACTTTAGACACACTTTCGAGTGCGTAAAATTTGATTTTACGCACTAGTGCGTAAAGAGTTTTTCTTTACGCACTAGTGCGTAAAGTAAAAGTTCCAATATTATTATGTATGTAGTTATGTGTATCTGAATAGGTATAAGTTGGCGGTGAGTGACTGACATTTCTTTAATTGTGAATTGAATCTGACAATTAAAGTTTAAATTGAGATCTTCCGACTATACCTAGGGTAATCAATTGTATTTTGATGTAAGTATTGAATATTTTTAGGAAACTATGATGTTATTTTATATTATTATAATTATAAGATGGATCTATCAGAAGATTACTTCGCAAATAGTGTGGAAAAAATAAAATGATAAATTTCGAAAATGTTCTAGTGGCATATTACCTAAACTTCTGTATTTTGATAAAGTTTTCGATAGTAGAAAAAATTTTGTATGTAATTCGTGTGTAAAGACCTTTTTTTCGACTCATGTGATTGTCGCATTCGCCTGCGGCTCATGCGACAACATTCACATTCGTCAAAAAAAAGGCTACTTTACACACTAGTTACATAAATAACTATTATTTCTTTCAGAAGTTATGAGAGATTTTACAACCGCACTGTATAGAAAACTGTAACAATAAAATGTTGAAAACATAAAAGGCTAGATTGCTTTGCCAACATTTAAATAGTTAATCACAGCATGATTTTAACGTATTTTTTGCTTATCTAATTGGAAAAAAATAAAATTATCCTTTGTATAAAAAGGCGAACCTTTTTAAATTAAAAGATAAACCTTTAGGTGCGATAGGCAGGGTAATATAAAACAAAAACTCGATTACCTGTTTCGGATTTTATAAAATAATAGATCCTTTAAATATGTAAAATAGATGTGCGACGGCCGACACTAGTCCGGCGCGGAAAAAGCCGTTGCGGATTCAACGGCGTCGGATTTGAGCCGAAACATTTGAATTATGCAAAAGTGCATTATGGGAGAGAACGACAATCTATCCAGAGCAATTTGTTGTTAAATGAATTCGGCAAATCCGTCACGTTGAAAATTCGCTCTGGAATTTTTTATAATATAAATAATAGTTTTGTTTGTTAATCGAAAAACGTTGTAAACAGTCTATCACTTATAAATACCTATATAAGTTAAAAGGTTATATCACATATTTTTTTTTATTAATGTGATTAGCAATGCAAACAAACAATGATAAAAATAGCTAAAAACAAACAAAATGTTTGCATTTATTGCTAATCTAATAGAAACATTCATGTTTACTAATATCACAAAAAACTATGTATAAATATAGATAAATACTTGGAAATATACCCTACGATTATTAACAATATAAATAAATGGAAATCATGAATAGCACTATTTACAATCTTCCATTTGCATACAAGGGTCGGCGGTTTGACACCAGGGTGTTTATTCACTAACAGTGAGAGCTCGAGTACACACTTATAAATTGCGCATGCGGACTACATCATAATTTGCAATTTCGAGAGAGCACGCATGTGCACTCTCGTAGGAACTCTCGCTGTTATTATAGTGAATAGACACCCAGATATAGTTCTTTCAACGATCTAAGACACTGACTTGAATTGACTTGACCGGATAATATTGTTATCTGCCCAGGCGTTAGCTAAATCTTGGTGGCACTCTAGTACTAGCCCCGATATAACACGTTGTCTTTTCAAGGTTAATAGGGCTTGTCTACTATCAGTGCAGATTATTTGTGGCAATTGAAATACCAGCCAGTTCTGTTTGAACCACGCTGGTATTATTTCCCATTCCCCACTTAATCCTTAGGCTTGGTGCTCTCGAGTAAACTCCACATCCTGAGCCTTCATTCATTTTTGAACCATCTGTATATATGCGTATTGCATCTGCAGCATCTGGCTCTGTGTTCTGTTTTATTTGTAGGGTTTATTAAGCAAAAACCTGGGTTTAATTGCATCATTGGCTGCCTGCAGCAGAGGTAGCGCAGTAAGCGCTTTCTGCCATATAGGCGCAATTGGCCCACTCCTACTTCGGGGTTTACACCAGCCGTGCGCAATCGTACCATGGCCCTTAACGCAACCTCCTTGACGTACAGGTCCAGAGGGGTCAGACCAGTAATTAGTTCCATTGATGCGGTTGGTGTTCTCATGGCTCCTGTGATGTTTAAACAAGCCATTCGTTGTATTTGATATAATTTTTGAATGGCCGTTGCTTGTAGCCTGGGACTGATCGACTCAAGGAATAAAATATATCAATATATTATACTTTGGGAAAATTGATAAAAATCATCAAGCTTAACCCTATTTTCCACCTTGTAGTATATTTTTCGAAAACACCATGTATACCTCCCAAATTTTTGGTACTCCTGGGAGACCCTGTATAGGTGATTTTATTCATACCACTGTGCTTTCTATGTACTTTTTTATATTTTTCCGTTTGTCGCTCTACTTCCAAACGCTTTTCCTCCTCAAAATAGCTAAGAGATCAATTTTTTGGTTAAATATTGACAGTCAACATCACAGTGCGGTGAGCTTCTTACATGATAAAGGAATATTTGATTCGAAAAAAAAAAACGTTTGGCTTCGTCGAACATTTACATATTTCTCCTTGAATGCCAACATGGATTTCTGAAAGCGTTTTTTATAGAAAAAAAAAGTAGTGAAGATTTTGTGTAGTCGAACGCTATCATTTAAAATGACAGAAAAAAACGGATATACCACGTACAAACATTTTCAAAAATTGTAAATACCTCCAGCCGTTTTAAAACGGAGCATATCCGAGTTTCTGTCCCAGTTATAGGTTAGGCCAAGCAACGGAGCACGCGAGTATAGTAATTTTTGTCAATTATACAGATTGCGGGCATCTGGAATTAAGTACACGCCTTGATGACCGCGCAAAATTATTCTTGATTTCTCTTTCATGCTTTTTTCTTATATTTTCCTTTTTGCACTTGTGTTCGACGAGGGTTCCAAAAAGATTTTGGCAATCTGTATAAAGGACATTGCGTAGCATCATTTCGATAAATTTTGGACACGCAAATGTTGTTCAGTCATTTGTTATAAACATTTATTTTAAAAACAGTCGTTATAATGGCTAACTTTTACCTGAGTGTTCGAATTATTGTGATAAGTAAATTAGCTATTTTCGCGGAGCAAATCCTGAGCACATGCAGAGCACAAACCGAGTACATACTGGATTTCTTTAATGCGCAAGCGTGCCTACAGACTCATTCCGAATTTTAGAGGTAGCGCGAACGCGAATTTGAAGTGACATGAATCACTGGAGCTTAAATTCATCATCTAAAAATAATACTGATCAATTTAAATTAATTATAAATAAAAACCTTACCTTTTAGCAGATTTGTTTATAAAATAAAACTTAAAAACGAATTCTATAATGAAGTAAACATAAAATAAAAAACCAAACAACTCAACGAACACTATTTATCATGAAAATATATTTAATTCAAAAATTTTTAGTTTTAAACTCAAATTAAAAAGTAATCAAACCACTATCAAGTCATATAACAGCATACAACCAAAGTTTTGAGGTTATAATTTGTTCGGAACAAAAAATCCCAGCTATCATCCTAGGATTCATCGAGCACGTTCCGAGCATACTCGAAATTAAATCTAAGTCTTCCTCGAACACGGGATTTTTTATCCTGAACACATTCTGAAGCACTCCACGAACACTCAAATTAAAATTGCGCATGCGTAGTCCCTCCGAATACGTTCAGGATGTGCTCCGCGAAAACAGCTAATTTATTTATTTATTTATTTACTTCGCTATTGAAACTAACCTTAAATTAACATTTCATTAAAATTCTGGATAGAACTCCATCAAACTGAATTATTAAAAGATATTTTGCTATCACCAATGTAGAAAATATTGACTCATCTTTCTGAAAGATCAGAACTATTTATGAATGGTTTTGTAAGAAATAAAATATTCCTTATATTGAAAACTATATTTTTATTCTATTGCTACAAAACTAACAAATCTCCTATATTTCAATCGTTTCTCTTTCACGTATTGTTGATAACTAAATTACCTGACCCCTTCAACCTTCAACCCTCGTTGTGTTTGTTTGTATATTTTATTCAAACATTCCTATCTTGTTATTGTTATCTAACTCGTAAAGCTCGTTTGAGATTCCTCTGACGGACCTTGCATATAGGGTGGATCCAAATATATCTTACAGTTTTTTTAAACTAAAGGTTTGGGTAGCACATTACTAAAATAAAATATTTGTAGAATGTCCAAAAATATCACACCAGCTTCAATAAATAACGTTTACCGTCATTTCAGCCACATCCTAATTAAACCATCAATCTACGACCTACGTGTAACTTAATGTATTGATATATTGCGTTTGTATATGAATGAAGACGCATGGGAAAAGATCCACCGAACGAACTGTAGATATACAAGCACGCTAGCTATTTCATAGAATGTCTCCAAGTGGATAGTGATTTTTCTGTGAGAGAGGCTATTTTTAACCACTCGGTATAGGATAGCAAAACCCTATATTTTCTGAAGGCTTAGGACTCGATCTATTCAGTTTATCTCAACAAATTTAGAAAGAATTGTAGATGTTTTTTTAGCATACAATTTAAGAAAATTGCAGGTATGGCCGGGACACCCTCATACTATTTGAAAGAGATTTTTTTTAATATAGTGAATTATCAAAATACAGGGTGTTACATTTTGAAATAAGCCCGATAATACACATTGAATGATCTAGTAATGAAACTGAAAATTCGGAACACCCTGTGAAGAGATATTTAGTACTCAATCGTGGAATACATTCAACATTACATCTATTTAGATGTAAGAAGAATTTTGCTAGACCAGTATTTTATTTTTCAGGTGCAATCAGAAAATGCAATAAAATATAGGTTGTTCCTTAAATATGACTTTAACTATAACGCCACACTTTATTTATATTTCAAAATATTTTCAAATTATAGTTTAAGTTGGAGTAAAATTTGTGGTATGTAAAGATTTTTCAAAAAATTAATATTTTCTTCGATATTTGTCCGATCCCGGACTTTTGCCGAACTCTGTATGATGGCATCATTATTCTGCTAAGAACCATCCTTTAAATAAACCTTTTTGAATTGCTGTGATAAAGTCTTGGCTATGAAACATCCTCAAATAGACTGTAATAAAAAACATTCTACTAAAATTACTATCTCGAGGGACCGTTTATTCGATAAATTAGCCTCATTAATTATATATAAATATTTTTGTAGTTTTTCTTGTCTTTCCGCGTCCTCAGTTTCCGTTGTGCCATCACCGTTTTCAAATTTATAGTTTTTCATTAATGTTATTTGCAGTCCTAAAAATTCTTTTATTCGGACCCCGAAACGATTTACACTTTTTATTCGGTGCTTTTACAAATTGCTTCTCTATTCTGAGATTTAAATGTGAAGAGAGAGACAACAATTCTTTTTATGGATCTATCCAACTTTTATTACCCACATTTTTTTCTTTCAAGATATGATGTATGTTGAGAATGTTTACAAGCCACAAAAAGAGAAGGGTAACCACTACGTCTACCAAAAACATTACCATACTTAAAGGTTTTTATTTGTATTTTGTAGACCCCGTTTCGCATAAGATGAACCCACATGATGTTCGCTAACTGTCATGCGCAGAAGTCAAGATCGGTTCTGTTTATCTGTCGCCTCATAACAATCGTTACATGCCAACATCCATTTTATTATTGACATTTGAGGTAGTGTGTGAAGCTATCATTTACTGTCGATTATTTTTGAATATTTTAAGACGTTCAGTTTTAGTTTATCTGTGAGTATTGTGAGTTTTACTTGTCTACTATGCCAGTAAGAAGTGGATATTGGAGAAAAGGCATGAAATAAAAATAAATGCACCTTGAGTTTTTTTGATAGTAATTTTAGGAAACAGTTATAAGAGGCAGGGAGACATGGTAGGAAGGAACTTCAATGAATTCAGGAGTGTAAGTGCAGGAATTTATAGCATAGCCAAAGACAAGTCTCACTGTGTTTAGGTGACGATATTCTAGCTAGAAGTTGGAGTAATACAGCACTGTGCAGGAGAGCTATCAAGGCTAAAGCTTGACGAAAAGACCATTGCCATATACTTCGAAAGCCAAGCGGATGAATTCCAAACATTTTTGGATCTGCTTGGAGAGTGGAGACGGTACAAGAGCTGGGCTGTCATGGTAGATAGAAAGATGGATCCTTAGCCATTCAGACCACAAGATCAGTGAAGAGACTAGAGAATGGTGGAACAAGGCACCAAGAATGAGGCAGGCCAAAAAGTGCATAAAAAAATTCTCGAAGTATATTATGGGCCAGAATATGAGAACAGTCTGGTTTGGACTCCTGACTTGAATAACATCGGATTGGCAGACACAACCTCATGTAGGTTTTGCCAAGAAGAGAAAGCTTCAGTGCACATACTGAGGCTTTACTGGTCTGAGGCTGATATACCTAACTAACCTAACCATTAATGAAATCGTGGAATCGCTTTCTGTACACTTTTTCAAGAGATATTCTTTAAAGTTCATGGAAAGCGAAGGAATATGTCGTTTTATAGATACCCGTTATTGTTTATGGAGACGCAGATACCAAAAATGAAATTGACTTGCTTTATGTACACTTTTTCAAGGGATACTTTCAAAATGTTTGTGAAGCGGAGGAAAGAGGCACTAACAAGCATATGGGAATATATTTATCTTGTCTTTTCTCGTGTGTATTTTTGTACTTTTTTATTCAGGAAATAGCGAGGGAAATAGTAACTAGTAATACCACTAGAGGTCAAATTATTTCCGAAAATTTTCTAAAAATATTCCTTATTTAATGGTGATCTAACAGAAATACACGTTCTGATTGGTTAAAAATCACAAGTGTGGAATTTTCATTAAAATTATAGCATGTAAAATCGCCATAAAAACACGAATTTAGTTTTTTTCTAAGAAAAATACCACGAACTGATTTTTATTTATTTTTGACCAAAAAGCGGTCGAGAGGGTACATGATTTTCAGCAATTTTACATGCACTGAATATATTACTGTCGATAATCACTTTTAAATAATACAAGTTGAAAAATATACGAATTTCAATACTCCTGATTGTTCTTCGACAAAAAAACATCCGTTCACACGACCAGTTAAAAAAAACCACTAGCAACATTTAATCAGATCCTAACAGCTACTAAAACAAAACTCGAACGAAACAAAAACAAGAGTAGCTTAATAAAATTTACGTCCCGTGTTAACTTTCCAGTCGGTATCAAGTAACTTGCAAAATACCATGAAAAACGTGAAAAGTATTCAAGGTTACACGTGAAAACGGTCGAAACGTACCATCTACAAGTGCTGGGGAATTTAATTTCCACTTTATATATGTCTTTTAACCCTAAGAACATGCGGGTAAAACAGAAACTTCAGAGAGTATAAGTAGGTGAGATATTATTGTGTTTGAGACGGAATGTGTACGTGTGGGAACGATATACAGTAATGGACTGGCTTTCAAGACCTAACGGTGTCGTGTTTTATTGAAATTGCGTGTATAAATTTATGTTTAGCAACAGGGGTGGGTTCATATGCAGGGTGGTACTGTAATTGTACATAGAACCATAGAAGTACAGTACAATCTTTACTTTAAAATATTGCGATTTAAATCAACTAGCCTTAATGAAATGTTGATACTAAGAAAGATACAGGGTGTTGAGCATGAAATTTTAATTTTCGTTTTTTACAATAACTTTAACGCCTTTTGAAGTATGTGCAGAAAAATTTGAGTTTGGGGGTTTTTGGATACGGGAAATCATAATTTTGTACCTATTTTGATGTATTTTGTAGAGAGCGCCACATATGCGGCATAAATATGGAAGCACCCCTATAAAATCCACATTTTTCAGGTCGAGACAAGCAGATTCCAGGGCGAACCGTATGCGAGTCCTGGAAGCTTGGAGAGACATAAAAACACGAATTTCCGGTTGCGTGACGTACAATATTTTTTTTAAGACGCGATATCAATAATTAAATCTAGAAATCAAGATTCGGCCACTGGTTTCTGGAATTAAGTACACGCCTTGATGACCGCGCACAATTATTCTTTCTCTCTCTTTCAAGCTTTTTCTTATATATTCCTTTTCTTGTGTACGACGAGGGGTTCCGAAAGAATTTTCGCAATATGTATGTTGTTTTTGTTCACAATGTTGCCATTTTTAAAATTTGTCTACATTATACGTAAAAATTTTTTTTCTATAAAATTCTGGTAGTCATTTGTAAAGATTCTGAATCCAGTGGTATAGTCACATTTGAGAGAAAAAAGTCTAATGTACTTTCGTCTTTTTTGGCAAAGAAAAATTATTATAGAGGGCCTTGAAAATAGTCATTAACTAATGAAAATGTGTGCCAAAATACTGTTTTCAATACTAAATCCAACAAAAAAAAATTAAATCAAAATTTGTTGAGAAATGCGAATTTTACAAAGGTGCTTCCAAACAGAATAAGTCGCACTATACGATTTTTTGGCGTGATTCCAAATTTTTTCATGAAATATGCTCTCAGAACTATACAGGGAGGATATTTTTTATTGAAACGTTCTGTAGTGTATACTAAACTTTGGCAAGTTTATCTGAAGCCGTGAAATGAGGGCAGTTGAAAACATTTGTTCAACTATGGAAAAGCTAAGGTGCTAAGTATGTAGTGATAATAATTAGAAAATAGACTTTTTATTATTAACAATATGATCAAACGTTAATTCTTTAATGTGATTGTTTTCTTGGATTTTGTCAATCAACATAATTTTTCCAATTTATAAATATTAAAACATGAACACTTTTCCAAATTTGTCATGGACTTCTTCAAGCTCTGGTAGCGTTGTACGAAAACTATAATTACCACACCCTCCGAATTACACAATTGGTTATTTTTATCGACAGCTGACTTCTTATTGGCAAGCGCATGCGTGTGCTCTTCCCTCTCACTTTGTCAATTGACTGAGATTGATTTATTCAGTGGCGTTGGTATAATCAGTGACTTTTGTTTTTTCAGTTTTACTTTATAAAATAGGTGCAGTACGCTATTGGTACGTTTATGACAGATATGCGCCATGTTTCCTCGCCTCTTACCGATGCCCCTTAGCATCTGATAAACTTGCCAAACTATATAATTTTGAATACTTTATATTAGTTTAATTACCGTATGAATATAAAAGCAATCAACGTTAAATAGTCATTTAACCGCTGAAAATAATATAAAACACTGTATTAAAAATAATGATCAGAAATACCTCTAAGAAAATCCAAGTGAGTCTCGATGACAGCTTCAGGATCGGTAGCTAAAAACCTGGAACTCCACAGGACATCTCCATCAATCGGTTGTTGAACATGGCAACTTAATTGAGTAGCAAATCCGCCGTCTAAAACGACGATATCCCTTTGATATTCAGAAATTTTGCTGTCGCTATTTCTCTTTTCCGCTGCCGTCGCATCTGAACGGATTTCTATCGAATTTCCTATACCCGGGGGGGCCATTGTTTCAGCTTAATTGTTCTGAAAAAAAAAAAGAGAAATATGTGACCCGATGGAACTGTTTTTTCTAATTTAGTTGTCGCAAATGCTTCTTCGCTATTAAATCTTCGTTTCGATTAATTGGAGTTACTTCTATTTTTAAGCACAACCACCAAAAATGTATTCATTAATTATTGTTAAACATACAGGTTATTATGATCGGTATAAATTGACTCACACTAAATTTGGAAGTTCTAAAAACAATTGTCTAAATTTCAATATGAGCGGATATATTATATGGTTGACATTGACAGTTAAAAACGGAATTAACCTAGAAAAGATGCGTTCGGTCACAGATTCGATTGAATCGTTAATTCAAGATATCTATACGGAACCATAAAGCTGTGTTCACATTATGCCGATCGACAAGGACAATTGGTAAATCTCAAAAGACACGTTCGAGCTTCAACTATTCAGTCACTGGTTTCTGGAATTAAGTACACGCCTTGATGAACGCGCACAATTATTCTTTCTCTCTCTTTCAAGCTTTTTTCTAATACTTTCCTTATCGCACTAGTGCTCGACGAGGGGTTCCGAAAAAATGTTCGCAATCTGTATGTGGACGTGTTAACAGACATACATTGCCGAGCCATTATCAAAACTGAAAATGTTTTAAAATGCTTCATCAAAATTTTCAATTATGAGTGACGCAGAAGATGTTCTAGTTGCAGCTACTTCTGCAATTATTATCGCAGTTGTTGGAAACCAGCAACAGCGTTTTCTTCGCCCTCGAAAATTTTGGGTACGATTCAGCCTCGTCAATGGCAGGGGAAAATATCATACACAGGAATTTATGAAGGATTTACTGCTTGATGAGGTTTATGAGTTAAGCAGATCATATTGAGATACTACATAGACACAAAAAACCAACCAAAATGACTACGTTTGGGAAATGTTGAACAAGTTCCTTCCAAACTAGCCATGTCGATTCGAGTTCATTTTATCCACACTGGATCGGTTATTCGACATAATGTGGACACGGCTTTAGATAATTTGAATCAGCGAAATTGTTTGCTCATGCAAGGTAGAAACTGATTTATAATGATATTGAGGTTGTCGAACAGCCACTGTGGATATGTTTTTTTTGGGGTGACATTCACCCAAAGGATCTATTGTGTTCCCTTACTTCTTCTTAGTTTCTGAGAAGGGTATATTTCCCGGAGGAATTTTAGGATACCTGCAGGCTTCAACTTAGGTAAATGTTCCTCTTTTATCTAGTGTGCTGCCCAGGTGGTGTGTGGAGTGCTGTGCAGTTGGAAAGTATGTGGATGGAGGTTTCTTCTTCCATGCCACAATATCTGCATTCTTCTTCCTCCACAATTTTGAACTTTTTCAGGTGCCCATTCAGGCGACAATGTCTCGTTAGGATCCCTGTTAAAACTCTTAGCAGGGATCAGTCAAGTGGAAATTTCCTTTTGGTCACAGACTCACTCAGTGCAGCAGTTAGTTTAGGAAAACTATATCAAACCAATGAACTCCTTATCCAGATCAAGAATAAGATAGCTGAACTTAATAGCAAGCATAAAACGGTATCTGTACTTTGGGTCCCATCACATACAGGAATATGCGGTAACGAAAGCGCTGATAAGGCTGCCAAGCAAACCTCAGAAAATTTATCCCTACCATTTGCAGAAAATAGAATCACCAAATCAGATTTAAAGATCCTCATTAAAGAAAAAGTACATCTACAATGGCATAAAATATGGTTAAGCTCAAATAGTAAATTGAGAAACGTTAAGCGGAGTATAACACCTTGGAGAACCTTGCCCACCAAAAGAAGAACACTGACCATTTTGACTCGACTACGTCTGGGTCATACACGCTTCACCCACGAATATCTCCTCAAAAGGGAAGATCCACCTATGTGTATAACTTGTGATGTACAAATAAGTGTTGAACATGTATTAGTGCAGTGCCCGGTTTTTGAAATAAGTCGTAGAATGTGTAATTTTCCGTGCTCCATAGAATCATTATTGAATGACAATTGTAACGTGGACAATCTTTTAAAATTTCTTAAAGACATCGAAAAAATTTAAATAATATTTTATGTAGAAAATTATTGAACACACCATACTGTACCACTGCTAATAACCCAAGGTGGTTGATGCAGTTTATTTCTAAATAAAAAAAAACTCTTAGCGCAGTTTTACTTTGACTTATGCATTAATTTGATCTCAACAGGTTGTAGTGAACCAGAAGAATATTTGATTGTATAAGCCCTAGATCGATCTTTCCAATGACCCGATCTCTTTTTCTCGGCAATACCTATTTCTTCTTGGGGCTGATTCCGCAAAAGGATTCAGGAACCCAGAAAGTGATTTCTCTCCCCCTTTTTGCTAGTTCATCTGCTATTTCATTTCATTCTATTCCAGCTTTTCCTGGAATCCATAGTTAAGTGACTATATTTTTCTCGCTTAGTTCATTGAGTTTGTCTAGGCAAAACAATACACCATTTTGTCGATCGCTGAAATTTTTCTTTCGTTCCTTGACACAGGACTTCACTTCTATAGATTAGTGAGTCTGTTTTGTGGTTTTTGCTGCCTTTCTTATTTCGTCAACACTAATGGAACTAGCATTTGAGTCCTAATTTTTTCATTGTAGGTCATCCCACAAAACAGAAAGTTTATAGAAACAAATCAATAACAAAATAACACTCCAAACTTAAAAAAAAATTAAAACTGATCTGCGAATGCCCATTTTGTTTATACAAGATTTGTTACATTATTTATGGACACCCCTTTTTTCGTAAAATGAAATAGCAATCAATCCCCGATCAAAAATATTAATTTGTGATGGATGAAATTTCAATAATCGCCGGATTTTATATTTTGTAAACAGTTTTAATTAATATAGGAATGTAAAATTTCAATTCATACGTTTATTGATTTTTTATGCAAAAACAGGAGATTTACAATAAAGAGAACGTTTTATTTAGCGATTTGATTCAACGAGTGTTGACACAGCTTGTTTTTTTCACAATACATAATAGAAAAATGGAGAAACGAAATAACAAAATTCTATTTGGCGAAAACAGCAGATAATAAAAATCTTTTGTTGGAATTTACATTGCGAAAGAACTTGTCGTCTACTGCTAATTTCGGTGAAACAAAAGAATTCTCTAACGAGGGTCGTGGCATTCATTTTATTTTACAAAAACAAATTTAAATTATTTCGCTAAGGTTTATCTCCTATACCTTCCTTTTTGAAAACAAAACGAAGAACATTTATTTGGATTCTCCTGATCGCTTACGACTAGATTGTTCACAGCCCCTTCTTACTACATTCATAAACATATACAGGATCGTATTCAGCCAAATTCCAAAAAACTATGAAATCAATAATCACCAGCTTCTTTTTCTAACTGAAAATACTTGAGAACTTTCAAAATGCTGATGTTTTTCCGTGTATCTAGGCACACACATTTTTGTATTATTTGAATAAATATAACAATAAGATTAATATTCATTTTTCATTAATATTAATTGAACGTAAACAACAAAATATAGACCTGACGAGAACTGTCAGTGAAACAGTAGAAAAAGACTTTGGTTTTATCTAAAACCGTGAATTGTATGCAGTGTGACAAAGCTTGTGCAACGTTATTACCGCAGACGTTATATTGACAGTTGAGCATGCGTAGAATGAGTTCTAGAGGCACGTTGTGGTAATAACGTTAGCGCATCACGTTATTTACGGCAAAACAACCCCTCACGTAAAACGTTGCACTATTTCTACTTCGGACAGAATAGTATAGATCCGGTAGCGGCGGTAGCTGATCGAAAGCCTTTCGAGGTTAAGTTATTGTTTGTTATGACAGTGAAATGGAATGTTTGTACTTATAAAATTACTGCTTCTAATGCCTCATCCATGTTCACAAGTTCCTCAGAAGAATTTATGCCATGAACAGGACAAAAAAAATCAAAATACAGATTAGTGGTGAGACTGGTTTCAACTTTTAGAGGTTAGTTTTAAAATAAAGCGCGTAAATAAAACTAAGATGGCAATACGTATATGGAATTAGCAATATATCTCTATTAGCAAGTTACGTTACTTTATGTACACACTGTATATCAATTTGTTAAAGGGAATACGCAAGAGGACAATTTAGCAGACAATTTAACGAATAAATTCGGCAGGGTGTCTGATAACCTATTAAATAGTTAGTCTTGAGGCATCAGAAATTGACCTCGTTACTTTGTAGGCCTTTAATTTTCCTATCTCATAGAGTTGCGTTTCTGATTAAATTAGTCAGTGATTACCTGTCCAAAAACCAACTTCAAATCCCTTAGGGGACTTGCTCTTTACATTGGAGAATATTTCAGAGGTAATTTGTAGAGATTTTATCTTGAAATTATGTAGAAACGTGATAAATGAAATATTTTCAAGAGCAAAGAATTGTTCTAGAGTTTTCTATGTGTAGATGTCTTAGGTTATTGGTTTGGTAGAATTTGTGATAAATCTGGAGAATCATCATTATCAAAATAATAGTACAAAAATCCAACCATCAAAAAGTTTACTTCTATTTCTAATTCGGTTATTTTTAGAACCACGCTTCAGAAAAATTTTTTATTATTGGGAAAAGCAGAATTCGATAGATGGCGCTCCGAAATGTCAATGTCATCTTAGCAACGAGTAAAACAAATCAGCTACCGTATAAGCCTTTTGATATTTAAGTGGTTTTATTTTGCTGTTTTAGTTATTTTCAGTGTGTGTTTTGTGAAACTTTTTCTTTTTCTTTGATTGTGCTTTAGTATTCTGACTCCTAATATTTTTATTTTTCGAGTAATAGGTATCATAGGCGTGCCTACAGGGGGGGCAGGGTGGTCCATTGCCCACCCTAATCGGTCCATCCCAATTCCGAGAAAAGAGAAATTGAGGGGCGGCATTATGCAAAAGCAAAGTTTCGGCGGACATGGATCTTTGTTTTTTCATCAAAAGATTCCGATTTGATATTTGGCCCCCCCTAATAAGAAAGTCTGCGCACGCCTATGATAGGTATGGTTGATATTTGTCAAAAATAAAACAAGTTTAGGTCTGATTTCGTGTTTTTATTTTATTTTTGATATAGTCATATCTAAAAAAGTTACAGGGAAGGTACGTTTGTATTGAGTAATACTTTAAATCTTTAATACCTACTTATTTTCTCTTTGTTTTTGTAACTATGGATTAGTTATACACTGACTATTCAGATTTTATTTGAATTTGTAAATGCTGAGCCTTCTTCTAGGTGCATACATGATTGACAGACAGTTTTAAATGCTGGCCATATATTTTTGCATGGTACCTATAGAGGAAATAAGTGACACTTCCATAAAAGTGCAATGAAAACAAAAAATAGAATAAACCTCTTCCATAATATCTCTGATTATATATAAATATAACCTCAGAAATGATGACAGTTGAGATGAATAGAAAAACACAGTTTTAAGCCCTACTAGATCTTTCCAATGGTCAGATATTCTCTTTCTTTCGGCTTTACCTATTTTTTCCAATTGGGGCTGATTCCGCAAAAGGGTTCAGGCCCCCAGAAAGGTATTTCAGTCCCCCTTTTTGCTATACAGGTAATTTCAAACAGCGAATATGTTACAGATGATCTCCTGGGTACACAAAATTATGTTTTTGCAAAACTACTATCTCTATATTCTCAAAATATTTGAATTAGTCCATTAATGACCTAGGTTAATAATATCAAAAAGTATTAACCACTAGAGAAATTCAACTTCTCAGTTGGCTAGAAAAAGCAATAATTGTCAACTTCACAGCTAGTGGTGGAAAAAATGATTTTTAAAATCAACCTTTTTTCACTATTACCATAAATTCTAATGAAATATGAATATCAAGGGAATTAAATATCCAAAAATGTTTATCAAATAAAAATAACGCAAATCAATCAATTTTAATTATATGAAATAAAAAATCTTGTTTATGACGATAACTTAGTAGTGGGTAGTTTCAATTTATTAAAACAATGCAATTGTTGCAAAATTGTATGGTTCATAGTATTCGTACAACGAACAAAAAAAATCGATGTATTTGATTTTCCTGAAAACTTTTGAGACCATGTTATGTTGTTATGAAGTATTTATGCGAAATTTTTTAAATTGCCAAATTTCAAGATGAACTGAATAACTTTTTCCAACCATTGTGATACATGTTTCCGATGTATTCACTTTTAGTTGAATACGATGGCTTATATATTTGAGAATAACATCAAGAAAATTCGATTCGATGATCGTATTTTTGAACCATCTTCGAAAATTTATTCGTATGCGACGAATATTTGTATTGGCAACAGCGCAAATTCGATCATTCCATTCCTCGCTCATAAAATTTTTGCCTTTTTTAACCACTTTTCGGTTGTCATTTGTCAGTGTCAGAATGTTTTGTTATTGTTAGTAGGTATAATTATACTATACTACAACGAGAATGAAGTTTTGATTAGGTCTAATAAATTGCAGACTATCAATTACTGTTCATTCAACCCGCCAAAATAAATCTGTCATTCAAACGGAATAATACAACGTACCACACTTACTAAGTATAAAGGTCAAGGTTTAAATCATTGAACTTATTGTATTCGTTAATATGTTTCGTGAATTTTTGATAGTTTAATTTTCATGTAAGTGATTGAGTAAGAAATTGCCGCCCATTATTAAGCCATTTGGTTTGAAGTATAGCGCTAATTTAAAAAATGATTTAGATTAGACTATTCGTCCAAGAAAATAGACCTTTAAACTATGAAGTAAATAAAAACCAATTGTGGAAATATTTTCAGAAAATGGTTATTTCCTTAAGCTACAAAATTTGTAGTTCCGTGTTAATTGATTTTTCAATGACACATACGTCTTTGTCTGTTATCTTGTTAATATAATTGAAATAATATATCAATATAATTATATTCTTTCTTCCTGCGGGCGTGGAAAAAATATAGTAAGCACCAAAAACATCTTTAGTTACTTGTTAAAGCTCGTGACCAAAGTATAGTTTGGCAAGTTTATCTGAAGCTACGGGGCATCGGTAAGAGGCGAGGAAACATGGTGCATATCTGTCATAAACGTACCAATAGCGTACTGTACCTATTTTATGAAGTAACACTGGGAAAACAAAGGTCACTGACAATACCAACGACACTGAATAAATCAATTTCTATCAATTGAGGAAGTGAGAGGGAAGAACACACGCATGCGCTTGCCAATAAGAATTCAGCTGTCGATCAAAATGACCAATTATGTAATTCGGAGGGTGTGGTAATTATAGTCTTCGCACTTCGCACAACGCTGCCAGAGCTTGGAGAAGAGAAAAATTATGTTAATAGACAAAATCCTAGGCTACAAGCACATTAAAGAATTAACGTTCAATCATATTGTTAATAATAAAAAGTCCATTTTCTACCTACTGATCACCTTATTTTTTTCATAGTTAAACGTGGCAATATCGAATTTTTTTCGACTGCATTCCTTTCGCGGTTTGAGATAAACTTGCCAAAATTTAACATTTTTGACACTTGGTACTTTATTATATTGTCATTTTAGCTCATTTGATGTTTGACGTTACCGCATCTGTTTGACAACTGTCATAGTAAGTCGTAAGTTTTATTTATAGAGATGTGAAATTTTCTCAACAAATACCTCATGTTTTAAAATTAATTTACGGTAAATTTTTTTCTCGGTTTCACTCGTTTTTGTTGTGAAAATGATCTCGTCTTAAAAACACGCGTGACCTTGAACACATTTACCGACAATAATTTTAACACTACACTAGTGGTATTACAAGTGAAAAATCTGTTATATCATCGGCGATACAAACCACTAAACTGTCCTCCCCAATACAGTTCTGATTTTTTTCATTATCAAACATTCGTAGTCTTTTTCAACTCGTTTTCAGCAGGTGTTCTTGTTGAAAATAAATACCTCAATATTTTACGTATTACAAAGCTCCTGATTGGAAAGTTTGGTAGAAAAAAAAATGTTGGTAAAACCATGAAAGCTTCTTTTCAACTTTATAAAGAACGTTGATGTTTACTTTACATTAAGTTCTTGACAAGACGGTCGAGGATGGTATTAAAACATAGTTGAAAACAAATAAAAGCAACTTTCGACACCTCTCCACTTCACCGGAAGGAGATGAGATCCTAAGATATCTTGATAAACTTTAAATTTACATTTAAAGACTTTTCTTTCAGAAATTGAGATTTTTTTTAAAAAGATACTCATGTTTATCCTATTTTAAAGGTATTGTGTGATAGAGATCCAATATTTTGTACAGTTAAACTGCAAAATCCGTCCAGGAGAGAATTTCATCAAGAATAAAAAGTTACCAGATTTCAATTTTATGTAACTTTTTTATTTTTACCCAGATGTAATGTCGATATTGGTTTTAGTCTACCAAAAAAAGACTCTCCTCAATAAAGTATTGCTGGTCTGGATCCCTGGCCCTGGCATGGAAAGAAACGAGAAGTCAGACTCTCTTGCAAGAGAGGGTGCCACACGTGTTTCTATCGGACCAGAACCTACAATTGGCATCGCAATAAGTTTTGCCAAACAAACACTTGGATAGCAAGGAGAGCTTTAGACTTCTGGCATAATTTACCAGGATTGGTTCATTCAAAGGCTTTTATACATACTTCAAAGAATGTCTCCAAACAAATGTTAGACTATAGCAGATGATATAAGCCCAGTTATAAGCCCATACGCAAGCCCTGCACCATAATGCAATGTTCTGTTCGGTATTATAAGCTTACCTTTTAAACGAAACTATGCTTTATACAAGCTTGGGCTATTTTCTAGCCATTGTATTTTTTTATTTATTTCAATATCACGATTTGTTTGAAAATAGGAAAGAATTTTTGAAAAAACTGTGGCTACCAATCGATTCTAAACAAAGTTCAACATTGAAATAGAAATATTCCATTCAATATCAATATAAACATATTTCTTAGTTCATAAACGATTTTGGAGTGAAAAGCAAACGAAGGGAAAAAGAAATAGTAAAAAGCAAAACAAATATTTACTGTGTATACTACAATAAGAATGTTCCTTTGGATACGCAGAAGTTTAAGAATGAAAAAAGGGAAAAAAAATCAATTTCACTATCTTTTAAGGGTGATATCTCGAAAGAGGGTGGAGTGAAGAAATTTTGTCCCATCATTTTTGACCCATCATAACTTTATACTGGGAAACCACACCCTTATATTTTTCGCATGAGTTTAGAAATACCCTGTATGTATTGTTAAATTTTGGCACTTTTTAATTCTAAGCAAACAACTTCAAATAATTATGAGTTATAACGCAGATGGAATTTCTAAAGAATGTTTGCGCTTTAATTTATATTTTTGTGAATGTCTGAATTCAGAGTTCCTTTGATTCAGTTAAACGCAGCGTGGTTGTTGTATTTGGGAAGCTAATTCATAACCACCTGTCAAATACATTTTTTCATAAATTGTGAAATGTTGAATTTCCCTTTTTCTGCCCAGGATATTTGCCGTGCAAATACCTAAATCGTTGGGACTGTCGCTCAATGATATATAAATCCTTCCTTAATATTGAAAACGCTGTAAACTGGGCAGAAAATGAGCTTTAGCTACTACATATTCCAAGCCACAATATTTTTATACGCATCTTTCAATCAAATTAAAACTCCTTTACAGTACAAGCGCAAGAGAGTCTTATAAATATGAATATACATGAAGCAATTAAAACGCAGCTGTATGCTGCATGGAATTTAGGAGAATCCTTAAATTGGAAAAGGAGAAAATTGTTATATTGTGTTATAAATACATGGGATATTAATCTTATTTAAAAACAAACATTAATTAATTATTTTAGATGTGCTTATAAGGCTTATGTATGATATAGGTACCTACAATATTAATATTCTTTAAATAATTTCAATTTCAATAACTATTTTCAACTATTGGGATTTTTACGCCGATTCCACGTTAGATTATATTATGAAATTGCATATTGGAATTTTGTGCAACATGCATAAAATGATGCAACACAGAACTATGGTTTATCATGCAATGCAATCCCTATCTATATTCAGCTTCTAAATCACTTTAATAATAATAACTAACTAGTTAATACAATTTAGATTTACCTTTTTAAAAAACTAGGGGAGGTTAATGAACTTTACTTGAAACTGTTACGTTCAACTGGCACAGAAGATCAGATAAATTAAATAATATCTACAAACGTAATCCAACCTAACCTAACCAAATATTTAATGTGCATGGTTATTATTAGATTGTGTCAAATGATTTATACAAATGTGATTATATTTTATCATATTTCCGGAATTCACAAGTTTTACAATACCTACCTCTATTGATTTGCGACAGGTTCTATATAATGAATGTAGTATGTAGTACCTACTTAAATTTAATTTTCAAGAAAGCTTGTTATTGGAATTGTTTAGTTTTCCTTTAAATACATATACCTCCGACAAGTTCTAAATATACCTACATAAATGAAATGTGCGTGAATTTTCGAATCCCCACAGAACTGATTTAACCTATAATAAAAAGTATCAACACACGTGTTGTTCACGTGGAAATTTCCGTAGTACTTACTAGTGAAAACTAATTTGTTGTAACTCACAAACTATCACTATTAACAACTTATATATAAACAATGTTATTAAACCGGTCATCTGGTCTTTTCGGCCACGATTTAGTAACTACGATCTGACATACCGGTTTCAGTCGGTCTGAGTGATCGGAAGAGCCGCAACCAACATAATTTATATCTGTTTACTGGTTGCGAATGTTGCGATGCGAAGTTAAAAGTATTGTAAATCGTTCGTCGAGGCTCCAGTGCCGTGTCGATAAGAAAATAAAATATATAAAAAAGAATGGTTTTGGAAGATTGTTATCATCCTTAGAAGAATGAATTATAAGTGATAACTAAATATTTATTTTTGTTAATACACCCCTCAAGATTTGAGGTTTCGATACAAATACAATGTCTAAGTAGTATCTACCTAACCTAACCAACTCTACTTTTCGCCAAAGCAATTACAGCAGAAGCTATTACGGAATGTTTTGATATTTTCTGTTTCTAAATTTAAACTCGCATCTTTATAGGCTCACATAGAAGTAGTATTCGGGCGAATGTCCATCAACTAGGTAGGTAACCCATCATTTTTTTTCAGTTTAGAATAGTTTTTAGGTGAATTGTGACTATTAAAGAAGGATGTTCACTGTAGAACATTAACAAATACCTAGATGAATCTATCAAGCGGAGGTGCAGTGCTTAAACTAGTCATTTATATTGTTGATAAATAAATATTTTTGTCTTCAATTGTTCGTAATTTAGATGTATGTACTTGTTAATTGACAAATAATAGAAACAACTGATGTGACCTCAATTTATTGTCCCTATAATAACTAAACGTTTTTGTTTGTCTTGAAAAGGGGTCTGGTAAATTGTAATATCATTGGAGATGGAAACTTTGTGTCTTTATAATATAATATATAATTTTATAAATGTAAACAACATTTTCTTCTTTGTTTCCGTTCTAATAGCAGTAAAGCTGATGCTGCACATTCTAGCTCTTCTTCCCACTCATCTGAGGAACTACTACGTGGGAACAGTGTGCACAAAGTACATCTCTGACGCGTTATGTTGTATGGCGTGGCGTGGTGTAGCATCAGAACAATGTGTTCCCGGCTTTATTCTTTTTGTTACTCACAACTATAAAAGGAATGGAAAATGCAATGGTGGATTTATTGGAGAGAAAAAAAAAAATAAAACAACCAATCGAAACAGAACGACTATTAAGACACCTGAAAATCAAGTTTATTTTCACCTTATTTCTAATAAAATCGACAAAAGGGAAGAGAGAAAGAGGGCGAGGAACCTTTTAAGTCATTGTCCCATCCGCGTAGCTCGAGCCCGGTGGGACTAAAGTAGAAGTGTATTCAGGGAAATTAAAGGAAAGTGAAAGCATCTTGACGCTTAACCTCGTCGGCGTCATTTTCATCGTCTTAGTCTTTCTCGTAGAAAATGATAAGAAAACCAATCTTGACTGTAAGGTGTTAATTTCACGTACGATTTAATTTAACGGAGGAAGGAAATCGTCCACCTTCCGTTTTTATCGAAAAATACAGGGGCGAGATGCTGAAAAACATACAAATAGGCATTTTCATAAATAGTTCAAAGAGGATGATTAGTTGTTTGTTCTTTTATTCGTATATTAAAGGTAGAGGTATTTACAAAGAGGAACATCATATTCCTGGTAGTCCAATAGTTCCTGGGAGTAACAGTTTCTGGTAGACGAATTGACCTAGAAGTCTCTGGGAGACAAGAAAAGAAAAAAAATGGAGGCGATTTTTGGAATAGAGGCTCCTTGGATTTCGGAGGTCGTTAGGTGTACAGTTTCCTGATACACGATTCTCTGGGATGGAATAAAAAGTTACCCTTGTGCAGCTCGATGCATACAAAGTTTCCTGGAGTTACAAGAACTTGAGAATTGAGTACCTACATCGACAGCTACGTTTAGTTATCATCTTCACAAATTGTTTATGGTCGATGTATTTTTATTTCATAGTTTTCTAACCCTTTTTTTGTAATTGCAAGATATTATATACATTTTTTTTACTTCTATAGTTTTAATTACTATACAGAAATTGACAGGGAGTATAGAGGCCAAAAGATCCTTATACTATCAGATAGTCAAGAGCACTAAAATCTTTAGCATGTCCCCAGAAAAGTTCTAGACTGGTCTGGGACTGCATACAAAAAATAATGCTGTTAAGCCTAATAAGCAGAACTGGATTCTTCACATCAAGAACACAACCAAGAGCACAAAAAGTCTGAGACTTTCAGATAGTCAAGAGCACTAAAATCTTTAGCATGTCCCCAGAAAAGTTCTAGACTGGTCCTGGACTGCATACAAAAAAGAATACTGTTAAGCTTAATAAGCAGAACTGGATTCTTCACATCAAGAACACAACCAAGAGCACAAAAAGTCTGAGACTTTCAGATAGTCAAGAGCATTAAAATCTTTAGCATGTCCCCAGAAAAGATTTAGACTGGTCTGGGACTGCATACAAAAAATAATACTGTTAAGCCTATTAAGCAGAACTGGATTCTTCACATCAAGAACACAACCAAGAGCACAAAAAGTCTGAGACTTTCAGATAGTCAAGAGCACTAAAATCTTTAGCATGTCCCCAGAAAAGTTCTAGACTGGTCTGGGACTGCATACAAAAAATAATACTGTTAAGCCTAATGAGCAGAACTGGATTCTTCACATCAAGAACACAACCAAGAGCACAAAAAGTCATAGTTGCTACATCTCTAAGCTTCTGGTAGGGCCGAATCAATCATAGTATGAAGATAGGGTACGATGGAAATGAAAATTTGAAAATGAAGGCAAGATATTTTTGAATTGTTTCATCATTGAAATTAAGCTGAGATACATCCTAATTACATTATTTTACAACGGTATCCATTTTCTACATTTTTGTTCAAGAATCATTTCGACTCTCGACAAATAGTTTCATCCCTATATATATGCCAGTTTTATGTATGTGCTTTCATAGGGTAAAGTGTCCGTGGTTAAACCCATCTCTCTCCTTACCTGAGGGCTAGGTTGGGGTTTTTTGACCAGGAGTTTGCTGCGCTCCTGCCTTTCATCCCCCAACTTTCTTAGACATTAAAAGTTAACTAAAAACAGTACGCTTACGAGAATTTTTTCTGTTTCCTTGTATTTACTTGTAAAATACTTATAAATAAATAGTCTCTAGGTTGGGGGTGCTTGGATTTGAACCATCGGTGAACGACCATAAAATTATTATGCGGTATTTATTAATTACAAACATAACGTTGTTGTTGATGTTTATGTCATCTGCACACTTTTCAAACGATGGCGCATATTTACTAAGTGCCAAACGCAAGTATTAAGATATTCGTGAATAAGCAGACTACGATATTGAGATTCAATTATTCTCATTATTGGCAACGCAGATTGATGAAAATAGTTTTTTCTCCGATTGGCAGGAAATATTAATTTTGCTGACACATATCAATCAGCAAAGTATTACTTTTCCTGCCTAGGCAGCGAAGTGATTATACTCAATTGGAACACTTTTAAGAAGAATTTAAAAGCATATGTTTAGTTGTTAATAACATTGATGGTAAAATTACTACACTGTCCATTATATAATAATTTAAATAAACCGATATTTTTTCGCACAACTGTCAGAAATTTCATGAATTGTCAAACTATAATTATTATTATGGACATTTTCATAGCAACCAACCATTCCAACAACTGCGATTTCTATAAAATTTCATTTTAATTGAACACTACAGGGAAAATAAAGAGATTGTGGGAATTGTAATAATTTGCAAATACAATATCCTCCTTTATCATTATGAACAATCGGAGAAAAAATTATATGTTCAACTTGCTGCCTAGTTGAACAAATAACTATTTCCACTACTAGCTGTGATATTTACTTTTATTGCTTCATCTAGCCCACTGAGAAGTTGGCTAGCTTTATTAGTGGTGAATAATTTTGTCGTTTCTTACACTAGTAAATTCCATATTACCTACTATTTGTAAATAGCTCATTACGGATATTGACATGTAAAGACTAACATGTAATAATTAGTATATTATTCAAAGAGCGTGTAGTGATGGCTATTACTCATGAAAATTAAGTTTGCCTCGTAATCATTAGAGTGAGTAATAGCCATTACCTACGCGAAAGTGGAATACTATACTTTTTCTATGACTGAGTGTTCACCATTTAATTCAAACGAATGAGATATTTAGAGAATATTTTGTTGAAGGTTTCGAAATTTCTCATAAACTTTTTTTCGAACAATTATCAATGTCCTTGGGTTACTACCACTGAAAATAAAACGTAATTGTTTCATTGAAAAGAAAAATGTAATCGTCAAAATTAAAAAAGCGTAAAAGCGTAATTTTTCATGTAACTACTTCCTAGCATAAAACTGGAATTCCAACGTATCAAAGAATAAAATTTTACAACCACTTGCCAGAATGTATTTCAGGTTTAATTAAAAACATATTCAAATATTCGTATAAAGAATCGTTTTGCGTCATAAATGTTAGTACAGAATTCATCTAAGAACTTACAACCACTATAATATTATCTTGGTTATGTTTGTTATATTTATACTTTCAAACAAAGTTGGCGATGTTCGTTTGTAACACTAACGGTATGAAATTGTCGTTACGGGGCGGAATAGACAAGCAAGACCGATTATGATTTATGCGCAAGACAGTTTTGGCAAACTTCACGTGGCTTATTCTTGTGTGAAACGTGGTCTGAAGCAGTGCGTGTAAACTTACTCGTGAAAAAAGCTATACCCAATATCCAGAGACATCTTTAGTTGTCATGAGTTATGATTAAAGATATAGTCAAGATTTTGAAATAATGAAATTCGGAAAAGTTTTATATGTACCGTCATTAAAATTGATAGATTATTGATTGAATGTCTCTCTTAATATATTATAACAACTACAGATGGCGGAATATTTGATGAAGCCAAAATATTAAATAAAGAGGGCAAGTTTTTGTTGGTTTATATCCGGTTGTGGTCTAAAGTCTGTCATAGCAAACGCTTTTTGGGTATGGTTGCCATAATTAGGAACTGAGACTGAAAAAGTTGTACATCACGGGAAGATTTTAAGACTACCCATATTTTCTTCTATTTAAATTTGAATTTAATGTCCCTCTTCAAATGAAAAACATCCATAAATTATTAAGGATTAAAGTCGTATACATCTGGTTCCATCTCTGCATCGAGATTCATCAAAAATTCATTTATTTCGAGTACTCTTTATTCGTTTTATTGGCTTTCGTGTCAACTATACTCACGACAAAAAACAAATGAAATCACATCGAAAAGTTTACCTTCGAAATGACTGAAAAAATACAAATGAAACTTTAATTCCACTTAAATTCTTCGAGCGGGGTAATTAATGGTGCTTTCCCGCATCTTGAAAGTTCAAAAGAAAAAGATACTTTTTCTTCTCTAGGAACTATTCTACTCACTGAAAAAAAACTCTACTTGATATCGATTGGAATTAAAGTTTTAGTAGTAGAAAATAAGAAAATGTAATTAGATCAAAATGGTATAAATGAGGTGCGTGTAATTTTCGCAATTGGATGCGTAGTTTTCGCCCCCAAACACTACAATGTACATGTCGCCTGTCATAACTGAACCATGTTGCCAAGCTCTGGAAATAGCATGACAATCTAGTAAATGTCAAATGGTCCAGCGACTATGCAACTGTGAGTCGCTGGACCACAGAAGGCAGAAACTGTATGGCAGAACCCAAATGACTCCAGAAGACTTCTACAACCAACCAGCAAAGAACCTGTATGAGCTAATACAGGGAACGGATTGGCTGAATAGGTTGTAGTCAGAACACTAGGAGTATCCACAATAAATATACATAATCAAATCACTGTTACCATTTGATGGTGTAGGGTATATGTTAATGTCTGTCTTGTTCACAATATATTTTACTTCATGTATACGACTTTTGCCCATGCTTTTTTGTTTTTTTGTTAGTGCCTCGGCAGCTAACCATGTTGTCTCTCATTCCTTCAATATTTCTTATAATATTCTCCATATTTGCTTTGGTCTTCCTCTTTTCCTAGTTCTTTGTACCTTGGATTCACACAATTATTTGAGAGGCCTCTTATCATTCATTCTTTGGAGATACCTCTTCCAGCTAAGTTGTCGTTTTCCAATAGATTCCAGCATTGGTTCTATTTCCAGGTCTTCTCCCATTTTTGTACTAATTTTGTCTCTTTTAATAACACCTTTGAGTCTCTGAATGTAAAATGAAGTTTATCAAATCTTCTCTCTTATATTTGGCTATAGGTTAGTATAGGTAATGATATTCATTATGATACATATTTTTAAGCCAATAGGAATGCGACATTCGCACAATATTTAATATAGCCATGGATATCTGGTTGACATTTCTGAAATTAGATCTGTTCCCTGCAATGAAAGTGTAGCACTGAGCTATACGATTTTATTTATTTTAATTATGTTTTAATGCTTCTTGCAGTATACAAATGCAATATACATAGATAGTCCCAAATTTAGCAATTTTACACGCATTTTTTCACAGATAGACCTGAAATTATATAGCTCAGTGCTACACATTAAGTGACACTCAATTTGACAGCTGTTATCTGTCAAATAATTTTTACATGATCGTTGCATAAAATAGTATTATGCCACAGTGGTCCGCCTTAGTAAGTGACCCATTACTCCGTTATATTATAAACAATACTGTACTTGATGATTGGAGAGATTGGCCACCTGCAGCTGCGTTGCCAGATATACAAAATTTTCTTAAATATAGTGGGCATACATGAAGTTGTTTTAATTCATTTTTTCTTTACAGCAATTTCGAGCGACTTTTTTAAATGCTTACTAATCAATTTAAATTATGTATTAAATATTTCCAAACTCTTATTTCCCGAGACTGGTCGAATGTTCATTGCCCCCCTATATACCATTTTCGAGCTCATACTATTAAACACTTTCATCCGGCAACAGTGTCCTTTACATGTTGGGAACATACTGAATGCCAACAACTGTTAAAAATATGGGTGCAATGAACATTCGGCAAGCCTCGGGAAATAAGTATACACCCTCGCTGACCACGCCCAATTATCATTTCTCTCTCTTTCAAGCTATTTTTTCATATTTTCCTTGTCGTACTTGTGTAAATTGCATGGTTCGATAAGCTTTTTCGCAATCTGTATGTAACAATTCTAATTTTCATACTTCATACTAATGTTTTATACTCACAGCGGAAGAAATAAAATTTTCAATTTATTTCATCGACAATCACAAAAAAAAAAAAAAACTTACTTTAGGGTGGAAACAGTTATACAGAAAAAAAGTTACGTTTATTTTTTTAGACACTCTTTCCGACATAAAGGTCAACTTACTTTATTTTATCACATCCGAGACCAACAAATAGAGAATCCGGACACTGGAAATTGCACTCAGAGGTAGAGTGGAGAGTTATTCAGGTTAAGTAATTGTCGCCAACTAAGAGTTGTTATTCCTTGTTAATTTTGGGCAGAAAACTCGTTAGACCGCTAGCGAAAACAAGACTACGAATTAGGTTGTAAATTAGTTTATAAATTAGAGTGTTCTTTGATTTAAGGAGAACTGGATACATTTTGTAAAGGCCATATATACGGTATGGTGCAAACAAAAAGGGAGGAAATTCGTTTTTCTACTGCTTAGGTAACAGTATCATCAGGAAACTTGGCTACAGTATTATATTCTAGATATAGCCTAGCTATTTGTTCATAAAACTTCTGAACAGAAAGTGGCTAACTCAATTTTTAGTGTATGACGTATCTGTAGTGAAAGTTCTTAATTATAACATCAAAAGCGGTTTGATACCCCATTATTCAAGTCAGTTAGGTTAGAGTTTCGGCAAAATCGTAAGAAATATGTATAATTTTTCAACGCCCTTTATCTTGAATACGGCGGATGACGTTACGAAAATTTTTCACTGAGAAAACCCCAATCATTTTGCAGACAAATGACTATAACCACCTCACTATGGATTCCACACTGGACACTTAGGTGTCTATCATAGAGTAATAAATAAAAGAGAGATTTTGAACGTGTAGCATCTTGTGGCACAAAGTTACCCCTAGCGCCTACCTTGGCTACTGGTATAAACTAGCACTCGAGACGCGCGCTTTTTGAATTTGGAAGTTTTCAGCGTACGCGTAATATTGTAAGTAATTGTGCAGCACTGATTCTGCCTCATTTTTGCGATTTTAACATGGTAATCTCCATAAGAAAATCTAAGGTTCGAAAACTCCGAAATTGGTTCATTTTGGAGTGGGGGTAAAACTCAATCTACGCATGTGCTACGTTATTGGATAGGTGACGTCATAGGGGTAACGATTAAAATAATGAAAAAATTCTAACTACCCCCGTTCATCCCCCACGCATAATCCTTCCTTCTAAAAGTTAACCAATTATAGCAAACGGCATCTTGTTTAAAATGCCTTAACGTCTAGTGTATTTGAAAAATAATAGAAAAATTCTAACTACATCCCTTACGTCTCGAAAGGCCTTAATAACGGACGACTTCCCTCCTGTTTGGGACCTTATAGGACCACCAGGCCTACCCCCTCGTGACCCCATTGGACCACCCCTCGTGACCACATTGGACCACCCCTAGTGACCCCATAGGACCACCCCTCGTGACCCCAGCATTGGACCCCCCTAATCGTTTACGTCGTTTTGAACATTCTACATATTCATCAACTTTTTCATGAAGTGTTATACTAATATTAGACATGTCAAAAGAAAACTTTATAGGATTTATTATAACTCATCATAGGTAAGTTAAAAAAGTAAAATAATGGAAACAATATTTTTCACTTTATCGTTTTTTTTTTTGCAAACAATAAGGAAGATGTGCTAAAAGTTCTAGTTATGTGAACAAGTGCAGTATTTCGAACATTGTTCGTGTGATATTGGTGTGTGCTTCAAGATGTCTCCAGGTAAATTGGTGTATAAGTGTGGATTATTTGTTTGTCTGTTCTTATTTTATTCTTATTGACTGTTCTTGTATTATTTTTTATATTTTATTGTATGAAAAATGTTGTTTTAATAGTAATTTCTCACTATCAGAGTTTTTTTCTTTCCTACTCCTACTAATACAATAGTAATTGTGCAGCACTGATTCTGCCTCATTTTTGCTATTTTAACATAAGAAAATCTAAGGTTCGAAAACTCCGAAATTGTTAAAGATAATTAATTTAAATAGAGAAAGGCCAATAAGAATTAAATAAAAATAGATATCATATAGATATGTTCAAAAGTGACTAATCTCAAATTGAAATAATATTGACAATTTTCGTGTGGTTAGAGGCGGGGTTTGTTAGTTCAGCTAGACGCTGTGATGCGCCATACTCAACTGGCTACGTACAAACTTTGTGCCATCGGTGTTGAGGTTATTATAGTAATTTTTCAATTTTTGCTATCTATAATTTGTTGTTCGTTTCGTAGTATTTATGTATTTGCTTTATTAAAAACGTGTTTTTGTTTTAATTACTTACTCAAATACTTATCGGTAAAAAAAGAGTTAGTGTACCTCTGCACCAACAAGTGTGCATATTTATTCACAGTTTTTTTTACAACAATTATGTCAATATAATCAGTATAAAATTTAGAGAGAATTGCTCTCATACCATTCGAAAAAGCACACTTTTCTGAATATGAGTTCCTTTTAAAATAAGCCCGAAATTACACATTGAATGATCTAATAGTGAAACTGAAAATCCTGTGAAGAGATGTTTAGTACTCAATCGTGGACTAATGTTCTATTGACATGTAAGAGAAAATTCTCTCGAATTTGTTATATCAATGACTTATTAATTTTTTTCGAAATATCCACATTTTTTAAAAAGTTAGCATACCTCAGAACCCTCTGTATTTAGGTATAGGGAACCATTATGAAACAGTATTTTATTTTCTAGGGGTAATCGGAAAATGCAATAAAATATGGGGTGTTCAATGAAAAAAAAAATATAACTTTGACAGGCCACACTTTATTGGAACATCTTATATATTTCAAAATAATTTTAAAATGTAGCCTAAGTGAATGTACAAACTACAAACTTTTACCGTTTCGATATAAACCTCCGTCCTGTTAGTCGTGCTCCACCTTGTATAGTTATATATAACAATATGTATAATTGAATATCATGGAAATCTACTTATTTTGAAATAAAAAAAATTGTCCAGCTCGATAATTATTGTATCAGTTCGCTATTGTCTTTATAGTCATTAACTCTGGAAAAAAGAATTTTTTAATTAATTTTAAATACTTTCACTCTGATGGATCTCATCAAAACCGTGCAATCGAGAGGTCCACGTTAAAGCACTTCAAAGAAATTAAACCCACACCTCTCGCTTTTTACTTACCCGACTGCACGCTACTGATTGCTGTGATCGAAGTACTGGAAAAATAGGGAGATGGCCATAAAATTTATAAAGTGAAAATGTATTTGAAGTTATATTTTGTTTGAAACGATGAGAAAGTGAGAAATGTTGTCTTAAGCAAAATTTTTTTTTAAAGTAAAGTAAAACATTGGAATTAAAATTAACTAAACATATTTTCAAAATTGTAGGGAGTTGGAAATGAGAAACGTTTATTCTTTTTCACCATGGATTGCCTTAGAAAGTTTTCGTGAATTACAGAATTTCATCTGAGAACAACTGTAAGTGATTCAATCGCATATGCAAATGACATAGTATTGGTGACAAAGAAAAGGAGAAAGAAAATTTAAAGAATGTTAAAGAAGAAGGGATGAAATATATTTTAGTTATTTGAAACATTCTAACAACTTTACTACCCCACTAGAATATCTACTATATTAACCACTTGCAATAAAAACGAGGTCCTTCAATTCAAAGAATACACCAACTAACAAGAAACGAAACTTCACGAAATCTCTTTGACAGATAACTTACTAAAGTAGCTGGAAAATAATAAAAATTTTAAATATCTGTGGTATAATTGGTCGACAAAGTGAAGAATTTTCACTTACGGTTGGAGGTGACGATGTCACTGTTGCCAGAACTTCAGCATTCCCTTTACTTGGGGATATGTTTTGATTGATTGAGGTCTCGGAGCTCCCAGGCGAAGAAAATATATCTTGTATTGATTTGGCGCAAATACGGGGAAATTGGTTATGTTGCAGAAAAATTGGTTAATTCTTGTAGATAATACCAACATTTAACTTTAACTTAAATGTAATTCAATGTCTGTCGGGGTTTATAACTCGAAAAGTAGTAATTTCTACTTAATTTAACGGTTTTTGCCTTTTTGTTACATATCAATTTGCTATTGAATAACTATAGAATCCCTCTTCCAGGTCGTCCTAAACATTAGTTTAGTAAATATCCCGAAAATGGAATCGCCCGTCCCTTATAATGTGCGGTATATGAGGAAAAAACAAGAGAAAATCGGCACGAAGAGCTCCATTTTCTAGTCACTTTTCGGATGGAACTTTACGACCTGGCAAACGAGATGTTATTAATAATGCAAACGTATACTAAATTATTTATATTCGGGGAAAGTATTACCCACGGTGATTTCTCAGGAAAAACGTTTACGAGCTCTATTATGTTGTTATATTACCAGAAGGAAAACGCTAAAATAATGTTTTGTTGTTGCTGTGTGCTTTATTTATTCTTGTGTGCACTAAAAGTTTTAGCGATTATGACTGTAGTAGTTTCTAAAACGAACGTTATTTTATGACGCATTAAATTTTGATTATAGCTTCTGCATAAGTGATCTTTTAAGACTTTCCAGTCTCGGGATTGTTTATATTGGCTATTAAATAATAATTTCCCAATCAACTATCATTTTATAGGTTGCTTCTAGTTACCAAAGTATACTGGCTGTCCTTGGACTTCGTACCAAAAACTTGGGAGAATATTGGGAAGAGTAGAATTCGATAGATGGCGCTCCGAAGCGTCAATGTCATCCTAGCAGCGAGTAAAACAAATCAGCTGCCGTATAAGCCCTTTTATTTTGCTGTTTTAGTTATTTTAGTTGTTTCAGTTATTATCTATAGTATTATACGCGAGTATTATTTGTTGCGCTCCTTTTGATTTAGGTCAGTAGTGGAAAACTTGGGGAAGAACACAGCAAAGCATGGCACTGATGACCTCAAAGTGAAAGTGACCATGGTTTACAATGAACCAGGGAATACAAAAGCTCTGCAGAGCGTTAGATTTGAGATATTCAGGCAATTACTATTTAGTTTTTCCAGGAGCTCATCTATTGCCGTAAGCAGTGGAGGTAGTAACCTTCCCTAAAAGGCATCCCATCAATATCAAGACCTCCATAGTTTCTATGTGGGGATGCCTAGACAAACTCAAGTTACCTTGCTATGGATTCCAGGACACACTGGAATAGAAGGGAATAAAATAGTAGATGAACTAGCAAAGAAGGGGACTGAAATACCTTTCTGGGGGCCTGAACCTTTTCGCGGAATCAACCCCAATGTAATATTAGAAGAAATAGGTGAAGCCGAACGAAGGAGAAGATCTGACCATTGGAAAGATCTAGTATGGCTTATATAATCAAAGATTTTTTTGAATAGGTGACTAAAACCTATTGAGATAAAATAAGTCAATTTAAAGTAAACCTGCGCTAAGAGTTTTAACAGGGATCCTAACGGGACATTGGAGAAAGAGGAGGAAGAAGAATGTAGATATTGTGGCATGGAAGAACAAACCTCCATCCACATAATTTCTAACTGGAGAGCACTCCAGAATCCCAACGAATACCTGTAGAAAAAAATTCAAATAAGCAGAGCCATTTTTGTTTAGTGTCCCCAATTAATAATATACATTTTGGGACACCCGGTACATTTCCATTATTTTCACAATGTTTTGTTGAATCGTTAAAGCTGTTTTGAATATTCAGCTCTGCAAAAACCCTACTTTTACCGACATTGAAGATATGTATGGTGGCAGCTATACATTAGAGGGTATCCCTATATATCTTTTCAGTGTTTTCCACAGAGGATTTTATAAAATTCACAAAGAAACTACGTGCTGGGAATTGAAACCGGATGTTTCTGGACCTGTGTTGCGTCATGAGCAATGAACGTATTAAAAGAAATTTATTATTCGAATTTATTACTTACGTCTGAATGGTATTTCCAAGTTATGGCTATAAGTTGTTTTTTAAAACCGATATGGCTTTACGAAAAATATTTGTTGGGGATGAGTTATTGTTGCTCTAGAAATGTTTTAGCTCTATCTCTCGAACTTTACTGAATTTGAAGGATAGAAACTGAACAAAATCCTTGTAATTGATAGTGATGAGCAATTTATAAATTGCACTGCTAGTTTCTGCAGTGATATCGATAACAAACCGTGACTGTAAGGGTAACGATGATATTTTTGAAATAACCCAATTTAAATGTAAATTAATGGTTCTCAAATTTCCCCGGGTACGCGTAAAATGTGAGGTTTTGATCGATTTTGTATGACATTTGGTTGTGTACCAGATCTATGTAATCTGGATATCAGTGTTCCACTCTCAGTTAGCAATATTTCGCTCAGCACTATCAATGACGATCGAAACAACGACCTGTTATAATAGGTCGTTGGATCGAAACGTTAATACTGTATATACAGGGTGTAACAAAAAAGCAGGTCATAAATCATACCACATATTCTGGGGCTAAAAATAACTCGATCCAACTCAAGATACCCTTGTACAAATGTGCATGCGGAAAAAGTTAAAATCCTTCGAAGTTACCAAATGAAAATTGATTTTTTCAAATATTTCGACAGTTGTTCGACATATTATAGGTATTGAAAGTTGACAAGTGGCTTTCTTATGAAAAGAACATCTTGAAAAAAAATTAAGGAATTATTGCACCCCGTTGAAAATTTATGGGAGTCGAGTACCTCTAAGCCACCCTCAAAAATTTTTGTTACAATTTAATGCTTATTGTGGCACCATTATTCAAACACTTTATTTTTGAAACTTTTTTGCCCCCTAGTACTTTTAGACATTACAATTCATAATAGTTCAGTCCACCCAGTCAGTCATAAATTAGCAGCTTTCAATAGTATGATACATAGACTTTTAACAGTTCCATTGAATATTGACAATTACAACAAAGAGCTGAATATAATAAAACAAATAGCTGTTAATAATTGTTACGATCCAAATTTAATTGACTATCATAAATAAAAAGATACGAAAACATACTCTAGAAGTCTAGAACAAGTATTTCCTTCTGATAAAAACAAAAATAACCAATTTAAAAGATTAACATACTTTGGAATACCATCCTCAAAAATCAAATCATTTTTAGAAACTTCAGACTTGAATATTTGCTCAAAAAACCGACAACAATTTATCCAAATTTATTAAAAACAACAAATCCAAATCTTCAAAACTAAATGGATCAGGAGTTTATAAATTAAAATGTGGTAATGACAACTGTGATAAAATTTATATAGGTAGAACCTTTAGGAATTTTAAAACTAGAATTACAGAACACAAACAACCAAAAATCAGATTCCAACTATTCAAATCATTTATTAGCAAACCAACACTCTTTCGAATTAAATTTTGAAATTTTGCATATAGAACCTAAATCCTTCAATTTAAATCTTTTAGAAGCCCTAGAGATAAATAAAAACAAATATTCAGATAATCTTCTTAACGACCAACTTGATATTAACAATTCTCCCTTAATAAACCTTTTTACCTAGAAAGGTTCCTGTAGAATTGTTGTGAATGAGTTTCCAGGTAAACTTGTTAAATACCTTTGGTAATCCCATATTTAGACAAATTCTTATTCCTTTTTTTATTTTATTTCCATGTAAATAGATTATACTTTTTAGTATTAACGCACTGTATAAATTGAAAATTTCTCATTATACCTCCATTCGTTTGAAAAAGCTACTGTGTTAGCGAAACGCGTCACAACGCGCCACAACTTTAAGTTTAAATATAATGTAGATTTCAACAAATTAAAATTGTTTTATTTCATAATAAACATTTATCGTGAGCACAGTCGGCATTACCGTGAAACGTTATTTCCTTCTAAAGTTTATGATAGCGAGTGCTAATCGAGCTCGCAATATCTTGAATGACGCTTCAATCAACTAAGCTTTAGCGCCTGCTTACTGTTGACGTTATTAATATCGAACAAAAAGAAGCAAAAAACGAGATACCTGTGAAAATATCAACCTTATTACTATAACGGTTCATGAAATACAGCCTGATGACAGACAGACAGACAGACGGAGAACTATAATAGACGGCGCCATTGCTTCAAGTTTCCATACCCTGGTTTTCATCCTGTAACTTTAAAACAAAACAAAAATATTGTCAAGATACTTTCCATTGAGTAAGATGGAATTGATTATGATTCAATAGAAATCATAAGCTTTTTTCAATAAATATATGTCTTAAGAAGATATATTGTTGTAGCTGCCTCGGGATATAAAGAAATCGGAGGTATAAAAATGGAATAAAAGTTGTTATTAGAAAGTTTCTGCATCGCTAATTTGCGTTACCCGCGATTGGTAATTTTGTATTCATGAAGCGTCTTGGAAGAGGCTAAGCCGAAACATTTCAATTTAGGAACAGTATTTATTGAAGCTCTCAATTCGGTCCTCAACGGTCGCTCCATTTTAAAAACTTTCCTCTCCGAACTTTTTTAATAATATGTAGTTTCCTTGTTTAAAAGGAAATTGTATTTTCCTATTAAATGACGGTAGGTTCGAGATATGAAGATATTTCGAATTTTTAAATTGATTTTGAAGGCGTTTTATGCGTGCCATATTTTTAAATATCCATTATCCCATGTTTCGTCCTAAATAAGCATATCGGAGATGTGCTTATTTTTTTTTGGGACGAAGCTTTAAAGTACCTAATATAATATTCTTTGTATCTGCATTGGAAAATTTGAATTTTCACAAAAGTATCACTTTATATACGATTATTTTTTTTTGTCGGAGAGAAATTTTTTAATACAAAAATTACTGTTAAATTGGAGGTACTCAATATGGTCGAGTTACTTGAGATGTATTATGGAAAATAGTAGTCTCTATTAGTCATGATCGAGTGATATTCAGGAAGATTATTTCATGAACAGCATAAAATTATTCCTATATACTGGACGTTCCAATATTTAATTCCAATCCTAGCTGTGAAGTTGACAATAGAGGAGTTCAGTCTATGGCCAACAAAAAGTGATTTTTTCTAAATAGAATGACAGTTAAGGTCTGTCTGTATCTGTAGAGTAGGGAGGGTGAGTGTAGGCTCACAGCACTTAGGCCACATATGACCCATTGTACATCCTCCCGAAGAGTTGTCCTCCTAGGTCATCGTCCATCCTGTCCTTCTCAGGAAGGTGAACAGGTCACTCTCTTATCGACGATAACTCCGGACACTCGCATAGGACATGCCTGACAGTCTCATCTTCTTGTTCACACATCCTGCATAGAGGTGTGTCCACTAGCCTCATAGTATGGAGGTGCTTCCTTAGTTGATAGTGGCCAAGTATTTTTTCGGCGCCATCTTCCCAGGGTCGCCCAGGGTGATCCTGGCAAAACTGCATCCTTTGATTGCCTCCCATCTCTCAAGGGATTGAGCATGGGTGTAACGTTTGGCTAGTTCCGCAATTGTCGAAGTCGTCAGGCCGTAGGTGTCACTGGGTCCAAGAATTTTTAGTCCAGCGGCTTCCCTGGCTAAAGAATCAGCAATGCGATTTCCTTTACTCCTGTCGTGCCCTTTAACCCACCTCAGGATAATATTGTTATCTGCCGAGGCGTTAGCTAAATCTTGGTGGCACTCTAGTACTAGTCTCGATATAACACGTTGTCTGTTCAAGGCTAATAGGGCTTGTCTACTATCAGTGCAGATTATTATGTTTTTGTCAGTTAAGGTCTACTTTTGCGAATATCTACATTGCTTAATTAAAATAATGAATGCACCTGTATATCTTGAAATTTAATAAAGCGTCAATTCCCACCAATAGCAAAGTTTATGCTTGTATCCTATTTCTAAGCCAAACACCAAAAATAGCAGTTTTAACCGAAATATAAGTGATCGACTACACCGTATGTAGGTATAAACCTGGTGAATATAATTATTTATTACTAATTATGACTATACTTTGAGACCTTAAAAAATCAATATTGAAACAGTTTCTTTCCAAGTAACTCTAATTTATATTTCCATTTCTAACTTTTTAATAAACTTCCAAACTTATAATGTAGTTTGACTTTTGCAATTCGAAAATCGATCAAAAATTCCGAATAGCGAGTGAAATGAGGTCAATATTTATAAATAAAAAGCGAATGAACATGACACCCTAAGGGTCTCAAGGATAAAAAATTATTGTTATTATCTGTTCGGTTTTTCCTTTCAAAAAACTTCAATATCCATCAAGGCGTGCTAGCAGCTACTACTGATTGCTTTTAGATGGCCAAAAAGGATGATTCCTATGCTGGATTACAGTAGAGTCATATCTCTCGGATATCCTAAACGTAGAATTCAAACGGATTAAGTTGGGCATCAGTTGAAATAGAAATTGTTATACTAATGATTATAATAATTATTTTTACGTGACAAATTCTAAAAAAGACCTGTATAAAAAGCCAAACTACTTCTAACTCAAAATGCTCTACTGAAGACCAATGTAAAGGACATAACACCACCGTTCATATCATGAGGCTTTCATTGTCAAACTCCATCTTTCTTCGCCGAACTTTCGACCTTCACTGTATTCTAGTGTGCGCTTTTCCTTCGAAATAACTTAATGAGGAAATTGTCTCTAAGCCTTGGTCAATGCACAACTGTGATTTAAGCAGAGACGATTGCCGCTATAGCCTGCATTGATGAAAACATTAGAAGAGGATAAACCGGACAGCCAGGCTCTGCTTAAAGCTATCACCAATCCAACAACTAGGTCTAAACTGGTGAAAAACTGTAAAGAAGACCAGCTAGATAAAGAAAGCTCTAAAGGAGCCTTCACTGGTCCGGAACCGTTTTGTGGAATCACAATACATAAGAGGGTAAGTCGGGAACTAGCTAAGGAACACCAGCTCCAATGGAGGCTGGCAGAAGGACACCTTCATACTAAGAGTCTACTGAATGAGTTAGACAAGAAACTCTGGTCCAGGCTGTTAAAACTGGGTAAGAGAAATTTGAAGACAGTTACCCACTTGGTGACTGGAGACTGTACCCTGAGGAAGCATTTGCACAGGATGGGCAGAGTTAGTGAATCTATATATATATATATATGCAGAGAATGTGAACTCTACGATGAAATACCTAGGTACTCACATACTCTGCTTCGGTGAGAACTCCCAAGGACTCAAATGAAAGCGCTTTGTAGTTCATTCTACTTGAAAGTATGCTAGTCGATTTCTTCTTAGACACCCGTTATACTGGTTTAGTACTCGCAAGTTGTTGTCGACTATGTCTTCTGTTAGTGAAATTGTATTTTTAAATCTTTATCTAAATCGGTAGCTAAGTTTTGTTGAGCTTCTTCAGAGCATGACAACCAACCATACAACATTGGACTAGAAGATTTCTTGGTTGTATACCATGAAGGTAGTGGAGTTCTCAGCTTGTATTTGAAGGAGCCGGAACTCCCATCTAAGACCTACCTGATCTGCTAAGAGGTTTATAGAGGTTTGCTCGTAGCAATATGTGAATGATCGATCAGTAAACACACCTTCAAGGCACCTATAACAACTTTCCCTCCACTCCTATCCCTTCAACCCAACAACCTGTGTGCCTCCCAATTTTGCTCCGGCAAACGTATTGAGGCTTGCTTCCCTTGAGGGGGTTAATTTAATACTTCTTCCCTTGTGCATGAAAAAAAGAAGCGTTGGAGATAAGATCTTATGGATTAGGCTGCCCAAAGAAGTGTTTCTTCAAGAAGTAAAAAGTGAAAAGACTGTTAACAAACACAATAGCCCCTTTCATAGACAATTTGACTGTTTTATCGAATTTTTAAATACGAAAAATTAATTTTGTTTTTGTTTTCCAGATGGCAAACTTTAACTAGATTACAATATATAAATTTTCGTATCAAAATTTCGACTACGCCAATGGTTGATACATCCCTAAATGTCATTAGATGTTCGGATACTCCGGCACCGCTGTCATTGTTATAGACTGCCGGAAAAAACGTGTTGAGAAAACTTATTTCACCAAATAAGTTGTTTCTGGTGTAGATATATGGTATTGTTCGGAAATGAGTAAATAAGACTATTGGGATATACTAAATCCGTAATATTGGTACGCTTACAGCATCATTGATACGTATAAAGTTTCATTAACATTTGTATTTTTTTGAAAATAATACCAAGTGAAAGATTGCTCTGGAAATGGTAGATAGAAACATAAAAAAATGGGAATATCGCTAATTTTTCACAAACTTAAGAACATAATTGAGAACATACTTAAGAACAGAATTCATTTACAAAAATGAAAATACGATCGTAATTTATTTTGTCTTAGACAACATTAAATTCATTTTCATTTCATACATACATGAACAGGAAGGTTTCTGTAAAAATGACAGAACCGATTATATTGAATATTTATATTTTTTGACATAAGTTTGTTTCGGGCGACGACCCAGCACTGTAATAGAACGCATTGGTGCGATAATTACATTCAAGCAGTGTCGAACGTGGTTAGTACTTGGATGGGTAACCATGGCAGGGAAAACCGTCGTATAGGGCCCGTACAGCCGGCAGTGGAGTAGCATATCACAGCGTGCATGCATTATACCAATGAGCACGAGGTATAATGTATAGTTTGGCAATTTTATCTTAACCTACGGGGCATCGGTAAGATGCGAGGAAACTCCTGACTGACACCTCTTTGTTTAAAAACCAAAAGTATAGTAAGATATAGTTACTTTTACGACAAAAATACCGCAAAAAGTTTCTATTTGAAGGCGGTAAATTGAACGTATTTATACAAGCGATTTAGAAGTGTCACTGTCCCTAAAACACAGTCCAGTTCTCAAAAATATGCAGACACATACCCGCAAACCAACAAATTAAACTTATTTCACCCTGTAATTTCTAGGTCCGTTGTAAATTATTTAGATAACGATTTTTTAATAATAAAATGTTAATGCACGATCCATTTAGTAGGTGTAGATGATTTATACACATGAGTACCTACATCAAAAAAAATATAATGGATGAACGAAGGGAGAAGAATAAGTGTAGCAGTCAATTTCTCGGAATAAACATGTGTATGGGTGGTTGCAGTGGTTTGTTTGAATAATGTGGCGATCCATCATCCCCAAAACATGACATGAATCAAATCGATTGAAAAATTTTGCTTTTTGATACGAAGGAGAATAAATAACTTTATTTTTATAGTTTTTAAAAGTTTGGAATAAACTATTGATTTTACAATAACTTGCTTTTATGTCAGTTAATTCAAATATAAATAATTACTACACAATATTTGGGAGAATGAGGGTTACATATAAGGCGATTTCGTCCCGTTTTGGTACCCCACTTTGGTCTGTCAATTACATACCAATCGATTTCGTTCCGAAAAACGGTGACGTCAAGCTAACTTTGGTACCCTTTTTGTCTGTCAAATCACATACCGAGATCTGCAGCACGGTTACTGAAATTGGTAGCTTTCTATCCTTGTCTAAAGTATTTTCTATCTTTCTTTTTATTTGTAAATATATTATTCTATGTCAATTTCATTAATCAGCTGTACCAGCTGGGCTATGCTGGGAACCAAACGATTTCGCCTGTTATTGGTAGTTTACGTCATAGCGGTGACGTAGGACCTACCAATTGGTTAACCAAAGTCCCTACCAAACAAAACGGGACGAAATCGCCTATAGAGAATACTATCTCGTTTTCGCAAGTTTTCGGCATTTTTAGCGAAAAATGGGCGAGATCTTGCAAGTTTAACGAGATTACACTCTAGCATTGCAGAACTTCCGCTTTCTTCGGACATTTTGTGTTCCTTTTAAGAAGTTACTTTCAAAATAATTTGTAATAATAGCGCTTAACAAAGCTTTCATTCGATTGGTAGGCTAATTGTATGATGCGTTGTCTATAGGGCCTTCCTCTGCGACTCGTAACAGTCTATTATGGCTCACACTTCAGATTTCACCCAACAAATTCAGCTTCTTAACGAAACTATTTGGGCCGTAGCGGGGTAGGCAAGAATTATATGCTCTGCTGTTCCATCATCTTCCAGACAAAGATGGCAAGTCAGATCTTCCGATAGTCCAAGTTTTAACATTTGATGATTCAGATGACAGTGGCATGTTAAAAGGTCTGTTAGACAAGGTGGCTCATGCCTGCTATAGTCTAACATTTGTTTGGAGGCATTCTTCGAAGGATGTATAAAAGCTTTTGAATGAACCAATCCTGATAAATTATGCCAGAAGTCTAAAGCTCTTCTTGCTGTCCAAGTGTTTGTTTGGCGAAACTTATTGCGGTGCCAATAGAAGGTTCTGGTCCGATAGAAACACGTGCGGCACCCTCCCTTGCAAGAGAGTCTGCATCCTCGTTTCCATACATGCCAGAATGGCCAAGGATCCAGACCAGCAATACTTTATTGAGTTCTCCTATCGAGGAGAGTCTTTTTTGGCAGTCTAAAACCAATTTCAATGTAAAAGATGAGAGCTTAGTGCTTTTAAAGCTGCTTGGTCCTAGGAATAGGACTGGAGGAGTAACTATTCTCTTATGCTTTCCTCTGCTACTAAGTAGAAGTGAAGGAGCACGTTAAATATTTCAGGTCTTAGTGAATTTCACCCCGTATACACACATACATACATAAGGTATTCTTCAGCCAAGTATAGTTATCCTTAGAAGCTCATAAATCTTTAAGAATATCATTTGTGACAATTTGTATTATAAATTTTCAAAATTTCTTGATCACCAGCTTATTTCACGCTTAATGTACAATTTAATTCCGTCCGGTTGTTGATAGTCGGGTGTGAATTTAATTTGAACGCTCTGCTGATCTGTGAGTAGAGTAGAAGACATTAAATGAATTCCTTTCTAATCGTTACGGTATTAGTAAGTCTGAGTTTGCGGCGTAGCCACAAATTAAAGTTTCCTGTATTCAGTACAACATAAACATTCATTAAAACGGAAATGTGGTACAAAAAGCCTGTGATAAATAGTCAGAAATAGTAGAGCAATCTAGCATGTTCAATAATCAAGCTTTCATTTTATATAATCCAACCCCTGATATTAAATTGTTATGATAGATGGCGCAATTAAAAGAAACATGGATTTTTAATTTGTACCTGTAGTTCGACATAATATTTTCATAACTTTGTCATTATTCCTACACATTTCAATGAAGAAAATAATTTTTTCTCCGATTGGCAGCAAATATTAATTTTGCTGACTGATGTCAATCAGCAAAGTATTACTTTTCCTGCCTAGGCAGAAAGTGGTTACAGAGATTCTACAGAGATCACTTATTTTTCATTTTCATGTGTGATTACATTTATTTTAGTAAAAATATAAGCACAAAATTTAACCATCCACCATCTTATCTCAAACACCAATCAGAAGAGAGTGACGTCATATTTTCGCAAATATCTATGATCAGACCCGAACCAAATCCGAACATCTGTTTTGTCGTCTTTATATTATCTATGGTTTTGTATTTCCTTTGTTGCTGTTGGCTTTGCTTGGTTCATGTGATATTTTCTCGTTATAAACTATCAAGTATCTCTCTGTCTTTTATTACCACAAAAAACCGTTTTTGAAATTATGTTTATTTATCAAAATAAACTTTTAACCTGCAAGCTGTCAAGTGTTTGAAGTTTGACTTTGACGATTTTACTACATGACACAGATCATACATAACCTATCGACAGTTGACACTATTACGTATTGATGATGTCATAGACAGAAGCTATCACTATTCTAGCGTTTTGGCGCATAATTTAAAATGTGTTTTTTAAAGTTGAATTTTTCCTTCAAAAACGAATCTGTGTATACAGCACAGGCTTGTTCGCTTTGATGCAGTTATGACAAATGCGGCCAACATAATTTCAGACTACATGACGTCTTTTGTCACAAGGTGTTCAAATTATTATAATATTTCCTTAAATTCTTCAATAAACTCTATTTATATTCGAAACAAAGATGCACAAGCTTAAAAATATCTACTAAAAAGGTCTTTTATTTCAAAACATATTACCAGAGTGTTTTCATGTTTTTGTTGTCTTTTCACCCGAAATATAAACAGTTTATTATAGTAAAACTGACAATCTTATTTATATGATAAATATTATTCTTTATATACGGGCCGAAAAATTCTCGTAAACACTCACGTCGAGACGTTACAACAATTTAGAAAAATCTATTAAAGGACTATAAACGTCCGTGAAAAGCAAGATCGGAATACCGGCGACGGTTTTCAACCAGATCTAGAATCAAAATTGAAAAGTTAAACGAAATAAAAATGCGAAATGAAACGACATTCACGGAGCTTTCAAATCAGAAGCCAAACAAGAAAACTGGTAGAATTTTAGACAGAGACGGTTACAGTAAGATTTGCTATTGGTATTACAATGTAATATACACATATACGATCCCTAGGAAGTTCAAAAACCGGTTTTAATGGTGCTTTAACCACAAAGTTTAATTCAGCAGCTACTACTACTAAATGTGCAGGCGAGCCTTGACAAACTCAAGCCAAGGTTTCGCCACTGAGGGGCCCATTGTGCCATTCCAATCATTAATAAAGTTACCAAATAGCAGTGCTAGATTCCACCATAATGTCCTTGTAATCTTAGATTGTTTCCCCGATATAAAATGAATTAAAATGTCATTAACCGGCCCTGCGAAATATAAAGCAGTACTTGGCAAAAGCGTCCGAAGAAGGGCAACTTTATGGAAAATCTCTCGGGCCGCAGTCAAGTTCAATTTTTCTGTGACATGACATGGACGTGACGTGTCTTGGTTTCTCGATTATTATTCTAGCAGCGCATTCACTACACAAGGATTTAAGCGATGAAAACTGCCATATGTTTTCCTGGAATAATTACAGATTTCTCCTACGCTATTAGTTTTTTTCTTTCTTTCTTGTAAAAGAATCTCTGCTTTATAAACGTTCTTGGAATCTTAATTTTCACTTTAAAAACATTCAATTACAAAAATATGCTTTATCTTTGGTATGATTGACATTAAAAAAGGTGGAAAGATTGGAAAAAATGGTTGAAAACTATTCTTAAGTTCATATACCGCCCTCTAGAGGTGTAGCAGAACAAACATACCATTTTCAACCAATTCCGATCTATTTTACTTAGAATAATTTGATATCACGTATCAAATAATGTATGGAGAGAAGCACGCTGGAGAAAATTGATAACTACAGCACAGACTACAGGTTAATTAAATGGAATAAATGCAAACTTGGTCTCTTGAAAGAGTTTTTTTTTTTAAGATAAGGTAATCAAGTTAAATAACTTGCGTTAATCTCATTGCAGAGACCGGAGATATGGATTGGATTAGATTTGATAAAGTGGCTGTAGGGAAGGTGAGTGTAGGCTCACACCACTTAGGCCACATGTGACCCATTGAACATGCTTCTGAGGAGTTGTCCTCCTAGGTCTTCGTCCAGCCTGTCTTTCTTAGGAAGGTGGACAGGTCACTATGTATGTATTTTTGGGGTAACATTCACTGAGACCTGTAGGATCTATTGTGCCCCCTTACTTCTACTTAGTTTCCGAGGAGAGTCTCTGAAACTGGTAGCTCCTTTAGTCCTATTTTCCGGAGGAATTTTAGGATATCTGCAGGCTTCAACTAATTAATGTTCCTCTTCTATCCAGTAATCTCCCAGGTACTGTGCTGTAGGATTCTGGAGTGCTGTGCATCTGGAAAGTATGTAGATGGAGATTTCTTCTTCCATGTCACAATATATTCGTTCTTCTCCATATTTTGAGCTTTTTCATGTTCCCATTCAGGCGACAATGTCTCGTTAGGATCCCTGTTAAAACTCTTAGCGCAGTTTTACTTTGACTTATGCATTCATTTGATCTCAACAGTCTGGGTAATTTGGGAGCGGCTCAAATAGTCATATGAAAACTGCACTGGGATGATGTTTGAGTCTGTCATTTAAATAATATAAATAAAATATGATATAGATGATTGACAATGAACTACATTGAATGTGAATCTACTAATGTGAACTATTATTGATGTGAATGCTCACTTGTATACTTCAAAAGCATATATACGTACTTCCCTATGTCAACTATCCTCTTACGCGATCTCTCACTGTCACGTTCGAGACCTTACGTGTCTATTTACTATTCAACAACTTTGAAAAAATAAATAATAATAATAAACTATAATTCAATGAATTTAGTTATTGTTTCCTTTTTATGTATTGCCAAAAGACATCACAGAAAGACATGGATATCCTGAAATAAAAATAGATTCCCTGTTTACTGAGACTTCTCTCTGGAACTGAATAGAGCTGAGCAGCTTGAAGATTTGAAATTGAACAAAATTTTTATGTCACTGACCGACGGTTGTTCAAAATTTAGCGGCTTGAAATAATCTAGTATAATTGGTCAAATAGCTTTATCTGATGGTTGATAATTTGGGGAACAATAAAAATGATATATTCGTGGGGGAATGAATGAATGTCTAAGGGTGAAAGTTGGCATTTATCACGTTGAAAAGAGCGACCATTCCCGATTTCTACATCAACAAAGAGTCCATTTCGAGGTTGGTGAGAGATTGTTGACATTATCACAGTTTCCATTTGCCTTATATGCACAGAATTTGCGATGTTAAGACAACTCGGAAAACAAGAAAACGTTACTTATAGTCTTTTCAATGGTTCCTGGTGAAAACAGCGGAGAATACGTTTGGGAATGAAACAAAAAAATTAATGGAAAAGCTGCTGGCGTAGCAGTGAGAAAAGTGAACTGAAAGTTTGAAAAAAAAATCCTTTTTTTTTATTAACCTGTGTGGGGTTATATTCATTTTTATTACATCTCAGTCCGGAAACTACGTAGATCATATCCGCATTATTTGAAGCTATATCTTCTAATTTTCCACAAACTTTACTTATATAGAGTGTTTCCGAAATACACTATGTAAAATATTGTTCTTGCGATTTTTTATTCAATTTTAAACATGTATGTCAGTTAGGGCCTGCTGTTCAATGAAAGTTTCTTTCGCTGATAAAGTGAGCTAAATTTAATATTTAAATTTAGATTTCTTCACACACATTTCATCATACATCCTACATCCTTTGTTAAACTAAGATGGCGGCTTGTCATATTTTGTATTTATATTTTTATTAAATCAATTATAATCGCAATTGTATTGTGGAAATAAGTGATTGCTTTAGAACTTTGTAATCTATACAATTATTTGAAATAATTTGTACACAACCACCTAATAATAAGTCAATATTTCACCTCGTTACAAAAGGTATATGGTAACATATATCTACTAGAGTGAATTATGGTTCATAATACACTGAATAGAGATGGGGTACAATATGAAATAAACTATTAAATCTGTGTATATTGTCCAGGATGCTTCTGAAATATATCGTATCGATAAAATATTGTAATTTTCAGTATTGATACTTTTCATAACGATATTTTCTAATATTAAGTATTTTAAAACAATATTGTTGTATTGATACTTTACACAGTATCGCCCATCTCTATATATTTTGAGGTTAATAATACCAAATCGTTAATGGCTTTTATTTAATAAAGAAATTAAGGGTCATGGACAAAGTATAGTATTCTACTCGCAATTTATGGCCAATATTCATTGTGGTGACTTACTTATTATAAATTGATCGTTCAATAATTTACTATACTTCAGTTATTATTAGTAAGTCGTCATGATTATTCACGCAATGATAAGAAGTACATAATTCCATTTCTATGTGTATGCCCATAGCTACTGCTTTTGGAAAAAAATTCATCAGACCATAAAATGTATCGAATAAAATTTCCTTTTCTTAAAATTTTCTGAATATTTGAATTTGAAAGTTTTCCATTCGATTTATTTCTTAGGATGTACGCTAATTGGCATTCTGTTTAGCTCAATGACTCATTTCAAATTTAAGCGTGAAAAAATTGAATCATTAATCTATTTTTTTTTCTCGCCAAATTTCAAGCTTCTACCAAATCAACATCTAAGTATAAAAGTTTCTGCGGTACATTTTTTTCATTTTTTTTTTATTTGCATGATGCCAAAATATCTCCATTTTATTGACATACTACGTTGATCAAACTGAATATAGTTCATATAATACCCTTCTTGGAGTGCGTCATTGTTGGTGACGTATATCCGGTTTTTGGATATGTTTATTTTAATTGCTTTTTTGACATACAGCTAACCTCAAATTTAATGAATAAAATCATCATTATCGTATTCAGCTGAAATCGAAATGGGTAGGTATTGAAATTGATAATTACCTACCAGAATACTTGGGAACTTTCAAGATTCTGATGTTTTTCTGTGTATATAGGTATGTTTTTGTATTATTTAAGTAAATATGAGAATTAAATTAATATTCACTTTTTATAAATAATAATTGACCCAAAACAACCAAGTACAGACCTGACGAGAACTGTCAGTCAACAATCGATGACGCACACCAAAAAGGGTATTATTTGAGCTCAACCATATTATCTAAGTATTATTTTCTCTTGATCTGTTTCATTTACTTGAAATTTATTTCCTCTCATAATTCTGGTAATCCCATTTTTCAGCCGCTCCATATAATTCTTACGTTGAAGCTGCCTATTCAAAACATTTCTTTTCACTCAAATTCCATTTTAAAATCAATAAATTACTTAACATAACAGTGCACTTCACGTTCCGATAGACACAATAGAAATACTGGAAATTTGGGAGAAACCATAAGCATCTTGAAAGCGGAAATTCACGCCATGGAAAAGCCTACTCAGTTGAATATTGATAAAATAGGTACACGACAGAATAAAATTATTGAGTCGGGTAGTCAAGCAGCTATTGATGCGATTAACTCTTGTGTAATCAGCTTCAAGACGGTATGGGAATCCATAGAAAAACTGAGTGTATTTTGTTATTTTCTATTTGCTTAGCAACTGCCCACTATTCTGGAATGTTCAGCTTTGCGCATAGAAAACAGGTCAAAATAAATACTTGATAAAGTATCAGCATCTTCCAAATGACAAAAAATAAGAAAATATCAAAATAACCAGTAATTTAAGATAAAAAAAATATAGCATACAAAGGTAACCGAAAACGTACACTTTCTCAAGGAAGAAAATTCGATTATAAAAATCCTCAAAGCAAATCTCCGTCTATAAAGTTTAACAAAAGAAACATAGAACTTTCCAAAAAGTGGTTACTTATCGAATTCCAGAACTAGACAGTTTCAAAAACTTTTCGTATTGAGTTATCCAGAATTTGATTAAAAGTTTCCGCAGAATTAGTTAATGTCGCCTAGCGTGTGATTCATACAAATGAAAGAGATAATAATATTCAAATGATATTTCTCCAAGTTTCCTTTCGCCATCATTATGCTAGTCATTAATATATAAGACAACAATAAAATTGTCTAAAGTTTTAATGCACCGCCCAGCGAATACTTGATGAAGGAGAATCAGTTGTTTTTTTGTTGAACAGAAAACAGACATCAACAAGCTATTTCATCACAAAGCGAGCTCTAAGTGTGGAACGCCTCAATCATCTCGAAAACGGACCGAATGATTTTTATAGATCTTGTGATATGCCCATTATTATAGTGGTGTTTACATTGTTGTCCGACCTTTACTTTATAATAATACACTTTGTATCATCATATGCTTTTAACGTTCTCAAAATTAGACAAAATCAAACATTAATGCAACGATTTTTCTACAGTCAACCCAACGCACATCTTATATATTATATTCATATTAACAGAGATGTAGGTAACCAAACATACAACAACACCTTTAAAAATGATTACTATCCCAGAATAACTCCAATTTTTGACTTACCTATCGTTTTATTTCATTATTCTTCAAAATTATAATAATTATTAGTGTTAAGACATCCAAAAAAAGAATTTAAGGAGAACGAAAACAGTAACATTTGAAACAGCGACCATATCTGTGACATTTCAATGTCATTATTCAATTTTGACAGTACTTACCTATGAAACAAATGAATATTTTCAGATTTTGAATATTAAGAAGAATAAATACAACTTATACTGTCGCCGAAAACCTCAGAAGGGCAATTAACAATCTTAAACATTAACATTAAATTATCTTGTTGGTTGAATAACTATCAACCCAAGCTTTTGTTTTTCATTCTTCCTTTGTATCTGAAATTAACAAAGTAGTCCAATCTTGCTTGCACCATGACTTCGGGAATACCCTGTACATTACTAAAATCCAAAAACTAACTAAATTTTTCACTTATACACCACAGTACTCACAAACGCAACACGAGAAGCGTTTACCTCCTCGTCTGGCTGACAAGTACATTGACTGTTTTCGCTACATATATTATGAACGCACTCCTTATGTCATCAGTCATTTTTGGTTGAGCGCGAATTTCAAACTAATAGCATTTAAATTCAAATAATTTCAATTTGATAGGTTATTTCAAGCAGCGAATACGTCCGATCTATCTTTTATAAGTAATTGGTATTAATCAACAATACAAATGACAAAATTGAACATTAAATCAAATTAAACAATCAGTATATTGAGATGAAAAAAGTCTTTCAATTTCAATTAGCGAGAGAAAAAATCTCTTTCGATTTGAATAAGCTGAAAGGGAAATAGATGGCATAGGCGAAGGTTCTTAATATATAATTCAAGAAAATTTTCTCAGTCTAAATTTATTTCTCTTTTTCGAGGCGATTTTCTCTGCAATGAGATTAAACTGTTTAGCTTGACTAAAAATACATAAAAGACGACTAGCTGAATACATTGTACCATCTTTCTTTCATCCCTATCCTTCGGTTTAATGAATTCAGATGGGAAATCAATGAATTACAACCCTGAAATAAATATCAACTCCTTTTAGCAAAATTCAAATAAAGATTTATGCGAGATAACCTGCAACACGCAGAACATTCGGTATAGATCGATATTATCCTTGTTTTGTTCCACACGAGTTAATTAGGCTTCCCACCTGTTTTAAATTGTAAAATTCTACTTTTTAAAGAGTAATTTTCTAGTATGTGAGGCGTTATAATGATGTAATAGGTACTATTATGGGTGATATGATACATGACGTCGACTGTAGAATATTGGTTCAACAGTAATGAAATCAAGTAAAATTTAACAAAAAACCAAAGCATTCGTTTTACATCCAGCCTTGAACGTGTTATATCGGGGCTAAGAGTGCCACTAAGAGTTAGCTAACGCCTCGGCAGATAACAATATTATCCTGAGGTGGGTTAAAGGGCACGACAGGAGTAAAGGTAATGGCTAGGGAAGCGACGACTTCGACAATTGCGGAACTAGCCAAACGTTACACCCATGCTCAATCCCTTGAGAGACGGGAGGGAATTAAAGGATGCAGTTTTGCCAGGATCACCCTGGGCGACCTTGAGAAGCTGGCGTCGAAGAAATATTTGGCAATGACCAGGGAAAACCTACGTTGAACAGTAGGATTTCTGACTGGTCACTGTCAACTAAGGAAACACCTTCATACTATGGTGCTAGTGGACTCACCTCTAAGCAGAATGTGAGAACACGAAGATGAAACTGTCAAACATGTCTTATGCGAGTGTCCGGAGTTATCGTCAATGAGGGAGTGTGTCTTCGGTGAGTCTTTGCCTACACATGCGGATATAAAAGAGATGTCTCCTAGTGACCTGTCCACCTTCCTGGGAAGGACAGGATGGACGATGACCTAGGAGGAAAACTCCTCGGGAGGATGTACAATGGGTCACATATTGTGGCCTAAGTGCTGTGAGCCTTCACTCAACCTCCCTACTCTACTGATACAGATACCAAATATTTTTAACGTAACTGCAGCATGGGTCTCAATCCCTCAAGAGATGGGATGGAATCAAAGGATGCAGTCTTGCTATGATCACCCTGGGCGACCCTGGGAAGCTGGCGCCGAAAAAATACTTTTCGATGGCTACGGTAAACAGTAGGATTTCTGACTGGCCACTGTCAACGTGTCCCGTGTTCGTCCATCTATCGCATGTCGCGTTACAGCCGAGTGCGGAGTGGGGGTAACGTTAAAGGCGTCCATGGCTTGCATCAGGATTCCTTATATTCATAGTTTCACTCACTCGTGCATGTGCTCTGCGATGATTCTTCTTTTGATTGATTGGGAATTATCGGAGAGTTATACTGTGTAGACTAGCAGTACTTATATAAAAGTAATTTATATTATATGGTAATTGAAATAAGTGAGCAATGACCTATATACAAGGCTTAGTTCATTGTGTACTTTAACTGCTGCTTCACTATACGACAGTATAATAATCAGTTGCCTGCTATATGGGATGAAGCTAGAATTATTTCAAAAATGCAGCATTGAATCTGTTTGTTTTTCTATATCCAATTTAATAAAAAGTGCAGTTTCAAACAGGAAGTAAACTTTCAAGTAATATCCCTATTTATTTTGGGTAAGAGAAGAACGCCAATGTTCGGAAAGATGGTGAATTCCGGATATTTTCAATAATCGGAGAAGACAAGGTAATTATCATTATTTTATCCAGAGAGATGCGACTGTCTGGTTATGACAATTATTTTAATTACTTAAGAATGTCAGGAGAAACTTTCCATAACTTACTGATGCTGTTGGGACCAAAGCTAACCAAAATGTGTTCGAGAATTAATTTGTGCTAGAGATTAGAGATTTCAGTCACCCCAAGGTAACAGGAACTGTTCTCAATTGTAACAAGTTTTCTAGGAATAGAACGGTTTTAGACAGCAGATTAATGGCTATAACATAATATCAGCTGCATATTATGCTTTCCACACTGCTTCCTGTACAGTTTCGTATACTATTTTGGAGATCAGTAATGTACTGTGGGATTGTTAACATAAAATAGTATTGGCAAAATCAATTTAAATGTCACGTTTGCAAATTGTTAGAGGTTTGGATTGAGCTGAAACTGCCTAATAGTGTGGGAAGCATATTGTATACTATTTGGTTCAACAAACATTATTGTTTCGCTGGCATTATGTTATTCGATGCGAATTACAGGTTAACTACATTTAAAATTGGTGCATAAGGCGGCCATAGTCAGGCGATACCCGGGGCTCTTCACCAGCTCAATTTTAGCTTAGCATGGAGTGTCTAGTAGGTGAACAGTAAGTGTTATGTTACAGGAGTGTTATGGTTTCAAGCGCCGTTATGGTAGCTGCTCCACCAGACCACGAAGCAATATGTGATCATAAGATTGAGTGTCATGCCCAAGGCTACACCTTAGTGGATTATTTTAGTGAAATAGTACTTTAAAAAGTGATACATCGTAGTATCCATAGTTTTGGAGTTTGAAGGAGTCAAAATTCAAGCTTATTTATTTTAATAGCAGAAACTAGAATAGCGAACTCTGAAATTATTTTTCACTCCTCTTCTTTCAACCAAATTTCATTTCTTTATCCTTACATAACCAAAAATGAAAATATTATTCAGTACCTAATTATAACTATTTAATTTCAACCAAAATCTGAAATTCGATCGAAAGTCTTAAAACCGTGCATTTGTATTGAGCATTTAATTGTTGCCAACTACCGAGTGACATGTTGGGTTTTATTAATCGACTTAGTTTTAACCCCTTGTCTCGTTTTCCCTAGGGGCATGTTTACTACCCTTAAAGCTTAACAAGTTTCCGAATATCTTGGATGCAACAAGGAGTCAACGTATATTCTGAAATAAATAGTGTTCGTTGAGAGAAATAAAAATTATTTAAAATGGAATTACAATCTGTATATTGTCAGGCCTATGAGACTTTTCAAACTTTTGGAAGGACAGAATAAATATGAGAGGGTTTTGACGGAATAATGAACAAAAAACACTGCTATGTATATTTCTCACACTGTACATGTCACAAACTACCATTTCCACACAAAAATTCATTAAAAGGAAAATAGCTTACCGGCAATTCAACAAAACTTGACTGTGAACACACAAAGCTTTGTTACTCCTTATCTTTTTGGTGACTACAAAAGTTTTTTAGACGCAAACGAAGGTAGATAAGTTTATTCGTCTATGCACGCGCTATGACTTAACGAGTGAAAGGGGCTTTTACAAAGACAAAACTAGGACAAAAAGTCAGGAATTTGAAGTATTGATTCTTTAGAAAACACTGGCTCAATGCAAGTGATAAAAGCTATATAAAGTGTTCCATGAGTTCGTACTACAAACAAAGCCATCGAGTGTATTGATATTTTGATACTGGAAGCAATATTATTATAAACATTAACATTGTCCGCTAACATAGTTTAAAACCAAGACCATATTTGATACTGCGAGACCAAGACCAACCCTCTGTCCACCATTTTCCATTTCACGAACATCGATTTGATCTTGATTGAGATTCAGAAACCAGAGACAAGCTATTGTTATGACCAGCGACTCCTCAAAGGTGACAGGAAATATATTTTCAAGAAACGGAATATTACAATAGAAGATTTTTACAGTAAATCTGCATTGCATTAGAGCTTCAACTTCTCAATACAATTAGTTTGCATGATTTCGTGAACTTTTCAAGGATTTATACAATAGATAACCAAGCGACCCATATTAATTCCACCCTTGACTAACCTACTAGCAATACCCTTCTCACAGTTCAGTAACATTTAATCTTCAGGATTTTCCCCAAATTTATGTGACATAAATTATAAACCATCTAAATATCCACAGGAAACTTTAAGACCATACATTTTGTTTGGAAGGTTCCCTGTAAAATCCGCATTTCTCAACCGATTTTGATTTGATTTGATTTTTTTTGTTAGATTCAGTTCCAAAAATAGGTTCTTGGCACAAGTTTTCATAGCTTAGTGACTATTTTCAAGGACCTTTATGTTAATTTTTCTTTGCCAAAAAAGACGAGCGTATATTAGGCATGTTTTTTATGTGACTATAACACTGAGTTCAGAATCATCACAAATGTAAACTAGAACCAAAATTTTCTGGAAAAGATTTTATCAACGTCAAAGTTATTACAACATGAATTGCAACATGAAGTGCTAGGTATTTTAATGATTTTTTTACGTAGAGTGTAGACAAATTTCAAGAATGGCAACATGTTAAACAAAAGCTTGGACTCAAGCATACTGCATCGTGAAAGTTTGAATCTGATAACTTAATCCGTTCTGGAGTATTTATATAGCTTCTGAAAGTAATGTAAAATTGTGCTTAATAATTTGGACTGTTGGTCATTGAATTTCTTGCCTGCACATGTTTTTTAAATACGTTTGGTCAGTAAATTTCTAAGAGTTGCTCACAATTTTGCATTACAATCAGAAGCTATAACTCCAGAATAAGTTAAGTTATCGGCTTCAAATTTTCACTGTGCAGTTTGTTTGAGTCCAAGTTTTTGTTTAACATGTTGTCATTTTTGAAATTTATCTACATTCTACGTGAAAAATTAATTAAAATACCTCTTTTCCCAAATTCATGTTGTAGGTAATAACTTTGTCGTGATTGAAACTTTTCTAATAAAATTCTGGCAGTTTACATTTGTGATGATTCCGAATCCAGTGGTATAGTCATATTTAGGAAAAAAAATGCCTAATATACTTTTTGGCAAACAAAAATTATCACAGAGTTTCTTGAAAATGGTAATGAAGCTCTGAAAATTAATTTAATGAAAAAATTGGATCAAAATCAGGTGAAAATGTGGAAGGGTGCTTCCAAACATAATGGGTCACACTGTATATAAGAAATTTCATTTACACTCACGACCACATGGCAACATTTACTGGTTTTGTATTATACAAAAAAACACTATTAAAACTCCTGGGTCTTCAGTCAGAAATTATTCTAAATTATTGTTATTTGTTGTTTCCTGTTCATCCCCATTGTGGATATAAACTAAAATTAGATTACCCCAAACGTGGATATCGCTGTACATATTTCATTCGAACCGTGACACTCACATACGCCTGTGACTCCTAGTTCTAGTACAACTTGAAAACGTACGTAATAATCAACAGTCTTGGCAGGGTAAGCCAAACTGGCTAACATAGAGTTAAATCCACGTGCTATAAATCTATTCTTAATGTTCTATTTATGTGTAGCTGTCAGTTCTATTATTGTTGGTATTTGAATTTCGTAAGAATTCGCAGTGGGAGAACTACAAAACCATATTTGTTATCAAAATTACTGCCAAGATATATGTACTGCTTTTAAAGAAAGTTGGTTGGGGTTTTTGTGAAAAAAGTTTGTAATAAACAGTAGTTTGGAGATGTTAAATTACTTAAGAGGCAATAACAGAGGCGCGTCCGCAAAAAAATGATTAAAATAATAAGTTTTAGACTCGATTATTGAGAAATGATTTTAATTTTGTTGTTATATGCGAATTAGTATGTGTGAGAGACAAAATTCTTCTTCGTTTGTTCCTTGTGGCATATCATTTATTCTTTTTTCTCTCGTTTTTCAGGAACCAAATAATGTTTTTTTTTCATGTTTTTTATTTCGACTCCAAAATATTATTGATTGTCTAGCTGTTAAAGTTTTTTCGTTGCTTCAAATAGGGACCAAAAATTATTTTGTCCACGACCACCTAATAATTATTATAGTCAATATTTTACTTCCTGACAAGGTATATGGTACCCATACTAGAGCGAATTATGGTTCATAACTCACGCAATGACAACTCAACACTCACAATATTTCGTTACATAGGTGACTAAAGATGGAGGTAGAAAAATAAATAAAAAATTAAATCTGTGTATTTTGTTCAGGAAATTTGTTTATTTTCGGTTTGACATCATCGTCTTCTTATCGCGAAAATCCTTTTTAATCAATCGTAAAATATATCTCCAGCACTCACTATATACCTTAACACGCCCTTTTTACATTTGACATCCTTCCAGACTTCCGGAAGTGTACATACCAAGACTTTCTGGAGTGTAAGTAGAAGAGATCGATTAAGCACTAAAAAGTTAGTCGTTCATCAAAAGATTTTGACAGGAAGCTGTGGGCTCACGTCGCTCCGTGTCTACTCCCATCTCAATAAATATCTCGCCGAGTTACCTCCTGCACTTCTCTCAACCCCCTTTTTCGATATCATATATTCATAGCCAACTACCAGCAGAAGGTAAAATATTTACTCTGGTGTGCGATTTCGCATTCATCAGCTAAGGAAAAGTTTCCCATCTCTCTTAGCTTTCCCTTTCACTACTTCCGCTCTGCTCGTCCATGTTTAGTCGCTCTGATTGTTTACATGAATTATAGGAGCCAACTTTTGTTGATATTTTCCACAAGAAAGTGTCCCACTTAACAGTATAATATTATACCAACGTTTTCGGTATTACAATCCGTGCGAAAAGAAACCAAAACTTGTGCTACTATTACTTTACGATTGTACGAGGGTTAACCGCTATGTTCGGTAAATATACAGCGTGCCCCAATAAAAATAGCTATAATCCCTGTATTAGTAATTAGTATTTCAATAAATGCCTTTAAATGGAAACTGAAATTTTAATGATGACTGATGTTAGAGATATGCTCATTGTTTCATGAAATGCACCCAAAAGGTAAAAGTATCTCCCAACTTAAGGTGAACAGATTTGAAAGAAAATACAGGGTATGCTCCTAATGTAAGTATTTACAGAGATTAATTTTGACGGAAGATTTTTTAAAACTATTTAATATTATGCGTTTCTTGAGGATGCCCTACTAAAACAGAATGATGTTATCAAAGAGGTAAGAACGCTGTTGTATATACAGGGTGGTTAATTAGTGCGATAAAGGCCAACATCTTGTTATTAATCTAAGTCTAAGAGCCCATATTTTAAAATTAATAGCAATTGTACTGAAACGTGAAGTTCATAGTCGCCTTCTATTATTCTTCCGGCTGCTTTGCCGCATCGTATAACCAGGGACTTGGACAATTATCACAAATCTCGTCCAAAGTGGAGGTGGTTAACAGGTCCTGAACAGTTTTTTCGAATCACAAAGGGTTACATAAGAGGGGAAGTCGAGGACTGGCTAGTTAAGGAACACCAACTCAAATTGGAGGCTGACACAAAGAGCTCTCATCCAGGCTGTTGAAACTGGGTAGAAGGAGACAGTTACCGACCTCGTGACTGTACACTATACCCGGCTATTGAGCCCAGCCCAAACGTATGAATGAATGAACCAGAAGATGGTAAAGATAGAATAACGCAGACTTTTCAAATTTTTAATGAGTGGATGCTTTGAGATCTTATGGAGACAATCTTCAAGCCTACATTGATGTGGAGGTTATTCACTTTAACTATCTTTTATTGCTTATTTTCACAAAGAAAACCCAGAAAATACGATAAATGTTCGTAAAAGATAAAATGACAATTGTAATGTAAATATAAGCTTAGAATATTTGGATTCTCTACAATTATTTCAAATGATTTTTCCAGTTATGACTGTCATCATGACTATTGAACTCAATTTCTAAATATATATTCTAGAGAATTTTGGTTAGTAAATTTGTAGTTTAAAGTGTATAAAGTGTTTTATATAATAAAATTTTTTATGTTTTCCATCACCGAAACGCAAAAAGCATCCACCTAAATACTCCGTGGTGAGATTGTTTTTCCAAAGGTCCGAAAGTGCGACTATATATTATTTTCCATCACATCCGAGACTCTCTCGAAAAATATATTCAGGGGTCAGTTTGTGTGTGAATGTTTGTCAAAGCCCTTCGCTCTCGCTTTTTCGTTCTATTCTCTCCTTTTTCCGAGGATTCTAGACGACTGCTAGGACCACACATTAATATGTGATAATAGCATCTAAATACAATTACAGGCGTACCCTGAAACCAAAACAAATTGTTAATATTACAAAACCTTTTGAATAAATTCAAAAATAGCGAAATTCGGAGCTGGGGAGCCAAACAAAACAAATCCATTATCTGAAACTGCGTTGACATTTTACACAAACCCTTTTTGACCCGTCCATTCTTGATTGGATCGAGTGACTCTTTATCAAGGATTTGGAATACATAATTTTAATCCTCAATCCAAGCGTATAATCGTCAATTATCGAATATAAACATGTTTGAAAACAGTCTCTATAGGAAGTAGTTGAAAATTTAGACATTTAGAAATGTTTACAAAGTTAGAATTTAAATTTTAATAGGTATGGTGTCCAATTAAGAGTTTTCCGTTATTATTCAAACTAAATGGAGTTAGAAAATTGTTTAATTCTCAGTAATGCGTTGAAATTTAACATTTGCTTACATAATTATTCCTCCTCTGGGGGTTGTAGGACCTTGACGTCGGTGAGGAGGCTTACCTCCTGAACGGGAGGCATAAAACTCTCTCTCGATGAGAGGAAGTGGGAGAGGCCGGGCCGAATCTGACCGCGCCGGATCTCTATAAACGAGCTCTCCTGGTTGTGGCAGACGGGTCTTATGCCTTTTTTTTGCGGATTCTTATCTTGGGAGGGGCCGTGTCTCTCTCTCTCACCTGGGAGGGAGAGGCGGGGATGCCTTGAAGTTCGGAGGGACCAACAAACAACCCCCCAAGTGGTGAAGGTGGATAACCACTTGGGTATAATCCATCCCCTAATCTAAGGTGTGAGATACCGTGCTGAGAGATGCATGGCACGGGGAAGAGTGTCTTGAACGGTTCCTTCGGGACACCAGGCCGAATCCCGTCGTATGCAGGCCTTACCCGATAGTAGCGGCCAATGTCGGGTGGACCGTTTAGATCCGCTGTACTCGTGGGACCAAAATGGAGAACCACTTACAAAAATTAAAAATAACCGAGACAGAGGAGAAACGGGCTTCGGAACCGAATCCTTCTACCTCGGGAGTAGATACGTCGGAAGTTTCAAAGGAAAATCCTCAAGGGAAAAACCACGAAGGTACGGGCTTGAACCGAGGCCTAAGTGGGGCCCAGAGGAGGAAACTACTGAAACAGCGGGCTATTAGTGAGGGCAAACCTGTCCCCAAGTTTGGGCTGCAGAGGAAGAAGAGGAAGGCGGAAGAAAAGCGGGCTAGAACCGCTAACAATTCCGATACCCCTTCGACCTCTGGGACCCCAACTTTGTCGGGAAAAAGGGCGGCCTCATCGAGTCCGCTTGTAACAGGTGGAGCAAATGAGAAGCGGGGACAGAAACCGCTCAAAAAGGCGAAGCTGGATGGTAGCTATGCCGCGGCGGCGTCAAACCTTCCTAGGGTCGTTCTCACTTGTGGGGACTACATGGGGGGCAAGATGCCGAGCGAAGTGGTGGCCAAGATCCAGGAGGAAATTGTAAGCAAGGTGCTTGCGATCGAAGAAGGGGCCTTTGTACCCAGATTCGTAGAATCGTTCCCGAGGTCAGGCACCTTGGTCTTCGTTTGCGAAAGCGGGGACTCGGAGGCATGGCTGAAGGGAACAGCGGGGGATATCGAATTAGGGATGCAGGACCTGAAAATTCGAGTAGTAGCACCCGAGGAGCTCAGGATCACGAAGGTGATGACCTGGCTCCCCGCGGGGGTAAAGAATGCCTCAGACTTCTTGAAGCTGGTCAAGAGGCAAAATGAAGGAGTAGACGTGGCCAGATGGGCGGTCCTGAAGGAGGCACCGACAGGTTGCCTAATTCTAGGCCTAGATGAACCGTCGGTCACACTACTTAAAAGCCGAAACCTCAGGCTGACGGCGGGTGTGGGAGTGGCAACTTTCAAGCTGCTGAACACAAAGACCGCTGTCATGTCCGGGGAGGAAGCTCAGGAGGAAGCCCAGCAGGCGGAGTAGCTTCTAAATGGCTACTACGAAGATAGGCTTTTCTCAGATTAATTTGCAACATAGCAAAAGCGCCTCTGCGATTTTAGCGAGGAGCACAGCTAGGTTGCAGACACATATAGCACTAATACAAGAACCTTGGCTATACCGAGGGCATATTAGGGGGTTGACCACAAATGGGGATCTATTTGTGGGCACAAGTGAAGGAGATGCACGAGCGTGCATCTGCATCAAGGGTATTAATGGTCTTTTGTTGCAGGAGCTGAGTTCCAGGGACTGTACAACCGTAAGGATAGAATATGAGGATGAAGAGGGTAGGAAGAGGACAGTGGTGATCTCATCTGTTTACCTCCCTCATGATGAAGAGGCACCAACGTTAGTTGTGAAAAAAGTTGTAGAATACTGCAGGCGCAAGAACCTTGATCTTATCATAGGGAGTGATGCAAATGCTCATCACGAAGCCTGGGGGAGTACCGATATTAACGACAGGGGGGCTGAACTGTTAGAATATATCAATGGAACACAGATGGACATACTGAACCAGGGCAACGAGCCGACATTTATCACCTCCAACAGGAGAGAAGTGTTGGACTTAACACTGGCTTCCATGAACATCAGGAGAAACATTCATGGGTGGAAGGTCGAGCAAGAACCATCCATGTCGGATCATCGTACTATAACCTTTGGTATACAATGTAAGAAACCGAAGGTTGAGTACAAGAGGAACCCCAAAGAAACAAATTGGGAGACATATAAGGTGGAACTGGCCGATAGACTAAGGACACTGAAAGGAAGATATGGTACCGACGAAGATCTAGAGCATACCTTGCAAGAGGTGTGTAGGGCTATGATCGGGTCATATGAAAACAACTGTAGTCTTAAACCGGGGAGGCAACATAATAGCACCCCCTGGTGGAATAAGACACTGGAAGCGAAACGGTCAGAGGTGCGTAAAGCATTTAACCGAGCCAAAAAGAAAAGAACCTCAGAAGGATGGGCTGTCCATAAGGACGCACAGAGAGACTTCAAGAGGGAACTAGAAAAAGCAAAGGCAGAAAAATGGCAGGAATTCTGCTCGGGCATGGAAAACCTGGCAGAAACGGCTAAATTAGCCAGGATCCTGACCAAAGACAATAGTGTACGCCTCCGATGCCTAAAGGATGGTACGGGTAGGTACATGGAAACAGAAGAGGACACACTTACTCTTCTTCTAAAGGCAAGCTTCCCTGACTTTGTCAGAGAGGAAAACCCTCAGCCCTCAGTTAAGCGAGGACAAAGGAGTAAAGCTGACTGGGTGACGGCAGCACAAGTCGTAACACCAGAGAAAGTAAAATGGGCAATCAATTCCTTCGAACCGTATAAAACACCGGGACCTGATGGTATTTTCCCAAAAATGCTTCAGGAAGGCTGTAAAAGCATACTGGGATTTTTAACGGGTATCATGAGGGGATGCGTGGCCATAGGATTTGTACCAAATATATGGAAGCAAACTCGGGTTTCATTTATTCCGAAACCAGGAAAGAAAAGCTACTTCACGGTGAAAGACTTAAGGCCTATTAGCCTGACATCTTTTCTCCTGAAAACTCTGGAGAGATTGGTTGATACTTATATCAGGCAGAACATACTGATTAATCGACCACTCCATCGGAGACAGCATGCATATACTGTGGGTAAGTCCACAGAGACTGCGCTACACTCAGTGGTGAACTACATTGAGAAAGCGTTTGAGGCAAAGGAAACTGTTATTGGATCCTTTGTCGACATAGAGGGAGCTTTTAATAGCACCACGAGAAATTCCATCGAGAACGCAATGTCGAAACAGGGAATACCGATAACCATCGCAAGATGGGTGACGGGATCACTGAGCGACAGATGCGTCCTCAGCGAATGGAATGGTAAAACTGTCAAGGGCAGAGTTAGCGAAGGTTGTCCACAAGGGGGGGTCTTGTCACCGCTCTTGTGGATCATGGTATCCGACGAGTTACTACGCGTACTGGAGGCGGAACGAATACACGCCGTAGCGTACGCGGATGACTTTGTAATACTTGTCAAGGGCAAGTATGAGGAGGTACTACCTGATCTCATGGAAAGAGCCCTGCGAAAGGTCAGGCAGTGGTGTGGGAGCAAGTCTCTGGGAGTCAACCCTGACAAAACAGAGATAGTGCTCTTCACAAGAAAATACAAAAGCAGGGTCAAAAAGGAAATCTCATTTTATGGGAAGGTTATACCGTATGCCTCGGGAGTGAAATATCTAGGGGTATACCTAGACAAGAAACTTAACTGGGGACAACACCTGCGGTTGCAGGGAAGGAAAGTCCTTAACATATTTATGCAGTGCAGGTCAGCTATAGGGACAGGATGGGGGCTAGAACCTCGGCAAGCTTTGTGGATCTACAAAGCGATACTGATACCTAAACTGACCTACGCAGCGTTGGTATGGTGGAAGGAGACGGAAAAAAAGACCTCAAGGCGTAGCCTGGATCACATACAGGCGGTCGTTTTACGAGGGATTTTTGGTCTAAAAAGAAGTACGCCCATGGCTGCCATCAGGATGTTGCTGGAAATAAATAGTCTGGATCTGGAGGTTAAGGCCTCAGCAGCCAGAGCAGCATACAGACTGAAATGCAGCAAGGAATGGGAAGGAGGTGAAAGTGGGCACAGAACCATTCAAAATTTTTTGAGGGGATCAGTTTTCGATGCACCTCAGGATAGAATAACCAGGATTCTCCAGTTTGGGCAGCGATATAAAACGCGAATACCAAGCAGGGAGGAATGGGAGGAAAAACAGAGCCCCGAACACGGGGAAATCTGGTTTACAGACGGCTCCAAAACCGGAGAAGGAACCGGTTTCGGAATCAGTGCACCGAGGCGAAGGGATGATGTAGCCTGTCGCCTAAGACCGGAAAACACCGTCTTTCAAGCAGAAATGGCTGCGATAGAGGCGTGTTCTAGGCAATTGGTAAGGGCAGAAGTCCAAAGCAGATGCATTTGCATATGTACGGACAGCCAGGCCTCCATTATGGCTCTGGAAAACCCATGCACAAAGTCAAAGCTCGTTCGGGAGACAAAAAACACACTGAATGAGCTAGCCAGATTCAACAAGGTCGTTATTACCTGGATACCGGGACACTCGGGTTATAGAGGTAATGAAAGAGCCGATAAACTTGCTAAGCAAGGAGCCAAGTCGGGAGAGCATCCAGAAAGGGAGGTAGGAATACCGTACCGAGAAGGATGCAATACCATAACGAAGGAAATAATTGGAAAGAGATGGGAAACCTGGAAGGAATCCCTGGGTCACAGATGGTGTAAAGAACTGACGGGAGATTTCATCTCCAGTTGGGCCAAATCAATCATCAAAATTGGTAAACGCAAGGCAAGAGTTGTTCTGGGCATACTCACCGGACACTGCGAGCTGCGATGTTACACACACAAAACACAGGGACATAGCAACTTGTGTAGATGGTGTGGAGAGGAGGAAGAGACCCCGTGTCATTTCCTATGCAAGTGCCCCAACCTAATGATACATAGACATAGATGGTTGGGAGCAGCGATCCTGGACTCAGAGTTATTCAAAGAGACTAGCATTGACAACATACTTGCATTTTGCAAGAGTGTTGGCTTTAGTGCACATCTCTCTGAAGCAGCCTAAGCATAGCTTAAGTACGAATCGGGGGGAAAGGGATACAATGGCGAAAGCTAAGTGTCCCTGAGCATTTGCACCCCGAATGACCTGTAATAATAATAATAATAATACATAATTATTAAACTCACGAAAGCTTGGGGCAAAACTGAGCGAAATCACCACCAGGACTCGAAACCGAGACAGCCGCAGCCTCATTCAGTTTACGCAGCTCCGGCGCAACGGTCTGTTCTCTTATTCAGCGTTATTTAAAAGTATCTTTGAAGCGGATAAGGGAAAACTTCTGCATATTTTAAAACAAAAAATGTTAAATGTTTTTCACATCAGCGTTTACGTACTTTTTGATATTTAGGAATATTGTTAAACCTGCGTCCTAAATGTTTTAGCTATGAGTCCCCAGAGAGGTTTCGTTTGAGGATATCATCAATTATGTTAAAATCATGGACTGGTTGTCGTGCTGAGAGTGACTTCCGGAAAGATGCACAAAGGGACTAATGAGGCCTAGGTTGCCCTGCCCTCCTAATTTATCAGAACAGAGACAATAGTTTCAGAAGAATAATCGAGTCTTTTCGCCAAACATCACTCACATTCAATTTGAATGTCGTACCAAACGCCCTGTGTACAATCTTCTAGACTAAAGTACCTACGTGCCTTTGTGGCATACAAAATCACAGCTTCTTTCGAAACTGTACAAAGCTTAACGAATTTATACGATATTTTAAACGTTGTTATCGTTGAAAGGAATTGGATAGATTATTTTCCAGACAGTGAGAATATCGAAACGTGATATATTTTCTTGTTTGCCAACACTCTCGAGAATTTTTTTTTATATCACTGAATGGAATAGGAGTGGAACGATTCAAAAAACATATATATCACAGTGAAACGTCGTAAATATTATACATTATTCAATATCGAGGGGTGTTTCTATAACGGACACTCGGATTCAAAGGGAGGAAATGTGAAGTTATTAAAATTATTCTCACAGAGTTATACAAAGTTTGTTGAATTTGTTGGTTAAATCCGTATCCAAGCTCAGTCAAGTCAACGCCAGTTTTAATCAAAACTTTTATTATTGACTGTTGAGGTTGTGTTTAAAGCAATCATCATGATATTTAAATGCATTTAACCGGTTGATCTGGGTGTTTAATTTGATTTAAAACCACGCCTAGGGAAAACTTGTTGGTGTTGAAGAAAGGAAAAATCATCAATATCAACAAATGCCGACAAATTTAAAATTTTTGTTAACCTACAGAATGTGAAATCGTTACTGATTTAAAGTCGCATGATAATTTTAAGAGTATGGTGCTGGTTTTAACAAGAAATTCACTTCTTACCTGAAACGGAGTTCACACAAAAATACAGTACCTAACCAGTTTTACCGTTACTACGATTCAAGCCTGCAAATTATGTGTTTGTATATTTATTTGAAGTAGTTGATGTATATCAATGAAATGGAAAATTCAGCTGCCTACTGACAATGTCGCTTCTGTATCTGTAAAGTGAGAAGGACAGCATTTAGGACACATGTGACCCATTGTACATCCTCCCGAGGAATTGTTCTTCTAGGTCATCGTACAGCATGTCCTTCCCAGGAAGGTGGACAGGTCACTAGAAGACATCTCATTTATCGGCATCTTCCTGTTCACACATCCTGCATAGAGGTGTGTCTACTAGCCATATAGTATTTCCTTATAGTTGACTCTGTGACTCTGTAAACAGTACCAAAACGTCAGCGTATGTTATCCCCTCCATCCAGAGTAACCCCTTTACTGTCTTGATTTTGAAAATAACTATCAATATCGAAAATAAATCAGGTCCCTTTGTAAAACAACTTGAGTTATCTGTACTGTTTGTGAACTGCTGCCTTCTTGTTCTATAAACATTGCTACTTGGTGGTGAACTACTTTTAGTAAAATAGTTATTTTTGCTCTTATTCCGCTTGAATATAATTTAGAGTTGGGACGAGTTCGTGCCCGAACTGGTATTCTTTATCTCCCAAATGAATAGTAGAAGTTTGTACATAAAAAGAAGGAAAAGTAACGGAAAGTTTGCTCTAACTAAAGAATTTAACGACGAACAGTTTAAAAATTATTTTCGACTAAATCGTGACCAGTTTAGAAAAGTGTATGAGATAATCTGCATGGCTTGTATGGTAAAAAACTTACTTGCCGTATCCGCACGGTATACCTAAGCCATGGAGATTAGAAATAAGGAGCACAAACTTGTATGTATAGAAAAAATGTTGGAAAAGTGTCCAGCGGTAAGCATTGAATAGTAGATACATCCAATACATTTATATCTCTCTCATATTCTGGTCTCTATAGTGCTTGCTTTTTATATTATAAAGACACTCTTTTGAACCAACTCGAATAATGAAACTTCATCGATTTTTTTCGCCATTCCATATATATGATGCCATCTTCGCGTGCACTCTGTTACTACACCTTACAACGCGGTGCCACGCGACGTCATATCATATCATGATGAAAATATGGCTAGAGGAGAGCCGTGCCATGTCGGATGGCGTCGACTCGCGTAGGATGGAATTGGATCAGAACAGTCTGCACACAATATAATATGCAATAAAATCAACGGCGTCAAATCCTTCTGACGTTGCATCGGATGGCGTGGCGTGGTGTAGCCTCAGAACAATGTGTTCCCGGCTTTATGACATTCATTTATTAGGTTCAAAAAGTATTGCGGTGGTTCGCGCTGCGTCACCTCACCAAACTGCGTCTCATTTTGCAGCTGGCTCCAGTCTGGCTGGTACACCAATAAGGAACATTGAATACCTAGTGTCCACCATATTATGTGATAGAACTCTTGTTGCATATTTTAAATTCAATTTATTTTAAATGAAGAAACTTTATTTTATTTTTTCCATGTATTCACCGAAAAATTAACGTTATTTGAATCAGTGGCGTAACTATTATTTAAGTCATCACTTTTCAAGTCTCTATCTTTATCTATCTTAACCGTTCTTCGCTTCCACTTAAATATTTTCTGGAGCTAGACATTTTAATATCTAACTTTCACAATCTACTTTACTTTGCCGCTATTTTCATATTCAAGGAACAAATACGGAAAATCAAAGTAACAAATCACCAATTTACTGGAAATTGTATTATGGTCTTTATAGTTCTCTCTTACTTTGGATTTCGAGTAGAACTTATGAAATATACTTTTCAAATAAAATAAAATACTCTCGTACAATGTAGAAAAATATTTTTGAGCTCGCGGCCTCTTGGGAAGGAGCCCTCCTTAGGTCGGGGGCCCATGGCATTTTGCCAGCCCTGCCACCCTATTGTTACGCCACTGATTTCTATAAACGTATAAAATGACAAACTCAATAAAATAATTAAAGTTGGTTGAACTAACTCAGTGACGGTCATGTTCGAATAAGTACGTTCATTAACAGTTTGTTTAGTGTTTAGCAGTTTGATCACATCCCGGAAAGAAGGGAGACCTAACCATCACCCAGTAACGGTTTGTGACCCTGTGGCTTCATACCCTTGTTTCGGTATACGTCCATCCCTCCACCAAACGACTTCTTGAACGATAAATTGAAGAGAAACTCCACTTTGGCAAACTTCTGCTAAGCCATGTGTATCGAGGTTGTATAAAACGTTTAGATCTCCGTATTTAGGCAGTTTATTTTTTTAACTTTTTTTAATTTTTAACTGTTAATTGTACATGAAAATTCGACTATTTATGGAAATATCAATAAATAATTATCTTTAGCTTGAAGATCTAATAATAGGAAAAAAATGTTTCACGACAAATTATTTTTAACTGAAGAAGACTCTTTGGTAGTCGTAGAGCTTATGCCTCGATGGCGTAGCTCACATCTGTCACAGTGTAACCGACTTTTTGGCAGAAATAAATTGAAAAACTATTAAAACTGAATAGTTCAGGCATTGTCTATAATAAGAAATAGTCTGTCAACCTCATGGAGTATAACAGAGAACCTAAAAAAAGAGATGCATACATACTGAGAGGTGGCGGTTCAAGTTAAATTACGGTAAAATTTGAAACTCTCAACTACTGACCAATAGGTGGCTCCATGATAAGCATAAAATATTAACCTTCAAAATAAACATAACAAATTACATTTCTATTCATCAAGGTTGAATAGAAATTTCTACCTACCTAACCCAACCAAACAAAAGTAGGATATTTCGAAATATTTCGGAGGCTTTCTTTTGATAATCAACTTGTGGTTATACATCGACTACCTCTTAGAAAATATTTAATGGCATAGGGGGTCGAGACATGATAGCAATTTTGTGTTAAGTGTTGAAATTGATGACAAAAATCAGCTGTGAGTGAGATATATTAAATAAAAAAGTTGTCAGAAAAGTTTTAACCAAAGTAAGCGTTTGAATTGTGATCCTTTTACTTCCACAATAGTAATACAACCTTTGCTCAACACTGTTCCGAACATTTTGTAGCATAACAGAAATTATTTCACCATATGCCACAGTGATCCGGTGGCGAAGCCCTTCTAAAGAGTTTTGTGAACAAAACTTTTTGGATAACACCACAAAAACAAGTCCAGCGGTGATAGATCTGGCCATTCATTGGAACCTCTCCTACCAATCCAATATGCGGGAACCTTACCTAACCTAACCACCAACCTTCCCCCGCCAACAATATTTGAGGTGGACTGTTTCTAATGCGCCACTCTGTATTTTAATCTAATTATTCAATTTTAAAGTGAGCATGGAACTAAATATTCTATATTTCAAGCGTCTACCTTTGCTTGCTATTAATTTCGAGCAAAAACAAGCTTAAAAACTCACGTTCGTATTGAGCCGCCTTAAATATTTATTTAAATCTGTTTTTCCTATTTGTTGCTATAGCGACACCAGGAATACATCAGCTATGGAAATTTCAATTGTTCAACTATCACTGAAACCTTCATTTTTAAATGCTTATTGTCATCACTGTCCACCTTAAAATTACCCTAATTTTGTGAAACATTCATAAACAGTCCTGTAAGTCTCTGTGAATCTGTTGATCTAAAATTACGTAATAGAATTTTGCCACTTGTGGAGATAGTTAAGGGCGTGTATATTGATTAAAACAACCGAGACGAGGCCGAAAGGCCCTGACGGCCGTATCACCATTTGTCGTGTCAGATATGTCTGTCTATGCCTGATCGTGTGTCAAGGGAAAACGAGGATTATAATGCATCACTCACGCTGCTCATATCCTCTATCAACTAAGTGATCGCATCGGGTACATTCAACAGTAATGGGCTTGTCAACCCAGAAATCATTCCGAATTGCACTTTACACTGAATAAAATGCATTACTTGGAATAATTTATGTGATAACAAATGATTTATACACAGAAAAGCATCAATTTTCTATCAGATTTGATTTTTTTTTATCAATCTTGTTCAAATAATCGAACTGATTTTAAAAATTAAAATTATGCGTCAATCGAGCTAATGACGCCATTAGCGGTTAATCGCTGACCAATCAATTATTTACGTCTCCAAAAAACGGGCACATGATCTGCTATGAGCGCGTTGTACTTTACCCGTCAGTGGTCACAGCTTAACGTATGGCAAATTGGCATCACATAATGATTTAAATTAACTTGAAATTTGAGTGCACTTTCAATGAAAGGTAGTGAAGTGAAGTCATACATCTATTTAGGCATATTTTTGTATTATTTGAATCAATAATATAGCAATAAGATTCATATTTACTTTTCATACAATAATAATAATTGACTGTAAACAACAAAGTACAGACATGACGAGAGCTGTCAGTGGGGCAGTGGAAAAAGACGTATGATACATTTCCGATACAAATGGTACGTCTGTATCCTATTTTGACAAATGTGATTTATCCCGGTTAGTCGGTCGCGTTGCGCTTCAAGTCAAAGATTAGGGTTTGTGATACACTTAAATACATTAATTTGTTAAAATCTACATAATATTTGAACTTTGAAATTGTGACGCGCTTCGCTGACACAGTAGCTTTGTCCACGACCACCTAATAATAAGTCAAAATTTTACCTCCTTACGAAAGGTATATGGTACCCATATATCTACTAGAGTGAATTATGGTTCATAAAACACTGGAGTGTATTATGGTTCATAATTCACGCCATGACAACTCAACACTCACAATATTTCGTTACATAGGTGACTAAAGATGGAGGTAGAAAAAGAAATAAAAAATTAAATCTGTGTATTTTCATTTTACCTAATTTTCATTAACAATTAGTTTACTCAGCAACTAAATAAGATATCGAAACCGTGTTTGTTGCAGTCAGTTTGTAAATGAATAACGTATCATAAGACAAATAATAATTCAATCGCTTCATAAATTGCATTAGTATTTTGCTTCTGAAAAAGAACTGTTTTTTCAAATTTTTTTTTTTAATTACTTATCCGCAGTGGGTGCAAGGATGGTAGTTTTTTGAAACATGGAATTTTATAGCAATTTTCACGCTCTATAACTTTGTTGATATTCATATGCACGATAAATTCAATACCTTCCGAGTAAAATTCGAAAAATAGGCCCATTTTTGATTGTTTTGCTATTGTGCAATTAGCACAGTCTAAAAACCAGTGGAAGCAACGGATTATCATTAACCATGATATTTTTAAGGGATTCCATAAAAAATCACGCTTACTGCTCTTACCCACCTTAAATGCTAACCCAACTGGACTATTTTAAAAAGCACTCTGTAGATACGAGGGAAAAAAAGTAAATTGAATACTACACTAATATTTGATTACGAAATTGAGACGAAAAAGATATTTGGAAAGTAAAAAAAAGAATATGAGAATGCAAAAATTGAAGTTGTACTTTCATAATTCTCTCGATTTCGTTTCAATCATTCAACCGTTCAGGATGATAGCGAAGTTTATAATCTCTATAAACGAAATAAGTTTTCGATTGGAAAATACTTAAAACCAAACATTTCAATGAAACTAACTGCAGCTCATTTTAATGGATGAAAAATGGTTGACGTTTGAGATTATGTGCTTCGTTCGAGTTATATGAAGGTACATGACATTCTGGAAAGATCATGTCTATCTCCTCTTGCTTTCTATTTAGTTTCCTTGGTTGAAGCTATGCATAAACTGAACTCTGCAGGAACATTTTTAAGGTACTTATTTGGTTCTGAGTGTCATGTCAAAAGTATACACCCCTAGCACTTGCGCAGAGGTGTGGGAAATTTTATATTATTTCTCGTGCATCCAAGAAAAACGTGAATATTTATATTGCTGTGCTGCTATGGGTACGGAAGATTTAAGTAGTTAGTTTCACGAGTTTCTGTAGTTAGAATGTTAAACAATGCTAGTCAGTTATTAAGTAATGTATAGTTTATTTATAATAAAAAGACGATGACGTTCGAAAACAAAATATTGTGATGTTGCCAAGCTTTAGTTTTTTTTCTCTACTTAACGAAAACTAGAAAAGTGAATCCAATGTTAGTTTGACAGTTCTTTTTTTTATTGGTCCATGCCTCGTAGGGTTTGAGTCAAAAATATTTATTTGAAAATAAAAGATCACATGACATCTACTGATCAGATGCTTCGGTATTTTATCACCTAAACACTGCAGATTTGCCTGGATAATTAGTTATGAAAATAACTGCTTTAATTTTAAAGAAACAATGAATTTGAAAGTATCAAAAAAACTTGTAAATATTAGACGATGAACGAATGTCAATTAATGTCGAAAAAAACTGGGGAATTTTACCAGTTGATCTGACAACGCCCTGAAGTTTTGCCAACCCGTTAGCTGGTAAACTGCTCTAGCTGTTTATAATAAATTGTATTCACGGTTGGTAAATTAATATTTATTCTGATAAGCAGGAAAGTAAATAAAAATGGCATCATCCTCTTTTTATCGTGAAGAAGACATATTTGATCTGAACAGAGCTTTACACTGGTCAATATTGTAGTTCTAGGAAGCCTTGAACAAAGCTTCTCTTCTTGTAAACTGTAAATTCCGATTCTATTGTACCGGTTTCCAATTTCATGGGATAATCAGGTGTAGATCTTGGTTGAAGTTCTAACCTTGTGCTGTCCCACAGTATTTAAATATCTAAGACTTCAGACAGAAGCACCCAATGGTAATGAGTTTACTGTCATAGAATTATACACTTGCCTCCCAAGAGTTCAATTTGGAACGTGAAAGTGAAGTCATAATCAATCCAAAGGATTGTTTTGTCTCCAAGTTAAATCATTTATTAATTCAATCTACGTCATTCAAATTTAATGATTAATCCAAGAGAAAGTGGAAAAGCATAACAAAACAATATTGAAAAATTCTCCACACAACATTTATAATACTCGATATTCAAAACTTCAACCTCCAGTGACATGGAAATATAAAATCTCAAAAGTGGTTTTGTTTGTAATGTCAAAAAATAATTATATATTTTATTTCAAGATCAATAAATCCAAATCGATTAAGCTGTCGAAATGATTTTACTTGGAAAATAGTTTAATGCATGAGGGTGTCCATTAATTTATTTTGCATGAAACTATTCAGCAGAAAGCAGAGTCGTGCAAAAAATAATTTGACAGCTTAATCGATTTAAATTTATAGGTTGAGGCTGGATTATTTCCTGAATAACTTTATATTGGGAAAGCAACAATAAAACATTGTTTACCAAGTAGAAAAAGAACAGCACAGAGTCCCGGAATGTGGCTTTTATCACGAGGTGGATATATTATTTTTCCGTAAATCGTATAAAATTCGATAAATATTAATTAAACTCTTATTCATAAATGAATGGTGCTTTGAAATACGTGATAAAATTACTTGGGTTGCTATAAAAAACCTGAATTGTCAAACTTGACGATAACTATTAAATTGATAGTGTAAAAATGAAAAGTGACTTGGACTAGGACTTCTCCAGAGCTCGTTGAGGTAGTGAATACTGCTTATTGCCATAAAAATTGAGATTAAAACGTTTTATGGACTATAAGAGTAAAAGCAGTTCTCTCTCATAAAATATTGTATACATCCTAGAGCTTTGTTTAAAGATGAAATCTTCAACATTATAGGCCAATTATTCAATATTGAAGTCAACCCTTAATTGCAATTGAATATTAAGATTTTGATATATCTGCACTCCAAAACTTTGTTCCTTATCGAAATGGCAAGCTCAAGGTTATAGGGCAAAGAAATCTATGATTGAAACAGAGGAAGCATCAGTGATCAAATGATGCATCAAACTGTCAATTCATTATGAATATTAATCATAAGTAGTAGAATAGATTGTAGTTTCTCTTTATTTTTTGTTAAAAATTAATAACATTTCAATATTTTGTTTCTTTATTTTCACATACTTCGCACACTTGTTGAAAAAATAGCGTTCCTAACTCGTGCGAAAAGTGTTATTTCCTCACATAATTGCTTGTCTAAAATGTCGAAATTTTCTAGCGATTCGAAAAACAATAGTTTTGTTGATAATTAAATTTGACCATTTGAAACCTAAATTTGATATTTTTGTTTTTAAGTTGGGAAAAATAAAGGAAATGATAATTTTGCCTTATACCCTTACAATTTTAATGAAAATTTATCGGTTAAACGGGATTTAACCACTTATTCGAACAGATTTCGTTCAAGAAATGGTATTTCATGATGAGGGAAATAATCTAGCGGATAATACAAGAGAATGCTTTAGATGAGATAATAATTCTCCAGGCCTTTTCTCAAACTTATAGCCGCTCGAGCCCTTTTGTATCGCCTGACCAACAAGTTTTCTGAATCTGTCAAATTATTTTCAATTTACTCTCATTCTCCAGTGATATTACTATAGAGAACATTAATCTTAACGCTTCTCTGATTAGAATAAACCAAAACCATACACCTGTATCGAACAAAGCCATAAAAATTAAACTGTATCATTTTGAAAATGTCCGTTATCAGAACGGACAACGTTTAATTTTGTATTTATAGCGATAGAAATCTGTAATGGAAGTTTAAATTTTGAAATGAAATGATATATCTGCGTTAGGTCCTCGATAAAACAAACAAAATTGCCGTTATATCCTTGATTTGAATCCAATCGTATCATTTCAGCCAGAACAGAAATATTATGTTTCATTATTTATGGAAAGTGTAATGGGTATCAATTGTTTTCGTGTAAATAGTTCTATTATTATATTATTCATCGTTGTCACAGTCTATTGTGTAATGATGAAATATCATGTAATTGTAATTATGGGGTGAATGTAACTGGAATTTTGAATCCTCATAAATCTCAAGTTGCTTTGAACTCTGTCTGAACAAAGTAGGTCAATTATCTGGAGCAACAAGCAATTTTAAATAATAACTAAAAGAGAACAGATGCGAAAGCTTGACAAAGAACAGTAAAAAAGATAGAGATGGGTGGACATACCCATTTAAAGGTCCATCGTCGTATGTCGACTCCGTTAGGGCTGCTTCGCGAAACTTTTCAACAGGGTTATCAATTTGCATAATATTTCCCTTAATTCACGATCATAGGTCGAATATTTTATAAGCATTATTTTTAGTGAGATAGTTATACACATACAAATATTCGACAATTACTAGTTTTAAATCAATTTCATTAACATTAAAAGAATTCTATAATTTAAAAGATTATAATGTATAAAAATCATACCATAAATATTACTTTTTTTCACAAACCATCTTTGACAACCATGCACAATAACCGTGACGGCTTGGCTCAAAAATTAAAATACAAAACGCCATTTTTGACACTACAGTTTGAAGGTTGTCAATCCGCGATATCATTTGTGTTATTTGACTAATCGATTGTAGGTTGTGGTAATATTAACTGAAAATAGTGTAGATTGGTATATTATTTCCATAAAATGAATAAACATCACGGGGGAGTGTATTGTTCATACAGAGACTGTCCAAATAAATTTTATTCAGAAAGAAAAGTGAAGAGCCGGCACTGGAAACTGTTATTGTTCCCAAGTCAACATTGTAATTTGGTGAGAAATTCTGAAAATATTTTAAGCTGGCAGCATCGCGGCCATACCGAGTTAAGGCCCGGTTTTATAAGCTCGGGTTACCCCTGCCCCGAGAGTTATCCCTATGACGGTCAATGGGGCAGGGGTAACCCGAGCTTATAAAACCGGTCCAAGGTCATTGAAAATCCTTTGATGTTTTACCGGGATTCGTATCTGTTCTAGCCTAGTTACTATACACTGATGATTCAAACCCTGGGGGTCAAATTTTGAAATATTTCACAAGTGAATTAGCTAATATTTCGATCAACCCAAGTTTTGAACTAATTTCATGAGTGAAATAAATTCGAATTCGAAAATATTTCACAAATAAAATTCGGACGTTGTTTAGCTGTCGAAATGCTCTTTTCACATGCGAATTATTCAGAGATTTTAGAATCGCCGGAATTAGTGTTGTGATTTTCTATATATTCTACGTGAATTTTCTTGTTTTGAAGCCTAGTTTGCAGTTATTAGTCTGTTATTTGGTATTTATTATAGTTAAGTGAGTTAGTGAGAGTGACACGAGAACGTTTTTTGAATGAAATGTCCAATTTGGAGGAACTGCAGCAAATAGTGGTAAACAACGTAGTGGACCTATAGTCTAACAAACAATTGGAGAAGGTGATTCCCAATATAAATTTGCCAATATAAAATGTTTACGCCACTGGAAAAATATATTTCCCAGTGAACATAAGCCAAGGGTATGATACCGATGTTTTGCAACCGAATGGCACGTGATTCCGATACATTTTGCAATAATAAAGCACGTAAACAGCTCTTAGTCACCTTCTCCAATTGTTTGTTAGACTATAGTGGAGGATGATTTATTATTCAACAAGAAACAGTACAACATCTTTTTAGGCAAGATTCTTCCAACCTGAGTGATCGCCAGGCCTAGTAACCACTTTGCTGCCTGGGCAGGAAAAGTAATACTTTGCTGATTGATATCAGTCAGCAAAATTAATATTTGCTGCCAATCGGAGAAAAAATGATTTTATACAAATACAGACTGTGGCAGTCGATTTTTCACATCAAAAAACCTCTGCAGACAAATTTTGAGCAATTTTTATGTCAAAAATGATTTTTTTGTCGAAAATTTTGAAGCAATGGCTAGGTATGGAAATATTTAATGTAAACTGCAATGTGCTAACTTCTTTCCTGGTTGGATTTATGGACTCAAAATATACTGGAATATGTAAAATTTCCCGCTGAATTGACAATCGAAATATTTTGTATAAGAATTGATTTTTATCTTATCTCAAAACTTGACCCCGACTGGGTCACAGAGTTCCTGCTTAATAAGGTTTCTAATTCTCCGAGTGCTTGGGAAAAGCAGCAAGCATTTTTCAAACGGAAATTCACACAACTAAACTCCCATGTAATCAGCTCCAGAATGTGTGGGAATGCCTAGAGAAACTCAATAAACTAGACGAAAACAACGTTGTCAATAATTTTGAATTCCAGGATACACTGGAATGGGAAGAAATGGAGTTCCAGATTATCTAGCAAAGAAGACGGCTGAGCTTGCTTCGTTATTTTTTTGTCGCACAGTTTATCTAAAAAAGTGAGAAAGTTATCAGGTCATTTCAGTTTCTGTTGTTTCCTCATGTATGTATGCATGTGTGACATTCACTAAGATCTATTTTCTCTCCTATTTCTACTTAGTTCCTGAACAAAATCTCACGACTAATAGGTCTCTCAGGACTATTTCCCGAAGAAAATTGAAGATTTTCGCAGGATTTGGTGTGTGTTGAGCTTTTCAAGTCGTACTGCATTCAAAGTTACTGCACTGGAAATTCAAGTAGTCTAAACTGACTTATGAAATCCGCCTTATGTGAATTAAAAAAAAAAATATTTTGTCTAGAAGAACAAATTTCACGGTACAAACTTATTACGTAGTAACTGATTTTAATTAAGGCTCGCCCAAGTTGATTAATTGAGTTTTCCATTAAGTCCGACAAATAGGAAGGAAAGGTAAGTAACAGAAGGTCAACGAAAGTCATACAATCTCTTAGCACAATCAGACAAAGTGACCCTTTCGAATAGTGTTTGATGTGAAACAATATTTACCAACACTTCAAAATGACCGTTCAACTATAAATACTCGTATAAAAGTTAGCGGGAATCAACTAGGCGTTGGAGTGATGAAATTGTTTGATAGTGATTAGAGATAGGCAAATATCATTTCTGCATTTCAACTGAAATCCTTTACGATTAACTGAGAAAGCGGAATAGAATTAAATTGGTACGTTGAGGCATTTGGAAAATCTGAATTTGACGCAAAAACATGTTAAATTTGAGAATATTCATACTGTTTATAAATGTCAAAATAACAGGTTTTGAACAGTTATAGATACCTTATAATTTCCCTAGCAGCAGATCTATAACCGATAATTTTTTTCTTCGATAATTTTAAATAAAAGAAGCATGGGAAAAAGATTTATTTGAATATGATGACGAAGATGAAGCTTTTGGTATACCTACTACTACGACTTTATTTCATTGAAATTATCAAGTCATTTCGAAGTGACAGGTGGGACAAACCAGCGAATAACAAGCACTTTTCAAGTTGTACCTGTGAAATTTATTGTTACAATAATATTGTGTGAAAAATAATTGGTTTTGGATCTAAATCAGCAAGTTAAATTGCTGAAGAAATCGAGCCGTTAGTACCAAATTTTACAAGAAGCTGAAAAGTTATTGTTTATGGAATTCAGTGGTGAAAAATCTTACATCGTGAGCAATCCTTCAACATTTATATCAACTTTAGTAGCAATATTAAAAGAATTGGCATTTATCATGAAAACGTTATATTTAAGTGTCATTTGTTAACATTCGACATTTGTCAGTTATTGTCTCGTTGGAGCTAGGGAGAAACTGCCACTTATCCCTGGTCGATACTCAACTTTGTTTTAAGCAGAGACGATTGCCGTTATAGCCTGTATTGATGAGAACATCAGAAGAGGATAAACCGGACAAAAAATTAAAATATTCATTAACAGCCAGAGTCTGCTTAAAGCTATCAGCAATCCAACAACTTGTTCTAAACTGGTGAAAAACTATATAAAGAATCCTTTAACATTCAAAGTGTCTCTAATATGGGTGTTGGCATATGAGGGGACCGAAATGAATTCAATGGCAGACCAGCTAGCTAAAGAAGGCTCTAAAGGAGCCTTCACAAGTCCGGAACCGTTTTGTGGAGTTACTGGCTAGTTAAGGAACACCAACTCAAATTGGAGGCTGACACAAGGACACCTCCATGTGTAGCTCCTTTAGTCCTATTTCTAGGAGGAATTTTAGGATATCTGTAGGCTTCAACTTAGGTAAATATTCCTCTTCTATCCACTAATCTCCCAGGTACTGTGTTCTAAACTTGTTAAATACTTTAGCTATTCCCATGTCTAGACACATTTTTCTCTTTTTTATTTTATTTTCATGTACATAGATTTTATTGTAAATAGTATAATTTAGTACCAAGGCACTGTATAAATTGAAAATGTCTCATTATACCTCCATTCGTTTGATAGAGCAATCACACAGTCACAATTTTAAGTTTAAATATTATGTAGATTTCAATAAATTAGAATTGTTTTATTTCATTGTATTTCGGTTCCTATAAGCAGCGTATAATATTCACAAATTCAGGAGTTTCAAGAGTGAACAAACTTTTCAAATACAAAATTTTCCGTCGCGTTTTTCACATTTTATGTTTTTGACGGGATATACTTGACTGTTTATTTGTCGACAATAAAAAATGATGGAAATTACGGCACCCTCCATTTTTTTCTGTTTGTCAATGACGCATTTACTGTGTGTTATTATATTTTTCTTTACATAGAAAATACTTAATAACGTAATTATCTATCGAGGACAACAAGATTTATTATCTCCAATTCAAGCTTGTCAAACTACGAAACAACAAGATGATTAAGAGAATTATAACTTGTATAATTGGAGCTCAATTAATTCAGTGAGAATAACAAATTATAACACAGGTTGAGATAATAAATCTTTTTTGGTGTGAGCAGAGAACTGATTCAAGATTTTTTAACTTGCTGATACCAAACACTACATCAGATTTTCTTTTCAAAATAAAGTTATATAAATGCCGGATATCCAAACCTTACTTTGGTTGTATGTGGTTTGTGACCTTACTATGGGTTATGATTTCCAAGAGACTGTAACAGCCTACGCACGATGGCGCGCGTAAAACCAGATTTTGGTACTTAAAATGTCGAATCTAAACTATTTTGACATAAAATTGCTAGTTTAGCCGCTTCATTTCCGGCACGTATATCAGAATGTCTTTTAACTACCCAATAATAGTGTTTGAATACAAATTTTTAAGACAGACCGAAGACAGACAGATTTCTCCTGAAGAAAAATACAGAAACAGGACAATTCTTATTTCCAAATGGGAAGACACTTCGCTTCGAGTTCTCTGAACAGTAATGAAACTGTTCCCACCTCGGTGAGTAATATACTAATTTTCTCCTTCCTATATTGTAAAAAACGCATTTTGACACTGTTTTCACTGGCCACTTAATCAAGCCTCATCTGCAAATGGATGTTGAGCGCTATTCTAGCATCATAAACACCCTTGGAAGTGACGCCCCAGAACCTCCAGCTAAAAAACAGAAAATAGGAGAAACTGCAGCTACTCTTCGAGCTCAAGAGCTTGGGAACTCTAAATAAATGTCAGTCATAATTCGGCATGATAACATTACATACAAACAATGCAGCAAAATATAGGATTTGTATCATTGAAAACATATGTACTTTCCCTTGACGGAAGCTGATTGTATGCAAAAAAGGGATTAATACGGGAAATGGAGTATTTTTTAGAAAAACAAAATGTGAATTCCCTGTTATATTTTGTTCGGAAAAGTACGTTCACCACTACAGTATTTCCAGTAAAACCTGCTGATAAATAAACTTTTAATGGTAGATGCATAAAATGTTTTTGCATTTCATGTGGATTTGTGTCCTAAAGTTATTCTAATGAAGCATTGTTGTCAGATATATTTATGTTTTCTAGAATTGTTAGACTCACTATACAAATGTTTCCCAATGTTTCAGTAATCTGTTAGTTCGTGATGTTCTAGTTTTGAAATATTTAAAATAAATAATATAAATCCATAAATGAGCATTGAAACGCGTCACTTGAAATAGCTGCTACTATATTTAAGAGAATTTTAAATATCTGGCAATGTAGCAGCAGGTGAAATTTGAATCGAATAATCAGACTCCAGTATTTGGCATAATAAGAAGAAGTTACCTGTCAGTTATTAAAGTGGTCCACAGTGTAATCAATTTTAAACAAATTCATGAACTCTGGGCTAATTTATATTAATTTCATCCAGGGGCGTGTGAAATATTATTAATATATTGATATTAAGTAATAAGAAGGAGTGGGATCCAAATTCCAATGGTAGACTCAAAAAGTATGCCATTCAATGGTACACATACGGCTCAAAAGCAATAGGAGGAACTGGGATAGTACTCGGGCCAGGAACTAAGCACTCCGAAAGCTTGGGAAAAATCCCAAGTTTCTTTCAAGCGGAAATCCACGCTATAAGAGAGCCCAGTTTAATATTGATAAAGGATGCAGAGGAAAAAGGATTATCATGATAACAGATAGTCAAGCAGCCATTAAAGCACTCAGCTCTTGTGTAATCAGTTCCAAAATGGTGTGAGAATGCCTAGACAAACTAAATGAACTAGGCGAGAACAATATAGTTACCTTACTATGAATTACAGGACACACTGGAATAAAAAGAAATGAAATAGCAGATGAACTAGCAAAAGGGGGTCTGAAATACCTTTCTGGGGGCCTGAACCTTTTTGCGGAATCAGCTCCAAAGTGATATTGGAAGAAATAGGTACAATCGAAGATTCTTCTGGGTGACCACAACCTGTTGAGATCAAATGATGCATAAGGTAAAGTGAAACTGCGCTAAGGGTTTAAACAGGGATCCTAACGGGACATTGTCGCCTGAATGGGCACGTAAAAAAGCTCAAAACAGTGGAGGAAGAAGAATGTAGATTTTGTGGCAAGAAAGAAGAAACCTCCATCCACATACTTTCCAGCTGCACAGCACTCCAGAATCCTAGAGCAAAGTATTTGGGAGATTACTGGATAAAAGAGGAACATTTACCTAAGCTGAAGCATGCAAATATCCCAAAGTTCCTCCGGGAAGCTGGACTAAAGGATCTACTAGTTTCTAAGACAGTCCTCAGATACTAAGTAGAAGTAAGGGGGCACAATAGATCTTCCAGGTATCAGTTAATGTTACTCTGAAATACATAGATACATACATACATAGGCTGGTTTAATAAGGTTAGTTAATTTGAATTATATCAATATAATATTTATTTATCATTATTCTTTATATTATTATTCATCCATTATAAATCCTTTATATTTGATTACATCCACAAGATGGAGGAAAATGCTCAAGGAAATTTTAGCCGACAAACAAAACTTGGCTTCCTCCGTTCATTTGCATTTCCAAATTTATTTAATGATTGGACTGAAAGGTCAAGCAGCACTGTTATTATCCAATCAAAAATGCTGATTATTATAGATTTTTTTATCAAATTATACGAGAAAAGTGTGCAAGGAAAATAATTTCCACTTTTTAATGATTGCGACTTTAAATTTTCCAATTGAAGGGCGTCGGTCAATGAAACGTGAAAAATAATTATAACTCGTCTCACGGGCAGATTTTTTCTATAAAAATTAGAATATTCGTTTCTTGATATAATTATCCATTAACCAACATTAGCATCAAATTTGGAGGTTATATAACTGAAGGTATAACAGAGCCGGACATTCCTTCTCCTACTTGGCATTGAGGAAAGCAAGCACCTACTAATTGTAACAAGAAGTAAAACCCTTCCAAAATGGTCACGACTATCATTAATTAAATTGAAAAAAAAATTTCTTATAAATGATGCTTTTATAACTGCTCGCCATACCAAACAACTCCTTCTATTAATATTGATGCCGGAAAAAAATTGGTATTCGCGGTGACTCTAATCCATTACGATTCTTTTTTATTCGCTAACTAACCAGTGACAAGGAACGTAGGACAAGGAGATAGGAAATGCGAGTAATTTGTAAATGTCATTTATTTGACTTAACCAGGAATGTTGAAGTAAAAGTAAATAAAAGAAATCTTGGAGAGTCGAGAACAGAATGTTACATAAAATACATTTGTGATTTTATTTATTTCTGTAATAAAAAAACACATAAAAAACAGTTTTTTATGAAAACAATTGGTGGTTTTTGGAGTTTATGAGGGGCAAAATTGAGTGTTACCTAAAAGCGTTACGTTAAACGTCATTTAGCTTTGACATAAATCATACGGTCATATAAAATATATAAAGTTTGATAGATTATTATGTATTTGAGCCAAAGAGCTATACAGGGTGATTGATTAGTGCGGTAAAGTCCAGTATGTCCGTCTAGATATTATTATGAACATTGGATGGATCATAGTAACCATATACTGCTAGTATAGAGCACTACGGCTGCCTCAATACAAAAACTTACGGAATTTTTGTGAAATATTCGAGGGAAATGTATTAACCAACATGGGGATACATAAAATGAAGAAATTTCCAGCTTTTTTGCCAAGTGGAGTGGAAAAAACATGAATAAGAGCTACACAGGTCAGTGTTTCAGAAGAAGCTCTGTAATTCTTCTGGCAAATGTAGGTGGCAAACATTATATCCATAGAACGTCACGGTGGCTGAAAATATTTTCAAGTCTCTATACCATTGCGTTCACAAACGCACCACAAGAATCGTTTACCCCGTCATCTGACTAGCAAGATGTTGAACGTGTGGCGTTTTGTGGCATAAATTTACCAATAGCGCCTACCTTTGCTACTGGCATGTAGCATACGTGTAATATTGTTATAGTAGGAGTAGGAGAAAAAAAACTCTGCTAGTGAGAAATTACTATTAAAACATTTTTCATACAACTAAATATCAAAAAGAACAAAAAAATAGACAATAAAAATAAAATAAGAACAGACAAACAAATAATCCACACTTATACACCAATCTACCTGGAGACATCTTGAAGCACACACCAATATCACACGAACAATGATCGAAATATCACTTTTTCCACATAAGTAAAACTTTAGGCAAATCTTCCTTGTTGTCTGCAAAAAAACGATAAAATCAAAAATATTGTTTCCATTATTTAATTTTTTTAACTTACCTATGATGAGTTATAATAAATCCTATGATAATAATAGGTGCCAATATTAAAGATAATTAATTTAAATTGAGAAACGCCAAGAAGAATTAAATAAAAATAGATATCATATAAATATATTCAGAAGTGAATGAAAGTGACTAGCCTCAAATTGAAATAATATTGACACATTGACAATTTTCGTGTGGTTAGAGGCGGGGTTTGTTAGTTCAGCTAGTCGCTGTGATGCGCCATGCTCAACTGGCTGCGCACAAACTTTGTGCCAGCTTCTTCCATATGTTTTAAGACCTCTCTTTTATTTATTACCTTATGCCTAATCCATAGATTATCAACCAACTCCTTATGTCATCGGTTATTTTTAGTTTAGCGCTAATTTTGAACTAATGACATTTTTATTCAAATAATTTTGACCTGATAGGTAATTTCGAGCAGCAAGTATGTTAAAGGCAATCTCCTGGGTATACAGTTGACTAGAAGAAGCAAATTAACTCCACAGCTGGTGGTGGAGAAAAGTTAGTATTATTAAACAGATAGTAGACGGTTTTCTCAAAGTTTTAATATTTAGGTATATTTGTTTTATATTCAAATCAGGTAGTTAAGCAGTAATTTCATATTTTTCCTACAAGCGGAAGTGGAAAACGTACTAAGTTATCAATGAAGCAGTGAGAATATATTTTGGTGCAATTCATGATTACTAGAAAATATTTCCTACGACAATTTTGATTACTATTATAGTGGCTAGTAACAATTATTATAAACCTTGTTTGTTTCTCTATGAATTCAATTTATGAAAATCCGTGACAACAGAACTGACCAGGCGAATCTAAGATATGCTTCTATTTTTTTTTCTCTAATTGGATATAATCATCTGCAATTCATGTTTCTCCAAGCCGTAATAAAAAATCCAAACTCTCAATCAACTTACCGTAAAACCATCTCATTAGTACCCACTGGTAATAATTAGTAAACTTCATGACAGTGTTCCAGCGTATTATTAAAAGATTATTAATGAAAATTACTGAAATGTGTCGTTATCTTACGTCTACATAAAAGAGAATATCGAAGTTTTTTGATGTTAGTATTAAGTTTGATTGTGTATCTTCAAACATGCAGAAGTTTATCTGTTTTTTATTGACGCTTTTGGCTTCATCCTACGCTGTGAGTTAAAGTATTTTATTTCTGGATATTATTTTTAGTAAGTTTGTGATGGAATCGCTCCTGGTGGGATTAAAATCGAACTTGGTATTTGCAAATGCAACAAAAATGTCATTAAGAAGTTTCTTGATCTTAGAAACCAATTTTATAAGATGTCGACTTAAGAAATATGTTTTTCAGAACTCTAGCTAAAATTTTTTTATTTGTTATTTAATTTCTAAGGGTCTATTTCTGTGACTGAAGCTAATCACCAATACCGGAAGCACTCTACGGCTATAACTGGCAATTTTGGCGAACCCACTAGTGTTCCAGCCAGTGGTAGCGTTCCTTAACGTCCGTAGACCTGGGACCTCGGTTTCAGGTGCCCATTCAGGCGACAATGTCCCGTTAGGATCCCTGTTAAAACTCTTAGCAAGCGCTTATGATCTCAACTGGTTGTAGTCACCCAGAAGAATCTTTGATTGTCTAAGCCCTACGAGATGTTTCCAATGGTCAGATCTCCTCTTTCTTTCGACTTCACCTATTTCTTCCAATATTACATTGGAGCTGATTCCGCAAAAAGGTTCAGGCCCCCAGAAAGGTATTTCAGACCCCCTTTTGCTAGTTCATCTGCTATTTCATTTCTTTCTATTCCAGTGTGTCCTGGAATCCATAGTAAGGTAACTATATTGTTCTCGCCTAGTTGATTTAGTTTGTCTAGGCATTCCCACACCATTTTGGAACTGATTACACAAGAGCTGAGTGCTTTAATGGCTGCTTGACTATCTGTTATCATGAAAATCCTTCGTCCTCTGCATCCTTGATCAATATTAAACTGGGCGCACTTTCTTATAGCGTGGATTATGGCTTGAAAGATACTTGGGATTTTTCGGAGTGTTTGGTTCCTATCCCAGTTCCTCCTATTGCTTTTGAGCCATCTGTGTACCATTTAACGGCATTTTTTTCAAGTCTGGTAATGGCATTTGGATCCCATTCCTTTTATTTGCTTAGTTCTGTTACGAATTTCTTCGAAAAGTTGTACTTTTTAATCATACCGTCTTGTGGCATGATAGGAAACCGTTTAGTCAACTTTGATTTAGCACTACGCCGTAAGTTGTGGCCCTGAGAGTTCCAGCATTCAAATTTCTACAACCTACAGCCTACAACTAGCAAACTGCGCAAGTCTAGAGATAGATATGAGAAGGATTTCAATGAATAACCACAGAATAACCAACGATATTGTTGGTTATACTATCTATTATTTGTCTGTGGTTATACTGATACATTGCCATCATACTTAACACCTAAACAACTTATTTCTTAACTAAGATTTCATTCACCAACAAGCTTCAAAAATAGGTTCTTATTGGTTGATTGATAATGCTAAATCATTGACCAAACCGTATTTTTCTTACAGCTAAAACTACAACAAACAACTAAAACTACAACCTACGGCAAAATCATTGACTAAACCGGTCATAATTTATAGTGAGAGCTTCCTAGAGAGTAAGCACTTATAAAGTGCACATGCGCGCTCTCTCAAAATTGAGATAGCTCGCTTGCGCAGTTTATAAGAGTTAACTGTAGTAGGAGAATTGAGAACTGTTAAATAGACACTCTGGTATATGAGCTTCCCCACTGTGAGTCGTATATCAAAGTTATTTGTTTATTCATATCAATTTCTATAATTCACTACTGACAATGCAAATGCTATTTTTGGAACTGGTCCAGTATTATATTTATTCAATAACTATGTAAAGATTCCACATAGGACTAACTGAATTAGTTGATTTGCTAGAAAATACCATTTTTCATGTGAAATGTCGGTGAAAATAATTGCTCGTGACCCAAAGCAGTTAATTGATTTCAAGTAATTTCCTGTTTCTGTGTATATATGTGGAAAATGCTCGCTTAGTTTCGAGCTAACGAGTTTTAATTACATGCCGATATTCATGGTTCCTCTTTTGTGTGTTTTATGAATATTTGAATGGTTTTTGTTCGCTTAGAAACGAATAATAAAATGAACTAAAGTGGTTTCACAGTTAGAAATAATCGGAACTCAGTATTTTTCATTGCGGAAAAAGTTTCCTACTTCCGCTTAAAAAGACCATTTGCGAGGGAAAACTGATATTTCACTATTCATAACCTTTGAACGTAAATATGTAGATACAGTTTTTTTTCAAGGCTAGAATTATAAATTTGAATACAAATGGAAAGTTTTTTGAATTTAGTTGATGTTTTTGATTGATATAGAAAAATATAGGTGGATGTTTTTAATTGCTTTTTCGACGTCCAGCATTTTCATGGACAATAGGTGCCTTTATATACATTATTCCATTGTTGGATTTTCCGGAGAAATTTTAGGATATCTGCAGGCTTTAACTTAGGTGAATGTTCCTCTTCTCCCAGTAATCTCCCAGGTACTACTATTAATTCTAATATTCGTGTTATTTCGGGAACTATAGCTTCTCTGAGAAATTATAGATATGAAATGTCACACCAGACGTTCAGTTTTTGTAGGGTTTGACAAAGAAACTCCCACATCACGTCACATTGCGTCAAAAGGACAGAGAATAAGGTTTAACATCCTGCATGTGTGACACACAACTGTTACCCACCCCGAATAAACCTTATAGGAAAATGTGACGAAAAAATTTGACATTCACTGTCGTTTAATTGAAAAGTTCACGTCATTAAGTGACAGAGGGTGAAAATTTTCAAAAATTATAGCACTTACATTGGAATTATCCATATTTCCTCCCTAACTGATTGACTTTTCATTTATTTTTTATGCATTTTTTTGATCCTCTTGTAAAAGAGAATCCACCAACACGTTAATGTACAGAGTGTTCCATTCAAGAAATTGGGAAGGGTGATAAGGGGGAAAATGTTAAATGAATAACGTCTACATATTAAGCAAAAAGACTTCCCCCCTAGATGACTTTTTTATAAAAGAGACGCCTTCAGAATTATGTGCGATTTTCATTGAAATTCTTTGAATTAACTACTGGGGAAAGTTCTACCAGGTTCATTAAAAGTTGACATTCAAAAGGTTGATGGTAGAATTGCTTAGTTGCAAAGCTTCTACAACTCTCTAAAATATAATTTGATTTATTAAAGGATATGTTTTAAGTTTCAATAACCTGACCTGTTATTAAAAACATTTTCTTATTTAATACAAACAAGCCCGCATCAACTACTAAGAGGTATTAGCAGGAGGGCTTACACAAGTAGAAGATGATCGATTTCAAGTAATAAGTTACCTCGAGTCTTTTGCAATAAATCAAAAAAATTACGGGAAACCATATAGCAAAATAAGCAAATCAATTTAAATATTTTTGATTGTCTAGTTGTCAAATTTTTTCCGTTGTGTCAGTTAGGAATAAAAATCAATTTTTACTAATTTTTTCGAAAACGGTAGCTGGAACGCTACCGAAACGTTGAAATAAAGAATTCAAAAATATTGTGGTTTAATTTCCCAAGAAATTAAAAAAAAAAGAAAAAATCAATTTAACTTCAGATTAATGCATTTCAAAAATAATACAATAGTTTGAAACATGGTTATTAAAAATTAAAGGCATTTTACCATGTTGGAGATGTACTTCTTGAGCAATGTTATTGAAAATTAACGGAGCTTCACTTGGTCTGGAACTACTTGGAGCGGAAGTAGCAACGGATGCTGGAGCTGGATTCCTCCGATATTCAAATAGACATCGTGGTTTTGCTTTTGGGTTTTGTAAATGCCATCCTCAAGCGTCGGGTGGTTATACCAAACCCTCAAGCTGGTTAGCTTAGCGGCCCTTATATCTTGATATATTTTTTTATCGTGAATGAATATGATTAATTTTTGTATCAGACGCTGTTTTTTATACAAATACATTTTTTACTATTTTCAGATAAAATTACCCCCGGAACTTCAAGAATATGTTGACGATCTGCACAAAATTTGTATAGCACAAACTGGTATAACAGACGGTAAGTTGTAAGAGGAAAAAGATTTGTTTTTTTCTGACTGTTTGATTGATTCGAACAAAAGAAATTGCAACAAGTGTTAGTGGTTTCGAATCTTTGACCTACATAACGTTTTTTACGAGGGTTGCCACATATAATTTCCACAGAAAGCAAGAAAAAAATAGTGGATAACTTCTTGGAGCTATCGTTTTCTGAAGTATTCTCTATAAATAAATACATTTTCGCATCATTTGGATCCAATTCTGCAGATTCCGAGTGAAATGACCGTAATAAGTGACCTATCGTGGTATAGTCACAATTCTATAGAACTGAATGCGTATGATACTTGTGCATTCGGTGGTCAAAAACCTATTTTATTACCAATATCCGTATTTAAAAGAACCAAGGCAGACTATCTTCCGGATGCTGTTTCTTCCGAGCATGAGACCACGTTGGGCGCCAAGCCTTGAAACCTCTCTCAAAGTTATAAGGCTACGGTAGCTTTTCGTCTGGTGGACAGTGGTCGTAGGGTCTTATTAATCACAAGAATCGCAAGACTAGGGCTCCATTTGTTTATTGTTGTACTTTCAAAAACAAGAAATTATTTTTATTTTCTTTTGTTTTTCGTTTGCTGGCATTGCTGATCATATGCTGTCAGTCAGTGAGAATTATTAAAAGAGGTTTTTCTGTAACAAGCAAATTTGCCGACCTCTTTGAAGCATCCACATGCTCTGGAATGGTCAGAGACAGTTGGATTTCCAAGATCCCGACTGCCTGTGACCTTCGCGGCGGGAAACCAGTCTCATGCTCATTTCTCTAGAAATACTTCTCTTATCTACTTATTAATTTATGGAACATTTGCTTATTTTAGCCGACCACGCAGCTTATGACATAGTTAACAATCCCCACGACCCAAAACTGATGGTAAGATAACAAAAAAAAAGCTGAAAAAATTGTTACACATTTTATTTTTCAGTGTTACATGAAATGCTTGATGATAGAAGCCAAATGGGTAAGATATGCGATTAATATTAGTTGATAATAATAATTTATTAATTTGACAAAAGCAATCGACACTATTTCCATTAGAAACTTCTTATTTTTCGTATTTCCCAGAGTTTTTTCACCCACTTTTACCAGTTTATCATAAATCGAAGATATAGGTTTTGTTCCTCTATATCTGTATTTTTTAAAACCGACTTCAAATTCCAAATCGGACTATCTATAACGCATCCCGACCTAGTGCATAATATTTCATTGAAAAATTGCAATTGCAATAGCAACAAAAGTAATTATAAATATCAACAGCCGGCATCCGGCCATCCAACAACCAACATCTCAGATACAAAATAAAATTTCCATTGTTGCCGCTTTCATTTTTCTGCTAATATTATTTTAACTAGTGGGAAAAAAATATGCGACTATGAATAGGAAACGTTAGTGGCTTGTTAGTATGATGTTGATGGCCACTAACTAGTGGTGTTTTAACATTATTTTAAGTAAACGACTATGAATAAGGCTGCAAGTATTTAGCTGAACAGCTGGTTTCAGAACCACGCTAGTAGTAACCGTCGCTACATATTTAAACAATAAGCAGCGTTTCATTTTGTACAAATTGAAAAATTGTTAAAGTACCTTTAACTATTAATGTTTCGAGTTTAGATATTATGTTTAGATTTCTTTTGGCCATAACGGCTTCCAAAATCAGAATGAATTCGTGAATAAAACTAAATGGGACTCTTTGAATTGAAACAAATTGGAAATATATTGTGAGAAACAACTTAAAGTTCTAAAACTAAAAAAAATTGATGAATTAAAGGTTCAAATCGCCCTCCTGGTTGAGCCAAAAAAAAACTGAATATATTAAGCAAAGATAATCTTCAACTACAAGAGCTCATTCATTCATTCATATCCCAAATGTGGTTTTATGAAATTCATGAAAATTAATTTTGATCAATAGTTATTTTGACCAGTTAATTCATTTTTAATGGGGAAGACCTTGTAAAATTTATAAAAGCACGCAGACTGGGATGGTACGGACACATTCATAGGAAAAGTGGAGATGAAAAACTGAGAAAAATAACAGAATGGATACCAGTTTTAGACAAAGCTAGGGGAACACCTGGGAAGACCAAGTAAACGCGGATTTAAATATCATGAATGTGAAGGAAGCGAAACATAAAGTTAAAGATAGATAGTTGTGGCGTAAAATCATAGAAAAAACTAAGTCACATCACAATATCTAGGAATAAAAAAAATATTACAATGGGCTGATCCCCCCATGTTAAATGGATCGAAAAGACACCCACTTGGGTGTGACTACAATTCGCATGGGAATGTATAGTCGTATATATAATTCATTTTATTAGTGGCTGGTACAATTATTTCTAACCATTTTAAAGATGAAAGACTTGGATGTTCTTTCATGGTACTGTTCCATTTTGGAAGGTATCCATTTGGCAAATGTCCTGTTATCGTACTTTTCCATTTTGGAAAATATCCATCCAGCAAATTTGAATTTAAATTTCGCCCAAAGTTCCACTTTTTAACTTTACCTACTTCCTAAATAATAAAACATTTTTTCTACATTTTTCCACACCACATTCAATTAATATTTCGATTTAAGTAATATTATTGTACTTTATTGATTATTTTTGGTTGGCAACTACCTAATATTCTTCCAATTGCTGGATTATCATAAGCCTCATGATGGTAATTAGTGTACCGAAACTAGTAGCTGAATGATTGTCCTTTTGTTGGGCATAATTAAATTATTGCGGTTTGTACCTGAATTTGGAAGATAATCTTGTTACTCTGAGCTGATCAAATTTTGAGCCCATTAAAAATTATGCCGATAAATTTGATTTTTTTAAAAACCCTTATTTCTCAACAACAATTTCAAAAGTTATGGGGTTAAGCAGTACTCTGATACTCTGACTGCTTTTACTGAATGTCTGACTTTAATTAGGAACCGCCCACAGTTGAGACCACGGAGTGCACGAATTGCACGATATGTTGTAGACGTCCAAATGAACGATTGTAATAATCGTGTTTTTAATCTGTTGAAGCTTGATATTGGGCGACTAGTTGTAAGTATGTGTATGGAGGTTTTACTTTGACTTATGCATTCATTTGATCTCAACAGGTTGTAGTCACCCAGAAGAATTTTTGATTGTCTAAGCCCTACTAGATCTTTCCAATTGTCAGATCTTCTCTTTCTTTCGGAAGCAGTTCTCATACAATGCTTAAAATCCCCATGTTCCCTTTTTCATTGTATGTATCTGTATAGTCTCCATTCCCTATTTCTTGATGTATTATGTTCATGAAAATGGAACGATAAGGTAATTTTCGCCACCAACCATCTGTTTTTGTCTTATTCACCGGAAATATTAAAATCCACCCACGTTTCAAATTAAAGTTACCAGTCTGCGGAAACTGAGGTGTATGAAAGATTTTAAATCACAAAGTAAAATGTGATTTTTGATGTTGTGATGAAATATAATCGGGAAGCATTTTGTACATACAGCTCAATTTGATTGATCTTCCGCCGTCTAATCTCGGCATGAACGTAAGTCGTGGGTGTATTTTACGAAAATGCAAAAGCAAAGTAGAATAATGATAAAATACGCATATTATTCCGTTTTAATTTGAAAACTTTAATCTTAGTTAATTTCAACCTGTTTAATTATAAACGCAAACCGTAGTCGTTTCTAATGGAAACGAGGTCTCAAAATATTGTAGCTTAATTAAAAATGAATGTACGTTTTAAACGTTTCAAACGTTTTAGATTTGTTGACTAGTCACCATCAGGTGATAATCTATAATTTATTCAATGATATTTTTTCCTCCAGTTCAGCGAGTGTTTTATGAATAAAAAGATTTTGTTAACACTAATAATGGATTTACACCAAACCGAGAAAAACAGCAATTTAAGTTGAAAAAAAAACACAACTTTTTGCAGATTTTTTGAAGGTTTTTCGGCAACTTAAAATTTGCTGTTTTGTTTTTCGTTTATCGATCGATGTCGGCAACTTCCAAAAGCTGCTGCGTTTATAACAGCTCATTCAGCTTGGTGTAAACAGCTGTGTCCTTCAAGTCTTGTCTCGTCTCGCCGGTGCAATGATAAGTTTCGTCTCAAGTCCCGTTTCGCAGCCTCCAGTCTCGTCTCGTCTTGTTTCTCGTGAGAGTCTGAGACTATTTTCCGGAGGAATTTTAGGATATCTGCAGGTACTGTGCTCTAGAATTCTGGAGTGCTGTGCAGCTGGGAAGTATGGAGATGGAAGTTTCCTCTTCCATGCCACGAGACTCGAGACGAGACCAACAAGAGTCTCGCCTCGTCTGGTCCGAGTATCGTCTCGAAACCGAGACGAGACCATGCGGGGCTCTCGAAAGCGGGAGTGCGAATCACTAGAGTACGACGTTTTCCTCTCACGTAGCAACAACAAAACAAACAGCAGCTCAACTAGTCGGAGAGAGTAGTTTTGATTTTCTTGAAAGGCATGATACAAATCTTTTATTCAAGTGCCTAGACAGTTGAAAACAACCCTAATGTATGATTTAATAAAGAATCCATAAGCCAGTAAGTCTATAAGAGCTTTGACAAAAACTTGCAACAAGTGGAAAAGGAAGAATCTAAATTTGGTTGAAAGAAAGAAGACCATCCTTCACTGCGGAGTACAGAGCTTCACGGAATCCTTAGGGACAGCAGCTGAAAAATCAATGGATAGAAGAAGCTACCAAAATAACGTCTATACGAATATTTTTGACTTTCTTCAAGGTTAAGGACCAGAAGAGAAGAACAACTAGTGTTTGAGACTCACTGCGTAAAAAAAGGAAGTATAATTTATACATCAGATATTCATTCCAAGAAAATTATATTTTGTTCGGATACTGGTACTATCAGCAGCTTGTGTTTTCCGAATATCGTCTTCTGCAGTCCCATGACAGTATATTATTTTTCCGTTTCTATTACTTCACAACATTTTATCAAGTAAGCTTGCGTTTTGCTGTGGAAAGACCCGTTAGGGCTTTAATTTGTTTCCTGTCTATTCTGAGCAGTCCTTCAGTTTTATTCCGACAGTTCTTTAATGAATATTTTCCCGTTCTGCACTAGAGGGACTTTATTCCACCTCTCTCTTTGCTTTCGTTTGACTTATGAATTCTAGGTAGGTGGATTTAGCGAATAAGCACATGTATTCATGAGGATAAACGTTAATGTGATTACAGATTTGATATTGTATTTATATTTTTTTTAAGATGAATCCCGCAGGTGACATCCAATACGATTTTATTATTGAAACAATTCATCCAGACGTGAAGGATATAATTGTAACTGCGCTCAACAAATGCAGATCCATCCCAGGTATTTATTAATTGAAACTTTTCGTTACTTTTCCATCAATATGTGTTTCATCTTTGTTCAGTAGTATTACTATAAAAGTTAAATTCAAATAATTGCTTTGATCTCTATACATGATTCGGCCACAGATTGTTTATTTGTTATTTGACGTATTGCGCAAGATTCTATTCGCATGTGAATTCATTCGTTCGCAAGTCGAACATTCGAGATTTTGAACACACTGGGTTCGTATTTTCGAGATCAATCAAAATTTTTCGTATGCGATTTAGTTCGAATCAGAAAAATTGCACATGATTCGATGAGAGATCTTCGAAAATGTATTCGTTTGCGATGAATATTTGTATTGGAAATTCGATCATTCCATTTCTCGCTCATGAAATTTTTGACTTCTTTAACCACTTTTCGGTTGTCAATTGTCAGTGTCAGAATGTTTAGTTATTGTTATAGTAGGTATAATCAGTTGGAAATGGAAAGTGAAAAGAAAAATTAAAATACGCAGGATTCATTCCAGCTGGACAAAAAAAGAGTTAATTGAGTTTATGGAAGAATATCCGGAATTTAAATCTGGGATCTGATAATTCCTCAAAGGGGATGGTACACTCTATTTTCTCTACCGCTAGAATTTCAGCATATTCCAATTCATTTATAACGTTTCTTTCAATAAGAAAACTCAAGCCTGTCATTATTCACAACACCTTCACAATAGAAACCTGATAAAACACCAAACTGACAATTCTACACAAAAATAAGGTTATAACCGTATACGAAATTTGATATTCGAATGATACATACCCACTCGACTCAACCCATACGACACAATTCGTACACGAAGCCTTCGAAAGTGATTCGAGAAAATGCGGATAACCGATTCTCGTGCGAAATTCATTCATTTTCGTACACGAATTGTACTCGAGTGATCTCAAAAATACAGTCCCCCCTACATAAGAAATCTACTCCCATCACATGAACCATTTTGTGGAACGTTGTGCTGAAAGTTAAAAGTGTTGTCATATTTGTTATAAATTTTGAATTTAATTTCTAGATGGAGACGATCTATGCCAGAAAGCATCAAACTTGAATTTCTGCTTGTATGGAGCGGATCCAGTGGTAAGAATATAGATTATTTTACACTGCTATTATAAAGTTGAAGCAAAAATTATTATGTTTGTATATTTTAACGTAAATGACCCCTAAACTTTTTGGGGGCCAAGACAATTCATTTGCAGGTAAATGTGGATAAAGTGAATAATCTTGATTATATAACTTATGTTCTAATGAACCAATACAATCCTTGAATTTCTCTCAGTTATGACGTAGGTATTGATAAGTGAATATACCTCCTGACGACGTGATAATATCGTTTTGGTATCTCGCCTCCTGTGATCATTTCCATAGTAACGGACAAGCTCAATGAAACGTCACTTAATTCTCCAAAACGCAGCGCTTTGGTTCAATTCCAAATATAATATTCAATTTCAAATATACAGGGTGTCCCAGCCGAGAGTGACCCATTTTAAATGCTTATAACTTTTATACCAGTTGTGTTAGCCACCTGCGGTTTACGCCATTCCTTTTCTCTTGGCCTAAAGTTTTTTCTAGTTGGTACCAAATTTTGTCTACAATTATACAGTGGGAGTAAAAAAATTGCCTTTTTTCGACATTGAAATTTTCAACTATTTTTAATGGAACACCCTGTATATTGCAACGTCATAATTAGGAGTCGTGTCTAAGGTATCCATATACCAATAAACATCGGTGTATAATATACCTACTATAATTTCAGTAAGATCTAATGCAGACTATCTTACGGGTGCTGTACTACCTACTGTTCTCCCCACAGGCCATTTTACCGTCATAAATTGTTTTTGTTCAACAAAGCATTTCTCATCTACTTGAATTTTTTGGAACAAATGAAATTTTTATTCGTCAACATGTCGCCTAGTATTATTCAATGAACCCTTATCCCAAGTCTTGAGCAATAACGCGGATCTTTATCTAAATGGTTGATAAATATTTCTGACTTCTGCCATGTATTTCAATTTCACGTCGGTATTTGTCAGATTTCGCAGAGGATTGAAAAATATTCTTTCTCCCGTCAAATGGATATGAATCAAAAGGAGTGGTAATCAAATATTATTTTTCATATGGAAAAGCGATAAAAGAGACTGAGAAAAAGTTGCATTTATAAGCAGAGCTTTTGCAAATCATCTTTGAAGTGATATAATTTTTATAAGTAGTATTTTTTTGACGGAATGAATACAGAATTGGGAATGTATTTAATCAAATGAGTGGTTCGTGTGATGACTTTTTTGAAAATTTATATCGGCTGAATTTGTGTAGTTCAAATGCTAAACTGTTTCCTTCAGCAAATTGACTTGGAAAACTGTCACCCTAAAAGCGCTTCACATTCGGTGTCGCGTTGCATTTACAGTTGACAAATTAATTCGTTCAATTGCTAAGCAACAGTTTCTCATTAAACAACTCAAAATTACTCGGTAATATACAAATTCCCTGTGCAGTTATAAGTGACCAATACCTGAAAATCAAAGCTGTCTCTTCCGGAGGATACCGGAAAGCGAATAGTAATTTCCTCCTATTAATCAAATGTAGACAAATCCACGGAGGGTTTGTTTTTAAGATGTTTGTTCGCTGTGATTGCATATTGATATAATTATCTTCTTTTTCAGAATTGGTATTTAGTTTAACAAAAACATACGCAAGTGGACAACGAGTTTCATTCCAATTTTTATAGCGACATTATGAATAAATCTATTAAATATTAAAGCAGAAAATTGTATTTTATTTTCATTTATGTTCCAATTTATAGCTCCATTTCTGGAACTATAATAGCTCATGTATATCGTATATACGTGAATATGGTTTGCGAATCACGACCCTCGGAATTCAGCAGCAATTTTCTTTATATCAGAAAGCTCTATTGCTATATAAAGCATTTTGAAGGACAATTCAACTCATGTATAAAAAATCGCATATGCCACAGTGCAATTGTCACTTTGGCAGCGACAAGAGTTAGCTGAAATTTTTACAGCGATAAATTAACTCCAATAATGTTAAAATGTCATATACCTGGAAATGTTATTGTCACTTTGACATCGATAAAAAAGGTGCATCATTTTTTATCGCTATAAAAACCTCTCTTCCTCAATTTCTAGTAAGCGGACGTCACTTTCACACAATGACAATGAGTAGAAATTATTGTTGTTGTTCATCGATATATTCTGTCGTTAATTTATCTTGCCAAAAACACTCGAACTTTTCTTTTATCAAATAAACTTCTCTTCAGCTTGAAGTTTTGGAAAAACTGTTTCGTTGAAAAGAGAAATTTATCCGATAAAAAAAAGCTCTTGTGTTTTTACTGTTGACAATTCAACTCATGTATAAAAAATCTCATATGTCACAGAGCAATTGTCACTTTGACAGCGGCAAAAGTTAGCTCAAACTTATAGCGATAAATGCACTCGTGGTTTTTCCACTTATGCATTTGTTACCATAATAAATAATTTGACATGTTTGTCAACAACTTATTGAATTTCTAAACACAAACAATGAGCCGATTCATTGAATTGTCCTGCCGAATTACACTCGATGTTTGTATTGATATCGGGTAAATTTGTGTTGTTCAACTTCTTAACTGTTTCCTTTAGCAATTTTACTCGAAAAACTGTCAACCTAAAAACGCTCCACCTTCGGTGTCGCGTTTTTAATATTTGACCGTTTTTCTCGTCTAGTTTCTAGGCAACAAATTGACTCGATAAAATACAAACCTCTTGTGCAAATATAGGTGTCAAAAATTCTTGGATCATGATTTTTTCGGAAAAAATAAGTACTGAAAATCAGCCATTTCTTTACAATTTTTGACACTTATCTAGATATATCAGATGGTAACAAAGTTTAAAAAGAACGGTGGATGGACAATGTTGTCTGTTCTTATTTCAGAACGGGACGGCTTGGAAAACCTCTACACAAGGTTCTGGATCTTTTTACTGAAAAATGTGAGAAGAAAAATGATTATTTTTCTTGTCTTTGTTGACATTGAGAATTGAGATTTCTATAGCAACAAAGATTCGTGTATCTAGTTAAAATTATCAACACTTGTTCAAATACTGTTGAAAATTGTCAAAATTTTGGTATGTTTTCCCGTTTTTTTTTAAGAAACAGTTTTAGTTTATGACAATAACCATCTCAGTTTGAAGTGGAAAATTTGTATCGTGAAAAAGTATTGAATAGTGTTTAAAAATCACGAAATTTTTGTTCTAATATGCTTCATTTGAAGTAAGCTTCTAAGCAAATTGAAAATTAACATGAAATTCCGAGGGTCACGAAGTCTACCAGAACTGCGTGTTTTGATAAATAATGTCCCAAACGATGTTCTGAAATTTTATATTTATCGACGGTTTGAATAAAATAAATCTATTCATTTGTGTCGATACTACCGATAATCCAATAACTCTCTCCCATTTCTAAGGTCCGTTTTCCTCTCCTTTGAAAAAAGCACTGCATCTGCTGAGATTTAGCTGGTTGTACAACGAAACGAAGTGTTTGTCAGTGATGAAAGTACGTTTCTCTTAAGAAAACACAACTTTTCTGAAAGCTGGATTTTCATGCATCCGTTATCCGATGATACGATAATCCTACAGCTCTCGTTTTGATTCAAAGTGTTCTTGCACCGTTTTGTGCGATAATAAATTTTTATATTTTGTCATCATACCTCAAAGCCCAAAATAAATTTGATGTTTTGAACGATATTGTACGAATTGATGACTTTGAGGAATACGTTTCTGTTATAGCAAAGAGTTGGAGATCGCAGCTTCTCCTCGATGATTGCGACACAGTTTCTTTATTGAAAAATAACTTCATTACCTACACCAACAAAGACCGGTACGTTTTGTTTAAATCGCAAATGTTTGAACAAATTATGAACAAATCGATTTTTCGATTCGGACAATTTGTTTATGAAAATATGGCCCATTTTAAATGTGATATAAAGTGATACTTTTCCGCACGCTAGCGGAGTTCAGCCTAGTCCAGGAAGTGGGTATTTTCTCAAAGTAAAAGCGTCCGGGAAGTGGGCACATCCCGGACGGTTGCCGGGAAAATATATTTTCCGACATTAAAATAACCTCAATGCGCGGCGTAGTTTCAATATCAAAACGAAATTTTTCACTCTACCTTATTTTATTGAATACGTATGACCTTTGTGTGTTTCGTTCCAACCGCACAAGAAATATGGGAAATGGGAATCACGCCGATGTATTGAATTATGTAACAAAAAGAGTATGGCCCCGGGAGAGATTTAAAATATCCATTCTAGAAGCACAATTCAATACTTTATCGATATCGTAAGTTGCATTTCATTATGCCGAGCAGGAATGCTATAAACGCGAATCTTGATATATTTACGAGATTCTATAAAACCAAACTAGGAGTTGGACCATAAGTTTCAGCTAGTTTTCCTTACATTCTATTCATATTTTTCTAGAAATATATGTTCAAAGTAGTACTGTCGTCGTTTGAATTATATTGCTCGGAATTTAATGAAACCTGGTTTATTTGTAGATTATAATTAGTTGAACTTTCTTAGAAGTTACTGAAAAAAAATTATAGCGAGAAAATACTAAAAAATGGGCTATATGCGTAATCGAACTAAAATAGTTATTTATGCAACAAGTGCAAAAAGTGAGTATTTTTTGCAAGCGACGTGAAATTGTCCAATGAGGTCTTTAGGCCGAGTTGGACAACACGTAAAACACGTTTTGCAAGAGTTGCATACAATATTTTTTCTACATTGATGCAAAAACTGCAAAATATAATATGTTGGGAACCTAACCTAACCTAATCAAACTCAAACCACTCTTCTTTTTTTTGTATCTTTATGGCCTCCACCTTGTCAGTACTCAATCATAGCTGGTTTTCGCCTTGACCATTTAAATTTTAAATAATTAAAGATTTTTGCAATAATTGTAACTCGTTGAGACTAAGTAGTAAGATATACATATATTATTGTTGTATTAAAGCAGGATCAGACACTTGCTCTGGATTTTTATTTTATTCAAATGTTTATGTTTGTCATAAATCATCACAAAACTGACACGAGAATGACAGATGAGTGCAACAAAAATTTTGTTGCACTAGTGCTAAAAAGAACCACTTTTTCCATTAAATGTGTTTCACAAAAGTGTTGTTTTTTTGTATGAATGTAGAAAAAAACTATTTTGAATTTTTTATTTTATGATATATTGAAATTAGCTTCAAGGGAATTTATGTCTTTTATTTAAACATTAATGTTAACTTATTATATTGACCAGAAGGCATCACAAAAGTATGAGGTAGGTTTTTTTAAATAGAGCACCCTATATTCATATATATCACATTGTACTATCATCAGTTCCTGACGAGTGTGCTAAGTTTGAATTGAATCTGTTCGTTTAAGGTGGGTCGCAGTTGAGTCCAAGAGAGCCGGTGAAGACATACATACATCAGACATACTCAAGGATAAAGAGGAGTAAATAGAAAAGTGTTTGATTATACAAGTGAATAAGGTAATAATTTTTTGACGATTGTGAATATTGTCGCCACAATCATAAAAGTCTAAAAGGGACTTGAAGCAATTTGAAAAAATTATCACCATCTTAATAAGGAGGGTGTTGTTACAATGTTGATCTTGTCATTGTTGTTGTGGATGTTTGAGTTTGTTATCGTTGCTTCTACCAAGTGTGTGGAAAAATTTCCTCATTATACAGTAAAACAATAACCAAAACTACATCTTCCAAATATTTCTTCAATTATTATTTTTTATTCACTTTCCACGTCTGTATAACCGTATTTGAAAACAACAAAATAATGGAAATATCTAATTTTTCAATGTTCATCGGCCTGTCTACAGCTTTCAATTAAAATCAATCCGGTTTTTCTTTTCAGCAAATTTGACCTAAGGCTCAGGTGCGTTCAACTAATAATCCTACAATAAAACTCAGTTACAGCGGATGAGTATTTCCCAGGGGCGATTAGGTGGGATAGAGGATCAGAAATGTCCTCGAAAGACACTTTATATTAAGCGAGCTCAAGCCGCTCTAACAGAAAATGAATAAATAAAAAAGGCCAATTAAAAAGCTGTATATTCGAATAAATACCCGAGGCCAATTTATTCCGCCTAAATGCAAAATGATTTTAATAACGTTTCTGGAATAAATTAGTTGTAGCACATCGTTAACGGCGTCGTGTGATTTAGAAAAAAACAGTGAGCTTGTTATACTCTATTTCACTCGAATTTTACTGTTAAGAATTCTTACTTTGTAAAATCTACTAATATTACTCTTTTTAATTGAACTCTTTCTAATTAGTTGTACTTTATTGGAAAAATATATATATAAATTCAGTCATTTCCCGTATAAGTTTGTTCTCCTTATTTAGTCTCCATGTAACGCAACTTGTTTGACATTTGACAGTGTGTCAACAGTGGTTGGCAGTTGACGAAAGAAGTATTAACTTCTCAATTACTTCGTGGGAAATTTGAAAAATCACTGACTGGTAACCCACATTTAGCTGATATTTTAATACTGGAATAGTTTTATATAATTTTTTCACTTCATGAATAAACCAAAACTGATACGACACTGTGCATGTGGGGCTAGTTTTGAGATATTTCAATAGAGAAATTTCCAATATTTTGATCAATCCAACTTTTGAACTAATTTCATGTGTTAAATAAAATTCAAGCTCGTGGAAATTTCGAGAGTTTAATTCAACTATCATTTAAATTTATCTCACGTGCGACATCTTAATTTATTTTGGGTTGGAATAATCGAACTTTGCGGTGTGGTTTTGTCAGATACTTTGTACAGTCTTAACATCCCGTCTTTTAGTTTGATTACCTTTTTGAATCTTTTTACTTACTCTTTGTAGTAATTAGCATGGTAATAAGCAGTTATTAGATAGACAAGAGTGACAAGAGATAGTTGTATATTTTCAAAATATACATGGTTCAGCGTTAAATGATGTTGTGAAACATGTGGAAGATGCTTTTGAACGGTGCTTCATCCTTTTAGGCGAGATCCTTTTAGCCTAAGTAACTGCTCAAAATTTGACAACTTCTGCTGGAGAATTGATAAACATTTGACAGCTCATACAAGAGACTCAGCTATGGACAAACTTATTAGGGTGAGAAAGACATTGCACTTCCGTCAAGAGTTGACAATTATTGCTTCTTCTAGCCAATTGAAAAGTTAAATTTAGAACAGTGGAGGCAGGTGAGAGTCGTCTTCATACCCAAACCGGGTCGTGCCACATATACGGTGGCTAAATCCTTTAGACCCATTAGCCTAACATCCTTTGTGTTAAAAACATTGGAGAGGGTGGCTGATCGGTACATAAAGGAAAAGGTTGGGCTAAGGTATCCCTTGCACAACAATCAACATGCGTTCAGGTGTGGCAAGTCAACTGAAAGTGCCTTACACCAACTGGTAACCCAGGTGGAGAAGGCGCTGGAAAATGGCATGATCGCCCTGGGAGCATTTTTGGATATACAGGGGGCGTTTGACAGCACCCCTGTAGAATCTATTTGTAGGGCTGCGACAAATCATGGAATAGAGCCAATGATCACTCACTGGCTTGGGGCCATGTTGGGCAATCGTACAGTAGAGGCCACATGGAAGGACCATGTGGCAAAAGTGATCGTCGCTAGAGGATGTCCGCAAGGGGGTGTTCTCTCGCCCACATTGTGGAACCTAGTCATTGACGAGCTAATAACTCTTTTAAACGGTGAAGGCTTTCTAACGATAGGGTATGCCGATGATATCGTTGTCCTTGTTGTTGGAAGGCATATTACCGTTCTCAGGGACCTCATGCAAAGGGCTCTGAATAGGGTACATGGGTGGTGTAACGAACACGGACTTGCAGTAAATCCTGCCAAGGCTGAGATAGTTGCTTTCACCAAAAAAAGAGGTGTAAGACCTGAGGGTCTGAATCTTGATGGAGTACCACTGCCTGTGGTTGAGCAGGTGAAGTATCTGGGAGTGATCCTTGATAAATCACTGACATGGAAGGCTCATCTTGACAGTCGCCTAAGCAAGGTGACAAACACGTATTGGGCCTGTAGGAGAGCCATTGGTCCGAAGTGGGGACTGACCCCCAAAACGATCATATGGTTTTATAGAGTGATCATGCTGCCTATGCTCACATATGCGGCTCTGGTCTGGTGGCCGAGGGTAACCTTGGTGACGGCTAGATCGCAACTGACACGCCTTCAAAGGGTGGTCAGTTTGGGGGCAACTGGCTGCATGAGAACTACACCAACTGCTGCGATGGAAGTGATCCTTGGTCTTCGGCCTCTTCACCATGTGATCGAGGCTGAGGCGGGGAGGGCTTTTCTGCGCTTAAAACAGCTGGGATACGTGCGAAGAGGGGAAGAGTGCAGGCACGTCAAGAAGCTCCGGCTTCTGGAAGATATTCCAGTTCTGGCTCGAGCACCTGACGAATGCCTGCGAAAGTACTACTTCGCAACTCCGTACAGGACCATGATCCGGGATAGAGAATCCTGGGAAAAAGAGAGGAATACACAGCCTAATGGGACTGTCTGGTACACAGATGGCTCATGCTCCGGTGATAGAGCAGGGGCTGGAATTTACTCTAGGAACCCAAGAACACAAGTTCGTGTACCATTGGGTGATGGTGTATCTGCATATCAGGCCGAGTTATATGCTATCTTGGAATGTGCGCAGATAAACCTAGACAGAGGTTATGTGGATCGACGCATAACCATATACTCCGACAGTCAGGCAGCAATTAAAGCCCTGAGTGGGTGCACCAGCAACTCAGGACTCGCTAATGAATGTCGAGAACGACTTGCTAATCTTGCAAGGCGCAATGTGGTGCGGCTAGAATGGATTCCAGCCCACTCTGGTTTTGAAGGCAACGAGATGGCGGATGCACTGGCTGCGGAGGGGGCGGCAGCTCCCTTCTGCGGCCCGGGCCCGACCTTGGGCCTAACAAAACAAAGAATACGCAAGGAGTCGAAGAAGTGGCTGAAGAATCAGCACCTCGCTCATTGGAATGCTCTGCAGGGTCCTAGGCAATCCAAACTTTTACTGAAGGGATGGACTGATGGACACACTAGAGCAGCTACTGAACTACCAAGAAGTAGGCTAAGGAAGATAGCAGGACTCCTAACGGGGCACTGCTGTATGATGAAACACCTCCACAACTTAGGAGTAGAGGAAAGTTCCCTATGCAGGGGTTGCGGCATGACTGATGAAACGTCAGTCCATGTTCTCCTAGAGTGTCCACACTGGGCTGTACTACGCAGACGAATCTTCGGAGTCCCTGTTTTGGCCCCTGGAGACACAAGCAGGCATCCATTGAAAAAGGTTGTGGCCTTTATTGAAGGGCTCGGCTTTATGGATGTCTAGGTAGCAGGAATGGCACAATGGGCCCGCCAGTGGCCTCAGTGCCGGAACCTTGGCTTGAGTTTGTCCAGGACAAGGTTCGCCTGCAAACTTAGTAGTAGTAGTAGTAGTAGTGCATGTGGGGCTAGTTTTGAGATATTTCAATAGAGAAATTTCCAATATTTTGATCAATCCAACTTTTGAACTAATTTCATGTGTTAAATAAAATTCAAGCTCGTGGAAATTTCGAGAGTTTAATTCAACTATCATTTAAATTTATCTCACGTGCGACATCTTAATTTATTTTGGGTTGGAATAATCGAACTTTGCGGTGTGGTTTTGTCAGATACTTTGTACAGTCTTAACATCCCGTCTTTTAGTTTGATTACCTTTTTGAATCTTTTTACTTACTCTTTGTAGTAATTAGCATGGTAATAAGCAGTTATTAGATAGACAAGAGTGACAAGAGATAGTTGTATATTTTCAAAATATACATGGTTCAGCGTTAAATGATGTTGTGAAACATGTGGAAGATGCTTTTGAACGGTGCTTCATCCTTTTAGGCGAGATCCTTTTAGCCTAAGTAACTGCTCAAAATTTGACAACTTCTGCTGGAGAATTGATAAACATTTGACAGCTCATACAAGAGACTCAGCTATGGACAAACTTATTAGGGTGAGAAAGACATTGCACTTCCGTCAAGAGTTGACAATTATTGCTTCTTCTAGCCAATTGAAAAGTTAAATTTAGCTAGTGGTGGTAAATAATTTTTTCTATTATGAATCTAGGACAATAATGGACAAATTCAAATATTTTGAGAATCTAGGGATTTAAAGTTCAACAAACACTTGTGCAACATAATTTTGTTTACTCAGGAGATTGTCATATAAAAGTCTTAGAAGATTGAGGAAATGTGTGATTCTACGTATTGAACATTTGTTGTTATTTTCTCAAGTTGTTTTGTCGTGAATTACTTTGGTTATTCGTTTTTGTGTTAATGAAATGTAGTTTATTTTTCAGGGTTTTGCTGCTATTTTTGCTTTTATTATGTACGTTTTCAATGAAGTTTTTTATGGTTTAACATAGTGAAAGATTATTTTTATAAATGTACACTGTACCGATCAAATTATTAATAATTTACTAATAATACATTATGCTTCCTGTAATCGTACATTCAAAATAAACGTGATCGCGCCTATAGGTGTGCAGTGCGAAATAAAATTGCCCGTAGGTTCACTATTCCAGAAATATAAATAGCAGCCTTAATAACCCTCTGCGCCTCTGCGAAATCTACACCACACTCCGTAATTTGCAATGTGGTAATGAAACTTCTTCCAGCATTAAATGCACTTGCGTCGTTGACGGCTATTTGTCAAAAGCTACAAACTAAACAACCAAATCACAAGTTCTTGAATATTGCAACGATTTAAAATTTGAATAATGCTCAGTCTCAAACTTCCATTAAGTTGCTTCCAACACTAGCCATAATCTATTGAGTCACAAATTTTGGTTAATTAAAACTCGGTTTAAAGTAGAGATTTACTTGTTGGATGTACTTAACGTGATAAGGTATTCGAACAAATAACTTCATTCTAATAACTTCATCGTGCATAATATGCCTATTAACGCCAAGGAGATTACGAGACAGTTTTGACATGTTTCATTGGAATACTTCCAAAAGTTATACTTTAAGCTACACTGATAAGTTCTAAAAGTGGATTTTACATACAAAAGCACCAAAATCAAATTAATTGAGGTTAAAGCCTATGATGAAAGTCAATTTATATCTTGATATCTTCTGTATGTTCCTTGTGGTATATTATTCATTCTTTTTTTAATTTCTTGGGAAATTAAACCACAATATTTTTGAATTCTTTATTTCAACGTTTCGGTAGCGTTCCAGCTACCGTTTTCAAGAAAAAATAAGTAAAAATTGATTTTTATTCCTAACTGACACAACGGAAAAAATTTGACAACTAGACAATCAAAAAAATTGTCTAGTTGTCAAATTTTTTCCGTTGTGTCAGTTAGGAATAAAAATCAATTTTTACTTATTTTTTCTTGAAAACGGTAGCTGGAACGCTACCGAAACGTTGAAATAAAGAATTCAAAAATATTGTGGTTTAATTTCCCAAGAAATTAAAAAAAAAAAAAGAATTTATATCTTGGTTTAGATTTATATGCTACAGGCCAAACCGTTTTTTAGGACGAACTAGTTTTTCCTGAGTGCATTCGGATAAACTAGTTTCTCCTTTGTTGTACTGGCAGACTCAGAAACTCAGCTGAATAAATCTATGAAAATTCAAGCGGATTATAGCGATAGTAACAGACTGGACATCTATTCTTGAATAATGAGCAGCATAGATTTATGGTGAATGATCACAGGAGACGATCGTTGTTATATTCTTGTCACGTCGACCACCGTGAAATGTAGTGTACTGAATTAGTACAATTCAAATATCTAGAAAATCGTTTTTAAGATCAAAGAAGTATAGCTTGTTTCTACAGAAATGATGGGACTATCCAAATTAAATAAGTAAGTTGTGAAATAATGAGCGATAAAAAATTTGTAGCTGATTTCATCTAATTCATATGGCGCATGTGGCGACATCAACGAGTTAACTCAAATCCTCTCACACATTCTTGTCTACCCTTACAAAAACTAGCTCATACCCAATTTTCAAGTCATTATGTAGAAAAGTAGCTGATCTATTAACAAAAATCTATTTTATTTTTTTCGCTTTAACATCCTGTACCTCAATAAGGAGCAGACTAATACCTATTATTGTTAATGAAAATATTATTATTTTGGCCTTCTGAACGTAGATTTACAATTTGGCCCATTATTTATGAATCACCCTGTATAAACGTAGGAGAAATAATTCAAAATCACTTCTGTAAAAATTTTTTCCGTTTACCGAAAACTACGCCAGGTTACATTTTGAGAGCTGGAATAAAATTGGTAAAAATTGGGTATTATATTATAAAACAGACTCTAGAATATTTATTAAAGAATAAAAAGTTACATTCAAATAGATTTCCCAAGATAGCACTGGAGAGAACGTGTCAACTAAACCAGCAGAATAAAACAGTATCAAAATATAACTGGATCAGCCAATTAAATGACATCCTACATAATAACGGAGCCTTGGAACTTAATATTGTTACTTTTGACTCGGGCACAATCAGCACTATAAGAAAAAATTGAGCGACATAGTCATATAGAAGATTGGAGCAAAATACTTTTAAGTAGGTACACTCCGCGTCATAATATAAAACTGGTACACTTTACATTCCCTATGTAAACCAAACTTAACTAATCAAAATCACAAACAGTCACATGTGTCAAATTTGTCAAAGCGCATTATCCACGATGCCAGCCCATTTAAGTGAATTTAATAGAATGCGAATAATTTCCATAATAAAGGATGGTTGGTCCATTAGACGACTTGTCCAAGAGTTTACTGGTAGCAAAACCATGATTGCAAACATTAAAAAAAGGTAAGATAACGATCAAACTGTTAACTGAAAAAGATGAACTATAAGACCATTTATAACTATAGCGGAGCAAGACGAAGCATCAGCTGATTTATTAAGGGAAAATCCATTCCATACTGTAAGACATACAAAAGTTGCAGAGAACTTATTAATAATAATGGGGGTATGACACGTTATTAATTATTGAATGAAAACTTTCATGGCTTCCATGCTACCATGGTCTATAATCTATTTGTTAATTCATCCATTTGAAATGTTTTAATTTTGAATTACGAGGATCTCGTGTCTAAAACTGAGACTGTAAACTTTCCCATTGTAATTGTGTTGTTATTTTTGAAATGTCATGGTTACAAATGCACAATTCTTTAAATCAGGTTTTTTAACTTTTCTCAATTCTGTTGTACTGAAGCATAAAGGTACATTTACATTCAATTACGCGCGTGCTTAAGTTTGAAAATTTACTCGCTTGACATATATGACGTCCCCATGTATCCATTTACATTGAAAATTTTACTTTTGCTTAAGCTTGAAATTTTCAATGTAAATGGATACATGGAGACGTCATATGTCAAGCGAGCAAATTTCAAACTTAAGCACGCGCGTAATTGAATGTAAATGTACCTTTAGTTTTCTGCATCTATTGCATGTCCAGCCGTATTAAAGGTATTTTACTTTCGTCTAGCTCTACTTTAGTTAAAACAAGTATTCTATTTCCTATTTTTCCTACAATTGTTTGATCATTGTCTCACCTCTTTTTTAGTCAGTCATCTAATAAGCCAACCAAATTTTATTTTATTCATTACAATATTTCTAAATTTAAGCTAGTTACGGTTTGTGTATAAATGATATAATAGATTTTTGTTCTTTCCAATTTGATTTATTTCTTCAGGTACAAAATTTAATTCCATTATTACATCTACTAACATTTTTGTGCCCTAGAAATTAAATCATAACAGCTGGTTTAGCATTGACAATTTTTAAAAGATCAATTTACACAACACTATTTTCGATTTCAATAGTTGTACCAGTTTTATATGACTCTCCGTGTACCTACATATTGCCCAATGATCAGCAAATTCTACAAGGCCAACACCCTTTCTATTGTAAAAATCACTTAGATCTTGCCATATCACTACATATTAAACGCTTAATTTCACAGATACGCACTCACAATAGTAATAAAATATACATATGTATGTTAATAACATTGCATTCACAACAAAAACTAATGACATATGTACTATTTGTAACTGTCTTGCTTTAGAATCTCTACAACACTTATTTTTTGTTTGTCCAGTGTATGAAGGAATTAGACGTACCCTTCTTGAAATATTTCAATCTGAAACTGACATTAAATCAATAATAAATAATGATTTTGAACCAAAAATTCTCTATCAAATATTATGACATAATAAAGAAAATATCAAAAATCAGGTCTTCAATTGTAAACGAATAATATCATCTCACTCTTGTCGAGATATTATATGTTATCCAAACCTAATCTGCTATATAATTTATTATTAAAATATATACATTTTTCATAAAAATTAACAAACACTAACTTATAATCAAACTGGATCATCAACAGTGATGTGGATCACATCAAGTATGTACTAACAAATTTTATATCCATGGTAAATTTCACGTTTAAAACGTTACTTTTTTTCCATTTCACTCAACTAATCGAGAAATGTATCAAACAGAAACTTTATATAGACGCAGTTCATTTTAATGATACTCGTGAAATTTCCGAGTTTTCTCAAACGAATCGGCTAATTTTTTATTTTATTTTTTAATTCTCTTTCTTTGACTGTTACTACTGAAAGGCAAGAATTACTATCGCTAGAAATAATCCATTTAAATTCTGAGAGGTAATTTAATGGGACACATTCTTGAAGAAAACTATGTCATAAAGGAAAGTTATGTGCAGATTTTATTCTTCGGGCTACGAGTGCAGTTGGCAAAACGCCCGAAGTTTTATACAAATCATTATTTTAATATGGAAGAGACGGAGGTAGATGAATTTGCTGAAATCCGCTAATCAGGATAGCGTTTAGGATCTTGGCAGGAGACGGAGTATAAAAAAGACATAACCAGCTTATATCCGAGTTCCATGTACAGAATTATAAAAATACGTTTGCTGATTTTATCTATTTAATGTGCTTTGGAAATTATTTGCCATAAATATATTTTTTACGCATGTAGTAATTTTTGATCTAATCTCATTCAATTGTTGTATTCCACTCACATAAATAAAAAGGTTCTACTTATATGATAATAATTAATATTCTGCATCAAGCAAACAAAACGAGTATTTTGACAAGAAACTCAAGCAGAAACATACTTTTGGGCCCACTACCCAACAAATCCTTAAACGTACACTTGTCGACATTCTCGTGAAAATGTTTGAAACTCCTTTTTATTTTTATGTTTTTTTTCCACAAGAGAAACATCAGTACTATATTATTGAGTAATCATTCATAAAAAAATGAAAAATTTCATGTAACTGTAATTTAGCAATAATTCTGCGACCTGTTTTATACAACAAATTATTGCTTCTACTAAATTAAAATACTGGTCAACTATTTCAACCTCACTTTTTCAGATCGTAACCTAATCTTCGCAAAATTCTTGCAATAACTTCCTGGTGCAAATATTGTCAACCATTTTAACCTCCCTTTTTTAGATCCTCGCGGAATCTTCACAAAATTCTTGCATTAACTTGGTTAAGACACTGTTAACTATTTTAACCTCACTTTTTCCAGATCCTCACGTAATCTTCACAGAATTCTTGCATTACCTTCTAGGTTAAGATACTGATAACTATTTAACCTCACTTTCTTCAGATCCTCAAGTAATCTTCACAAAATTCTTGCATTAAATTCTAGGTTAAGATACTGATAACTATTTTAATCTCCCTTTTTTAGATCCTCAAGTAAATATCACAAAATTCTTGCATTAACTTCTAGGTTAAGATACTGATAGCTATTTTAACCTCACTTTTTCCAGATCCTCAAGTAATCTTCACAAAATTCTTGCATTAACTTCTTTGTTAAGATACTGTTAACTATTTTAACCTTACTTTTTTCAGATCCTCAAGTAATCTTCACAAAATTCTTGCATTAACTTCTTGGTTAAGATACTGTTAACTATTTTAACCCCACTTTCTTCAGATCCTCAAGTAATCTTCACAAAATTCTTGCATTAACTTCTAGGTTAAGATACTGATAGCTATTTTAACCTCACTTTTTCCAGATCCTCAAGTAATCTTCACAAAATTCTTGCATTAACTTCTTTGTTAAGATACTGTTAACTATTTTAACCTTACTTTTTTCAGATCCTCAAGTAATCTTCACAAAATTCTTGCATTAACTTCTTGGTTAAGATACTGTTAACTATTTTGACCCCACTTTCTTCAGATCCTCAAGTAATCTTCACAAAATTCTTGCATTAACTTCTAGGTTAAGATACTGATAACTTTTTAATCTCCCTTTTTTTAGACCCGCACGTAATCTTCACAGAATTCTTGCATTAACTTCTTGGTTAAGATACTGTTAACTATTTTAACCCCACTTTCTTCAGATCCTCAAGTAATCTTCACAAAATTCTTGCATTCACTTCTAGGTTAAGATACTGATAACTATATTAACCTCACTTTTCTCAGATCCTCGCGTAATATTCACAAAATTATCTCATTAACTCCTAGGTTGAAATATTTTTCAGATCTATTTCTTAAGCGATGCACATAATTCTTACTTATGAGAGATCATAAAAGGAAAGTCTTTTAATGTAAACTCCATTTATAATTACTGTCAAGAAAAACCTTATACAAAACACTTATGAAATAACTGTACTTATATTAAACTTTTTGAAAAAAATAAAACTTTTTGACGTTTCGCTTTTCATTCAGCTTTGTAATTCAAAGTTTTCCTTTCCAAAACTCTTTTATTATATTCCAAATAGGTTTTCCCTTTGACACTAAGTTGTCTCCTTTTGTTTAGAATGGAAAGTGATGAAGTTTCCTCATTTTCCATTTACCTCGTCACCTTTTCAATGTTTGGAAAACTGACACCTGCGGCAAAAACAACACGTGTCTGAACTTTTTTAATATTTATTACAGGTTTATTTTGTAATACCTTCCAGCTTATAAAATGAATAACATTTGCCACGATTTTCGAATCTGCATTCCAAACTTTTCTCTCCACTTCCGAGTTAAATCCAATAAAACTCTTGACAATACAGTGAATTTTGCAATGCGACAGAAACATTAGAGATAACCAAATTATAGAGGTTCACCCGATCTACTGTCGCTTATCGATTTTTAATGTCAGAACAAGTTTTAAATGTTTTTTGTGTTTATGGTAGCATTTATTTCAAACGGATATTAGAAATAGTGTAATAAACTTGGTGGATTTCTCGAAAAATTATATTTTATTATGAAGTCGCATCAATAAAACAATTTCCAGCGAGTCTTCTGGAGCGGCGGATTAAATTGAAATGAAAAAACTCAAGATGGTTGGAAATAATTTTTAAAATTGTGATGAAAAATGCCGAGAAACTTAAAACTCTGGAAAATAAAATTACTACTAGAGCTGAGAAAATTTAATAATTGCATATTTTTCACGTAGTAAAAGGTACAGCTATTTTTATAAGTAAAAAAAACGGGAAAGCTAAATTGAATTTTCCACTGCCTCCATAAAATAATTTTAAACAAATAATTTGTTTGTACCGGGTGTCCCAATAAGGGCCATATCTCGGGAACCGTTTATACAGATTCGATAAAAAAAAATTATCACAAAAGTTACCTCGAGAAAAACCTGGAAATTATTCACAGATTTGTAGGTCCACCGCCAGAGAGCGGATGGTACAAGGTCATATTTTGTTTAATGTAATCTTTTATAAGCTGATCATAAATGAGATATTTTTTTCTCTATTTTTGTATGTATCCTTAAATTCTCTCAATTTCTCCCTATTTACACATGGATGTGGTATTTTTTCTATCCTTCTGGATTGTGTTCCTCTCCTGCACATGCCTCAATATTTTAGTTTAATAATATGGGTGAGTTATTTAAGGGAGCCTATGTACACCCAGACATTATTCCAGCCAACAACCAACAGCAAAATTCGAAAATAATAAAAGCCAATATCTCGCAACAAACCAAAAAGGTACCTACAATATGAAAAAATAGGATATGTTAATAGTTATAATATCAAAGTATTATGAGAAAATATGTAAAAAAGCATAAGTACTACAGATTAATCAATCATTTACAAAAAAGCCAGCAAAAATGTTTTAATAAGGAATGCAATACTAAAGTTGGGATAAAGATTCAAGTAAGACTGAATAAACTCAAAACAAAAAGAAGAACAAGATCTACAATAACATAAGACAATGGATAAAAATGCAAATGCGAGTGCTGAAAATGAACAATAAGGAGAGTGGAAGACTATTTGGATACAAGAAGCCACAGTATGAACGAAATAAAGAACCTGCAAAAATAGACAAGCAAGTTGGGTCTTACTACTTTGAAAAAATATGTTTAAAAATAAAAATAAAGATAAAAATATAGAAGAAACAATCAAGAGTCGTGAAGAAGACGTGGAAGAACCGCCAACTCATAAGGAAGTCTGAGAAATAATCAATCAACTGAACAGTTACTTCGATTCCTTTTCAGCCATTTGCATACCAGTGAATGGGGTGCTTCCTGAGTCTGGTAATGGCCTTCTCATTGCTTTTTATTGCTTAATTCAATATAGAATTTCTTTGAAAAGTTGTACTTTTTAACAGTATGTATGTTATTCTTTCGGCAACTTTTACGCACCCTTCTAAGCGATCGGTAATTGCAGCTGACTAACATTTCAATACATTTGCATGAGTTTTCTTCTTCATCTACCAGTGTCATTTTAGTCCTTGGAACAGAATTTTCCCGAGTAAACTTACGGGACTCTTTTTCAAAGTATTGTGTGATCTAGTGCAAAATGAATTGTGGGCTGCAATCTTACTTAGTCCAGCCCTCGAGGTGGGTTATTCTTTATCTGCTATGAACGTGTATTCTTTACCGACAAGATTTTTGTAAGATCTGATTTTCTGTATTAATCCTAAAGATGATAAAACAGCACAGCATAATCTGTGATTGTTTCAGTGTAATACGAATAAGGTTGGTGAAGTTCCTTGGTAGAACTTAAACCTGGAGATTCATGAATTCAACTTCTTCAAGAAGTTATTCTGGTGAAATGAAAATTGGTGTTAAATGAAATCTAGCTTAGATTAATTCACTTAATTTCTGTAACAGCATTGTATTTTTTATTAAAACAGAGATAATATATAAGTGTGCTTGCAGCACAGTTCTTCATTATCAGAATAAGTAGCAGCAATACATTCTTTTTTAAACTCTGTCGTCAAAACTCGTGAAAATGCAGTAAATTAAAATGTAAATTCTTGCAGAATTTTTCATCAAAATGGAATTTATTCATGCCTTTCTGTTATTTAAAACGTTTGGCAGAACTGTTTGTGTGGAACTTGTATTAGTATGTTGTTGTTTCCAACTTTTATCAAATAAACTCCTAAAGACAATAAAAATGCGTCTACAAACTAACGAAATGCATTTAGACAAACTGGGAGAACAGCATTTACATGCTAGATGTAACTATAGTAAAAAGGAAACTGAACAGCGTGAGGTCAACCCAACATCTCCTGAGGAGCACAAATGTCAAGCGGTTCATAGACCGACAGAAACCCTGCGCATGCTTTTAACAAGAGAACTCTCAGCCTCCAATGGTCCTGATCCTGCAGGACTCGTGGAGTTCAGTAGACGCGTTGCTGTGTTACAGGAGTAGGTTTTTTCGGTGGATCCTGCTAGATATCGTCTTTGTCGGTCGTTGAATGTCTCGAATCGCGCGCGATATTTTTCTCTGAAATTTTATCCAGAAATTTGGCTGAATTTATTTGTGAAAAAGACTATAGAACTTTTGGTATTTTATTTGGTTTTTGTGTGATTTGTTTCACGAGTTGAGGGTGAAAGAGGATTTTACAAGCTGTAATAAGTGTCGTGTCACGAGGCTTTTAGTTTAGCTTTAGGTAAGTTGAAGAAACTGAAAGAATATTTCAATTTTATAAAAATGGCAAACATGAGTTATATTTCAATGTATTTGAATGATTTATTCAATTATTTGAAAATGATTTTTGGAATCGAGTACACTGACAATATTCTGTTTGAATTTAAATAGATTTATAAAAATTCTGTAGTGGTAAACCAATTTTATCGTTAAATAAATTATTATCAGTATGTAATCAAAACATTATCCAATTTCCATGTAATAACTTTTTTCCTTTATTTTTATTTAAACATATTTTCCATTATAACCAAACAAATAGAGCCGCTAAAGTTCGATGATGCATCAAATGCAACAAGTCTTGGATGCTAACAACAGATCTTTGAAAATAAAATAGATGACGCTTTTAGTAGATGAAATTGTACTTCATCTCTGGGAGTGTTCAAACTTCGAGACGTTAATTAAGCTCGGAAAGATAATGCGATCTTATCGACGTGTACAATACAACATTTTTTTCAATAGCAATATATAAAATTCAGGTGAAAAATAAAATTTCAAAGAAAATTGTTATTTTTGGCAAATATTTTTGTGTAGTGAGTGAATATGAACTGTATGGAAAATAATTAACAGAAGAAGAGGAAAACCCACCATCACATGTGAAAGATGCAACGTTGCAAGCAGATAGTTTATTATTGTCCCCAAAAATCTAGGATAATGTATTAGAAGTTCAATATTGATGAAGGATACAAAAGACAAAGCATTATATCATAATGACGGATAGTCAAGAAGCCATTAAGGCATTGAATCAGCTCCAAGATGGTGTGGGAATGCCTAGACAAACAAACTAGGCAAGAACAATATAGTTTTACCTTATTGTGGATTCCAGGAACCACTGGAATAAGAGGAAATGGAATAACAGATGAACTAGCAAAGAAGAGAACTGAAATACCTTTCTGGGGGCCTTAACCCATTTGCGGAATCAGCCCCAATGTATTATTGGAAGAAATAGGTGATGCCGAAAGAAAGAGAGGATCTGACCATTGGAATGATCTAGTAGGGATTATACAATCAAAGATTCTTCTGGGTGACTACAACCTGTTGAGATCAAATGAATGCATAAGTCAAAGTAAAACTGCGCTAAGAGTTTCAACAGGGTTCCTAACGGGACATTGCCGCCTGAATGGGTAGCGAAAAAATGTTTAAAATAGTGGATGAAGAAGAATGTAAAATGCACTCCAGAATCCTAGAGTACAGTATCTGGGAGATTGCTGGATAGAAGAGGAACATTTACCTTAGTTGAAGCATGCAGATATCCTAAAATTCCTCCGGGAAATGGGACTATTGGAGCTACTAGCTTCTGAGAGTCTCCTCAGAAACTAAGTAAAAGTAAGGTGGTGCAATAGATCTTTCAGGTCTTAGTGAAGAAGAAGAAATACCAGTCTTTCAAAAAGTAGAATAGCATTGAGAATTGGAAATTGGGAAAAAAGCTTTCATTAAAAAAAAAGGTGGTTCATTCATTTTGTATATTAGAAAAATAGTAAGTTGTAATCGTTTCGGGAATTTCACCATCACCTGTACTCAAACGATACGCCAAAAATTCTCAAATTCCACAGCCCGACTTATCATCCACTTTTCTATAAAGATAATAATCAATCAAACAAGTTGTTGTTTATGATGTATGTCAAAATCAAATTAACGATGTTCAAAGTTTAACGCTTTTAATTAACACTCGATTCTCCTCATAAAATTTCAATACCGCGGGCTGAAAATAAAAATTGTTTTCTTTAGGATGTAAATTATTCATTCTAACAATGAATGCTTGCAACGAATTTGTTTGTCGACAAAGACTTCACTGGTGTCTCTGGAAAACACAAAATTATAACCATTGGATGGTGAAGGAGCACTAAAAGCTTTCAGTTGTAAATTAAAACTAAATCAAGAGTGCGAACAAACTTCAAGACAACAGGCAAGGAAGAACGGGATAAATCTAAGTAGTATTTGGTACATTGAAAAAAGGAAGTGGAGGAAATTACCAAGAAATATAAACACTACTTCACTAAGGAATTTTTTCAGAGGTGGTTTTTTTCGTTAAATTGACAGGCAACAAAATTCTTATTGGTTCACGTCAGCATACTTCGACAAAAAATATCTCTAGTGTAATCATTTCCAACCAATCAGAACGATCAATTTAGTTAAGTTACCCATATATAAAAGTTACCTCGTATGATTTCGATATTACCTGATTATACATAGAGTAGCTCTACCAATCGAAAATTTTACAATGCCTCAATTTCCATAGTAACCATTTATCCATGGTAACCACATGAACATCAATATACAATAACACACAAACTAACATTACCGTCAAATTCTGACGTTTATCAAAAATGAGTCGATTTAGATTGTATGGTTCATTCAATAGCCTTTTTGGTGTCCGTCATCGTTTGTGACGTATAACCGGATTTTCGGTATGTCGTTTATTTTATTTGCTATTTTGACATATATCTAACCTTAAATTTGATTAATAAAATCCTCAGGATCGTATTCAGCCAAATTTGAGGAAGTTATGGAATTAATAATTGCTAGCTTCTTTTTATAAATGAAAATACTGGAAATCTTTCAATATGCTGATGTTTTTCCGTGTATCCATGCATATTTTTGTATTATTCAAATAAATATAACAAGATACTCACTTTTCATAAATGACAATTGACCGTAAACAACAAAGGACAGACCTGACGAGAGCTGTCAGTGGGACAGTAGAAAAAGATGCAAGAGCCATTGCCAATACGAAAGCTATGTTTGCATCCAATTTTGAACAAAAAATTTTTTCCCGATTGATAGGTCGCGCTTGCGCTTAATCTAAACATCAACCAATCAAGTTTTTGTAAGTCAATGATTAGGATTGACGTTTGTAATACATTTAAACGGTTCATTATTGTGATATTTCGATTGGGATTAATCACAGACCTGCCCTTTTTTCTATTTCTTTCGACGTATTGTGTTAAAAAGACATTAACACTCGATGACGCTCACCAAAAAGGTTATTGAATTAACCATATTATAGTTTGTATTGTACCAATTTGTATCTAAATTAATATTGTTTATATTCATTCAACAAATAATCGTATCTAATATTTACATACGTATACCTACTTCAGAATAATATTTCAACTGTCAAACTGACACTCACTGTAACTATGCAACAAGTTATCGATGTATAACCCATTTTTTTATCTATGGTATAACCCATGTATAACCTGATATTTTGAAGTACAGTATTACTACTGAATAATTTTAATCTTGATTAAGATTTTCTGAAATTAGAACAGGTTGAAAATATTATTACAACCAAAATTTATCTTTAAACTAAAAACTTAAATAATTCTCAAAGACGCTGAAAAGTTTAAAACTATTGTCCCAGATCTCGTGCCATCAAAAAAGAATAGCAAAATGTTAGTTTGTATGTAAGGTAAGAAAGTCCAGTCGGAAAATTTTTATATTTGTGAAATATCTTAAAAATGAGATATGGGATATCAACACATTTTTTTAATTATTATTGCGAAGTAGGTCAATTGAGAATGTGGGGAAAATTTGGTTCATAATGAGGAAAACGGAAACATGTCGAACATCGATCTTAATTTGACCGGAAATTTTGAATTCGAATTGTGCGAATACAAAAATAAATGTCAGACAAAAATTATGGTCAGCTTTAGCAGTCCGACGTTGCGAACGTTTTTTATGGGAGGATTAAAGCATGGAACGTGACAATGCTGGGGAGCGATGAAAAAATTATTTTGGTACAAATTATGTTATTCCTGCATTGAAAATTTACTGTTTTCCTAAAAAGTATTGGACACCTTATGGTGACAAAGTGAAACATCCACCACATGACTTTATAAGTGTTGAATGTCGTTTTAAATATTTGTACGATTATTTTTTTCATATCATTTCCAACCAATCAAAACGATTAAATCTGTTAAGTTACCTTGTATAATATTAAAAATTTCACAAGTTATTATACATAGAGTAGCTGTACCAATCGAAAATTTTACGTCAATTCTTCAATTTCTATAGTAACCACTCATCTATGGTAACCACATCGACATCAGTATACAACAGCACACAAGGTATGTACCATTACCGTCAAATTCTGACGTTCATCAAAAATGAGTCGAATAATCTGTCAAACTGACACTCTTTGAAACTATGCAACAAGTTATCGATGTATGACCATGGTATGACCTGATTATTTTGAAGTACCTACTTATAGTATTACTACTGAAAAAATTCAAATTTGTTCATACGGACTCCTGATAAAACTGTAGAGGATTTTGACTAGGAGACATGATATTCATACTGGAAACAGTTTTCCATCTCAATACATAGTTTCCAATGATTCCCATTGTGGTTGTATCTTAGCAAAGAGCTTTTAATAGACTCAAATTGAAGTTTTTTGTATTTTTTTTCCTATTACGGGAGGTGTGACACCCAAAAAATAGACTTTATGGAATAACTGGAGCTATGAAAACATAATTTGAGCGATGAATTAGATGAAGTAACACAAAAAATATTTGGATAAAATTTGTTGTAGAAAAACTGGTGCTTTTTCCTAATATAGTTTTTCTTTTTTGCACCTTACACTCTACCTTGAGTGGTTTTACTTATTTTGATAATTTTTGCGATTTTTATTACCATTCCATATTTTCTTTGATATTTTTTTTTCTGAATCAATCCCGTATATATATCCTGAAAGTTTTTCTAGTTATTCTTCTATTTGTGAACTATAATTGGACTGGGTTGCCTTGGAAACCTTACGTTTTGGTTTGATGATATTTATTTTGTTCTTCTTTTCAGCTATTCATATTTATGGGAAATTTTACGAACTACTCAAATTTCCGCTTCAATTCAATACTTCTACAACTTCCTTTTGTTTCCAAGCATTTAAAAGAGTAGGAAACTACGGAGTTTCAATGAACAAAGTTGATTTTATTTCATAACAAAAATAAACTCACATCAAAAATCTGATTGTTGTCGAAAAAACTACACAATAAAAAAAGTGTGTTGAATATAAAATAGACCCTTGTTGAGCTGGATTCTAAGTAGGGCGAGCTGCTGTACTTGGAGAGGGATTTCTCGTTTTTATGTTTCATTTAACTTATCCCACATGTGTTCCTTTTGATTTATTGCTGTACTCTATTGCGGCTATATTAATCCATGAATCTGGCGTACACAATTATGAGCGAAACCACTTTGAACTACAGCACCGTGGCAGTGTTATGTAACACTATAGTACACGGCATAATCTACCTAAGATCAAATAGTTATTGCTCATTCAATAGTCTTTTTGGTGTGTCTCATTGATTGTTAATGTCTTTCTAACACATTACGTCGAAAGAAATGGAAAAAAAGGCAGGTCTGTGATTAATCATAATCAAAATATCCCAATAATGAGCCGTTTATAGTATATTACGTAACGTGTGTGGTAAGAAGCATTTTACGCACGAATGGAGAAGTGCGTAAAATGCTTTACAACACGAGTTGCGTACTATACTTTACGTACGACCTACTTCTACTTGTATTTATACTCTTATTATTGATAATACTTGAACAACATCAACAATATTTGGCTATTTCTGCGATTTCCGTGATAATATTAAATACATCTCACTTTCACTCGACATTTTTTAATTAAATAAAACTTTCCACAAAATACACAAACCAGTTATAAGTTATAAGGATAATAAAAAAGTGTTTTGAAAGTTTCTTGACAGTTCGTACGCAAATCGCTATTGCGGCCTACTTAAGTTTGATGTTTTGACGGCTTATGTCATATTTTTGAATAAAATGGCGACGTCTATTGACAGTTGCTTTGGAAGCCGTGCGATTTACTTTACAGCTGTGCGTTTTTTTTTTCGTGCGTAATAGACGTCATTACATTAGCGCCGGCTGTGTGTTATTGACTGGTTACAAGGGGGGGTCGTAGGTAAAATGTATTACAAACGTATTACCTATATTGAATTTGTATAATATGATTTCTTTACTCCATCATTTTGAGCTTTCTCAACTACCCATTCAGATGGCACTGTCCTGTTAGGATACCTGCTAAAACTATCAGAGCAATTTCACTATGGCTTATGCATTTTTGTTCTCAATTGGTTTTAGTCACCCCGAACTATGTTTGATCACAAACCGTGAATCGTTTCAACGACAGATTTTTTCCTTTTTTGGCTTTGTATTCTTCTCACTATATTACATAGGAACTGATATCGCAAAAGGGTTCCCCAAATGAGCGTTTTGGTCCATCTCTTGCCTAATATACCTGCTCCATTGTATCCTGGAGTCCAATGTAATAATTATGTAATGGGTTCAGGCAGTCCCATGTCATTTTGGAACTGTTTATACAAGAACTTAGTGATTTTAGGGCTGCTTGACTATTCTACATTCTGACAACCCTTTGCTTTTTATATCCTTGGTCAATATTGAGCTGGGTACATTTTCTCACTTTGTATACTCCTATTCCGATTCATTCGATTGCTTCTGAGCCGCCTCAGCAGAAGCTTCTATTGAATTGCCTTCTTTTCAAGTATAGTGCTATTGCTTGGATCCAATTGCTCTTGCTCTCGAATTTATTTGAAGAGTTGTATTTTTCCTTTATCATACCATCTAGTAGCATGGCTAAGGTTTTCTGATTTCTAAGAAGCGAGGAGGTGGTTTTTGCAATAATCTCCTGTCAACTCAGTTTGTGTCTTGTTCTTCCTGCGTAGCCTTCAAGTTAACATAGATTCACTACCAATACCTTTCTTCCCAATTTATATTATCATCATTTTTCATCTCTAAAGCTGATGCTCAGTGAGTGATTCCATCTAATTAACTTCTCAACACTTTTGTATCCCGTTTTTTGTCTATCTAATTGAATTTAGTCTCATTTGTGAATTCAATTATGTATATTTTCCACCCCTATTCTACCGAACATGCCTTCTAACAAATTCCAAATTTAAAAAAGACGAACACAATTCGGATTTATACCTGTCTCGTATAATAATTTTTTTTATTTCCGACCAATTTTTAATTGGCATTAACTTGTCTCTCTTGAATAAAATAATCCATTACAAACATTTCCGTAACTTCAAACACTATCGCTACAAATAATTCGGATATAGAGATTCAGCTGGCGCTTCAAACGCTTTCCACACATGAAGCAATCTATAAAGTGAAGTGGTCATTTAGCTGTAAATTATTATTAGATTTAATCGAATGAAAATTAATTTAATATTCATGTGTATTTATATGGAAATGTGTTTCCGAAAACAAATCAAAACCGGCTGTATAGGTACGTAGGAAAAATGATTAAACACAAAGGAAATTCAGATATGGTAAATGTGTGAAGTTGATCTGAATCTTTAGATAAAGTTGTTGATAAAACTAGTTATAACCTTTGGCAAGTTTATCTTATCTTATTAACCACTACTTGGAATGCATATCTTGGCGTGCTTGGCAGTACCCTGTATTAACTCAATAGAATTTAAAAAAAACTGCAGGCTGGCTGGATCTGATAATACTTTGTGACTGGGTGTACTGTTCTATAAAACCACAATGTTTTTTGTTGGAGATTTGTTTGTGAAAAATAAATCTATTGAAAGGACACTATTCAAATAAAACATTAATGTATTTCCAATGATTAATTTTGTGAGAGTAAAACATTTATTGGCTATTAGTTTAATGGAAGAGTTACTTCTAAATAGAATATTCACTTCACAGCGTTGAAAATGTTACATTATTCACGAGTTTTCTGTGCCTTATTAAACGAGTGACTAAATATGTTTCTAGCATTACGTGCTCACTATACTTTTTCTACGTCCACAAGAAAAAAACATGACATTTAATTATATTCATAATATTACAGTTTCCCACAAAGTGATCTTTTTGAGTTTGGGAACAAAAAATGATTGGAGGGAACCAAATCAGGTGAATATGGTGGATGAGGCAATCGTAACTCAGTAATCCTTTTCTCTTTTTGTAAATAATCGATAAAGATCACATCTTTGAACTCCAAAACAATGTTGCCCTGAGCCCATTGACCGAAAAACCAGTTTTTGCTTTCCTGGAAGCATGTTCCTTGGATAAATTTCTCTGTCCACGACTATTTGATAATTTCAACATTTTACGTGTGCTCCTTCAAATATGACGTACATAATTCACCCGTGGATAATAGGTGTGTATAATGAAAAGGTCAAATGACATATAATTATATTGAAGATTATTCCTAAAACCGACACAATATATTAATTAGAAATTTTCATCAAGAGCAAGGCTTGGATACGAACCTGCGACCTCGCTTTCCCAAGTTAGCACACCAAACCATCAGGCCATAGAGACATAATTATATACGTCAATATCAAGGTTTTGTATATATAGGAGTAGATCGTATTATTTTATTTAGTGTGTATGATGTATGTCAAAAGCAGAAGTGACGTTTTAAATAATTTATTGCTAATTGCGAAAATTCAAATAACTATACTGGTGTTTGATTGATATTACTAGAAAATTTAATATGGAAAGTGAATTAGACAATGAATTGAATAAGTTTTCAATATATAATTTGTACAATAACTGCCTCGTGAATAATAGCCATCATTATATGCTTGTTGAATAATATACTATTTTTCGATTGTGTTATCGAATGGTTACAGTAAATGACGGTCCTGGACGTTCGGTATCATCCGTCTCCTTAAGGCCACTTTTGAAAGAAGCGAACCACTCACAAACCATTCTATAGGACGCAGCACATTCAGAATAATATTTACGTAACTTTTTCTCGGTTTCTTTCATTGTTTTTCCACGTCAAAAATAATGTTTAATCAATACTACTTCTTTCTCCTTATCTACCAACGAAGAAAAAAGTATTAAACCTAATTTATTCGTTAGATTTATGTATAATTTTGACAGATGACAACAGAAACATGGCGGAAACTAACAATATAATAACGGAAGTGTTGCCAAACTCTGGAAAGTCACCGTTCCGTCAAACCGTTCTCGTAATTTTTAAATTTATCAAACCGGTTTAAGACTTATAATTTGGTATGTAGCTGTTCAAATATAGCATAAGCTCAGCTTCAACATTTGTTAATTCAATTATATATTATGTGTCATCAACCTATTATTATCTAAAAGCATTGTCCATAATTTATTAAGGGGTTCAGAAAGTTCCAAACCACTTAAAAACACGTTCTTTATTCCTTTCCCCATGATAATAACTCAATCGGGTTTACTAATTGACATCAGCAAAGGAATGACATAAAATGTTCCGAAAAAATTATTGTGGTTTCATCGAAAAATTAGTTGGAATACAATTTTTGTTCCAAAAGTATATTTTATCTGCTTCCATCACAACATTTCAAAGATAGCTTTCAAGGAATACGGAAAAAACTGAGTTTATTTACTAATCCTTGGGAACCACCCTTCCACAAGATGTTGGCGCATTCATTTCAAGCCTAGAATCCTGCTCGAAAAAGTATCGATAGAAATATCTGAAGCGTTAAAAACATGATTTTATATGGGTAGACTGAAATGTTTGGTGAAATGTAAATATCGACCGGTACACATATGTTTTCCGTACACATTTTCAAAGTTACGAGATACTTTCACAAAGCTCGTCTAAAATGGAAAGATTATACTGATATACACTGCTTTGTTATGATTGTTGGTGAAGTTAGTGTGCTCTTATACCGTTTCTATGTTCCGTTTTCTATCACTAACCTGAGTCAAAAATCGACAAATTCGAATATTTTGAGAATTCAACAAAAACTTGGGCAACATAATTGTGTCTTTAACATACTTGTTGCTTGAAATGTCCTATTGAGATAAAATTATTTGAATAAATATGCTATTAGTTTGAAATTCGCGCTCAGCTAAAAATGACAAATGACATAAGGAGTGCGTTCATAATATATCGAAAACTGACAGTGTACCTGTCAGTCAGACGACGGGGTAAACGCTTCTCCGAATTATTTTCAGTTTTTGTCTTAGATTTGGCTAGTGTAGTGAAAAAAACTGTATATAGGTACACCTGAAGACATTTGTAAGCCCTGCACTTTATTCTGCTCGGGGCAAAGCTCGTCGCGAATTAATTTTGGTGCTTCGTCAATAAAAATAGTCTTCACTACCTTGGTGTATGATATACTATTATTTTAACAGATGGATAGGACGTGCAGTTCCTATTTCATCGCCTTCAAAATCCCCTGATTTCAACCCCGTTGATTCCCTCAGGGTTTTATTTCGAAAATCTACTTAAACTATTTTTATTTTGTGACTATTATTGTATTGTCTTCAAGTCTTCATCTATGCTTTTATTTTGAAATTTCAGTTATTATTTTAAAATTGCTGTTCGTCATTGTTATTAGCTACCATTTGTGTTGCTTAAGTTTGTCGCTATTTTTATTAGATACAATTTATCATTTTGGTTTAAAAATATGATATTCATAACATTTGTTCCAATTATTACCTTATTTTAGCTCACACTGAACTAACCAGGCGATTCAAGTAAGGTACGGTTTTGTGTGACCCGACCTTAAATATTCGATTCCCAATAAAAACGATCGTCTTAAAATCTTTTAATTTCCTGCATAATATTCCCGTGTTCAAAGCTAAACAACCAACTATCAACAAGTGTATTTTATAATGGTTAAGGAGATAGCAGAAAACTTTTCACGACTTTTCCATCGGTGGAAAACTCAAATAAAACATAAAATACAAGCAATCAATCCTGGAATGACGTTTTTTTTTCAGTCGGAGCGCTGAGAAGTAAATTATAATTTATGTTTAACTTCTAAGGTATACATCGTAAGATGAAAAACCAATTAAGAAGTTTATAAATAAATGAACTCGTCTACTACCAAGTGAAAGTTGAAACTTGACTTATTCGATTTTGGAAATGAAAACTCTTGAGGCACGTTGAGCACTTTTTGTGTAAAGAAAAATCATGGACCAAACGATTTCCATGAGCTATGTTGACTTTGTATACAGTACAGTGCGTACGTGAGGTAAAGCATGCATTCATTACTAGCTGGGGTTTTTTTTTAAATCTGAAGTCTACACAAACAGACCTGGAAATATCATAATTTTGCAAGAAATACAGAACATAACACTCGCTATGCTACAGAATGCTGTAATGCCCGGTTTAGTCATCGTCCAACACTCAATGATAAACAATTTAATTATTCATTGTAAATTTTTAATTTAATTTTTTTTCCATAAACAATTTTCATACATTTCCTTTTTGTTTTTTTTTTTCAATTATGTACCAATTTGAAGTAACATGCTATACATTTTCGGAATCAGCTCAGCAAGGAAAATTTTTAATTGAAAAATGGAGGATGGCGTCATCCTATCACTCTGTATATTAGATTATATCGACCTGTTTCGGGAATTTCTAACTTTATCAATTATTTAGCTATCGATCAATGTATGCATTACTTTATGGACACACTGTATTTGTGTACCTTTTGGGTGAATGAAAAGAGTGAAACTTTAGTCACAATATTTTCATCTAATAAAAGTTTATTCAATTTATTTTCCCACGTTCATTGAACTTTATTTAAAGGAAAAACTGGCTCTTTATTGCTCTAGTAAAATAAAAACTTCATTGTACTTATCTGTAATTTTACTACCGCGTTTCATGACCAACATAAACATTCAATTCAACGTCATTCAAGCACATTTAGAGATATTTGAATAAGCAAAGAAAAATTATCAAATTCAACACGTGTTTCTTGCACTTACCGTGTTGTCAAACTCGGCCTAACGGACTAGCTTGACAATTTCACGTTCCGTGCAATAAACACTCACTTTTTGTACGAAATAGTATCTATAAAGTGTCAAAAACGTTACTTTGGTCACGAGTTTTCTGCAAGGTGTGATATTTTTGACACTTATAGGTGCTAACAATACTTTTTCTACGCTTGCTGGAAAAACATAATAATTATATTGAATTATTTAAATTATATTAACAATATGACAGACAATTACTGACGTGTCATTGAACAATCAAATGAGACAGAACTAAAAAATTATCACGCAATATTAAATATAAAATACAGAAGATAGAGGACCCTGTACCATTCATAGGTAATCCTGATCCTCTTTAGATTTTTTGATATGCTGTACAGTAGTCTTAATAAATAAGAGATCGTGATGGGTTGAAACTGTGCAAGCCCTTCAGTTTGGCGGTGGTGGCGTCTTGAAGTTGAGTTCTGACCATAACAATTTGCATCCTAGCACAATAAATCTCGCAAAAGTAACAAATGTCTTGTATGTTGAGAGCTCATAAGAAGTTCTGCCACATATCAGTGCCATCAGAATCGCAACTTTTCTAGAAGTTGCCTCCGCAATGGTCAATTTGTTAGGCCAATGTTTTAACAACAAGCGGAAGCAATGAAACCGAACAAAATCATCAACAATCACGATAGCTAGGTCAGTTTAATCTATCTAACTCCAAAATTCCTCACGAGTGGGCCCCGGAAGACTTTGCAACATTTTCTGGATCCCACGCAGCCATCTCTAGTAGTAGATACTTCATGAAAAATCCGATAGTTCGGATGGATACTGGGATAGATATTTGTCAAAAGAGCCTTGTGATGCACTAGTGTTTAATTTGACGTGTTGAGAATGTCAAAACCGTTTATAGATGCGGTTTTACTGACGGAAGTAGAAAAACAAATATCAAAATACCAATTATGTAGCTCCTTTACAGTTTTATTGAAAATTAACTTTAATTCCAAATTCAGAAACTGCCTGACCATTCTGACGCTCACCAAACATAATTCAATTATTCAATAATTCAATTCAATAGCTCGACAATACAATTCACAAGTTACTTAGTTTTCACTCCTATCGGCAGTCCCCAAAGACTGCGCCGCTTGTTTTTTTTTCAAGTAGGTAAGTGCCGTGCTTAAAATACTGAATGTACCGGAGAATACCCTAACAGACATAACGGTTTTTATGGCTGCTATTGGATAATGCCAATAGGCTGTAATGACGATTTACAATCCCACAGGGAATAAGACTGGATTGATCGGGTAAGCAGAGCTGTGGGGAGTTAAGTGGTTTCAATAAAAGTCGATGGGAAAAAATCTTAAAATGAAGTACACTTTCAACAAGCTTCCAGAAGGATTATGGCGCATTTTTCACTTGTACTTAAGAGATGTTTTGCTGTACAATGTTTTTCACTGTTGTAACGGTCTGCCTCGGTTACAGAGCGTATCTTTATCTTCTTTTGTTTGTTTGAATATTCATCTAGGTATACTACGTTTCACTTGAAAAGAATCCACGTGAAGTTAGCCAGCTAATTGGCAGATTAAACGGTCAAAAAATGCTCATCAATGCCTTTTTTAAACAGGAACCTTTCTGTGATGTCGCAAAGACGACAATATATGGCTACAAGTTAGTGGGTGGGGCGAAAATCTCTAGAATGTGTTACATCACAAGGACAGAGACATGCAAAACAATTTAAAAAAAGGACTGTTCCTAATTTTACGGTAGACCTAATAAGCGAAGAAAGGAACACTGACAAAGCCGTAGTAGGTATGTTAACACCAAAGACGAAGTCATGTGCAAATTCTGTCACATGGAGAAGGAAAATGTTGAACACATCCTATGCAAGTATAGCTTCCTGGAGAATGAACTAAAAATAACTTAAAAATAACAGTCTAAAGGCTGATTACCTACTACTTAAGAAGAATCTAGATTCATAGGACCATAATAAATTTTATCCACCACTAGCTATGAGGTTGACAATTATTGCTTCTAGTCAACTGAGAGGTTGGATTTCTCTAGGTAAATAATTGACAACTTCAGGGATAGTAGTCCAACAAAAACTTGTGCAACATAATTTTGTACACCAAGGAGATTGTCTGCAATATATTTGCTGCTTGAAATAACCTATCACGATAAAATTATTTGCATACAAATACCATTAGTTTAAAATTCGCGCTCAACGAAAAATGACTGATGCGTTCATGATTGTTCTTTTTACGGAATTTGCTAGAGCAGATCAGTTGCTCTGTTCACTTGAATGATTTTGCGTATTATTTTCAAGCGCACGTTTTGAACAGAGCTGAACTATCTCTTCCCCCCTTGCCCCTAACTGCACTACCTCCAGAGGGGGCTCGGTTCTGATTACTTGCTCTGTTCAGTTAATCATAACCTCAAAACATAAGAAAAATGTAAGGAAAACAATCAGAATTTTATTTATTTTGATGCGGTTTCAAAATGTGTGAGCACTTATATGGAAACACCAATAATTTCATCACCATAAGAATGAAGGATACCTATAATAAAACAAAATATCCTATGATATTGGTGTTAGTTCAGGAGATAAAAAAAAGCAGAAACGGGTAAAGTGAACGTAATTTTTAATTTCATTTAACTAAAATAATTATTTTTGACATCGATTTTTATAAAAGACTTTTTAAAGAGCATTATCAACCCAACCAAGATGTCTTCTACTTGCATATTTTTATTGGAAACTAAATAATAAAAACAATAAGCAGTACGCTAACCTAACTTTCCTCAACTTATTATTTTTGCGCATTCTTTTTAAGATTCTCTGCTCACTTTGTTCACGCGCTCAGATTGAAAATTATCTCAACAGAGCTCAACAAAATACTGTAAAAAGAGCACAACAAATATATCGAGAACTGACAGTGTCCATTGTTAACAATAATGAACTATGTTGGGGTTTTAGATGGCCTGTTGGCTCTGCCAGTACCAGAAACTTTGAGAATAAAATTCAGGAGATAAACAATAACTCGATAATTAATGTTTGTAGTCAATTTATAAAAAACTTTTGGTCATCACCTCGACCTTTATGTGAATCAAATGCGTCTTCAGAATCTATTTCTTTTAAATAAAGTGAATGATTTCATGAAACACTTTATTTCAAATTGGAAGTCACAAAATTCATCGATTTATTTTCACTCTATGACCAATTAAAATGACAATAAAAAAACCTTGTGGAAGATCTAAATAAAAAAAATGTTGGTTTATCTCGAATATAAGCTGTACCTACACCCTGGCACTAAATTTATAGACCTTTTTTATGAAAATATTCCTCTTGAGCTTTCATCCTATGGCCTATAAAGTCTCAATATTTTTTCAGAGTAACTGCTTTATAGGGGTGCTCATATTCCTTTATTTTCAGATGGGTCGTCTTAATAAATCCAATCGATCTTGTTCAACAACATACTTCCAACACATTGTTCTGTAAGCAACTGTTAACTATAAAAATATGTAAAAAATACCTGATATTTTCTAAACCTCGAGATAATAGGATGATTCAGTTAATAATTTTTGCTGAGAATTTTTTTAGTGTATCACTAATTTCACTCGCCATCGCTTTTTATTGCGTGGCCGCTTCCGACCATAAGTTACCTAATTGCCTACTCTATCAGTATAATATCTATGGATTGGATCGGTCCAGGTGTTAAAATTCCTGAACAAATATATAATGCGGAAATAGGGATTGAAAGGAATAAAATGAAAAACATGCACCAATTCGTTCAGTCCTTTCTAATTATAACATCAAATGATCCACAAATATAGCAGGGTTTTTAAAAACGATAATTTTTGGAACAAATAGTTTCACAATTGGTAGACGACAATTTAAAAAGCCAGTGGAGATATGTCAGTGCAGGTAAGAGTTGTAAACAATGTAAAAAAATGAACCTGAATTTTGTGAAAATTGTGTGTAGTATGTTTGCAGCATGGTGCAGACCTTGCACCAACAGATATATAAGAATGTATTTTCTTATTTAGCTATGTCATTGTTGTTCCTTTGGTGACTATGAATAATTACAATGGAGAATAAACCATATTTAATTTTGTTATATGTTTTTTTAATTTAATTTTTTTTTATTTCTATAATTTGTGAAGTCCCTGAAACTGCCGCCACCAATTAACGAAAGAAGGAATAAACGAACAGGGGCCACGTGTGCAGGGTTAAATAACTAAACTTAGAAACTATGTAAACAGTGCTTTAACAAGTAAAAAGCACGTGGTAACACCCTAGAGATTATCATCAAAATAGCAGATTCAATTAATAATATTTACATTCACTCGTGCAAAATTGATGTGTTGAAAGTTGCGTGGGTTTGTCTACTTTTCACGTAGCCGTTGGTAGCAGCCATAAACAATAAAATGACAGTATATAGGTACAGTACTTCTGCTTATCGCTATTGATTTGAAAAATTTGAAGCTGTCCTGAAACTACAATCGTGGAAATTAATCGCAGATTTCATCGATTTAATACATATACAGGATACAAAAGATATAATTTTTCATTGAATACTGAATGAAAGAAAATCATCAGCAAAACATAGTGATTAATAGTGGATACACAACAGCTAACGATTGACATAATACAAAAGAACGTCTCTGTATCGGCTCTAAAAGTGGAGTTTTTATAATTGATGAGATATATCAATAATGAAAGCGAGAGGAGTAGTCTAAGTGTTAGGAAACTATTTGAGTTCAAATAAAATCAACATGATTCCTTGGGTTGCTTAATATCACTCAAAAATAAAAATGTACAGTCGTTAAAAAAGTTAGAACGAGAAGGAATAAAGGTTGAATTAACGTGATCGTTGGAAATATGTACTTTTAAAGGCAATCCGCCACCGGATGAAAAATAAATCTTCCATTCCAATGTGCCATAACCTCAATAGTTTGTAAAAAAATTGATAATACGATGTAGACAGACGAACTGATATTCTTATCATCTAAAACCGTAGAGCTTCCTAAAAAATTAAACAATACTCAAGTTTGAGATGCTCTTGGTCTTTAAATTCATGAAAATTATGCTTTTCACACTGATAACATCGCTAATTGACAAGAAAACTTGGAAGCAACGATGAATTTGTGTCATTACAAGAATTAAATATGAGAGTATTTCCCGAATCTGCGCTCCCCAAACCCTCCTAATGACACTTCACTCGCGTCGGGCAACCCTCGAGATAAAATTTCACGAATTATATAAACCGATTCCGACTTTCCACACTCGAGGTGTATTTTCGCCAATCGTAGTGTGCTACCGTGATGAATACGAACAAAGGCTGAATTGATAAAAGTGTTTCGGATTTAGTTTCTGTACATTTTTCGACACAAACGATCCAATTATAAAAAATTTTTCATCTAAAAGTGGCTACGTTTACAGAAGAGTTTCCCCATTGTAGACCACGCAACGTTTTAAATTTTTTAATTCGATTTCATCGGTGTATTTTTTGAAAAAACATTCAATTAAAATTTTAATTTTTGTGAACAATAGATAGTTTATAATAATAATTGTGTATACCATAGAGCCGTTGTCAGTTTGTAGTATTATATACAGGTCCAGCTAATATTTATATTCAATATGTAAACAAAAATATGTTTTTGGTCTTTTGTTATATACAAGAATGTGGGGATAGGTGATTCTATTTGGCTTCAAGGATTGTCTTTTGTTCAATGATAATTATATTGAGCAGCTTTATAGAACTTTTGAGTTGCATATGTGAATTTTTGACCAAATTTTGAGCCCTCTGCAGAAAACATGCATTTTTGGTTAGTTCAATTTCATTATATTTCTTAACATACTTCTCAATTTTTTTTAGCTCTAGCTCAACGTGCCTCGACACCGTTGGTCATTGGAGAATATAGTCAAATGCAGTCTTAACGTGCGGGTCATACGATTCAACATAAACATACTCACAGTTTTTGTTTTCTTTTATTGCGTTTAATATAACTTCCAAATGAAATCCGTTAGATAAATAAGACAGACTTATGCAATTTTGACGGAAAAAAAAAGGATATGTATTTAGTTTTCAGCGATTCTAAAAAGTCTTTCACCAGCAGAGTTTTCATTTAAATATGTCAGTTTTGTCACTTTGACAATTCAAAGTGACAATATGAATAATAAGTAGCAATTTTCAATTTTTTTGTACTTAGTTCGATGGATGGAAACTAGCAATATTTGCATAAGGCATGTTGAGCAGAATTATCATATTTTGAGGTCTAGAATCTACAATTCAGAGATTGGACATTCTTAATGAATCACCCTGTAAGACATACTTTCTGTGGGACAGTGGTGCATTTCCTTGAGGTAAGGCATCAGTTTAAATCGTTGATACATGTAGCGAACAATTATTTGCAGTCACTTATGACAAACGGGACGATTTCCCTTCACTACAAAAAGAATTCCTGAATTATTCTCCATAACATGAGGTCTTAAGTTGTGAATTGAGAATTGAACACTATTTTTGTCCCTCCCAAACACTTGTCTAAAATGCCTCTCCGGCATATCAAACGGATTTAATTGGTCCCTCAAGTATCTTCGTTCGATTCTCATATGATTCCTGGAAATATGGAAAGTGTATTTTATAATAATACCGATTCTCATACTCTCCTAAGAGAATTCCAGCGAAAATATTTAATTGTCCGTTCTTAGTTCATGTTAATGTCAATGATGATCACTTAACAACTTAATAGTCTCTTGAAAATCACAAAAAACTAAAAGCTCTACAACTTTTCAACTAATATCACACGAAAGACTGATAATAATAATAATACAACGCTCTGTACCGCACCCTGTAAGTATCTAACATGATAGGTTAGAATAGCATTTCCTGTAACTCTTACAGATTTCGGCTTATACATCTTACAAATGTTCTCAGAATTTCATTTTAAAATGCTCTGAGCACCAGTCTTAAGTAATAATTTGTTACTATCAAGCCTGCATGAATGGAAACATTTTTTGATGTAGCGTGAATATGTTAAGCTTTTGTTTTCCGAATCTACCCGTATACTATACATTTCCCCAACATATATCGTTCGTTATGTGCTGGTAAAGTCTCTATGGAAAGCACTTTACCGTGAAATTTTCATCCGTTCAATCTTTTATTGATCTATACACACAGCCAACACCATCATTTAACTTGGCTAGAGCGAAAAGGATTCCACATTCTGAAATCTATTATATCATGTTGTTATTTCCTTTAGTGAAAAATTATGAGACTTTGTAGTGATGTGAGCTCTTTGAATATATACAGTAAAAGAGTGAAATCACAATTTAATTTTTCCCTAACAAAAGGGTCGTAATGGAGAACGCAACACGGTGGCTTATTCGACCGACTGGCGAAGGTTCTTTTACCCAACTTTTACTTTGATCAATGGACCGAATGCCTTCTGCCCCACTATATGCGGCCTTCGCTCTTGTTGACGAACATTGTTCAAAATCCAGAGCCAGAAATTTTCGAATAACGTGTCGTGGGTTTGTGGCTGAGTCTTTCGTATCGATTTTTTCTTTTCATCTTTTTTTGTTTCCAGCTGTTTTTTTAGTGGGTATTTATTTTGGGTTTAGACCTTCAAATAAGGAACGAGATCAGCTGAAGAATGCAATGCCCACTGTTGCTGCACCCTAGTTAAGACGGATGAACACTGCTCTATATTGAGCTTTTTCAGGTTCCCATCCAAGCAACAATTTGAAAATCCCACAAAATTACTGCTACTTAAAAGCAAATAAGCTAAATATTGTTCCTTAAATATGGGGATTTCTGTTTCAAATTTTATAAATATTTGAATATTTTCTTCTTTTTCAAAAACTCTATTACCCTTTTTTTGTATCAATTTACAAATAAAATCAAACTCTACCATCAAATTATCTAAACATTTAAAGTTATGTCATTTTAAAATGAAAATGTTAATATAAGTCCCAGGCAGACTATTTTAATTCAGCAGAACAGTCAGAATGAACACTTTTCTATTCTATTCTAAGCTATATAACAGGAGCTTTTCTAGAATCTAATATTTAATCATAAACTAACTATACGTTAAAACAAGTCTCTTTACCTATCCTACACGTCTTAAAAGATGGCCATAGCATCTGTTCAACCTCTACACTGTAGGTATATTCAATTAAAATTTAACTCACATATAAATCAAAAGTTGAAATTATGCTTGACTCGAATATCTTCTTGCGTATCCATGTCGTTGAGAAGCGAACCTTAATATTTCCTTCGGAATTTCATAAGACGTCGAGTGGCGAGGTATTCACCCTATTTTCACGGTATTGAGGAGTAAATGATCCTTGCTATCTGCGGATTTACTAATCAAAGCTGGGATATTCTCTCTTTCTTACTCACTTTCCGTCTCTGGAATATCTAAATTAATGTAACTTTCCCCAAACGAGTAGGTACGCGCAGAGGTGCTGTTCCAAAGAGTCGATCCAAATTTGACTTTATTGAATTGCCGTTTAATAGTATATTAATTATAGACTCTTGTGAGTCGCAGTGGAGGGCCTTATTGACCACTCACCACAAACCTAACCTAACCTAATAGTATATTGTGTCACCAGGGGAGGAAATGAGCTTTAGCAGAAACACAAACCGTTCTTCTTTATTTTGTATCTTTATGGCCTCCACCTTGTTAGTACTTAATCATAGCTAGTTTTCGCTTTGACCATTTAAATTTTGAATAATCAGAGATTTTTGCAATAATTGTAACTTGTTGAGATACTTGCTCTGGATTTTTACTTTATTTAAATGTCTATGTTTGTCATAAATCATCACTAAGAAGAATGACAGATGAGTTTTGTTGCACTAGTACAAATATGAACCACTTTTTCCATCAAATGTGTATCATAAAAGTGTTGTTTTTGCAAAAATGTAGAAAAAAGAATAAGTAATGTCACGAAATACATATTTCCCAACATTTTGTTTGATTACTGTTAGGTATTGCAGCGAAACGAATCCAGAATGTCGTATAAATTATAGTTCAGTTAAGGAAAATTGAATAGGAGCATATCCTTAGGCACATAAGTATCAAATGTAATTTGTAGAAGCAGACAGCACAAAAGATCGCATTTCTAATAGAAAATCCATTCGATATTGCGACGATATTCTGTAAATATAACGGAAAAGTAGAATATATTTTGACAAACCTGGAAATGGAATTTAATCTGGAAAGACTGTATCATCCAAAATAAGTTTAGTAATCAACAAGTTTGTTTTGAAAACGAAAAACACAAAACAAATCATAATGAATAGGATGTATCCATGTTCCATGCGTAAACAAAATATTTTGCTACCATGACAACGAACCAGAGTTACGCAATAAATCAAAGGAAGATTGGGAAAAGTTACAGCCCATGTGGTTGCTGTGACTGTTCTACAAGGCTGGGACCTGACAAATCCGTTGTTTAGAATTCTTGGAAGAAATTAATTTCCAATGCATCAGTTTCCTGTATGAGAACACCTGCACTGAATTATGAAGCTTCATGTTCGTAGTTTGTTTTAAGCCGTTCATTGTTTGAGTTTTTGCTTATATAGCACTTCAACTCCCGTGAACCTCTTCCTTCAGTATCTACTCCAAAAAGCTTTACACACATAACGTAAGTTTGTTAGAAATCCGTTAATTCCAGGATTCATATTCCAAGCCTTACGTTTCCTCAATCCATATCGAGGGCTAAAACGCAGGACCTCGTAACTAACACTTTTTCATAAAATAGGATTTTGATGCCTCAGACTTCAATTTTATAAGCACCATGTATGTGTGAAAGGAGCTAATTTTATGAAAATTTTCAACCTGTTAAAATCAAACAAAACAGTAACTCAATAGCTAGAGGCTATACGTAACACAAAATAGTTTTTTTTGTTTCCTGAACATTTTACGTTTTGCGGGTTACGAGGTCCTGCGTTTTAGCCCTCGATATGGTCTTATCACTCTCTGAATTTTGGTGAATGTTATGTACCTATACATTTCCTCTTAACCAAAGCAAAGAATGCATGTTTAAAAAAATGGTAGATGGATACAAAACAACTTCACCAATTTCAAAAATCTGTGTCTTTATATTTGAATTATTTAGACCTTTTATATATGGATACTTGGGAAACAATGTTTATCAAAGTTCAAATAATATTAAGCAGTTCTGATCCACTATATCCATGTATCAATAAATCTTCGATACGACGTCTTGTGTCTCCTCAAGGTTAACCATAGATAAGTTTAGACAATGACAGCCCATTTATAGCTCGACCAGTGTATCTTAATACTTTAGTTTTGGATGCGCGGTAGTCATGCGGGTCGGAATTGGTCGGAATATGTCGAGAGCTTATTTTATGCTATTAAGCCGTGCTGACATCGCTTGTCAGAATAAATCTGTTAATAGGTCCACTGTAGCTACAGTTCTTCGATCCAGAAATGGAAATCGACCACGAAAGTGACGAGGAAATAATTATTCAACATGGAATCAGCTGTCAATAGTTATAATTGTACAATTAATGTACCTACTTAAGTAATATTTATAGTAAGTATTTATCTCTATCATTTTTTGATAATTTATCCAATAAACGGCTGCAAAGAAAATATTGTACGTAACGCTACCCGAAAGCGATTTCACGTGACTCGCTCTGGAAAATGCCTACCCATCCCGTGAAATATCATTTTCGGGCTTTGTTACCTAAATAACTATTGTGTGGTCAGAGTCGGGAGCTAGTCAGTAATCTCCTAAAATTCATGGAAGAGCTCAGTCCTCCTGTGACGACTCTGTAGTTCTTCCCGCTCTCCCTATCTATCAGTCAGCTCGCACGCATAATATTGTCATCATTATTTTTCGTTTGCTGTCTCTTTTCCCTGAGGAAGGTCATTGGTCGAACACCAACAATTATTAGTCAATCTTCAGATACCCAGAAGTTGTTTTCATTTCGTGAAACAATTGCCACTGGAAATCGAATATCCCAGCTGTAAAAAAATTAGTTTTTCGGCAACCGTCCGGGATGTAACCACTTTCCAGAAGCTTTTTCTTTGCCGGTTGCCAGCGCAACACAGACTTCCAGGACTAGAATTTTGTCTATTTGTCCAAAGATAACCTATTTTCCTGCCTTGTTACATAAATTACTATTTTGGACTCCTATAATAAGAAGTTATCATTATAAATGGAAGTATCCAATTAAATTGAGATAAACAGCAATTGTTTTTTATTTCATCAGTTTAAAAAGTAAATTGTATCAGTATAAAGACCTTTTAGATTCGAAAACAATATAAGCTACTCTCGAAAAAGAAGTTTCTTTGTATTCCCCTACCGTTCTACACCTTATCCTTTTATAGAAAGGATAATCCTCACCTTCATTCGGTACTTCTTTCAATGGTTTCAGGCAAAAAAAGGATTTCCCAGCGATAACCATAATAGGGACGCGTAAAAACTAGTTATTAATATAATCAACAAGTTGTATAGAGAGCGAAGTTTCGATCAGTTTATCTGTGGACTTATAGACCCCCTTGGGCAAGTCACCAGTGCCGTATTGAGATGTTTCTATCAGATTCAAAGGTTTTCGAAGTAGAATAATAGTATTGGATACTTTTTTTTCGACATTTTTCACAAAAATACCCACCGATTAAGGGCGGGTTGTATCGCAATTGGTTAACTCACTGGTTACGAAACAAATGGTTAATTTTTAACCAGTTGTTGAGTTGCCGCGCAGATAGTTAATTGCTGGTCACGTAACTGAAAGTTTTGTGGTGTTGGTAGAACTGTTACCTAACTTCATGTTGTACTTTGACGTTGTTTGTCACCGAATACTAATCTACGTTTGTCTATCGTGATTGATGTTTTATATTGTGACATTAGGATACTTTTTAAAATTCATTCTAAATATGAATTTAGTTGTGTAGTTTTCATTGATAATTATTAATATTAAGTTAGCTTGCATTAGATTCATTTATTAATTATTAGTATTTAGCATATTTTCATCACGACAGTTTCTTTAGATAGTCTAAATCTTGCAGCAAACTCTCCATTGTTCCATTTTACAAAATGGTTTTCTTTTATTCTAAAATTTCTTGGAGCCCTTGGAAATAGTACCAATTCAATTAGCTCCACAAAGTCTTCATCGTCAGTTAATTCCAAGCCTCTCAAATTGTCTCTTTGAATATTCATCGTACGTCTAAACAATTTATTTACTTTGAGGTCTATTTAAAAATTTCATCCAATACAGAATTCTAGAGACGGTAACTGCATAACATAACCCCACAAAAAACCCGTCTATAAACAAATGTCAATACATCAAACTACACAAAACGCTAATAAAATAACCGTTCTGTGACAAAACATGAAGTTAACCATCAGGTATCAAATGGTTAGAAACCCCATTCTTAACCAACGTATAACCACTTGTTAGTGGGCGATACAACGAGTTACCACGTTGTAACCAGTGGTTAGCGTTAATCAAATGGTAACCAACTGCGATACAACCCGCCCTAGTGAGAAGAAACAACTACCACTCGGGCTACATGCTCCGACAAGTAAAAGTACACTTTAAACAATACTTTGAAAAGCTTCTTTGGTTTGTGATTGAAGGAGTGCTCAACTCCACTTGCGAATGCGGCGTAGTTTCGCCATAGAGTATACGATCTAACAAGAGACGAAAGTTTTGTCGGCTCCAGTGAAGTCGGACTTACATGATATTTAATTACTGCAGATAGGCCATGTAAAACCTTTCTATCGACTTAATTTGTTCATTTCCCTTGTGGCTAACTAGTCCAATTGAAGGTTAACAAGAAATTCCCAACATTTACGCATTTCTTAAGATATCTCGGGATAGGAAGTGCGGTTTTTACCATTATGCTGCTAATATTCTCTACTTTTATAATCCCTAGTTTAAAATGCATACACCAATTCAATATTTTCATAAGAAGACTAGATTTCTGAAAAACTCTAAATAACACCTTCTAACGGGCACGTTACTTTTCAAAATGAATTGGGAATGTTACCATTACAATGGTGGAAAAGAGTTCTTTCCATCAAGACAAAATTTGCAAAGATCGGTTGGGTAGAATCGGAGTTATAGTCGTTTTAAACTTCCTGATACACTGAGAAAAGTAACACTTCCGTTGAATTTCGTCAGTTTGAATGAGGTTAATAAACGGAAGTGACAACTTGACATTGACAGATGAACTAACCATTTCACGCATGTGCACACAAATTTGCTGTCAAGAGAAAACTTCTTTCTTTCGCCTCTTGTCAGATAGTGTACTCTGTGGTTTCGCCTCTTCAGTGCAGGGTAGCATCTCTAAGCCATTCTAACAAAACCCTTCTAGCTAATACTATTAAATTGGCATCGTGATAAGTTTGGCGAAACAAACGTCAAACACCAAATACTTGAACAGAAGAGAGCTGTGTAGACTTCTGGCACGATATACCAGAGTTTGCAAACTTAACTTAACAGGCTGACAAGGGACAACTAGGTGTCTGTAATATGAGACGATTGCAGGTTATGGAATAGCGCGAACCAGCTAAAGAAAGGTTTTAGAGTAAACTTCATAGGTACGGAGCCATTTTGTGGAATTACGAAACTCCCAATCTGCTTTTTTGAGAACTTACAAGAACTCAGATGGCAGCACATTGGAGAGTAAACAATACAACTGTTACAACCACTGAAATTCTCCCTAGTCAATAACTCGGGAAATGGTTCAAATATTTAGTGACTAGGCTGCTGAGCACAACCCAAACGAATAAAATGGTCCTGCCGAACAAGATTTTACTTGTCAAATTCGATATTTGAAGAAAGGAAAGAGCTATGCTGCATTCGGCATCAAAAAAATTACGAGTGCTAGACAGAAAGCTGGAAACGAAAGGCTAGAGAGGATGAAAAACGAGAAATTACTATTTTCCTCAGTTATAATTTTTATGCATAAGAATGTTATAGTTGAGAATTATCTCCTTCATCAGGGAAAATTAATTTGGCGTTCACAGAACTTTGCGATGGTCTGTACTACATACATTTTTGTGATGTGAAATACGAAAATTTGCAAATATTTAGGGAAAATTTCATTTCATTAAACAAAAGTTCGAGTTTTAGGTGGTGGTTCAATCTGCATCAAATATTTTGGAAGATTAAAGTCAACTGCAAACTAAATTGTCACATTTTCCCAACAATTTTGATAAATTCATCTGTTGATGTATACCAGCATAATATTGTTGATGTTCATGTATTCCAGAGAAATTTCATACCATCATTCCAATGTTGTTTTGTACTTCCTATTTTTGCTGGGAAATTCTACTAGAAACTATTTTCATATCTCATTCCTTAATGCTTCATATTTCATACTTTATGTGAGATATATGGTGAGGTTAAATTCTTGCGACTTCAATCTTCTCAACCAAGTAAACATAGTCGTGCACCATTTTAGTCTTTTTTTCAAAAGTATACTCAAACTTCATAGTGAGTCCTAAATATTTCCAAGGTTCTGGAAAAAGTGATAAAATTTATAAAAAAAAGCCATCTAGTGATCTTAATAAGGAGCACATATTTTTAGTTCTTATCAAAAGCATAATAAATAGAACGAGAGATGATTACATTAAATATTCGGTCATTTGAACCAGTATGGCGGTTTTTATGGGGTTAGGCGAGTGTGCGAGTTATCGTCGATAAGAGAGTGTGTGTTCGGTGATTCTTGGCCTAGGGTCTAGTCCCAGTGATCTGTCCACCTTCCTGGGATGGACAGGAATGACTATGACCTAGGAGGACACTCTTCGGGAGGATGTAGGTACAGATACAGATAAAGATGTTGAGTACAAAGAAAGCTTGTTCTCAGTACAGAATACAGTACAGAAGGCACACATATTTTATAGGCTTAAATAACATTTTCAAGCCGTTATTAATGATATTTTCAATGTAATCAATTCCATAAATATTTAATAATGTATCTCCGCATACCTTCTATTGTATTTGACTTGACAATCAAGTAATAAAGTGACCATTTCGTGAAAATCCTACCTTACAAACAAGAAACGTAAACATAATTCTTATGCATACGGTTCTGCATCAATTCTTTTTATTTCAAGGAACAGTATCTTGACTTAGCGATGACACGATGAGGCATAATCCCAGGAGAACGATCTCTAGACTGGATTGATCTGCACTAATGTCGCTTAAAATTAGTCTGGCTTACTGCGTTTTGTCGTTCTCGTTGTAGAAATGGTGCTTTATAGCATACAATCTCGTTCCATGGCAACAGATTATTTTATGTTTGCTTTACACCCGTTTGAAATTATTCAGATAATGATTTAAAATTGCTTCTGCAATTACAGAAGCTGTGCTCATTTAGTAAGTTGAAAATTGAGTTTAGTACATTCAACTTCGGGTAACTTCAAATGTTTATTACTTTATTTAAAATGGTTGTTTCAGCACAAAATTTTGTACGTCGAACCTGGAAATTTGATTTTTCCTTCCAAAAATACAGGGTATTAATTCATTTTTATCTGAATTGCCTTTTATGGACCATTTGAGAGAAAAATCGATTTCAATTTCTTGGTTATTTTGAGTTGGCTTTAACAAATTAGCAAGAATTGACATTACTTGTAATTACTTCAAAGTTGAGTGATTATTGTTAATATTTTTGATGAAAATACAATATAGTAGTGAAATATAGGGTGTTCCATTTATAACGCAACCTTTGAACCGGATTTTCAGAATACTCGTGAAGAACCAATATGAATCAAGTGGATTATTCCTATCAATTTTTTTTATCACTGAAGTGGGTAACAGCTAGGAGGCTGAGGTGATGCCGGTGAAGGGTGGGCTCCGTTTTTTCATGAAAAAGACGAGATTCTGGTAACTTAATATTTTATAGCAGGTGCCATTTTTGGTCCAGTTTGAAAAATATCGTCAAACGTTTTGGTTCCGACATCTGAAGACGATTTGGAAAATTCTGTTATATTTTGAAGTACATCACTTTATTGACAATTGTGAAATCACGAAAATAACTATAAATACCGTGAAAATAAGTACCAGCAATTTATAAAAGCTACAAATTTCCATGAATCGTTGACATATTGTATTGTCGCATAAACTATATCGGAAATATTTTTATTCAAATGAAACTTATATTTTTTTGTTGAAATTTATATTAAAGTAATAAAAAAACACACACAAAACAACACCAAATAATGAAAATACAATTATTTGAAACACATTTAAATATGAATACAAGAACAATGTACTAATTGCGAAAACAAAAGGGATGTTTTGATAATAAAATCCAATTATTATTAATAAACAAAATAATAGGTGCGTTTGGGAAGTTTATGAATAAATATTCAAATTATCATTCGTATGAAATATTTTGATGAGCTATTAACTACAATATAAAAATTTTATTTAACAATAGCTATGTTTGTACATTTTAATGTAGTTTCTGCTCAATAAACGGATTTGATTAAGCTGTGGGGCCGTGTTGGTTTGTATAATGTTCATTTGAATAATATAATTGTGAAACTAACTAATATCACACAAGATGAAAATAAAATATATAGCACTGGCTGATCTTCAGGTTGTGGAATATCCGTTTCTCAGTTAAATTATATCATTATAACGCATAACAAATTTTAATATTACTTTTTCTACAAACACTATGCAAAACACGCTTCTCTACACAAATTTTTATACCCAAAGCAAGCCTTTTCTTAATTCTTCTGATAACTGTTAGAAAAGTGAAGCGAATTTCTTATTGAATTTTTAAATTTGAATCTAAAGTAACTAAACTATTTATTCAATTATTAATTATAATTATAATTAAAAACCTAGTATGCATTATTTCAGGAATTATGAACCAAGATCAAAATAATAATAATATACGTCTTTGTCTTACAACAAACCAAAGTCTGGAAGGAAAGCGTAATTCAATGTCTGTCGTGGTATGTGTCGAGTAGCTGCTTCTCAGTGACAAATTTGCTCTTTGGAAAGGATTTTCAAATTTATCAGGCGTTATGATAGTATTAAACTGTTATCTTTGACTATCATTTATCATAATTCAATGAAACGATGCACCTATAAAAATTCAATGAAAGTTAGTGAGAATTTTCTTGGCAATGTCGACGTTTTGACTATTTTTAGTTTGGTTTGTTGCAGCACTCCAAATTATTCGTTTAAACTCCTTTTTTGCAGGATATACTTTGGCGACTTCGACAGCACTTTCATTTGTTAGAAATCTCCTGAGTAATTATTTCAACGATGATATTCTAGAGTTCATAATAACTTTTTTTGGTGTGTTTCATCGTTTATGACGTATATCCGGTTTTTGGGTAGGTATGGCGTTTATTTTATTTGTTATTTTGACATATCTATATAATATGTTAATAAATGAAATCATCAGGATTTCATTCAGCAAGCCAGTTTTTCCGTGTATCTATACCTTGTTTTTAAATTGAGAGGAGCATTTTAAGATACCTCAAGCACACCACTAAAAGTTTCTAGAGAGTGTTCCGAAAGAGTCGTGTTCATAGACTTATTGAACGAATTGGCTCCGCTCCCCGGGTGCGCAAAAATACCATTTAAGGGGTTTGGAAATACTCATTTTTTTGAAAACCTGATGAAAATATTCCAGAAAATCTCTGGTGTGTTTAATATGTGTTTACTAAGGGTTAAGCGCATGTAGACTAATTCACTAGCGGATACGAACATGTTTAAAACTTGGGTATTTGTTCGGATTTATTTCAAATTATTTAGTTGATATTGGAAGAATTTTTACTATGCCAAATCAATAAAACACCCTATACCTCGGCTACAATAAGGATTTTAAAATTCGTATCAATGCAATAAACAATCTACCCAGCTTAATGTTATTATGTAAAGCAACATAAGAACAAACAATTAATATTTCTATCGCCGACAGATCTAGTTAACGGGAAGAAACTGTAACGCTAAGAAAATACATTTCAAATGGAAGACGTGGCTGAAGGTAATAAGCGCTTCCCAAAGTGGATGATGGGTAAAGTCGGCGAAGCTACAATCTGATAATGGGAATGTCCGCATTGTGGAAACGAGGAGACTCTAGTGGTTTCTCACAAAAAAAATCTCACCTTAAATAACCAACGTGATAACGATACATGTAGGTACGATGAAGTTTCCTACAACTAACTTTATACAGAGGGTAATTATTATCCGAAACTGTTAAGTATAAAAAATTATTCACGAGCGATTTTGTTATAGTAAACCTAACATGCAATTATATTTGCGAACCATCCGTTGAGCTAACTCCAAGTATAAAATAACTCATCTATCAACTTTGTTTCATAATTTTTTCTTCTTCCTATATTGTAAACGAAGCATTTTGATATTGTTTTGAAGTTACAAAGCCAATCTAACTCTCTGGGGTGGTGATAATTGATGCCATAAAAAACTTGGAACTTATTTATTCATATAAAAATGAATAGTACAATCATTACAGTTATGAACATTATTCAAAACATTTGAATCAGTGCTTCCTTGTTTTTTCTCAATGTGTATGAAATGTTTTCCGGCAAAACCAAACTTTCTCTTACTCTTGAAGTACTACAGGAGACTCCTGGCTTTGTTAAATTGAAGAAAACTTCCTTTTCATTGTTGACGTTATCCACTACATAATATTCCACAATAGCTGCAGATTTCTATTCGCTTGAGAGCTAAGACCTCAGCTCCAGTATTCACTAATAAAGTGACCGACGTTTTTCTGAGGAAGTGTCAGTAATTATGCAGCACTGATTCTGGACCATTTTAGCGATTTTAACATGGTATTCTCCATAAGAAAATCTAAGGTCCGAAATCTCCGAAATTGACTCATTTTGGAGTGGGGGTAAAACTCAATATACGCATGCGTTACGTTGATGGATAGGTGACGTCATAGGGGTAACGAATAAAATAATGAAAAAATTCCAACTACCCCCGTTCATCCCCCACGCATCATCCCTCCCACTAAAAGTTGACCAATCATAGCAAACGACATCTCGTTGAAAAGGCCTTAACGTCTATTATATTTTAAAAATAATAGAAAAATTCAACGTCCCAAAAGGCCTTAATGGACAACTCCCCAAATACCCTTTGGACCCCATTGGACCACCCCTCATGACCCCATTGGACCATCTCTCATGACCCATTGGACCACCCAAAATTCCCTTATGACCCCATTGGACCACCCAAATATTGACCCCCAAATTACTGTTTAGGTCCCTCAAATTTCAATACCTCATCAGCGCGAACCATCAACTTTTTTTAAATGTTCACCCAAATAATGATCCCAAAATTTCTGTTTAGGACCCTCAAATTTCAATACCTCATCAGCCGGGCGCGAACCATCAACCTCCGCGTCTGTAATAATTCGTCTAACGCATTTAGCTATTCGTACTCATAAGTGTTAGATGTAAGGAGAGGTTTAATCGATGCATTTGAAAGTCATACGTATTATGTATACAATTATTATTGAGGTCATTAGATAGTTTTTATCTAGATATTAGTATCTCTCTCTTTGTCTTGAAGATTGTAAAACAAATATTTTCATGGAAAAGTTGATGAATATACAGAATGTTCAAAACGACGTATCGTTTGAAAAACCGTTCAGTATAACATTCTCTTATCGGAGCGCAAAAAACGTGTTATTATTGTAGACAAGCAGGTGTTTTATTAAAAACCAATTTCATAACATTTTTTTAATAAATCTTTATATGTTAAATAAAAAATATAATAATGCGTAGTGCCCTTCTTCAACACTCAGTGGTGAATCATTATATTTTGGTATAATAAAATGTATTTTATTTTCAAAATGTATAATATTTTGCTATAACCATCCTGTTAAAGTTGAAAGTCTTGTACAATAGTGCATGCAATTATTATTGAGGTCATTAGATAGTTTCTCTTGAAGGTAATTATTAAAATTTTTAAAAAATTCAATTTGTATTTAAGCTTAGGATTTTCCTATGAAATTCATTCGATTCTTGTTTTTTGATCTAATCATCAACCTTTAATAAACAACAGGTAAGACATTTATTTTAATTTTACTTGGAATTAAAATTAGTAATATATTATTATACCGTTTTATCAAGAACAAACAGAATTTGAAATGATTTAATCTATTATTATTTTTTTAGTAAAAATGGATCTTAAAGCAATAAATTTTTCATCACTTTTAGAAAAAAACCCGAAACCAACCATAAAATTAATAGATTTTAAATTGGGTGAACCTAAGAAAATAATTTCAGGAAAATTGGTACAGAGTAAATTTGGGGAAACGGTGCTGCTGGAACTGGAAAAAGAAGTGACATTTCTTCCACAGAGGGTAACAGAAACGTATAAACCTTTTATAAAATATTTTGAAGAAGGGAAGTACTCATTAATATTTAAAGGAGCGGTGGACATTGGAAAACCGAATTCAGCGGCATCTTTTGAAATTGTTGAAATCTAATTGGTGAGTTATATTTTTATAAATAGTTATGATATCATGGGTAAATATCACAGTATTTAAAATTGATGAATCTATTAAGTTAATTAGAGCGAACTCTGCTGAAAACAAATCAATAGAATTAATTAATGAACATAATTATATCAAACAGATTTTATTTACATCAAACATGTATTTGTTTAATAGCTAAGTTACATGAATGACATCTTGACTGTGATGTAGGTGGTCCATCGATGTGAGTTTGCCAGTCTGGACGATTGTAATGTATAAAACAAGGCAGTTGGATTTGTAAATCAAAATTGTCTCGATATGCTCTTGGTAATTTATACCATGCATATAATAACTCAAGTGGTTGCGCCTTGTGAATTAAATAATCCACTGGAAACTTCTCAAGTTCTTCTTCATTAAACTGATATAATTGTCGCTTGTATAGCCAATGATCCTTCATTGGACAAATACAATTTTCTAAATGATAATGCTGTTGGATATTCATCTTTTTATTTTTTGTATTCACTTTTGAAGTTAACAATATACTGTTTAGATTCATTGATTTTTCAACGTTTATATTTTTGATTTTGGAGTGGGGTGATACAATTTTTCCTTGAGAGCATGATGTAATTTTAGAAATAAATGAGATTTTTTTTTTCAGATATATTACGACTAGAAAATATCTTTGAATTATTCTAATAGCGATAGTAGTAGAATCATAAAAATGGTTCATATGAATTTTTATCAAGATAATGACATATTTTTGGGAGAACGTCAATTATCTCTGAATACATATAAAACAAAATACGTAAAGGTTGGTTTATCACCTTATTTAAATTATGATCCATGTGTCGGGATATTTGGAACCAAAAATACTCATTTTATATTCAGTCCGCAAGAATGGAACATTTTTTTATCATGTAGAAATGATATTGACGACTTTTTATTTAGATCAACAAACAACAAGAATATAGAACCGTTAGATATGGGTAAATTTGATTTGATATTTAAACGATTATCATTCGGGAATGTGGTGAAAATTTATAGGGGTGATTCTTGTATTTATTTAAGAGCTGATACTACTTCAATGTTATGGAAAATGTTACCACTCATTGAAAATAGATTAACATACTTGAAAAATTTACAATTTGCTAGTTCATTGAAAATTTTACAAATGGGAATAAAAGATTCCACCAATCCAGTAACTACAGCTTTGAATATAATTGAACCCTTAAAACATTTAAATAACGAGACATACGCTATCGCATTAGAAATAATATATAGATATCCTCAGTTACTTAAAGAGGAAGATTTACAGCTATGAAGAATAATAGACAGCATACAATAGAAGCAAAGAAAACTATTCACTTTGATGAAACAAGAAACAAAATTCATTTATTAATAACTTGGAAATATGCATATCAACAAGCGAGACAAGGATCATCATGGATCATTGCCGCATGTGACCGACTACGGTTTATGCAACGAATTATTAAAATTTCCCAAATTATAGATCCAATATTGGATATAAAACATAGATGTAAGGTTTATGATAAAATGTGTAAATAAATTGTCAATCAGTTCATATAATTTTATTAAAACATTAAAAACAATTAAACAATGCTATTTTTATTTATCCATGATTTAGAATCCATCCCAAGCCATTTCACTAATAACCGATCACCTTTTCGTTTCAAGACCCTCTCTATTAGAAACACATCAGGATATTTAACTTTTTGCAATTCCTCCCTGTAAAATCCTCCTTGTATTTCTTCGTTCTTATCATCTTCTAATATGTAAGTTGTTGGATTGGTTAGTTTCACTTTCTTTATTTTGAAAACTTCGGCAGTCCAATTTGGAGTATATCCCTTCTTAAAGACATGTCGATACTTGCTAATTCGAACAAAATCTCCTTTTTTAAAATTTGATGATCTTGGATCAATAGTTTTTAGGTGATTATATGCAGTAATAGACTTTGCATTTTTATCATTTATTTCACTAGGAATGGCACCTGTAGTGGAATGTCTTGTATTATTATATTTTGCTACAATATTAGGTAGAATCGTCAACCATTTATAGGATCCTTGCATGCTAAACTGTTTCCATAGCATAGTTTTTAGAGTACGAATTACTCGTTCTGCTATACTTGCTTTTAAATTGGAGAAGGTACTGTAATGGTTAATACCATACTTTTTCATGAGCTCTTGAAAATTCCTATTATAAAATTCAGTTCCGTTGTCGGTTTGAAGATTTTTAGGTGGAACGTTCATTTGGCCCAAGATATGCTTCATAGCTAATGTGATTTCTTTACCAGTTTTTTTCTTAATAGCCTCAGCCCACACATATTTACTGAAAGCATTAATTACAACGAGGATGTAATTGTATCCTCTATTAGTTTTCGAAAAAGGAGTAAGAATGGCTAGATCAGCCTGAATCAGATCATTAAGTCCTTTAATTATAACATGTCTTCTTCTATAATTGATTCTTGCCGGTTTATGAAGTTCATGCACAACTTGTGCTTTACTCATTTTTCACTACTGGACACTGCACTATGAATTCAATGCAAATAGAAGAAGGTGTACCTAATTTAAATAGGATTTTATCACCTTTCTTATAACTTCTACCACCAATTTCATTGAATTTCAACGATTTTTCGTTAACTAAAACCTCCCCGTCTGCAGTGTAATGTCGAACATGTTCAATTTTAGCATCGTAGGGGAAAAGAAAAGTTGTACCTGCATTGTCCAACACATAATAATTCTTATTTAAGTTAGTTTTTTTTTCACCTTTCAATCTAATAATGTTTTTAACGTGATAATCAAATGAGTCACAAATATAAAATTGCGCATTTAGTTTTGGAACTGACTTGGACGACGATGATGATGATGATGATGATTGTAAATAGTGTTGATTAAATCTATTAAGAGGCATTGTTTGAATGATGTATGTAATATGAAAAGTATTATATTTATAATAACGTAGAGCCAGAGCTCATCGCCCACCTTGAAGAGGGCATTCTATTACAAATTCAATATATGGATATTTCTCATCTCCTATGAAAATAGAAATCTTTTCACCCTTCGTTATAGATTGCTGGTTGAGAACGCTTAAATTTTGAATCTTATTTTGATAAAGTATTTTTGCTTCAATTTTCGGTGGTGGTTGTGGTGGTGGTGGTGGTGATATGTTGCTATTAATATTTACAACTTTTCCACTTAGTGGAAAAGTATATTCAACATTATTATTATTATTTAATACATAGTTTAATTTACTAACTTTTTTGTCTATATGTCCGCTAATATTAATAATTACTAAACTTCGAATGTCTGCAGGTTGACAAATATAAAATGGTGGTGGTGGTGGTTGTAGTACCTCATCATCATCATCCTTATTATTTGAACGTGTAGGAGTGAGATAATGTTGGTTAAACTTGTTTAACGGCATTATAACTACTACTATTGTGAATTCAAGTGACGTTATCTATTTTATGCTATTATACCACCTTCCCTTAGTTCTTCAACAATAGACACTATTTCATTTTGGTGAGCATTATTACCAGCTTGTTTTGAAGCTACAAGTAAGCGTAATCTATCAATCAATTCATTGAAATCGTCAAAATATTTATAATCGATGGGATTTTGGGAATATTGCATCATTGTTAAACCTTTCCCACCCCTAAGTTTTGCTGCTATTTGTCTTGTAGTCATAGTGGGAACTGAAAAGGCTCGTTCTCTTGGTGCAACAAGAGGAATTCCTAGGAAAGGTTGAATAGCGTTAGTAAATTTATTTCTTAATTTTGCAGGAATTCTCCGTTTTGGTAATTTTCTATTATTTTTTGTGTATAGGGCATTCGTTCTCTGTAAAATGTCAACATATTCCTTTGCATCATTTTGAGTGAAAATGTGTGGGTCTGTTTTGAATAACAGTTCATACAGACCTGGAGTACCCTTGTAGGTAATACCTTGTATTTTTAAATCAGGTCCGATAAAGTCAATTGGAGAATCACCAATAGAGAATTTTTCTAGCTGCAAATCATGATAGACTCCAAGAGTATTATCAAATTGTCCTTCAGTGTCAGCAATACCTTCCCTTATGTACACTCTAGGTAAGGGATTTTCAAACTGTTCGTAATATTGTTGAATACCTTGGTCGGTGGTCATTCGACCGAGGTCACGGATACTTTCATCTATAAATCTACTAATATTTTCATCACTACTGTACCCTAAAGTTTCATTTGGCTCAAACGCATCATCATCATTTGTATTAGAACTGAAAACATCCTCTTTGGGAGGGGAATTGAAAGCAAGTGCATAATCGGAAGGCTTTGGTTGATATTTCGAACTTGATAGATTCAGGTGGGATTCTTCTTCTTTTGGTGATGATGATGATGGTTCTTGTTTAATCAATTCTTGTTTCTCGATAGTTGATATTAGTTGTTTTAGCGGTTGGGTAATGGGCTCATAGGTTTGTTCCAGTCGTGTTTGAGATTGGTTTGTGTATCGCTTCAAACTTTTATACTTTTTTCGAAGCGCCTGCCTAGCTTTGACCAGTCGTTGAGTTAGTTTAGGATTCATGTTGGGTTTTAAATTGCAGACCATATTGACTTTTCTCCTTATATATGAATGTATCCATCAAATCCTTTTCTATAACGACCACCAGATGCTATTTCAGAATCTTTATCGATAGTGAGAAATCCATACTTTTCCCCCCAACAGTATGAACAAATGTCTTTAAATTTTTGGAATGACATGTCAATATGAACATGATCATCATAGATGTGTTTTAAATTGGTGAAATCTTGTTGAAAAATTATCAGGAGATTGGCATTATCTCGAATTAATTGTTTTGGAATAGCCGAATAAGTTTGACTTAAGTAAAAACAATCTGTAGATTTATGTCGACCGAAACAAAAGTAACTTTGAATGGGTTTTTGATCGCAGGAAGCCACTACATCATCAAATATAATAATTGAATTGGTTTTTATGGCATCTGGAGTAATTATATCATCAGAATTGTTAAATTCCTCATATCCAATCTCTTTCATGGGTTGAATTAAATTACGTAAATAAGCATATTTTGGTTGATGTAAACTCTTGGAATATATGTATAAATTTTCAAATCTTAAGCCATTAGGATGATCTATTAAGGATAACATAGCATTAGTTTTACCACAACCACTGGGACCGATGATTAATGCTCGTTTAGAGTCTCCACCAAATAAATATCCATGTTTACCTGCAGTACGTTGTTGTTGTTCACAACTTAAATCATAATTTTCAACAGGTAAAGCTATAAATTGTTTTGCAATCTTCATCTTATATAAATAGTTAACAACACTGAGAGTATTTATAGGGTGATCAGAGTATATAAAGAGAATTATGGTTAAACGTAAACAGTTACAATCACATCGTCGTCATCACAAAGGTGGAGATTTAGTTTCGTTAATTAATAAACTACCATTCGAACTTCATTTACCTGGTGGATACGAATATTGTGGACCAAACACAAAACTAGAACAAAGACTACAACGAAATGATAAGGGAATTAATATTTTAGATCAAGCTTGTAAGGAACACGATATAGCATACGCAAAAAATAATAATCTACAGGAAAGACATAAAGCAGATCAGGTATTGGAGGATAAAGCTTGGGAACGAGTTAAATCCAAGGACGCAACATTAGGTGAAAAAGTAGCTTCATTGTTTGTCACTGCAGTCATGAAAGGAAAACGTAAACTTGGTTTGGGTGTAGGAATTAAAAAAAGTCGTTGTCGTGCTGGTGGTGGTAATTCACTTCAGAAAAAACCAAAAAAACGTATAATTCAAACACCGACGATGAAAATAGGTGGATTTTTACCATTAATATTACCACTGTTAGGTGCATTAGGAGCTCTAGGAGGTGGAGCAGCTGGAATTGCAAAGGCAGTAAATGATGCAAAGTATAACAATCAACAATTAACTGAACAAAAACGACATGATATGGCTATGGAATTGAAACAGGGGAAAGGTTTGAAAGAAAAAAAACGTCAAAAAAAGCCAAGAAGACAACTAAGACATAAAGGAAAAGGTCTTTATCTAAGACCATACAAAGGAGAAGGAACAACAAAAAACTGAAATTGCCCCATCGTGGGCTTACCGATAAAGATCTGTGGAAATATGTTAAAATATTGAAAATACCTTTTTTTAGGGGAGTTTTCATGAGAGATAATTTACCAAAGAAAATTCATAAACATGAATGTGGTATTTTGAATATGGATACAGTTAGAGGAGACGGAACACATTGGACATCATACGTAAAATCAGACAAGGAAATTATTTACTTTGATAGTTATGGAAATTTACCTCCACCAATGGAACTGATCGAGTATTTTCATAGTAACGGACCAGTATATATAACATACAATTATGATAGACTACAGAACAATTCGTATAGTTGTGGTCATCACTCACTTCAATTCATTCATAAATATTTCAATCGTAATATTTAAACTTTTTATTAAGTTGAAATGTCATTTTCCGTTACACTTAGTGGTGCATCATCTATTCTTAATTATAATTTCAATCCTCCCATTTACTTGGATGATAAATATGACTATGAAGTTGGTTTAGTTAATTTCAATAGTTTCAATACAATACCAAATATTGATGAAACTAATAATAGATTTATTTTCGGAGGTCCAACTATATATCATACAATAATTATACCTAAAGGTGCTTATGAACTTAATGAAATAATTCAATATATTAAACAACACATGCTTACAGTAGCATCAGATTCAACAATTGACATAGTCCCAAATCTAAACACATCTCACGTATCAATTTCTAGTAATAAGACAATTTCATTCTTAACTGATGACTCAATTGGTAAAGTATTTGGATTTGGAAAAGTTGTATTAAATCCCAATGTGACATACACCTCTACAAAACCTATAAATATTTTACAAGTTAATTCTATTGGAATAGATTGTGACATTGCTGTTGGATCATATCTCAATGGACATCCTGTTCACATTATCCATCAATTTTTTCCTACTGTTCCTAGTGGCTATAAAATAGTTGAATCTCCTCAAAATATCTTGTATTATCCTGTAAGTGTTAAAACAATTAACAACATAACAGTAAAAATTATTGATCAAAGTGGTAACGTTATAAATTTTCAAGACGAGGAGATTAGTATTACTTTACATATTCGACAACAAAAATGGTCTTGAAATTCTCCCATCCATATGCTGAAAAAAACTATAAAAGATTGCTTAATAAACCGTCTACAATTAGTTTGTGCGAGAGAATAGCCGTCATAACGCCTAAAAATAAACGTTTTTTAAAATCACTCGGTTTTAAGTTATTAATATAAATGGATATATTACAAGTCACTCATGAGCCCTTCAATGACATGGCTGTGGAGGAATATGAATATCACACATACCAACCATATATTACCGGAAAGTTGAATTATAATGATGAGATTCGTATTGTAGTGCAAGATTTAGATTGTATTACATATCCGGCTGACAGTTATCTTGAGATTACGGGGAAAATTTTAACTGAAACCAACACAGTACCTACAAAATTGAAATTCATTAATAATGCAATAGCTTTTTTATTTCGTGAAATTCGATATGAACTGAACGGAGTTGTAGTTGATTCAGTAAGAGATATTGGTCTTGTTTCAACAATGAAAAATTATTTATCTTATAATTCAAATGAAACAATTTTTCTAAATAATTCTGGATGGTTTCCTAAGGAAGACGTCAAGTTGTCAGACAAAAATGGAAATTTTAACGTGTGTATACCCTTGAAATTATGGTCAGGATTCTTTGAAGATTTCAATAAAATAATCTTAAACATGAAACAAGAGCTAATATTGGTGAGATCTAGTGATGATAGAGACTCAGTCACTCATACAGATGAATCGGAAAAACCTAAAATTGAATTAACTCACATCAGTTGGAGAATTCCTCACGTGAAACCCAACATAAAACATGAATTACATCTAAACAAAATTATTCAAAGTAACAAGGAACTACCAATAAAATTCAGATCTTGGCAATTGATTGAGTATCCCAGCTTACCGAAAACGTCTCGCCACACTTGGGCTGTAAAAACTAGTACAAAAGTAGAGACACCTAGACACATTGTAATTGGATTTCAAAATAATGCTAGGGGTCACATAAAAGAAAATATGAGTCAATTTAAACATCTGAATTTGAAGAATATTAAGGTATTTCTCAATTCTGAGAAGTATCCATACAATGATTTACTTTTAGATTTTACAAACAATAGTTTTGCTACGTTATATAAAATGTTTGCTGATTTCCAAACTTCTTATTATAGCCGTTCGAACAGTGAACCTATTTTCACACCTGACGAATTTAGAGATACAGCTCCCTTAATTCATATAGATTGCTCAAGGCAGAAGGAACTAATACAGTCTGGATCTGTAGTTCTTCGTATAGAATTTGAGTTAAATGCTCCCATTACGAGTGATATTTCTGCATATTGTTTAATCTTTCATGAAAAACAATTTTCCTATAATCCATTAACTAAAATTGTTAAGCAATACTGATGTGGAAAAAACATAGCGCGCATGATTGACATGCAATATAAAAGAAGGGGTTACTACATATTCTTCATTAAATATGAATACCCGTGAGTATCAAATTGCTCTTAGTCAGTTTCTTTTCAAATTAACACGTCTCAAACGTGACATAAAATATTATGAACAATATAAAGGTGCGGTAACTAAATTGCAACAATTACAAATATGAAAGTCGTTTTAGATGTTCAAGGTTTTAAGATTGAAAATAATAAGTTCATCGTTAAAGAATTTGCAGCTTATGATGGTCATCAGGTATGTCACTATATTTTCAAATCACCATTTCCTCTACATATGTTACCTCCAGACTTACATAGACAAGCAACTTGGTTAATGAAAAATCATCATGGAATCGATTGGAATATTGGTTATACACATTTACACAAATTCAAAAATATCGTAAAAGACATTACGGAAAATGCTGACATGGTTTTCGTGAAAGGAAAAGAAAAAACCAATTTCATTCAAAAATATTCCACCGCACCTGTATATGAACTAGATGAAAATCCACCATTAGCAGCCTCGACACCAAAATGTTTTTATCATAAGATTAATCCATCTATTTGCGCTTTAAAAAATGCTTATACATTATACGAACATTTTATAATGGATGAAAAATAAAAGAATATTATTTAATTAACTTGTGTTTTATTTACTACAAACTGATGAGTAAACCTTATTTTGTATAAATACTCTTGCCATTTTAAGTAAGTAATATATAACAATAATAATTAATAAAATCAATACTATATATGTTAAAATGTACAATTTATCAATTTTTTCACTTATGTTTGTCTTCTCCATAGAAATATCATCAATAATCGCATGCTGCCATTGGGTTTGATCACCTTCGGAATTGTCATCAAATATTATTTTTAATTTGTAACTAAAATATAATAAATTCGTTTCTGGAATTTCAATATGGTATACAGAAAGGTGACCATTATTTATTTTGGTAACACTCAACAAACTCCATTCTGATCGATTGCATTCTTCTCTTATATTTTTCATATCAAAACATATTGCAACATGTTTTGCATTCTCTGGTACATTTGTGTACAGTATATTATTTGAAACGGCCACCAAAATAATGAAGTTTAAATTTAAGGAAGTCATTCTTTTTAGATTTATGCTACCTTCTTCTTCTTCTTCTTGTTCTGAGGATGTTGTAAGACTGACAGTCTTTTGATTATTTTCTTCTAATATTCTAATCTCGTTGTCGTGGAGGTAAAAAATATCCGCAATATATCTCTTTTTCATCTAATGGGTCTAATTCATGAAACCAATTATTATCTATATATTCAGGAAATTTTCTCAGTGGTCTTGTTTGATTACATTCAGCCGTACACAAACCAATTATAAATTTTTGTTTGCAACTCCAAATTTTTTCAAGTTTAAAAGTTTTACGTAACACTTTTCTACAAACTAAACAAACTATTGTTTCAAAAATTCTACACTTAGGTGGATCAAATAGATTATTCATTATGCAAACTATTATACTAACATTTTTTCAACAGTATGTTTACAATTTTTGATGATTTCCTTCACTACTTACATATACTTAGAGATAACGTAAATTACTATATCACTTTACAACCAATACAATATTAATTATATGAATTCAAGATGAAGATCCAAAACCATTTTCTCCTCTCTCTGTAAAACTTAAATTATCCACCTCTTCAATAATCGGAATAGAACATTTTTCACAAATAAGTTGAGCGACTTTGTCTCCTCTCTCAAATTTAACTATGTTTGTTGACGAATTATATAATAAGATTTTAATTGTACCTCTATAATCAGCATCAATTACACCTGCAAACACTTCTATTCCATTTTTAAGCGCTATGCCAGATCGTGGTGCTATTCTTCCATAAACTCCCTGTGGTAGTTCTAATTTTAACCCACTATCTACGAGAAATCTTTCTCTTGAACCTATAGTAAAATTTATAGGTGTTTGTAAATCACATCCCGCAGATTGCGATGTAGCTCTTGTTGGAATAAAAGCGTTTGGACTTGTTCTCAACACTTTTAAAACCTTAAAGATTCCAAAATTATTAATAAAAAATAAAACGAAATTTTAAACTTACCACATTATCTGGTTTTTTCCTATTCATGTTCTTCTTCTTCTTACGTATTCAGGTAGTGATACTTTATTAGAAACGGCCTTCTATCGGTATACATATATACACAGATTTAAGATTTTTTTCAAATAATAAACTATCTAAAATGACCTTAATTGCATGCACTATTGCGTAAGACTGCATTAGTTGCCTCTGGCGTAACAGGATGGTCATAGCAAAGTATTATACACTATCCCATTGAAAATATATTAATTGCGTATATAATTTATGCATAATAGCCTTGGGCGGGCATGATTCCTATATTTTCCATTCACACACAGCGCATTCCATTATTTATACAGGATGGTTCTACCAAAATATTTAGCATAATATACTGATTCACATGAAGATTGAAATTTTTGAAAAATCCCATTGAAAATATAGTCATTTGGTATATAATCAATGTGTCATTGGTCAGGCTTGTTTTCTATACACAATTTATTATATTCCTTTAGGGTGGTTTTAGAAGAAGGACATCATACCATTATTATATTAACATATTGAAAAAATATATTATTGTTTTTTCTTAATACCCTTCAACAATAGTGGAATCACGTTTTTTTTTCGCTTTGTTAAAAGAATCATATACTCAACGGATTTTAAAACAATACGTCGTTTTGAACATTCTGTATATTCATCAACTTTTCCATGAATTGTTATACTAGAATATTAGACATGTCAAGAGAAAACTTTATACTCTTATGAAACACTCTGTATATGTAAGATTCCCTTTTTAACTAGTATGTCACTTGTCTTTATACACCATGTTGAAAGAATGTTTTTCAACGATATGTCACTTGGTCTTTTCACCGATACGTGAACTATAATTTTTCAACACTCTGTATATAATGAAAAAAAGAGAAAGGTTAACAACGCGATATTCGTTTGTTTTAAGCTCTTTTTTTTTAAAAACCTCTCCTTGCATCTATCACTTATGAGTGCTAATAGCTATATGCGTTAGACGAATTGTTACAGACGCAAAGGTTGATGGTTCGCGCCCGGCTGATGAGGTATTGAAATTTGAGGGTCCTAAACAGAAATTTTGGGATCAATATTTGGGTGAACATATGAAAAAGTTGATGGTTCGCGCTGATGAGGTATTGAAATTTGAGGGTCCTAAACAGTAATTTGGGGGTCAATATTTGGGTGGTCCAATGGGGTCATTAGGGAATTTTGGGTGGTCCAATGAAACATGAGAGGTGGTCCAATGGGGTCACAAGATATGGTCCAATGGGTCATGAAGGAAATTGGGGATCAGTGGTCCTATGGGGTCCCAAGGGAATTTGGGGAGTTGTCCGTTAAGGCCTTTTGGGACGTTGAATTTTTCTATTATTTTTAAAATATAATAGACGTTAAGGCCTTTTTAACGAGATGTCGTTTGCTATGATTGGTCAACTTTTAGTGGGAGGGATGATGCGTGGGGGATGAACGGGGGTAGTTGGAATTTTTTCATTATTTTATTCGTTACCCCTGTGACGTCACCTATCCATCAACGTAACGCATGCGTAGATTGAGTTTTACCCCCACTCCAAAATGAGTCAATTTCGGAGATTTCGGACCTTAGATTTTCTTATGGAGAATACCATGTTAAAATCGCTAAAATGAGGCAGAATCAGTGCTGCATAATTACTAGTGTCTCGGGAAGCGGAGCCTTGAGCGTTCCGTAGTTGGAAAAAAGCTTTGTAAAGTTCTTAATGTGAAAATTGGAAAAATTAAATATTTTATCTATCCCTTCTACGCCTGTGGTTGACCCCAAGAGTTTCATTTCCTCACAGAAGTTCAATTCACAATATTTTTTCGTTCAAATTTTTTTTTTATTTCTTTTTCACGTTTCATCAACTCGGCAATGGTTTCAGAACGAACGCCTGTCGTTTTTCCAATCATCACAGTTCATCAGTATAAATTTAGCTTGTCAAAATTAATTGAAAAAGCGATGTCTGTTAAGGTAGATTATGATGTATGTTCGTATCAGAAAATGTTGAAAGAGATCACCGAAGCGAAGCTAGTTACCCGATCATAATGATTTGCTGCTAATTAGAATCCTTGTTTTAGGCAGAAGGGAGTATTCGAGCGAATGAAAATAATAATAAAAGTTGGATGTAATTATGAATAATTTTTAAATTAAAATTTCTTATAGCGAAATCTGAATATCCTTTCGTACACTACTTCATTTGGCGACAACTTCGCTATAACCCATATTATCAAACAATGATTCAACTAACTATCATTTCTCTTTTCAAATAAACCATTCGGTATAATGACCATTGCTTCATAGACTTCATACAGATTGCGAGAAAGCTTATAGAATTATACAATTTACACTAGTACAACAAGGTAATTATTAATTTCATTTCCTTCTCGGATTAGGTTGAATACGATCCTGATAAATTTAAGGTTACCAATATGTTGAAATAGCAAATTAATGAAATACCAGACACACCCAATAATGTAAAACATTTGGGCCCGGTTTTTTCATGCTCTAATAGAGAACAAAATAGTTGTTAGCTATAGACCTTCAGTGGGGAGTTAGCAATTGCTTTACCCTAGTCCCTTTGCTACTTCAATATGTACTAAGCAAATTTTCTATAGTCAAAAGCGCTCTTATCGTGCGGGTCCAAAGGTCACTAACCATATGTATCAAATCAGAAAACACAGAGGTTACCAAAATGTGAGATTGCACTGGTTGACAAATCTCCACGAGTTTGCTAGACAGACTAGTCTAGTTACTGTATAACATACTTGGGGTATATTTCTTCAGATCCGTCATCCCAAATGAGAAGCGATAGAAGAAAAAGTGAGGTTAAATCAAATCCGATGACGGATAAAAGTGTACTTGTTTATATTTATTTAAAAATTTTGTTATTAAAATCGAATGAATCGATTTTTATATTTCCAATCTTAGCCAAAAGACATCACATTTAGTTAAAACACTCAAAATCGAGTTTTCCGGTCGTGTATTTGCATATTCTTGCCTTGGTTGGAATAATACGATTGTGGTTAGTGCTAATTGGACAGCTACAGCTCCCATGTTTATGCTCGCCGGAAATTCAATACAGCTTATTGCATTTCAATAAATTACAAACGCATATTACTGCCTCTAATTAAAATTCATATCGCGATGATTATTTTAAGCTGTGATGTTATCGTACATTTGTGCTACCCAGTTGTTGAAATTTGATTAGAGAAAATGTATTTTGTGAATTATTGTGTTTATGTTTTTATATGAACGTTGACGTTGAAATTAAAATGACGGCACATGCACAAATTGCATTGACAGGTGACAACTCACTTGATTTTACCTAATTGTTCCAATAATTGGATTCAAACAAGAAAGGAAGAGGAATAAGTTGATCATAAGGAGCATCAGAATAAAAAATATAAATGAACCAGTCGTATATATAATTCAAACATAATTGTCAGGGAAATTTTCAGCGTACCGGTTGGCAAAACTTCTAGACGTTGTCAGATCAAATGAAAAAATACACTTCTCAGGAAAAGCTGACATTGACAGATCGGTCATATTTGGTTGGGTCCTAGGAATATAGTTAAAGTTTGTCTGTTATGGTGTGGTAAAGGTGTGTCTACTATTTTTACAGTATGGAGGTGTTTCCTTAGTGGCTAGTCAAAAATGCTACTGGTGAACGTAGGTTTTTCCTGGCAATCCAACAATTGCAATTGTCGAAATCGTTAGGTTGTATGTGTCATTTCCTTTGAGTATTCCAATAAATATGAATGGAAAACCATTTTTTTCAACTCTTTCTCAGAATAAGAGAGACGCAAATTGTATATTAGGAAGTACTATCATTATTTTCAGCCCCTTTTTGTTATCTCTCAATTTGCTAGTTTGAACTTTTGGAACTCCCTGTATAATAATAATTTTCATTTGAAAAACACTAAATAACCTGTATTTTTCCGGTAGATGGAGATAAAAATAAGGTATGAGTAATGTGGATAGCGTACTCATCTAGATTAAAAGAGAGAAGCGCAAGAAAAGCGAAGTTAAAATGAACAAGAGTTGATAAATTTGAGTTACGATGAAATATCCTCGGAGACATGAAGTCGACTGAACTATAAAACTTTGCGACTAGCTCCAAAGCGTTCTGTAATGTGTTGTTCGAAAAACAAGTGAAGGAGTTTCAGCATTTAGAAACGAAAATACCATTCATACGACCGGTAGTTGGAGATTGGTTACTAGAAAGGATTTGTTTACACCATTGAATGATTGGCATTTTGAAAGTAGAGTTTGAGGAAGCTCGCTTTAATCGAGAACAGAGCTGAAAACATAAAAATAACTTCCATACAACAATGAAGTGATTAACAAGAGAATTGAGGTAATTGTGGAAAAAGCTTAGAGAGATGTTCATATTTCTATATATTTCTCCTTTTCAGTACAATTTAATTACCAAAGTGTGTTTTTGCACTATCTTTCATTTCATTTCAGGCTGCACTGGCGGCACTTGATTCCATAAGGACCAATTCTAAGCTAGTCTGGTATTGCATAGGTACCTTGACCGCACTTGGAGACAATTGCAAGGTAGTAGGGCACTAGGGCAACGAATTGTTGGATGAAACGCGAATGAAAGACTCTTCAATGACTTTCATTGGACCGAAAGTATGGCTACAAGTAAGTTGGTAGCACTAGAACAGTGGGTAATCTCATAAGTATATCAACGTTGTACTGCACTGTAAGCTTAACAAGCACGCAAAGCTGATGACGCTGTCAGACGAACCCATGAGCAGATTATGTTACCTAAAGGAGGAATCTGCTGAGCTCATCCTATGTCAGTGCGATTACCTTGCAAAAAATTCGGGCTGGAGAATGTGATCTGGATTTAGAGGATCACAATGGACCTGAAAAGGCTGCAGTATCAAAGGCCCATTAGCCACTATATAAATCTCTCTGTTCCAGTTTTTCAGCTTTCCCAAGCCATAATCATTTTCCAATTATTCGCTTGGGAGTTTCAGAGTCTTCTCCAATAAGTGTTGTCTCATTATTTCTAATCCTCTCTTTTTTTAGTTTGAGCACACCTAACCATTGGAATTATTTCTTTTTAAAAAATTTCAAATTAAGTAGGTACCCAGAAGTACTATCACAGATTATGCGGCTATACAACAGTGTGCTCGTTTTCCTCAGGCTGTCGATAAAGACAAGATATTTTTGATCATTCTCTTGCCATTCATCCCCTGACATCTTTGTCAGCGTATTCGAGACTAAGGAAATATCAACATTAGCACCATAAAACACGCATAATACGCACATATGGTAACTAGCTAATAGTCATCCACTTTAAATTTAAGATTCAATAAAACTTTTTTTTGCCAGTTTTCGTTCATTCTAGAGAGTGTCCCAGTAATTTTAGAATTCTTCTCTTATTACATCAAAAATAAAGTTCCTCAACTTTTATCCACTTTATCGAGTCAACCAATTGATACAAACTCCAAGAAATCTAAAACTTTCTTTTAAATCGAACAATAAACACTTGGTTGGCAACAGGCTTATCGGCTCTGGCTCTAATTTTTTTGTTATGATATACTCAAGATAGTTTAGAATCTACAGTGTCAAATCAACGGAATAATTCTCGTGGATTACGCTGGAACGTAGCCAAACAGTAATTTGGAATTTCATCTCGAGCTCGCATTTTATCAGCATAAAACAAACGCCATCCTTATCCCGTTAATATCTTTTTCATATTTAACTAAGCAGAGTGAGCAATTGAAAACAGTATATTCCTCAATTTGACTCTGTATTTTGTTTGAAGAGGACTGGTATATTAATGTCACTGCTGTTTAGGTGAATCATAAGATTTCAGTCAAACTAAATGATGTATAAATATTTAAGTATGTGATTTGATGTCTACACTTTTAGATGAAAGGAAAAGGAAAACTGGATGAAGCATGATGAAATTGTATACAGAGATCCCAAGAAATAGTTTTGTTTTGTTTAAGTCGACAAATTCATCGCGGCAATTGCGAAATGCATAAACGTAAAAGAGACTACGATTTTATTGAGAGTGAGCAGGCTGCTTGAGTGAAATATCTCTTCACTCTGTTTTTGGAATTTATAGAGCCCATTCTCAAAAAATTTATACATTTTCTTGCGCTTCTATTACTGCATATCATACGCATTTCATACATAAGAGTTCATCCACGACAAGACACCATAGCGGTAGGCTCAATTGAGATAGCAGTGCCTCTATTCACCTGGCAACTGAAGGGTTGTTCAGGTGTTTGAGATTTGGCGACATGCAGGCTTTTGAATATGTACACTTTCTTCCGTCATGTATATGCAAGCTCAATATGAATGCTGTTAAGAATATACTGGATGGTTTTCCATCACCTTTGGCTCTAGCGTGAGTGTCAATAATTTCCTCCATCGATTTGTATACAAATAATGGAAGACATTTTGGTAATTTGGCTGAAATGTAGACAATCTTGATATTTCTGGGAGTTGAGTAAACTTTTGCCTCCCACCATATGCTAGGTCAAGATGCAAGGCCAGATAACTTCTTAAAATTCTATTAAGTGGAGCGAAATCTTTTATTTGGTCCTCTTTGAAGGAATACTAAAACGATATTGTCCACTTCCAGAAATTTCAATTATTGGAAGGTGCTGAGAAACTACTAGACCCAGTCAGAGCAGATTAGTTCAACAGCCTATTCAAGCTGGGTACCCATTTCTTCTTCCGGTGTAGGATAGTCAATGTTCAGAAGCAGAGTGGCTTTTGTTCCTCGTTCTTGGTGAAGCTTTTCACCCTACTCATTGAAGGTAATAATAATAATACTATGCCTTTATGTGTCCCAGTCTGCAGATCGTTTCTATGCTGCTTAAACAGCTTTCTGTACCAGTTCCAGGTCGTACTTCATTTCTTGAGGTTGTCTTGCATATGAACTGAAGGTTTTCTCTTATATCACTGTAATACTGCTACTAGCTAGTGTTTCCGAGGTTTATTCGTTGTTTTTAAGACTCGATGAGTACCTGAAATGTGGAACAGGATAATCCTGCTATCCGACGTAAGTCCTGGCATCTAACCCTTTTCATTTCCCTAGAATTTTTTTATTATATACTCACCGGTGTTGTTTGTGTTCGAGCTACCGCAGAAAATGTGATTGAATTCCATTGAACGTTTTTATTGAAATTCCCAATGACATAAAAAATCCTTCGTATTTTGTTTACCAAGTTCTAATTCAGAGCAATTCGGTAAACGGTCTATTTTCTCTTAAACATATTACTTAAGGTCGACCCTGTTCAGGTAAACTACTATCAAAGTTCAGTTCGAACTCTAAAACGAAAAATTTATTTTGTCGGAAACAAACAACACGAGCGTTGCGAGGCGTCGCGTCTCTGGGACGGTTGAAACTTTGTTGTTGTTACGTTTCGACCAAATTGAATTCCATAACAGTTTCAATCTAAAAATAAATTTGACGAGTATAGTTCCAGTTCCTTTCTTTCGTCATATTGAAGCTGAACGTATGTTTTTGATTCCAACTCAATTAAATTAATATCCAGACCGATTTAACAGGTTTATATAAAGTTTTTTTCTGTCACAGTCTGTATTATTCACATTATATTTTGCATACTAAAGTTCTGGGCTGATAAAATTTGAATTCTCACATAAAACATGAATTTGAAGAGTATAACGTGAACCTGGAATGATAATTTTCACATAGAAAGACGAGTCTTGTACGCTTAACAAAATGTAACCCAACAGCGGCGGTGCTCCAGAATTAAGAGTGACAGCAAAAACAAAAATTGGAAAACTACTAGCGGAGCTATTTGTATAGAGACAATACATCCAAGACCGATTAGAGATGAACATCTACAAACAAGGAAAAAGGTGAACGTAAAAATTTAATGTAATGTAATGGCAGGGATCCTACCAGTTTATGAAAGGGAGACAAAGAAAATTACAATATTTACAGAATGAGAGAAGATTCTACTTAGCAAAAGCCTTTAGAGCAAGAGCCCGTGAGGGCCAGACCTTCAGATTTTTATATAAGTGGGTCGTGGACAAAGTATAGTATTCTACTCGCAATTTATGGCCAGTATGGCGAATAATAATGGCTGTCATGAACTGCTCGTTCAATGATATACTATTTGTTAATATTTTCACAATTTAACAGTTTCATATTAGTCATTTCTGTACTAGCGAATTAATGTCTTTCTATTTTAGTGTATATACAATAATCTAGGTAATGAATTTGTTCCGTGTGGCTGTTACATACTGTATAAACAATAGTAGTATATGGCAAACCTACTTTATTGGGATTATTAAAGTTTTCGTGAAAATTTTATAATACCGAAGTAGGTAATTCATAAACAGAGGAGCACTTATATATAAGACTCAAAAATTAAGAGCTTTTCAAGTTGAAGTTGAAGCCGAGGAGCGGTTTTCGAACATCTTTTCTTACTTAAGAAAACTTCAAGTTTTCGAACAATTAATTTTCCCCAAGTTTATGTACTTCAGCTATTCTACTCGATATGTTTTGGTAGGTTTTGGCTCTTTGCCCGAAAAGACAAGACCATTCAATGTTTTTATTATGAATACAATGCGATGTTTTCGAAATAAATAAAAAACACCATTGAGGAAAGGTAGCTTCTTAGTCATTATTTCGCAAATTGCAAACGGTGGTTAAAACGATCATCATCAAGCTCCTGTACTGGAGGTATTTTATCAAAATAGTTTGAAAGATGATCTCAAACAAAAATGCTAATTGCCTTGTACTTAATTAGCTTCATTAACTACAGTCGGTCTAATTCCTCGTTTCTCCTGAAATATATTCACCAATTTGAGAACATACTTCCAGCTGATCTGTTTATCTAGATATTTTCCATTAAATAACTGAGCCGTTGCATTTGCACACCTATTGTTTTTAAAATAAATCGAAATCATCTCCGCAATGGAAATGATCCAGGCATATCATTTCCAAAAACACAATGGAAAAAACTTCGCTTCGACATACAAATCCACTACTTTTACGTTCTCTGTGTGTCCGTATCGTAACCATTTGTCTTCTACAAATGTGATAAAAGAGTTAACCAAAACAATGCAAAGCAAAAAAAATCAATATGTAAACCATTGTACCCGACCTCGCAGTCAACGACAAATATTTTCAGTATTTTGACGACAATAAGAAAAATTCCAAATTCAACGACTCAACAAGCAAATAATTTGTATTTTAGAATGTAACTTATTTAAAAGTATTGGACCGTATTTCAAAATTCTAAGACTGTTGTGAAGAGAATCGAAAGGGCTTTGAAATGAAACCTTTACTCGACCGGAAAGATACCGGAAAAAATGTTCCCTTTGATCAACAATTTCGTCCGTCTAACAGTATAACCAATCCGTCGATGCTCCCACCTCATCCACCTATTGAGAACACCAATAAATTGGAAGAAGGACACTTTCATACGAAGAATTTACTGAACAAGGCAGAGAAGAAACCATCAATCGGTTATTGAAACCTTGTCACTGGCGACTGAGGAAACAGGATGGGATTAGTCGGTGAACAAACTGATAAAACACCTACTCATATATGTGGGAGCTTACAAGGACTTTGATGAAAACACTTTGGAGAGGATTTGAAACAATAATCATAACATATATCCCATGCTCAATCCATTGAATGATGGGATGGAATCAAAGAATACAGTCTTGCCAGGATCACCATGGGCGACCCTGGGAAGCTGGCGCCGAAGAAATATTTGGCGATGACCAGGGAAAACCTACGTTTAACAGTAGGATTCCTTACTGCCCACTGTCAACTAAGGAAACACCTCCATGCTATGGGGCTAGTGGATACACCTCTATGCAGGATGTGTGGACAGGAAGATGAAACTGTCAGGCATGTCTTATGCGAGTGCCCGCGGAGTTATCGACAATAAGAGAGTGTGTGTTCGGTGATTCTTGCCGTACCTTCTGCTGAAGAAAGTTGATCGAGCGATGGACTTTGTGGTCCGTCAAACCAATAAAAATGATAATTAAGTTTGTTCCAACTAAGACAAATGTCACCAAAAACGTGACATTGTAGCGCAAAGTAGCTGATTGCTTAAAATGTGTAATATGTTCTACAGTTTATATCTGCCAAATTTCGAACAGTTTTTGAGATATACACTGGCCAAAACCTCGTGGGATACCCTGTAATTTGCAAGCCCCAAAATGAAAGTCAGCTTGTTATTATTGCTAATTTTTTTGAAGTAACCATTCTGACATGTTAGAGCTGAGCTAAGGGTAACTCGACAGGTACCATTCACTTTGTATGCCACAAGTTTTTCTCAGTTTTCCGTCGTATTTTCTCGAAGTATTTATTTATTTATATATTTGAAAATTGTTCAACACACTTATCAAATCTCAGAATTTGGTCAAATGATAAAAGCTGGGTGTCTCGTCAAAACTGAGCTGTGTATAAACCTTCACCCTGTTATTAATCACTAAAATTCCTTATATGTGGGCCCGTGGACTATTATTGTGGCCTGCCAACGATCTCGTCACATCTAAATATTATTGTTCAGCTTTGTTTGAAATATTACGCACGTTTTTTTCCCCAAACTAGAGGATAAAATATACAGTACTTGACATTTTTCAGCGCAATTCTTGATTGTTTCAATTAGCGTAAGTGCATCAATTCCATCGTGCTTTTCAAAGCAAAGTGCTCGTTTATATCAGCTCTTATTCTTTAAACTAAGATCCAGGCTGATATCTGGAATAAGAAATCTTTTCCACCGCATGCAAGACTATCACATAAATTATCATTTTATGTTCATGCCACCTTAACGGTTTTCGGGAAAAAAAATGGTGGATCCATTGAATTATGTCCTTATTAATGGCCTATTTAATAAATTTTTGGGTTTTCAAATGTTTTTGTCACATTTATTCAGCTTTTAAAATATACCTTCCCCAGTTGAATACTTCTGAATCAAATTTTACTTATTAATTATTGATATTCTTCTTTAAATCTAAATAATATGAAGTCAAGCAGACACTGTTAATGAAAAGCGAGGTTATTTATAGTCAAATGGGGTGAAATTCGAAGATCTGTCTGATTCACATTTCTCACATTTTGATTCTTGAGAAAAATAAACTTCAATAAAGGGGATACTAGTATAATCAATCAAAGCGGAACCTCTTTCGGGGGGAAACAGTCAGAGTATAAACCAAAATAAGCAGAATAAAATTGTTGATTTCAATTCTTGGATGAAAAAATTTACTTTCATTTGGAATAGATTTGTAAAAACTATAAAATACATATTTTTCTACATTCATGCAAAAAACAACACTTTAATGGAAAAAGTGGTACTTTATTGCACTCATCTGTCATTCTTGTGTCAGTTTTGTGATGATTAATGACAAACATAAACATTTAAATTGAATAAAAATCCATAGCGAGTATCTGATCCTGCTTCAATACAACAATAATATATGTATATCTTACTACTTAGTCTCAACGAGTTACAATTTTTGCAAAAATCTTTAATTATTTAAAATTTAAATGGTCAAGGCGAAAACCAGCTATGATTGAGTACTGACAAGGTGGAGGCCATAAAGATACAAAAAAAGAAGAACGGGTTGAGTTTGATTAGGTTAGGTTAGGTTCTTAACATATTATATTCTAATTTTCCAGTTTTTGCATGAATTTAGAAAAATATTGTATGCAACTCTTGCAAAACGTGTTTTTTGCACTTGTTGCATAAATAACTATTCCTATGTCCAACTCGGCCCAAAGACCTCGTTGGACAATTTCACGTCGCGTGCAAAAAACACTCACTTTTTGCACTTGTTGCATAAAAAACTTTTATTCATATATCTGAGTATTTTGATTTAGCACAAATTGAATCAGATCGTATAAAGTTTCATCTCAATAATCCTGCTTGTTCTATACATAATTCAATTTTTCGTAGGTCCACTCTTTTTCTCCTATCAACTCCTTTCTCAGTAAATTTTTCCTATTCACCTAACTTTAACACTGTAACAACTGTCACATTTAAGTTTGGTACTATTATAACACCTCAAAAATTTGAAAATTATTTTTCAAAAGTAGATCGTTCACTAAAAATAAACATCCACTCCTCGGGTTCACTTACAGCGGTATTGCTTTCACAACACAACACCTCGAGTGGAAGAGCTATATACCACGTACAGCACTCTCAAACGCAGCAAGAGAAGCGTTCACTTCGTCGTCTGATTACCAAGCACACTGTCCGTTTTCGCTCCATAGAATATGAACGTACTTCTTATGTCATCAGTCATTTTTGGTTGAGCGCGAATTTTAAACTATTCCAAGCTTCGAATATGTTGAAGACAATCTCTATTATTATAAAACAATTCCCAAATATCTCTTTTTCACTTATTTTTGTTATCATTGAATGCGAATTTCAAAATAATTTCCTCTCAACAATATTTAATAACTTAGTCCCTCGGTACAAATATTTAACCAAAAAGCAGTTTCATCTCTTGAGATCAAATTCAAAACATGAAAATCATTTTCCAAGCACATAGCAGGTCATAAAAGCGCTTCGGTTTGATACGACGTTATTCATATCGAGGTATTTCCCCACAGATACTATTACACTCTCGGGAAACTCTATCAGGATTTAATATACTGAAATAATACGACACTGTTTTCCAACTGGAAGAAAAAATAAGTTATTCGCTGTGGACGATAAAACAAAAAAAAAGGCATAATGAATTTCATTTCCTTTCCAACTTATAATTTAAATATTTTTGATGTTCACCTACGTGAGATTCATATGAAAAATAATGCGAGAAACCCAAGGACCCCGCACCATTTTATAGGTAATCCTGGTTCTCGTACGATTTTCGATTTTTTTTTATATGTTGTAGTCTTAATGATAACTAAGAGATCGTGATAGGTAGAAACTGTCCAGGCCCTCCGGTTTGGTGGTGGTGGCGTCTTGAAGTTGCGTCCTGAGCATAACATTTTCCATCCTAGCACTATAAATCTCGCAATAATAGCAAATGTATTGTATGTCTGGGGCTCATGAGGAGGTCTGCCACACTTCTGTGCCACCAGAATCGCAATTTCTCCAGAGGGTGACTTCGCAATGGCCAATTTGTTATGCCGATGTTTCAACAGCAAGCGGAAGCAATGAAACCGAACAAAATCATAAAAAATTACGTTATGTAGGTTAGTTGAATCCATCCAACTTCTAAATTCTTCACCAGTGGGCCCCAAAAGATTTTTTAACATCTTCTGGATACCACACACCCATCCACAAACCACATTGCACCCATCTCTAGAGCCATCACCAGTGACAGACGTCAGTCGGAAATTGTCAGACATTTTCTTGTTGTTTTTTATGCGTATTTTTATTATTTTCCTTCATCTACAACTACTAGAGATGGGTGCGTGGGATCAAAAAAATGTTAAGTCTTTTGGGGCCCACTCGTGAGGAATTAAGAAGTTAGATAAATTAAACTAACCTACATAACGTGATTGATGATGATTTTGTTCGGTTTCATTGCTTCCGCTTCCACTAATTTATCAGTTTCGATTCTTGTCGGTTTGAGTATTCTTGTGGCGCATCGTGTACTGCTTCCACTACATTATATTTTTCTTTATTATATGTTCCGGTAATTTACATTCCAAATTTAAGCTGGTATCTTTGGCCAATATTCCAATCTCTAGCTTTTGTCCGAAATCCATAAACACATAAACTTCCAGGGTTCGAAAAATAAAGTGCTTCATTCGATTCTTATTTTTTGTCGTATTGATCTATCTTGAGAATATGAAGAAAACATTTCAAAACACATTTTACTTTCAGAGAAAATACACCAGTTTCAATTCTGCTTTTTATTTGATCAGTTCCGAATTTTTCATCATGTATTTAATGATAATTTGAAAGCAAAAAGAGATAAAAGTTTCAATTTTGTGACATGAAGGGCCTGCATAAAAGGGCTGTTGAGAATCTCAAGTAACACTAGCTATATAAATGTTCATCAAAAACAAAAAAATCCCACACCATACGGGGCCTATTCTGACTCTTCTTCTAAAATTTATATCCTTCTATTCTATTTATATTCCTTCTATCTTCACAACTTTCTCTTCTTCCCTTATCAAATCTGGTTTCTAGCTTAGCTATTAAATGGGAAAAGCGCTGTTGCCATAAACTTAACTTGAAATTTCAAAGGAGCCCTTTAAAATAAATAGTTTTTAACAGTCCTCTGAAATGTATACTTGCAGAATAGCAGCCCAACAAAATTTTTTCAAAAGCCCGTTAAAAACTTATTTTTAAGAGCTTGGAAAATGCGCGTGTGGCTAGGAATCACCAGAATACTTCATACGTGATCTTTGCCACATTTAAGAAAATTCATCAATAAAAGTGCATTGAATGCAAATATCAAGAATATCCGTAGTATTCTGATACTATTCCAGTGAGTTTGATGCATTAAGGATGATATTAAATAAAAGGCACGTACAAACGTCATTTGAAGACGTTGCAAACTCGATTACAATCTAAATACGTTTCATAAATCATTTGCCAACGGTTTGTAGCAATTAAAATCAAATTGCGAAGAACAAAGTTATACAGATGAGGAGAATGATTATTAGGATGTTTAATTAATTATTTATATTTATATTGTGGGAATGATTGAATTCCTGAATTCTGTAAACTTCTTATTTCGTTGAAGTAGCTACCTCCATCGCTCACGTTAATAATAACCCGCAACTCCCTTAGCAAATAACGATATAACTTTCTACATAATGAAGTCGAGAACGAAAGAAAAAGAAAAGTAAAACTTCAACCAACAGTATTAGTGGCGAGAAGTACAATGTCTCCATCTTGCGGCATTTTTGCCATTTATCAGCCTTAAGAGTAGAACAAAGTTTTGATGGGGTGTTTTTCCCTCGAGCTATTTACATATGAAGTAAAATACGAAGAAAATGTTTATCAGCAGGCAAGCGTAACGCCTCGTTTCTCTCAGCTTTCCTTCCGACTTATAGTTTTAAGATGTTGAAAGATATTTTCCTGGAGAAAACAGTTTCTCAAGTAATTTCGCGAAAACGAACCCCGGAATGTCGTTTGGGAAAACTTCCCATTTGCTGTATAGTTTTTCATGAATAGAAATAATTCATTGGTTAATAGTTACCATAAACTGTAAAGAGTCTCTTAAAATAACTGCTTATTAGACGTTTTTCGAAAAATAGTTTTGATAGGAAATTCTTTCAGCTTCGATATTTTGAGTTAGAGTTCCTTTGGTTGAATAATTTTTGACTTTCTAGTCCTCTATTTCCAGTGAAGATATCTTGTCAAATACCTACATATTTCGTTTTTGCTGCACCAATATACTTCAAACTAGGCACAAAAACACACCCTTTTTCATCTTCTGCATTTGCCCAAGAACATAACAACTCTTTATCTGGTCGACATATGATCCAAGATATTTTGCTTCTTTGAACTATGGAATCCCTGTTCTTTCCTGCACCACTGGCTTCGGCCTTGATGAATTGTCATCTGCTTATGGATCTTTTTGTTTGTTCATATCAGGTTCGCATTCTTCCAGCTAAACCAATTTTGGCACCTTGGCACCTTGGCAAAAACAGTCCATCCTGACTATATAAGCTGGTTTGAAATAGCAGATGAACTAGCAAAGAGGGGGTCTGAAATACCTTTCTGTGCGCCTGAACCCTTTGGCGGAATCAGCTTCAATGTAATATTAGAAGAAATGGATGAAGCCTTAAGAAAGAGAAGATATGACCATTGAAAAGATCTAGTAGGGTTTAGACAATCGAAGATTCTTCTAGGTGACTAAAACCTGTTTAGATCAAATGAATGCATAAGTCAAAGTAAAACTGCACTAAGAGTTTTAACAGGGATCCTAACGGGACATTGTCGCCTGAATGAGCACCTGAAAAAACTTAAAATACTGGAGGAAGAAGAATTCAGATATAGTGGCATGGAAGAAGAAACTTCCCAACTCTACAGCACTTCAGAATCCTAGAGCACAGTACCTGGGAGATTACTGGATATAAGGGGAACATTCACATCAGTTAAAGCCTGCAGATATCCTGAAATTCCTCCGGGAAATAGGACTAAAGGAGCTGCTAGTTTCAGAGACTCTCCTCAGAAACTAAGTAGAAGTAAGGGGGCCACAATAGATCTTTCAGGTCTTAGTGAATGTTATACCAAAAAACACATGCATACATACTATATCAAACTATACTCACATTCAACTAACTATCAAACTGAAATTCACCTCTAGACTCAATTTAAACTTCTATATTTTGTGAGAACCGTTGTTAATCCTGCTGGGATGTACATAACAGTTACCAATACAACTCCAAAGTTTGTATTTGACGGTTTGTCTCAAATACGGTTGGCGTATATACAGGGTGGACCGGATCTAATTGACTTATACAGAGATATCGTGAACTGCAATAGATACAATATTGATTGAATGGAGAAAAACTTTGGTATATTGATGGAAAATTAGATGATTGAGTAAAATCAATAGTACATTATTGAATCCGGTTCACCGTGTATAGCAGATTTAATAATAATTTGTAACAATCAATTGCGAAGATAAAATGAATAGATATAAATTTATAGAACCATCTGTGGAGTTTTATTCGTAGCAGATTCTCAAATATTTTCGAAGCTGATGAAGTAATGCGCTGCCAAGGACTTGAATACGAATATTTGGCTTCGAAATTGTTCTCCTTTATAACTTTTAAGATTATTTTGCTTCCTTTTGTATAGCGAATTTCTTAGGGGAGATTCAATATTTCCTTTCGAGTAATATTCCAACAACTTAAGAACTATAACATTAGTTTTACAACTAAGAACTAACAAACTTCACATAAAAACGTCTGTAAAAGCAGTTAACCACAGTCTTAAACTACCCTATGCGGTTTAATTAAAGAATTTACATTTCAGCGGGCTAGTTTTGAATGATAACCATAATAAAAAGACTGTTCAAAAATTATTACATCAAATACGTTGAACCATCCCGGCTTAATAGTATTTAGTATTCCTCCATTTTATAATACCTAATTGTAGTAAAATCATTTCAAATACTTGTGAGTACAATGGACGAGGGAATTCCTGGAACATAACGAACAAAAAATACTGAAAAAGGTTATTCGCATAAGGAAGTGGTTCTTCCGATCAATTTTTTGGTTTTTCTCTTATGTTTTGAGTTTACTTATATTACTCTACCATTGTTTGTGATTTGTGAGACTCTGATCTGCTTTTATTATTGCAAATACCATCGAGAAGAAGCAAATATGTGTTGACAGCTGTCATTCGTTTTTCGTTAACTGTAAGATGTGAAAACCCCCAACCAAATAGACCTGCAAACTTTTCGGGTACAACAAGGGTGGTAAAAACATATAAGAAAAACCAAAAATTAATCGGAAAAACCACTTCTTCATGCGACTAACCTTTTTCAGTATTTTTGGACTCAGACAGACTTTTTACAAATAATTGTTTAAAATTTCAGTCAATTTATGTATTCTTTCAGCAGCATCATGAACTGGCCCATTCTATCCTCATTTTAGTTGCCTGCACATAACTTTTTGTGTTGGTCGTGACTAGAAAATAACAAATTTCTTTTTGTTTTCACTTATGAATTTTAATCGTATTTAGACTTCATTCCACGTAATATCCATATATTATATTATCATTACTATATTTTGAAGAAGATAAAGCATATTCAAAAAAAAATTAGAAAAAAATGAAATGGAAATGAAACGTTTAGGGAAAATAGCAGGCACCACGAAATAGGACAAAGTAAGGAACGAAAAAATCAGAAGCATAACTAATCAAGACCCAGTGATATGAAATATTGAAAAGAAACAATTAAACTGGTTTGGCCACCTAGTAGGAATGAAGCAATATAGAATTGCGAGAAAAGTTATGGAAATGGGAATATCAAGAAAAAGAGGAAGACCCAGGAGAAAATGGATAGAACAGATTGAAGAAATTGGAAAGAACATAGGAAAAACATTAGAAGAGATGAAGGCATTAGCCAGGAACAGGAAAGATTGGAGAAAATGGGTACAGGAAGAGCTCCAATCCGATACATGAGAAGACATAAAGATAAGAGAAAGAAAGAAAAAAAATTATATTGAAGTAATTCAAAATGAAATTGACTTTAGAGAACGGGAAGGGTCGAATATATCAGCAAATTGAAAAATGGTGTTTGCAAAAGTTCTTTAAAAATATTCAGGTAAAGTTCTCAACTTTATTTTCCTAAATAAAATTTTCTTACTAGTTTTTCGCTTATATTGCTACTCAAAATTGTTTTCAATTCTAGTATATATTTCAGCAGAGTAGAACAAAGCATTTCTTCGGAAAAAAAATTCTTTATCAAGAAAGAAGGTACAATATAACTTGTAGACCGGCTTCGGCGTATTTGCGCCTCATCAGTACAAGGTATATGTACTCCCGTATATATATATATATATATATATATATATATTGTTCTATGATGTACTCCGTCCACGAGCTCTAAGTGGGTGGCCACACATAAAGCTGTTAGCGGAGATGGTAGCACAGCGGATGGCGGAGAGGAGTTCATTCATTATTAATAGTTCCTCCTATTGCTTTTGAGCCGTCTGTGTACCATTGAATGGCATTAACGGCAAGTCTGATGATAGTATTTGGATCCCATTCCTTCTTGTTCCTTCTTAATCCACCTACCTGAAATACCCATGTGCCCAGCAATTTCAAACCACAATTTATCTAAAACAACTCAATTGTGATGCTGTAAATGTGAAACATCTCAAAGTGGTCGGCGAGTATAAACTTCGGTAATTAAATAGTTTCGCCCCACTTCACGCAGTGTGTGTAGCCACGTACGTTTACTTTCATGCCATTGAACGCTCCGCTGTTCTCTCCGCTCTCCGCACTTCTTTCCGCTTCGCTGACCGCCTTATGTGTGGCCACTGAGCTTAATCACGGACTTCTGAAGACACCAAAATCACAACCGGTACATGTCTTCCAGTGACGGAAGTGTAAAGGTTGTGACAACCTCCAATTCTAGGTGCACTCCCATCATTTTTCCTCTTATTTTCGAAAAGCATCCTATAAAATACTTTCTTTTTGGTTAACATTTCCCATACCTAACTGTTATTTTGATTTTCAAGAAGAAGTACTTGATTTTGGCAAACTGTGTAACTTTGTTATTGTCTGGCCTGCATCAAATTAAGTCTCAAGAATTAATTGGTCCTGACTATATAAGTGCTTGACGAAGTGAGTTAATTACTTTTTGGAAGAATGCGAAGGGATTCGAATATTTTTTGGATTTGTCTTCCGTTCTCATATTTCATCCATTTAAAATGGGAGCATCCCTTTGGAAATCACATTTTACAACTTAATTGGATACTGATTTTGAGCAGTTAAGATTACATCAATCTTTCAATTCATCTAATTAGATTATCATCGTGGGCATTAGCGTTAAAAAAAAGGTTTTCACTTCTCGTGACTTTCTGACAGACTTTTTTTATCTATCGGCATCCGATATAGACGAAAGAATTTTTTATTAATTCATACCTTTTAAGAAATTGGTCCCTTGAGTTAGTACCAAAAACTTGGGAGATGATAGAGAGACTAAAAATAACGATGGTATTTCATATAAAAATTTTTCTTCACGCCCTTCGTTAACGAACTATAGTGCTCTAAAGTTGGAAATGTTTGTTATTTTTTAATAAAATTCAATTTTGTTTATGGTTCTTGCTTTGAGATTTCGTTTTCCATAAAAATTGGAATACAAAAAGGGCTCAGTTCACATCTGTTATCTCGCTTAAACCGAAATCCCTTTTATCAATTACATGAAATAAAATATAGAATTATGTTTGGTAGGTGGACATAAATAATACTTATACCTCTCAAAGCTTAGTTCCGCAACTTAACTTGAAGGGGATATACGATTAGGTAGCCACATTATAAGTATTGCGTTGACTATAACAAAAGTTATTTCTGTATCTTTCTGTATGATACTTTGGTGATCAAGAACAGCGTACGGAAAAACTTCTCTGCTAACTTTTCTTCTAACAAGTAAATAATAAAGTGTTATAATGTGTATTTTCCATTGAATGGACAAATCAAAAATTTCTACGGCGATATATTCCTTCAAATGCAGTGTTTTCCGGAAACTATTCCAATCCTTAGATCTTATAATCGTTATTGTCGGTAATAATAGTCGGTAGAAAATACGTTTGTCAATATATCGACGGCGCTCTAATAACATAATATCAAACAACAAAATGAAATGGACCGTGTAAGATTAGTGAATATCATTGAAATGGATTGAAACGGACAATTCACAAAGATATGTAGCGTATACGCTCTATAGAGTTAGCGCTTACAAGGGAGCAATTGCCTAAGTTTATTATTGTTGTGAATTGACGCAAACCAATAGCAAATACAAAACTACTAGACAGCGGATTAACCCATAATTTAACGTTACTGTTTGAGTTTCTGTAAATTATTATAGTGCTTTCGTAATTGATACGGTGTGGATCTATTTATCTTTCAATCAACTGTTTATATTACTACCTATGGAATGTGAATCACTTTTTTTTTAAATTGGTTCAAGCATACAGGCTGTTTCGCGACTATTTTCATTCAAATCAGTACATTAAGATCACAAGCTATATAAATATATAGACTACTTTGAATGCGGCCATTTTGCTATTAAGCATACTGTAGCGAGATCTATTAGTAAGTGGGTAGAGATAAAAAGTAGTGTGTCGAGCATGTTTTTAAAATATAAATTTAGGGAACAGCACGTTCACAATTGTTGTGTTCTTTTTACGGAATTTGCTCGAGCAGATCAGCTGCTCTGTTCACTTGAATGATTTTGCGTATTCTTTTTAAGCGAGCTGAACTATCTCTTCCCCCCTTACCCCTAACTGCACTACCTCTAGAGGGGGCTCGGTTCTGATTACTTGCTCCGTTCAGTTAATCATAACCTCAAAACATAAGGAAAACAATCAGAAATTGGTTTATTTCGATGTTGTTTCAAAATGTGTGAGCACTTATATGTATACACCAATAATTTCATCAAAATAAGAATGAATGATAATGCAACAAACTTATCCTATGATATTGGTGTTATTTCAGATAATGAAGAAGAGCAGAAACGAGAAAAGTGAACATCATTTTCAATTTTATTTAACTAAAATAATTATTTTAGACATCGATTTTCACAAAAGACTTTATTATAAACTCTAAGATGTCAACTACTTTCATATTTTTATTGAAAACTAAATAATAAAAACAGTAAACAGTAGGTATGCTAACCTAACTTTCCTCAACTTATTATTTTTGCGCATTCTTTTTAAGATTTTCTGCTCACTTTGTTCACCCGCTCAGGTTGAAAATTATCTCAACAGAGCTGAACAGAATACTGTAAAAAGAACACAACAAATATGTTTATACTACTTCATGAAATACTTCAGTTTCCATTGATATATAACGAAACCTTTCACAATGATTATAAAACAATTTTAAGAACATTTTGTCAGGTGCAATCCAGAAGCAGCATTATGAAACATAACATAAGCTACGTCGCATAGACAGAAAAATTGTTCGAACATATAATTACAAGGGATCTTATGAAAGTGTGAAAAAACTAATTAAATGAATGATATCTATACAGATTGCAAAAAAGCTTATCAAACCATGCAGTTTACACAAGTACAACAAAGAAAATAGGAGAAAAACAGCTTGAAAGAAAAAGAAAGAATAATTATGTGCTTCTGGCAACAACGTTTAAAAAAGGGGGGCAACGAACATTCGGCCAGCCTCGGTAAATAAGTATACACCTTCGCTGACCACGCCCAATTATTCTTTCTCTCTCTTTCAAGCTACTTTTTCATATTTTCCTTGTCGTACTTGTGTAAATTGCATGGTTCCATAAGGTTTTTCGCAATCTGTATATCCAATCTATATTTAGATACACACAGTTGGAGTGACAATATTAACGAATGTTGAGATGAAATATTAATAGACATCGAAGAATAGTTTAGTATACTATAAGCGCCCAGCAAAGTTACCAAAATATTTTCAAAAACGTGACTGTTCACTTAAAACAAACAGCTTATTCTTGAGGATATATGCCCCGGCAAACATTGGATTACATTTCTAAGTTAAGCAGGGCTAGTATGATCTACAAACATTCTGTCAAAATTAGTCCATTATTGATCTAGGTTGATAATAGGAATAGTTATTTATGCAACAAGTGCAAAAAGTGAGTGTTTTTTGCACGCGACGTGAAATTGTCCAACGAGATCTTTAGGCCGAGTTGGACAACACATCGAGTGCAAAGAACATGTTTTGCAAGAGTTGCATACAATATTTTTTCTAAATCCATGCAAAAACTGGAAAATTAGAATATAAATATGTTAAGAACCTAACCTTACCTAATCAAACTCAACCCGTTCTTCTTTTCTTGTATCTTTATGGCCTTCACCTTGTCAGTACTCAATCATAGCTGGTTTTCGCCTTGACCATTTAAATTTTAAATAATTAAAGATTCTTGCAAAAATTGTAACTCGTTGAGACTAAGTAGTAAGATATACATACAGGGTGGCGCACCGAAAACGAAACAGATGCATTTACTGGCAGATGATTCCTTTTTAAAAAAATCCCTCGGACCCGTCGATTTTGTTTTCGAGGGGGACACAAAATTGGCATAAAATCACAGTAACATTTGCAGCCCCTTAAGCGGGGGTGGCATCATCCCTAAAATCTTAAATGGATAGGGGGGTCGAAATAAATCTCCAAAACTACTGAATTTAAGTACATGAATTTTATATCATTGTAAAGGGAGTTGAAAGACCTTTTAAATGATGGATCATTCGACCCCCCTTTCCATTGAAGATTTTAGGGATGGTGCCACCCCCGCTTAGGGGGCTGCAAATGTAACTGTGATTTTATGCCAATTTTGTGTCCCCCTCGAAAACAAAATCGACGGGTCCGAGGGATTTTTTTAAAAAGGAATCATCTGCCAGTAAATGCATCTGTTTCGTTTTCGGTGCGCCACCCTGTATATAATTGTTGTATTAAAGCAGGATCAGATACTCGCTATGGATTTTTATTTAATTTAAATGTTTATGTTTGTCATTAAATTATCACGAAACTGACACAAGAATGACAATGACAATAATTGCCAACTTCACATCTTGTAGTGGGAAAATGTAATTTTCTGTATAAATTAACGAAATTGAATGTTTAACGAGGTATATTATGATTCAAAACCGCTTCGGCTTATATAGGTATAGCGTACATTGTAACAATTCATATATAGAGCTTCACTCTCATTTACGTTATTTGTGAAATTCGCACTTCCAGTTAAATCCAAACCTCAACTTTCCGCTTTTGCCTCCGTTCAGTTCTATTTGCTGGCGCGGTTATGCTTTTCACACCAACTACGAGTTGCGATTCTGAACGTACTACATTTATCATCATTTAGCGAAATTACGAACTTTTTCCTCTAACTCCGACCGTGATATATATATAGGCGGTAGATTTATTATGATTGTCATATTATTCGGACCATATTTCAAGGTTTTGCCGATGTCATCTCACTGGTATCATATTAAAAATTTATTTCGTCATTTTCACCAAAGTTTTCGCATTTATTTGGAACTTTTTACAAGTTTTCTTTTTTCCAACAGCATGCTGACGTGAAAAATATGTCTCATTTATTCATATACATGGCTACTTGGAATAATTCTATTTTTTTTTTCATAACTCTGAAATATAGAACTACAATTTTCTCAAATAACATATTATGCGTTGAATTCGCAATAATTGTTCCGTGGAAATCTTCTTCGTCGATATTTAATATTTCGTAATGTCACGATTTGGTCTTAGTATACTGGCGAAAATATTGATGGGATTAAAGAAGCAAATATTCCAAAACATACTGAGCTTTTGAAATTATAGAAAGTGTCAATTAGACGGAAATCGAACAGTGGAAGAATTGGAGTCGATTTTGAAAGATTGGGCTGTGAACATGAAAAGAAGAGATGATACAACAAAAATGATAAGATGGGTTCTGGTCGACTTCGCGACTCTCGGAATTTTATGATAATTTTAAATTTATCTGAAAGCTTACCTTGAATAAAGCGGATTAGAACAAAAATTTCGTTGGATCATCCAGTAATTACCTACTTCAAAAATCACGATATCAGTTCAAAAAATTTATGCTATTTCACAATAAATACTCGTATTTTCACTTTAAACAGTAAAGGTTATCATCTTGAACTGAATGTGAACATAAGTTATTTTGGTGCAACGGTGCACCCTGTACACTTCTAATCGACTGGACTGGATAATTAGAAAAAACTTCTATCCATCATTTTTCTTTGTAAGCCTAACGGAAATCGAAAATTCAGCAGGTTACGTTATTTTATGTACACAGTGTATACATCAGCAATTCATTTATATTCAAGCTATTTTTTTTTATAATAATTTAATAATTATCTAGACCCAAAATCATAATACCTACTAACCTACCCCTTGAACTATGAAAAATATATAATGGCTGGGGTAGCTACAACTCTGCTTAGAATCGACCCCCTGGTCATAAATCATCAAGTGGTTGGAGAATCTTCGACCTTAGATCTCCGATCGTACTTTATAATACTAGATAGGCAACTAGATTGTTAGATGACTGACTTAAAAAAAGGTAAGGCAAGGATGAAACTGTTGTAGATAAAATAGGAAATAGAAGACCAGTTTTAACTAGAATAGAGCTTGACAAAGCTTTACCTGATTATTTATAGGAAAAATCACTTTAATACGGCAAGGCATGCAATAAATGCAAAAGACTAATGCTTCAGTAACAACAGCATTAAGAAAAATTGAAAAAACTGATTCAAAGAATTGTGCTTTTGCAGCCAGATTTGGAGACAAGATCCACGTAATTCAGAATTGGAACATTTCAAATAAATGGACTAACGAATAAATCATAGACCATGGTAGCATGGAAGCCATAAAAGTTTACATTCAATCATTGATAACGTGTCATACCCCCATTATTATTGATATGTTTACTGCAACTTTTGCATTGCTCCACTATAGTTATGAATGGTCTTCTTTTTCTGCTTACAGCTTGATCGTTATCCCATGTTTTTCATCATGGTTTTGCTTCTCTCAACTCTTGAGCAAGTCGTCTAATGGACCAATCATCCTCTATTATGAAAATTAATCGCATTCTATCAACTAAAAATGAATAGTAACCACCCTTCACAAAGTTCGATTGAGCGGGTAAAGATTGGGTAAAATTACTGAGGAAATAAAAACAAATGTGGACCTGTACTTGATTTGAAATTGGTTGATAGTTGGAGTAATAAATCATTAAAATCCGTCAAACACGTATACAAAGTGGTCCACTTAAATTGCCAAGTTTTAAATAGTATATACATTGAAAGTATAGACCCTTTTGCATTTATTAAACTTTCCATTCCTATAGATCTGATAAGGGCGTCGAATACAAAGCTTAACCCGAGGCTCGAACAATAAGCGGTAGGATTCTACCTGTGATGTTTTGCATTCATGCACGTGCTTTCGGGTGGGTTTAAGTTTATATTAAACACAATAATTATATAATTTAGTGAACATTCGGATGTGTGGCATAATTTGTTACCCTTGTATTTGAATAAATATAATACTAATAACAATAAAGCAACCAATAAACAAGAAAATTTGGAAAAATGTTTCTATTTGAAATTCTATAAAATTTATAGTGAGTCATTACATTTCTTCGCTTTAAATTAATCATCATCAGAAAATGAAATATCTGAGGGACTGTCCTCTTCCCCTAAATTGATAATAAGTGGTTCGACCGTTTTCTCCAGTAAACTATCCAATTGCCACATTTTTTCCTCCTCCTTTATTACATGCTCTATACATCTTTGCCACTTTGCCCCGCGTTGACTTCTTGAAGCGCTTCTTCAAAGAGTTTTTGAACATCACTCATTTTATAAGTGGTATTTTTTCTAGCCACATAACCTTTCACATGAGCCCATACCAGTTCGATCGGTTTTAATTCGCAATGGTAGGTTATGACAATAATGATTACTAAATTATTCGGATAAGTAAATAGGGTTCAAACCGGCACGTCAGGTAGGTGCGCCTATGGAATCGGCTGCTAAAAATGATTTATTACTATCAACCAATTTCAAATCGGGTATAAATACAATTCATTATTAGTGGTACAGGGTATTCCCTCAATAAATACGTTTTATGTGTAATTTCGTGATGATTCACCTAGATGGTCAGTATACTTTCCAATAAAGGCGGAAGGAAATGGATTAGCTCAGGTAGTCCCCGATAATATATATTCAATATCGATAAATAATATCAAGTGAAAATTAACAATTTTGTACGTTAATTTGTTCCGTATTTATGACGTTAATAATTTTCTATAACCATACATGATAGAAAATGGTGATTCATAACATAGAGCGTTAATTAGCTGCCAATACGTAACCCGTTAGCATGAACTTGACAGAGACGGATTCAGAAACAGAAATTTCAAATAATAGAAGAATAATTTTCAGTTTCATTTAAACAATTGTCTTTTATGATAGTAAAATTTTGATAAAACTATTGTTGTCGGTTGATAAAATCGCATTGTGTAGTCTAATCGGGTAGCAATTATGCTATCACTAGCAACTGCATCAACGACTAGCGAAACAGCGGCTGCCAACCGCAGTCGATCTCAAATTCAAAGCATAAGCGTTATTCGATTATGTCTTTTTGTTTAGATTGGAGATATTAAGCTCGATATCTTTCTAGGTTGCATGGAATTTGGTGGATATTGATATTATTGTTCTGCATGCTATTTTATACTGTGCGATCATAATGTAGCGCAAGAGGTTGAGGTGAATTTGGATCGTTTAATAATGTTGCCTAGCAATCAAGAACTATTAGGACCGTGACACCGAAGGTGGAGCCTTGGGATGACAGTTTATTGAGTGAAATTGTTAAGGAAGCAGTTTAGAATTTAAACAACACAAATTTACAAGATAACAATATAAAAATCGACAGTGACACAATTTAAAGTATAAGATATTTAAAAATATTTCCATGAGAACGTAATTTTGAGCATAAAATTTTGAAGCATGCAGTTGATGAAATTCATACCAGAATAGTATATTCTTCAACAAGTGCAGAATGAAGGCTTACTAGTATAAAAATTTAAATTTCATATCGATAACATTCCGACTTTAATATATTGTAATAATCTGATCTTCCACTATTAAATCACCGTTTTTCCTATCACAGAAAAAATAGTGTATTATACACGGAAAAAATATCAGATTCCAGCACTCGGTTTTTTGTCACAACAACATAAACTCTAATACTTTTTTCCCTTGTATGATAAATAACAATTGTCTTAATTTTCCGAATTGAGTCATGGAAACATTGTCAATGACTTTGGTTTATTTCAGTGGAAAATTTGTGAAAACTTAATTACATCCTTTCTAGCCCAAGAATTGTGAAAAACGCAACCGTAGTGAATGGCACATTTTTAGCAGCCGATTCCATAGGCGCACCTACCTGACGTGCCGGTTTGAACCCTATTTAGAAACATTTTTCCAAATTTACTTGTTTATTGGTTGCTTTATTGTTATTAGTATTATATTTATTCAAATACAAGGGTAACAAATTATGCCACACATCCGAATGTTCACTAAATTATATAATTATTGTGTTTAATATAAACTTAAGCCCACCCGAAAGCACGTGCATGAGTGCAAAACATCACAGGTAGAATCCTACCGCTTATTGTTCGAGCCTCGGGTTAAGCTTTGTTTGACGCCATTATCAGATCTATAGGATTGGAAAGTTTAATAAATGCAAAAGGGTCTATACTTTCAATGTATATACTATTTAAAACTTGACAATTTAGGTGGACAACTTTGTATACGTGTTTGACGGATTTTAATGATTTATTACTATCAACCAATTTCAAATCAAGTATAATTATTTTAATGCAATGAGCAACTTCAAAAACAAATTCAAATTTGAATTGCACTTTAATAAATGTGATCACGAATAATTCTTATTTGGTCATTTTCATACCAACAAAGTTTATCAGGTAGCGATTTTTTGAGTGATCTATCGTTTCTTAATAGAGGAGTTCAGTCTAAGGTCAATTTGCTCAATTTGCTGAACGAGATAATCTCAATATACATGCGCGTAATTTGTCAAATTTGTCAAAGCCAGAGACAGTAAAAACGTCTACAAATGTGTTCATACTGTTCATTCATTTAGCTCAGTCACACAGGACGATATCGGTCACATTTTTACGTCGAATAATGTAAATTTATAAGTTAAATTTAACGTGCTTCGGGATTTTTTCTGATGAACATCTATAGTAGCCGAAATAACAGACTTATTCTGTTTTCAATTTACACATTCTCTTATTTCCTTTACACATTTTCTTAGTTCTTATACTTATAAACTTTTGTACGTTCCATGTGGTATATTCAATTTTGATTTTCCTTAAAGAGAAATTGAACCACATAAACTAATTATGAAATTGGAGCACCTAAGAGGTGAATATATGCACCAATAGATGTCGCCGTCTTCATCGATTGGCACAACAGCTGAAGTAATGGAAAGGAATACCTGAGGAATTCGTGAGCTGAATAAAGATATTTTCACTGCAGAGACCCTCCTCTAAAAATAATTTTGAATGTAAGAATTCAAACAGCTTCCTCCAGCATTCACGTTCTCTATAGAATTGCTTCAAAATTTGATTAAAATGAATAAAAATTTGCTCGCTAACGGTTTTTTAAATGATCTTTTCATAAATTAGCTTTTACTTTCACTCTTTCCATACCTGAAAATATTGTTATACTTAATCGAATTTTTGTTTCAGATATGAAGAATCAAAAGTCTAAATTCACTCAAGTTACCACGAATGATAACGAAAATATAGGGATCACAATACTCCCAACTTCTCCTGTAGATGTAGAGAACCGAAATTTAGACAAGAATAATTATCCTGAAGGACACTGCCAAAATATTAATAAAAGTTCAGAGATTTTGTTGAGAAATCCATATGGAGGACTGGATTCTATACGTGACATTCAAAGGTTAGTTTTTTTATTCCAATAAACTATTGGGTTGTCAGAATTCTTGAAAAAAAAACTAATTAATTTTTCCACCTGTTAGGTACCGTTGGAACCAAAATATCACTGAATATACTATTCTAAAAAAATATATCTATAGCGAAGACCTCTAGCAGATTTGTTAGATTTTAAAACTCAGTTTTCTTTATAGCTTAACCACAGATTATGAAAAAGAACAGATACGAATCTCGGCAAAACATCAAAGGATTTTCAGCTCCGACTTCAATAACCTTGGACCTTTAACTCGGTATGGCCGCGATGCTGCTAGTTTAAAATATTTTCAGAATTTCTTACCAAATTGCAATGTTGACTTGGGACAATAACAGTTTCCAGTGCCAGTTCTTTACTTTTCTTTCCGTTTAAAATTTATGTGGACAGTCTCTGTATGAACAATACACTCCCCCGTGATGTTTATTCATTTTATAAAAATAATATACTAATGTACACTATTTTCAGTTAATATAGATTAGATTAGATTAAAATTGGAGTGGCTCTTTGTCCTATCCCACTGCGACCTTTGCAGATCTATTGTGGTCCTCCCTATATTAGAGCTCGATATCCAGCTTTATTCTTTTTATTAGACTTAATAGCCTGGTTACCGCCTCCTTTGCGTAGCTCTCTGCCTTCGGTTTTTCTTCCCCGAATAAGTGAAACCGCAACCTTGCTAGGCCTTCACACTCACAAAGTACGTGCTCCGCGGTTTCTTCTTCTTCCTGGCAGAACCTGCATAGGCTGTCTTCTGCTAGTCCAATTGTGTGCATATGTTTCCTTAGCCTACAGTGCCCTGTGAGCATTCCCACTATTATCCTCGTCGTTTCTCGACTTTGGCGTAGTAGGTCATGTGACAGTTTGGCCGAAGGGCTTTTAAGGAATAATTTAGCGTGTCTTTGTCCTGGGGTTCCATACCACCAGTTCAACGCCTGGTTGTTTATCCATTTGTGGATGCTTCCTTTACTTAGGCATTTGGCAATTCCACAGGAAGGTTCTGGCCCCATCATGACCTCCGCTGCTCCCTGCTTGGCTAATTCATCGGCCTTTTCATTGCCTTTTATTCCTTGGTGGCCTGGTACCCAGGCTAGGGTTACTTTATTATGACTACCTAGTCTGTTGAGGGCCTTGCGACATTCCCACACCAGATTCGATGTTATCTTATATGAGCGTATCGCCTTTAGTGCTGCTTGGCTGTCAGAGTAGATGACGATTCTTTGGTTATTCACCTCCCGTCTTATCAACTCTTCTGCACAGCATTGCACCGCTATTACCTCTGCCTGAAAGACAGTGGCATGTTTCCCTAGGCTTAGAGAGATCGCTATCTTCTCCTGTACCCCGTATATTCCGGCTCCTACTCCAGAGTCTGTTTTAGAGCCATCAGTGTACCAGTTGAGATTCGCCATTATGGGAGGCCCTGCTTCCCAGTCCTTTCTCTCTGGAATTACGATTGTATATTCGTTTTTAAAACTATATTGTGGGGCAATCTGATCCTTTGGCATTCCCAGTATTGGATCTGCCTTTATTCCATCATATAGTTCTTTGTAGACCTTACCGTGTTCTTGGCTTATCGGAGAAGGTCCCTGTGATAATCTGTGGCTAACAGATCTTGCATTTCCTTGAATAAGTATATGCAGTGGTGGTAGGTTTAGTATCACCTCCAGAGCCGCTGTCGGAGTCGTCTTCATGGCCCCTGTGATACTCAAGCAGGCCTGCCTTTGAATACCACTTAGCTGCCTTTGCGCTCCGATCTGCAGTGTCCTGGGCCACCAAACAACTGATCCATAGGTTATCATTGGCCTCACAACCTGTGTATATAACCATTTGGTCATGCTAGGATTCAATCCCCAATTCTTTCCACACATTTGCCTGCATCTTCCAAGAGCGATTCTGGCCTTATGTGCGGTTTTTTCAATGTGGGAGTTCCAATTGAGCTTTTGGTCAAATATTACCCCCAGGTATTTAACTTCATTCGCAAATGGAATCTCCACTCCGTTGATTTGCGGCTTTTGTAGTCCTTGCAATTTTCTCTTTTTTGTAAACGGTACCAGTGTAGTTTTGTAGGGGTTCACTGCTAGTTCCTCCTCCCTACACCAGCCACTCACTATATCAAGCGCCATTTGGGTGCGCTCCGATACTGTGTCTGGAAACCGTCCTCTTATGACGATGGCAAGATCGTCCGCATACCCCAGGCACCGAATACCTTTGTCTGATAGCCGTACTAGAAGCGTGTCTACTAGGATCGCCCACAAAAGGGGCGATAAAACGCCTCCTTGAGGACAACCCCTTTCCACACCCGCTGTGATGGTTGCCTCCCCCAGGGTGGATGTGATTATCCTATTCCCTAGATTAGCTGCAAGCCACCCGCAGATGATGGGTTCGACCCCCCTTCTTTCCATACACCTTGTTATAGATATTGGAGAAGCATTATTGAATGCTCCCTCTATATCCAGAAAAGTAGCTACTGCTATTTCCTTGTCGTCGATCGACTTGGACAGTAGCCTATTTAAATCGTCCAGAGCCAAGTCTGTTGACTTACCCTGTTGATACGCATACTGACTCTCGCTTAGAGGGCGAGTTTTCAGAGCGTTGTCCTTTATGTACCTATCCACTAGCTTTTCCAAAGTCTTGAGCAGAAAGGACGTTAGGCTAATTGGTCTATATGACTGGGGCGTTTGGTCAGAAATTCTACCTGCCTTCGGAAGGTATATGACCTTCACCTTCCTCCATATTACCGGAGTATGCCTTAAAGCTAAGCTAGCCTTGAAGATCTTACTTAGTTGTGGCGCTAATGCCTCTTTACCTTTCTGCAGTAGTACCGGATAGATTCCATCCTCCCCTGGTGATTTAAAGGGTTGGAATTCGTCTATGGCCCACCTTATCTTATCTGGTCTTGTAATGTCAGTGGCGAGTTGCCAGTCTTCCCTACTGGGTCTACCTGCCTCTTGGGGATTGCTGACTACCTCCTGCATACTTAGATCAATGGTGGCTCCAGGAAAGTGTGCTTTTGTCAACAGCTCCAAAGTTTCCTGTGCCGTTTCTGCATAGTCTCCGTCCGTTTTCTTGAGGAGACTCACCTTGTCTTTAGAGCCATCCTTGGACAAAACTTTGTGGATTCGGGAGCATTCTGTGGTCTCTAGAACCTCCTCACAGAATCTTCTCCATGAGTCCCTTTTGGCCTTCCGGATCTCCTTATTGTATAGAGTGAGCTTACTCCTGTATAGGTCCCAGTTTTGGTTGAGTTTGGCTCTATTAAATAACCTTCTTACCTGGGTTCTTAATCCCTCCAGGTAATTGTTCCACCAAACTGTGTTCCTTTTGCGTTGCCTTGTTCGTTCTGGGCAGTTTTCTCGGTAGGCATTCAAGATTGCCTCATTAACCTGGTCAACTGCCACTTCTAGGCTTTCTCTCCCTTTTATAGTGACTGTCCCTTCCTCAAGTGACTCTCTGAGGGATTTATTGTATCCTTCCCAGTTCGTCTCTCTTGGATTTCTGAACTTACTCATTATTAGGGGTGGTGACTCAAGATCGAATCTTATATGCCTATATACTAATGTACACTATTTTCAGTTAATATAACCACAACCTACAATCGATTAGTCAAATAACACAAATAATATCGCGGATTGACAACCTTCAAACTGAAGTGTCAAAATGGCGTTTTGTATTTTGATTTTTGAGCCAAGCCGTCACGGTTATTGTGCATGGTTGCCAAAGATGGTTTGTGAAAAAAAGTATATATTTATGGTATGATTTTTATCATGATTTTTATACATAATAATCTTTTAAATTGTAGAATTCTTTTAATGTTAATGAAATTGATTGGAGACAAGTAATTGTCGAATATTTGTATGTGTATAACTATCACACTAAAAATAATGCTATTCGACCCATGACCGTGAATTGAGGGAAATATTATGCAAATTGATAACCCTGTTGAAAAGTTTCGCGAAGCAGCCCGAACGGAGTCGACATACGACGATGGACTCGATGGACCTTTAAATGGGTATGTCCACCCATCTCTCTCTTTTTTACTGTTCTCTGTCAAGCTTTCGCATCTGTTCTCTTTTATAATCTGTGGCTTAACCTCAATTTTCAATAGGAATATAATCCGTAGTCTCAACAATTTAGGCTGTGATACAGTTCAGAAGACAATTGATCCATATTTCACTCACTTCAAGAAATTGCGTGTAAACTGTTGATAAAAGCAGCCTGCTAGTTTATCGTATTTCACTCACACATTAAGTCCACTGAACCAGTTATCCCCGTACCTTCGTGTAGACGATATTGGTTTACTAGAGATGCCTTACCTTCCAGGCTGCACATTGACATCTCCGAAAATCTTCATTCCAAAAAATCTGCAGCTAAGATCTTTGTTATACATCCCCATTTTATGGAAATGGTCTTTCACTGAAGCGTTACTCACTTAATAGCCACTAACGATTTCAAGCTAATTTCTACTGATATGCAGTACCTACTTCTGTAGTCCTAATGTCTCACTGTGTACCTGCTTTGGAGTGTTTCTCCACAGTCGTCTATGCTGTCTCTGTACTTATTCGTTCTCGGACCACTCTCTTCATGATCACAAAAACTGATTCTGGTCCAACAAATATCGTCATTGAACGTCTTCATAGAAATTCTTTTGGTTACTGTTAGTGCCTTGTGTGAAGTGCTTCTCGCATTATAACAATATTTGGCGGAGAAAGGCCAAATAAGGCTTCCATTGCCACCGTTCATGTTCATAACAAATCAATTGATGTCAAAGATAGTAGTCCCATGTTGGTATATCTCGCAGATATACCAGCCCGCTTAACTAAGTAATATTCAATGTCCCTCGTGGCATATAGCCAGGGAAGTAGTTGTTGCCTTATACTGAACGGCTGCTCTTTGAAAAGTAATTCACAAATTTGAAGGGCATTATGATTAAAACAATTATTGTCCATGTCTCACTGAAAGGATTTGATTTTTTTTTCAAACTTCATACGTAGGTATTTATTATTATCAAATTATTGTTCCAGATACAGTCCGGAACGAAACTCTGAAAGATTTCTCACGCAAACCAATGAAGATATAGAACTTTGTAATTGTATCACTCCAATATATCAGAAAACACGTGTAGCGGACCAATGGGGTAAAAATCATTCTCAAACAATAGGTTTGAATCGTTCGTTTTCGTCGCTGCCGAAAATGGAAACTTCAAATTTCACCATCGACAGAAAAACGGGGAAATTTATCACGCGATCTAAAGACTCTCATCGAATTCTCAGAGTACAAAGTCCGGAAATCATCAATATTCACAGAGGACCTTTTTATCAAGGATACGAAACTGATTGCGGTACAGATGTTGGTAAATATAAGTGCAAGGACCACGAATTTAGGAGAGGACACAGTGTTAGATCTATAGGTACTAGGTAAGCGAATTTATTTCCACTTTAAGATTTAATACAGTGTGTCAAATTTAAAACTAACAATGTACGCGATCTAATATAAGCAAGAATTATACAGAAGGGAATGAATGAACAAAAAAAGTAGGTTGGGGACTCTGGGAACATTTTCTAACTTAATAGCATTGTAATTCACGCCCCGTTAAAACTTGCTATCGGTGAATCGATTAAAAACAACTATTGTGGTCTGCTCAGCGATTAGTTTCATTATCTGTGAGCTGGACATGAAAAACGTGGGAAAATAATTCATTGTCTAGCATCAAGCTAAAAAAATGTTAAGGATTGAAATAAATATTCCGAATAGTTTTCATTGCTTGGTAATTGATAATGTTACCTACTTTCAAAAATCGACATAAGGGAACTTCACAGAAAAAAGCGGGTTAAGGTTAAATTAAATTAGATTAGAATTGAATTGGCTTTTTGTCCTATCCCTCTGCGACCTTTACAGATCTATTGTGATCCTCCTTATATTTAGAGCTATAACTAGCTTAATTTTTTTATTAGACTCAATAGTTTGGTTACCACCTTCTTTGCGTAGCTCTCTGCCTTTGGTTTTTCTTCTCTGAATAAGTGAAATCGCACCCTTGTTAGGCCATCGCACCCACAGAGTACATGCTCTGCGGTTTCGTCTTTTTTCTGGCAGAACCTGCATAGGCTGTCATCTGCTAGTCCAATTGTGTGCGTCTATTTCTTCAGCCTTCAATGTCCAGTCAGCATTCCCACCATCATCCTCGTCGTTACACGACTTTGACATAGTTGGCCTCTTAAAAGCTTTTAAGGAATAATTCAGCGTGTCTTTGTCCTGGGGCTTTATACCAATTGTTTATCCCATCGTGGATGCTTTCTCAACTCAGGTATTTAGCGGTTCCACAGAAAGGTTCTGGCCCTATCATGACCTCCGCTGCTCCTCTACCTGAAAGACAGTAACATGTTTCCCTAGGCTTAGAGAAATCGCAATCTTCTCTTGTACCCTATATATTCCAGCTTCTGTACCAGAGTCTCGTAAAATGAGGCAAAGATGCACTGTAACAAATTTGGAAGTGAGGATCCAGCAGAGCCAATCGTGCGGTAGACGTTATGCAGTGGGCAGATTGATATTTTCACACTGTTGCATTGTTTCATTTACTCGCGTTATTTAAAGTTGATTTTGTTGTGATATTACTTTTTGTATATTCTGTGTAAATTATTCTAGTTTCACTTATTTCATGCAAAAGTTCTTTTCAGTTCTCTGCTAAAATTAAAAACATTACTATGATCATCCACATATTGACAACATTGTATAAATTTTAATATCTAATGTTCGGGTAAACTCCATCCCAGTCTAACTAAATACGTTCTCTCTCTGCGTACTGGAAGCTCTGCCTTGTCCCGAGATACCAGTTTACCAGTACCAGTTGAGATTCGCTATTATGTGTAGCCCTGCTTTCCAGTCCTTTCTTTCTGGAATAAAAATTGTGTATTCGTTTTTAAAAAAATATTGTGGGGCAATCTGATCCCTTGACATTCCCTGTATTGGATCTGCCTTTATTTTTTCATATAACTCTTTGTAGACCTTACCGTGTCCTTGGCTTATCCGAGGAGGTCCTGAAGGTCCATGTAATAATCTGTGACTGACTTGACTTGAATATGGATCAGCAGTGGTGGTAGGTTGAGTTTTACCTCCAGTCACCTGTAATTTAGCAATAAGTGTCACCAATATTATAGATATTGAAGAATAATAGATTGGATATATATTATTATAACGCCTTACAAAGTTTTCGTACCTATTATATTTTCCAATTAAGAAAAAACAATTACTTCTCGTGATACAAGTGCTGGAGTTAGATAGTGACTTGAGTGGACCCCGGAGTGCCTGCAGGTCCCTCATTGATATGATCATTTTTTGTGATATTTTCCAAAATTTAAAAAAAATGCAGTTGTTGAATAGAGTTAATTCCGACTCTGTGAATTACACTTCTAAGTTAAACGGGGCTGGTACGATCTAAGAGATTTAATTAACCATTTTGGTTTACTATTAGAAGGGATAAACTCGCTTGTAGACCGGTATTGGCATATTTGCGCTTAATAAGAAGGTAAATATTCTCCGCCAGGAAGCTCTGAGTCTAATCCTGGAAGATACACTGAAATCACAATCAATACATATTCTCGAGTGAAGAGAATGTTGAAGCTGTGACAAAAGCAACATCCTCACCTTCAACCGCCAACCAAAATTTTGAAACTCAAACCTATTGTGTTATGATGTCCCTTCCAGTAGCAAAGCAGAATCACAGAGTACACCATCTAGATGGTGTACTCTGTGGCAGAATACTTGGTTGAGTCTTGTAGATTATTCCGACCACGTTTAACATAGGAGTGTATTTCAATATCTGTAGTTGTTTCTTCCCATTCAACTGTCGCTGCTTCGAATTTTTTTTCGAAAACATTGTCTGCGTTATTGTATTAATTAATGATGATTAATTATTTTAAACATGATTTAACAAGATCTCGTTGGTCTAGATCGTCTTCCCCAATTATTAAAGAGTTTGCATTTCATGTGGGCGAAACTTAGGAAACTGTGAAACTGATTGAGCATTATGCTTTGCGTTAAATACTGTGGGAGCTTTCTACCATCAATTTCAATAATTTGATAATTCAGGCTTACTGGTAACGGTTCGCCGGGTCAAACCATCAGATGTGTTACCAAACGTACAGGTAACCTTAGATGGAACTGCTTGTAGAGATGTTAACCAAACTGGTATGATACATTACGTGCTGCATGTTCATAAAAAGTTGCCAACTATCACGGAAATTAAATAGCTACTATTAAAGTTGAGTTGAAATAGTTGAGTTTACCTAAAATTTGGATTGATGTAGTTCAAGTGAAAAATATATAGCCTTTCGGCTGCTTCCTTTAAGGATGAGAGGGTTGTTTATTTTGGTAATTAAATGTTAACTGTGAGCAACCCACTAAACATATATTAGTTTAAGAAACGCCAATTACAAGGTTGTTTGAGTTAATTGTTAAAGTTTCTGATTCCCAAGAAAATCTTCAACTGAACCCACTAAAATCAGCTCTTGTATTAAATCTATTCACGGATCTAGAAGCTGAAAGTAGGTATTTTATTGTTACGTGTTCCAATAATTCTATTGTGAAATTGTGAATTGATCGATTGATTGATAGAAAAAGTATAAATGTTTTAAGTGGCATATTATGTTCGAAAAATTATTGTAGATTGAATTTAAGTGAGGAGAATGCGTGAAAGTTATAATAATAATGAAAACTCCTATAGCAACGATAGCAAAACGAAGTCAAATCAAGTTAAGAAAACATTAACAGGGTGTTTTTTAATTCATGCGGAAAAATTAAAATGAAATTATGATGGATTTCATCTAGGACTAAATATCCTCAATCCAGTTTCTTCCGAGATATTCACATCTATGCTGTAATTTCGTTGATTTGATTTCAAGTTGAAATCTTGACGTTAAAATGACATTTGACGTACATTTCAATAAAAATGGTAGACTCGTATGCTGTAAAAAAGATTACAATCAATCCTGCTTCAAAACTTGAAATGAAGTCAAGTAACCTTGAGAATTTCAATAATCGCTATACTCTATGCGGAAAATTTATATAAAATTGCGAATCAAGGTTGGAAACACACGTTGGAAAACGTCAAGATTTTAACGCAGGTAGAAACCCTGGGTCCTTGCTGAGCTTGAATTGAATCCTAAACAAGTCTTATAACCTAGAAATTTGGATAATTTTATATTTTTGTGGTCGTTTTTTAAGAAGTTTTTAACATGAGTATGATTTTATTTGTAAAATTCTTCTTTCTTTTATATTTTCTAATTCCGTAGGTTCTATTTTCTTTTTAGTAAAGCCAAGCTCAACAACTCCTGGATGACCAAAAATTAAAATTTTCGATAAAACCTTAGGAAGTTTTTTTCCGATATTGGTTAAAATAGGAATGGCAGTGAGTGGAAACTACAATAGTTGTTTTTAAACGCTGTATATTTTCAAACTCTCCAGCACACGTACAAAATCCAATTCAATCGGAATCTACGATTCAATTGTAGGAACACGACGTACAAAACCATTGGGTATCGTTGATACAAGAGATACGCCGATATGGATTACGGGTAGACCGTGCCGTTCGACTCGCTTGATCAACACTACCAAATACATACAAACACAAATTAGACATGATTCATTGCAGTTTACTTTCACTCCTCGATATATTTCACACGGTCGACCCGAAGCATCCGAACAGTATGTGAGAGCAAAAAAGCAAATAACCAAGGGAGTTTACGTAACTTATGCGAAGAGCCGTAACGATTAGATTGGATTTACGGATTGACTTTTATACATTTTTTGTTCCACAAACAAACTGCAATCAATTCTACTTAGTTGAGAATGGGAATTTTCAATTCAATGGTTATTATACATTATAAGAACTTTTGAAGTTTGACATGTTGACTCTATGCTAGGAAGATCTTCATTGACACATGGCTGGCTTATTAGCACTTATAGGCACTAACCGTAGCGCCTCTAAGGTTGTATAACCATGTTGCAATGTCCAAATGCTGCTTGGGTGGTCTTAGTTAGTACCTTCATTATCATAGTCTTCTTCTCCTTCCTAGTCATCATATTATGATGAGTTCTTGGATGGTATCCACTTTCCAAACATAGTTCGTGATTTTCCCAACAGACACTGCCTTGTACTTCCTCGTATTTTTTGAAAATTGATATGTTAACGTCGTTTGAACTGAGATTTGTGTTCTTAGAACTTTCAACTCCACTCCACATCATTTCGAATAGGCTCAATGCAAAATGATAAGACCAAAGTCTTAAGATGTAAAAAAAGACGCAATATTGTGCACTGTGATCCCGGCATTTTTTAGCAATTCTCTCAATTTAGCATTTGACATATATTTAAAAAACCCGTTGCGTTTTATTATGGATGTAAAAGTGGCTTTGCTAAGGTGCATATGCACAGAATGGGCAAAGCTAGTAAACCTATATGCAGAAAATGTGAACTTCATGATAAAACACCGAACCAAATACTCTGTTTCTGTGTGAAGTATTGCTATGTGTATAATGTCTGAAAAGATACAGGGTGTTGTGTTGAGGACATTTCCTGAAGTACATTGATCATCAGTTATGGTATTTGCTAGTAAGATTCTTGAGTATCATCCTTCTCATTTTAAAAATATTCACTTTGCAAATTTGTTTCGGATCACCCTTCAGATGTCATCCAAATCCCTAACTTATTCGTGACAGCTGACATTTGTCGTTTATGCTACACTTGCTCTGTTGCTAGAGTTTTCGAAGTAAATGAACCAGGAGAATAATTTGGAATACTAATTAAATTTTTATTCGATCAGAGTATTAAAAATGTGTTTTGTTTTAACAAAATGTTATGTACATTTTTCATTGTTTTTTCAATAACGGCTGATTTGTATCTAGAATTATTTTCTCTATCTCCCACAGCTATATCTTTTGTTTGTGGAAGACAATTAAAGTTGAAGGCGTTAAAAATGTATTGTTAAATTATGCAAATTCCACAAAAGGTCACATTCTGAATCTGATGAATAATTTAAATACTAAAACTGAGTGCAAGGCGAAGATAAATGTAGCGGTCTGTTATTTTAGGTATATATATATTAATCAATGTGGAGTAACACGACCTCTTTCTTCGCAGTACCATTACTTTGCTAATTTTATTGTTAAATAATTCATACATAAAAATAGTCGTCAAAGTCCCATGCTCCATTTCTCTCGGAAAAGATTAATTATTATTAGGAGGACTAGGCCAAGGTCTTGGTCAACAGAATTGATTCGACAATGTTTGATAAATTAGTTTGTCCATAATTTATACAGTGCTAGAATTACAAAATTTTTTATTGGGGTTTTTTGGATGTAACAAAACCGTCTAAGACGATATTATTCTAATATTCCTGGTGGTTGTACCCGAATTTGATATTCAAAAGGGTAACACTGAACACTACCACCACACCAACACTAACGCCTTACGCTATCTGGAGGTGAACTAGCACTATGGTGCTTCATTGGATAAGCAGCCAGACGTTGCGCTGGTTGTATTAAACCCCGGGACAAGGACACGCTAAATTATTTCTTAAGAGCTCTTCGGCCAAACTGTCACACGATCCACTATGTCAAAGTAAAGGAACGACAAGGATGATGGTGGGAATGCTGACCGGATATTGTAGGCTTAGGAAATATATGCACACCTTTGGCCTGACAGATAACATCTTATGAAGGTTCTGCAAGGAAAAAGATGAAACCGCGGAGACTATACATTGTGAATGCGAAGGCCTAGAATGGATACGGTTTCACATACTCGGAGAGGGAAAACCGAGGGCAAAGATTTACGCAAGAGAGGCGGTATCCAAACTAATGAGCCATTTAGATTTTTATATAACATTTGACGTTTCCAATGATTTGACCGCTAGAGTTGGACACTCCTAATATTTTTATATAGCTTAGTAAGTATTGTAATCTACATTTCCTATAGGATTAATTCCATGAATTTATAAAATATATTCTCGCCTATGAATCTTCTACTTTCAAACCCTCTCTTTCCAGTTTCCCTGCAGACTTTCCGCAGTTTTTGTCCCTAATGGAATTGCTCAGGTCCTTTTTTTCTTGAAGAAAAAGAAAATTGGTCTTTTTTCTTTGGTCTCTGCCTTGTATAACATGAATCAAATGTGTTTATTCACGTAAATAATATATTTGTGACGAGTGATAAGACTAAGGTACTAGGAAAAACACTTATATAAGAGAATGTTTGGGGGTAAACCCTATAGGACAATTTATAGAGCAGCCAGAATTAAGGGTGCGTTGTGTATGTCATACACAACGCATGAATAACAGCAGACAAGTGAAAGGTGTATACGAGGCGAAATTGCAGATTAAAAGGAAGAGAGGCAGACCAAAAGACAGACATAGAAATCGGTGATAGGTAACATATTAGCACATAGACATGGAGAGAAGCAACTACTTTGACAAAAGTAAATACTAAGGCGGTGATCAAATGTCAATGAATATCAAGCTAAACTAAGGAATTCCACCGACCGATCTGACGTCTAGAAGTCTTGCCAACCCGTAGAATGTTCATTGCCCTATCCAAGGGAAGTAACTAAAAATAATGTTATCGTTCAAGCAGCCATGTTTGCAGTTTACTGGCTCTTTTGGCGATCCTCGGCCACGATCTGCTGGAGCTTATTTTCCGCTCTTATGAATTAGGCAAAGCGACCTGTCAAATACAATTTGATATGGTTTTGGCTTACAAAAGAGTGTTTATTTTGGAGTTCTTTTATGTTAGTTGAAACTACATCACTTAATATATATCAAGTATGTCTTGTATTTCAATAAGGTGAATAGATGAATATACTTTATTGTCGAGAAAAGCTGCTTGCTGCTATAATTTCATATACAAAGTGGCTAGGAAGTCGAATAATAAAAAGAAAACGTGAAAAAAAATTACGTCAATGTTAATATTACATGGATATTTCAAATAGGCGGCATTGCATTAAACTCCCAAACTCATCTTGATGATAACTGATGTTTAGAGTTGTTATTGCATCCGTTATCATTAAACCGGGTAGGTATATTTTCCTATTCTATCCAGTAATTTTCTAGCTACTGTGCTCTAGGAATCTGGCGCACTTTCATATGGCGTCGATTTTCGCTTGAAAGATACTTGGGGTTTTTCCTAAGCTTTTAGAGTGTTTGGTTTCTGGCCCGAACACTCCTATCCCAGTTCCTACCACTGCTTTTGAGCCGTCTGTTCACCATTGAATGTCATTCTTCCCAAGTCTGGTAATGGTTTTGGATCCCATTTCTTCTTGTTGCTTAATTCCGTAACCTTGCAGAATTTAATTATAAACTTTATAAACTCGTAGCTGACTTCTCATTTTCAAAATGCATTTCAAGCTTTATTTTTATTCAGCTGGACTACATCATCTTGAGAAGTGAAATTAATACTTTATAGTGCATGACGCAGCAGTAATTCCCGGTTGTAGCGAGTATATATTTCTCACCAACCTATGGGAATTGTCAAATCTTTCAGATAACGTACTTTTATATTCTACATTCTTCAAGAAAAATTCGTATCTTGCGAACCGTATTGTTCACCTCCGGTTGTTAAGTACGATTCCTACTGTATATTTTATTTTCCTAGACTGGAGAAAATAATGGAAACAAAAAGAAATCTTGCAAGTTCTAGGAAACAATGTCATTTTGTTTTGCTATCTGCGGTATCTCGAATATGTATAATAAATAACCTTCAAAAATGAATACATTATTCATTATTAATTGCATAAATATCACTTTTATTTATAATCAGTGAATCTAATCAAATATTTGGGTATGAAACTAAGATCAAGAAAATCTCAATCATTTATAAAAAATAAGGTACTGATTTACAAAGCCATCTTCAAGCTGAACTACGGTATACCACTGCGGGGAGCAAATCGAAAGTGCTAAGAATTGTAGAAGATGGTGCATGGTTTATGTCAAATTTTATTATAGCCTGTGATCTTCAAGTGGATCGATCAAAGCGGGAATAAAATTAGATTAGATTAGATAATTAAACGCACGAGCAGAGCAAGTGTGTTGATGTTTTAATGCTTCAAACAACATTTTCTTTAAAGCAGTAGTGAAGTCAACGGTTCACCAACTTTTAAATACAGTGCAGAAAATATTGGTAGAATAACAAGACTAAATTGTATTAACATATGATTTGATTATTATAATAATTATTATTAATTGTGAATAAATAGGTAAATTAGGAAAAGAGCCAGCTTTCTCATTCTAACTTCGTCATAATAATACGCCAAATCCATGTTTCATTACCACTCCCTACCAGTTAAAAATATCGATTAGGTGCGTGTTCATGGTGTTTTTACTCAATAAAACACCCAGTATCCAGTATTGCAAGTAGATAATATCTTAATACTTGACGTAGAGCAGTTTGTGGAAATTTCCGGAATTAATTGAACACAATAGGTCCAACATTCAAAACTTTGCAAAATAATATCTGATCTAGAGTGGAAACTGTCTAAATAACGGCAAATCTAAAATAAAATAGGTGAATAATACTATCCATTTGAATATTAATGCTCTTAACTATTCACAATAAATATGAAATTATCAATTAAAATCCCATTTTCTGCTGAAATAATCATGAGATATTTGAATAAGACTCACTGGAATGGAATTTAACAGGGAAAATTATAGAAGTCGATAGCTCATAAGCTGCTTCGCCTTAGATGGAGTGCATTCATAAAGTGAAGTAATTTCATTTTCAGCTGCATACCTATCAAAAAATAATACTAATTTTGGGTATTAATTTTGATAAACTAATCAGACCAATAAAAATGTATTCCCTACAATGATTTCCTATGTCTTTCGCTTTTCTTTTTCGCTTACCATAGATCATGATACGTTCACGATCTGTGAGCATGCTCTGAAATAGTGTGCATCCTAACACCAATAGGTATCAATCATTATTTAAATTCCAATTGTTCCACTTTCAGTTATGATCATTTGAACAAAACAGTTTGTTAAATACGATATGATAAATTAGATTCACAATTGATAAAGATATTATCTTAAAATTCATTGTAAGTGGAAATATGGAAACAAGAATGGTGGACAAAGACGACACAAAAGAATGCAATAGAAGCCTTATTTGGCTTTCCTCTTGATACTGGGAGAAGCAAAGATGGGACTATTTAGGCTGCAAAATAACCTGGGCAACAAAATAGTTAGTTCGAGACACATATCCATCAAGGTCAGCCAATTTAGACATTAAAACACACTATATAGCCACTAAACTTCTCTGAATATGAGGTAGAAATACCTCGCTTCCCCGGCCTGGTACACAGAGGTGTCAGAGTGGGAAAGGGACCCTAGCAGGCGTATATAGTGAAATAAGGAATACAAGATGCTTCTCATTGGGAAAACATACCTCTGCATTTCAGGCGGAAAGAAAGGTATGCTATACTAGAGTATGTCAGAATTAACATAGAACTGACACTCATAGGATAAGCATCCTGACAGCCAGACAGTCCTTGCAGCTTAAAATAGCCGCATTAAGAATTTAAGAGAATGCCAGAAAGCAATAAATGAAGTAGCAGAACACATTAAACTAGGATTAGTATGGGTGTCGGGAGAGAACGTTATTTCTGGAAATGAACAAGCTGATGAACTCGCGAGAAGAGCTCCAGCAACTGCTGGACCAGAACCAGTTCTTAGGACCACAAAGAAGGTAGTCTGGGGACAAATACAAAAATGGGTACAAAGCTAACTTCAAAGGAGGAACACTACGAAACAAGTACATAGCTAGACCTTCATAGTTGACATGTGTTAAACGGAAAGAAGAACTACTGAATATCAGTAGGAAAGAGCTAATAATTATTACAGGTTATCAAACGGGTCATGCCCGGTAAAAGATCACCTGAATAAAATAGGGTTATATAACGGGGAATCAGCTGCAGGCTTTGTGGCATGGAGACCCAGACCGTAACCCATATCTTATCTGACTGTAAGGCATTGGACTCAAGGAGACAAACGATCTTCGGAGAAGCCAATGTGACACGTGAAGTATATGGCACACATCCAATGACCTATATCGCCTACTTGAAGACCCTTAAGAGGCCTGAGTAGTTCATGACGTCACGGCAAACTGTCAAAAGTACCTCCCTCTTCCTACCACTTCAGGTCGTAGTTTGTGGGCACCATCATTTTATGAAAGGAATGGGTGGCAACACCGCTAGATATCTAATCTCTTTCGCCGGGAGGATCTAGCCCGAGCATTAAATTTAAACTACCTACCTAAATACTTTATTATTTCGGTTATTGAGATTTGTTTTTTCACTGAACTCACCTATTACATTGATTTACAAATATTAGGTGTAAATATGTTTTAGATAATTGCGTGAAACTGATTATATTAATGTTCAGACAGCTATCAATTTCATGGAATGAAAGAATTAAATATTTTCATTTAAGAATTGTCATTATAACTCTTTTTTACAAATAATATATTGTATACCTTTACCTATCTGAAATGGCAAAGATTCTTGGAACTGTTGACTACCTATTTAAAATTTTCCTTATTTTATATTCCAAATATTTACTAATTGAGCATGTCGACTTCTTTTTCCCTACTATATCCATTGACTTTTTTGTCATTGATGACTTATTTTTTTTGATACTTAATTCTAATCACTACTGCAAAAAAGTATATATTATGACAGCCACATATCTCGAAAACATCTTTCATAGTCTCTCAATTTATCTAAAGAATTGAATAAATTACAGGTTCAGATAAATATATAAAACACATTATTTTTTTTACAATTTATTTGGAATTTCTAATTAGAAGATACTTTATCTTTATATGTTGTGGCAATTATAGCTTTGCCTTTTACCATTGTCTAATTATAAAGTTTACCCATTTCACAAAAAAAAAACTAAAATCCTGTTTTTATCTAAGAATCATTTCACTAAGAAAAGGGTCAAAATTGCCAACAATCAGGTAAAGAATATAATTTATCTATAAAACTACAGATGTGTATTAAATCGGAGACCCCTGATAACATGATACAAACATGATCTTAACCACAGATAACATACTTAAAAGACTGACGATTCCCGATGTTGCCGCATCTACAAATTTTAGTTATCAAAAATGCCGTGTCAGCACTGGACAAGAAATGTTTTATTCAAATCGCGGTTAGGAATTATGGAAAAACTAGACTCTACCAAGAATTTTTTTTCTTGAGAAAGTTACCTTTTGTATCATTCCAAATGTGGGAACTTCAAAGTTTTTCAATTTAAATCGTTAATTGTGATTATGTCAATTTGACATGCTATGCATTTGCATAAAAATGAAGTTCCCACATTCTTGGTAACATTTGTTATTGGTTAAATGAAAAAATAGTCATTAGCTTCTCATAATAAAGCGTCAAATCCTAACCGCGTTTTCAGCAATATGGCTGATGGTACACAGGCCTCTTAAGAGACACATATCAAATGCTACTCATACTCATACTGATTATTGAATATCTCCAAATCTCCATTAAATACTGTTCAAGTCTCATGGAGCTCCACCCAATACACAAAAAATACTGGATAGATCAATAGCATGGATGAAACAAATCCATCAAAATTCTTGTTTTATAAAAATATTTCAACTTCGTTTTCTTATATTACACCTTGTACAGTTGGTTCGTTGGATCTTTTCCCATGCGTCATCATTAATATACAAACGCAATACATCAATACATTAAATAACACGTAGGTCGTAGTTGTAAACAAAGTCTTTGGTCTGTCAACGACGTCTAGCGTACAGATTCGCGTTAAACCTATCGCCGACATTCATCATATGGCTATCTCTGTTTGTAATATTACGCTGTAATGGAACTAACGGTTTCATTTCGGGGGTTAAGATTCTGTGAGTAGGAAAGAGACGTAATACAAAAAGTAGTATGTGAATCATTTCATACATGGGAAAAGATTCAGCGAACAGACTGTATAATAGCTTCAATCTGTAGATCATGTCACATTTCAGGCTATGCTTTTGTTACAGCAATATATATTCTGTATAATATAAAAGAAAACTCTTTTTTTTAATTTATTTTCTTGCTGTATAGCTACATGAGCAATAAATTTTGCTTTATTAAAAGTAAGCTGGTGGTGAAAAGCGTTAGAAAAAGTCGGTTTTGTTGGATCCAGAAAAGGACTCGAAAAAGGTCTGGCTCATTTGCGACTGAAGAGACATTCACAAAGAGAAGAGCCCCGGCCAGCTCGGCGCGTCTTTCTTGAAGTGCTTTTTCCTTTCAACTTTCCACTTAGTGTCTAACAAACTTTTTAAATATAAGCAAAATGGAAATGCTGCCTCAAATTATCAATGAGATTCTTTTCAATTATAAATGGAGATTTACTTTATCAGAGCGCTCAGGGTATTTTCTATTAACTGGGAAATTTTTCTATAGGTAAAAGGTTCCTATTGACGATTGTGGAAAAGATTTGTTATTCATTTTTCAAAGTTCACATTTAAAGTATTTTGTGAATACAAGTATAGTTATTTCTCCAGTTTTTCTGGTATTCGTCTTCTCCAAATGAATATTTTTGAACTTCATAAAAAAAAATTGGAAGAAAAGCCCCATGAAAATTGAGCAGCTTTTGTTAAAAATAAGGTTGGTGACTAATTGTTTCTAGGAATAAATTAATTGATTTACACTCTTTTGAAATTCTTGAGCAATTAATAGGTACCTAGTCATAATTTTGAGAAAATTGAAGTTTAAAGAGAAAACGAATTTCTATAGACTCTATTTTGTTAATGAGGATGAAGCAGAAATAAGCCACTTAATAAAAACAAGAAACCGTTCATTTGAATGGCAGTGAGAATGAAAACGATTAGGGAATTTGCTTTATAATAAAGCGGGCACAGTTTCTTATATGGACATAGCCAACGAAATTATTGTGAGTCATCAGTTTTATCTGATAAAGCAAATATGAATTGATTTTTGTGCAAAATGAATTACTAATTTAATCAAAAATATGTTATTATTATTAAAAATGATGTTTGTACTTCTAGAACCAGTGGAATAGTCAGCAATAACCATCAAAATCGTCGTGCAGCCGGGGATGGAATGGACGCGGAAATAAACGAAACCGAAATAGTTTTCGACATGTCGTCTTCTACAGGTGCTCCTAGTGGACACTTGGGATTTGTGGGGGAGTGTCAGTGTCCATGCGATCACATTGTTTACAGTCAAGCAGGCTACGCCGGCTGTTTACAGGTGAGTTTATTTCAATTTCTGTCTCACCTTCATCAAACGAGATTTTCAATTGATGTAGTGAGGAATTTTCACAAAGTAACAATTACACTCCAATCAGTAAATTTTAACGGATGTAATGAATCAAACGAAGTTGTTGGAAAAGGAATCTGCGTTCTACTCTCATGGTAAGATGCATGAAAAAGTTAATGGAAGATACTTCAGTTGCAACAAAGCAAGTGCTTCAAGTGTCGCCTTGCGACGTATGAAGTAAATTTACTTTTTAACGACCAAAAATGAGAGTACGGCTTGAATGAGGTGATTCAAATATAATGGGCTGCCATATCGTAATCGTATGTTTGAGAGACAAAAATAATGGTATATGACTAAATAGTAAAAGTTCTAAGATTGCTGCTCTATGAGATATGGGGTGTTGAAGTTGAGGAAATTAAGGCTTATGATAAAAAAAGCAAAACGTAACCTAACCCAAAACTTTGACAGCGTCAATGATTGAAGAAAAATATTCTGTCATATTCGATTGAACAAAGCGTGAATAATTGCCGCTGTATATGAAACTCAACGTTGAGTCCCTCTTAACTCGTCTATTTGGTTTAGGTCAGGATGATATGGTGGCTTCAAAACTGAATGACAATCTTTAAACAAGTATTTCAGAAGTGTTTTATCGTAGTAATACCGTATTACCAGTATTACCGTTATTTCTCCTCGAACAGAAACAGTGTTGTTTGAAGAACTGAACCTCCTTTCAGAATACTTATTCGAATGAAATATTTGGCACCGATATCAATGACGAAAATGCAATTTTGATTGTGAACGTGCCTTCCAAAATGTGAAAGTGAATATCGGGGCTTTCAGTACAGGGAGTTAATGCCCACCCCGTTATGCCATTTTTTTGTTTCCTTGATTAATGATTGAAAGTTGGCGAGATGTGGAAGAATGGATTCTCGACGACGCATATCCACTGTAGTTATTTCTTGATAAACTTTGTGCGGGGCTCTTAGATGGTAATCTAAGAGATCTTCTGACTTAATTTCTCAACTGTCTATTCGTCAAACGGGCTCTACTTTTGCATTTCTTTTAGTAGATTTGTAGGTGGTTAGTGGAAGTTGTCTTTTTCTTCTCTTACTAACAATTAAGGAAATAAATATTTTGATATGCTTTTTGATACTTTTTATATTCCTATTATTAAAGTGTCTTATCTGTAGCTGTAATGTTTCCTGAATATGTGTTGGGCAGTTCATACTTTCTATATATGCTTGTACACGCCCCTCCTTTTTCCATCTTCTCTTCCCTTTTTCTTTCTTCTTTTTGCATGCTTCCGTCCCTTCTTCACGTCTTTCCTCCCCTTCTCCTTCCTCCTTTCTGCATATTTTCTTCCCCACTTCTTCCTCCTTCGGCTTAAAAAAGTTTGCAAACAAGTAATAATATGTCTCAATGAAATACCAGAAACCGAATATTGGTTTAACATCCTATTGTTTGGTGTATTATTCGTAGAACAGTGAGAACAGTAGAACAGTAAGAACAGAAGCCGTCAGAAGCGTTCGTGGGGACAATTTGGCAGTTGTTGGTGATTTAAAAATGCTTTTCTGGAAGAAATAATTTTGCAGTTTCCGTTTAGTTGCCAACTATCAGAATAAGTCGATGACCTGGATCAAATTTTTAATTATAAGCACGCACATTATAAGATGCTATTGAAAGTGACAAGCGTAGTGAAATATTTTTGGTTTTAAATTATTTTCTTCTATTGTAAAAAAACGAAACGAATTAGCAAGCCACTCTTTTTTTAAATATTGTTTAAAAAGTAAGAATATACTTTGAATGTCGACCATAAATTCAATTTCGTGTTATTCTATCAGGGTGAATTGTAGATATTATTGATTAAATGTCATGCGTAATGCTGTCTACTCAGAACTTCAAGACTTTCGAAGAACAATAATGGCCAATCGACTTACAAACGAAATCTCGATTGAAAATCTCTCCCTATGAACAAAAATACACGTTCAAGGTAAAAATAAAATACAATATTTTATTTCTCAATTTTTTCATCGCATTGGGATAAATGATATGACATCTCACAAAACACCAACAAAATTGATTTTTATATAATAGTTTTGTTATCACCACTTATTTTAAATCTGAAATATCAGTTTTGTAAACTTAAGTTCAAAAATTAACCACTGACAAAGTGAAAGATTATCCACGTTTGTGATTTACAGGAAATTGAGGAAAACTTGAATCTGGTAAATTTTACTTTACATTCAAAGATGTCGGAAGGAAATGAACAGAAATAAGTTCAATACTTGCAAAGGACCTTAAAGACACCAACAACTACAACAAATTGAATAGTTATTAATAATATTTTCAAAATAATCTCCAAACTAGATTATCTTCCATTGCTTCAATCAATATTAACCGTATAATTTCGTCTTTCATATTTTTTTCAATATTTTTGACAATTGAAAAATACTTGTCTTCGATGTTGACATTTTCACGTTGAAAATACCAAAACGTAGGAATGTCTCGAAGTGCGCACACGCATCAAAAGTTCACTTGTCGAAAATATGGTCCCAGTACCAATCGCGGAAGATATCAAATTGCATCTTTTTGAAATTGCGTTTTGGTACAAAAGTGAAGTGATTTTTAGGTGAGTTTTAAAAGAATTGACGTCGTTTTTTCCAGTTTGGGGAACTTCTTATTGATGCTGTGCATTAAACAATTGCAAATAATATGAACCTTCTATTCTTAAGAAAAAATGACCCAAAAAACCAAGTTGTAATTTGGAAATCTATAAGCACAATATTCTTCTCGTTTTATTATATTGCTTGCAGAGCGTAAACTGCTACCTAACGTTACGTGACAGAATCTATAAATCAGGTGTAAGTGACAAAGAGGTCAGAATTAACAAACGCCAAGAAAACCTCCCGCTAACCATCTGAGGACGTTCGAAGCGGTCGAGTTAGTTTTGCCATTTTTGTTACAGTCCAAAAAAAAAGCGTAATAGGAGGGATGTTTTCTCCAGGTGAAATATTATCCGAATGAATGCAGGCTATTGTCTGATTCGATCAGAGATTATATCAGCATCGTCGCTTTCAATTGCTTTTGCCTTTCCCTCCGAATATCTCTTTCAGGATTTCTGGTCGAGTGGTTTTTCTAAGATATGTTGACAGCGTGCTGTTTCAAAGGTAAGGGAGATATCGAGGATATCCGGTTGAATTCTATTGATTTTAAAGCGAATGGCAGGAAAATAGGCCAGTTGTCAATCTTGTTTTCCAAAAACTGATATTTTCCTGTTTATATTGTATACAAAGTAATCATGTATTTTACCCCTATGGCTTTTGAAATACTATTATAATATCATTTATACAAATTCATTCTATCTCATGCAAACTAGGCTACTTTTATAATGAAAAATTATCATTAACGAAATAATACAATGACATAAACATGTTTAAAGCGTATTTTCAAGAATTAACTTCATAAAAGATATTTGAAGTAAGAGAAAATCTTGTCAAGTGGTAGCTTTTCAACAATTATTTTACAGTTGAACACTTCTTGTGTCTTCAGTACCATCTGTAGAGTGGGGAGGGTGATTCTAGATACACTGCACTTGTGACTTACTGTACGTCTACCCAAGGAGTTGTCCTCCTAGGACATCGTCCATCTTGTCCTTTCCAGAAAGGTGGGAAGGTTTCTAGAGGAGATATTCTTTTTATCGAAAAGTGTCCAAGACTTACCGGACATACACTCCACATATTATTGACGATAGCTCCGGACACTCGCATAAGACATGACTGAAGTTTCGACATCTTGCAAAGAGGTATGTCCACTATCCCCATTGTATATTTCTAGTGTGAAACATTGAGGTATTATGATAAATTAACGAGCGGGCGCAGCGAGTGAGCTTTGGAATCATTCAAGTGAGTAAAAGCCATTCTACACAAGTAACAGACGGTACTTCCTCCACGACTAAAAATAACCTTCCAGTAAGGATAAACCCCGATTATCCGCGCCGTTTCTACCACTAGAGCATATTTATTTATAAATGTGAAGAGCAAATATATACGTAACTAATATTTTCGAAGAAATTCGCTACGGAATTAAGCAACAAGAAGGAATGGGATCCAAACACCATTACCAGATTTGAAAAAAATGCTATTCAATGATACAAAGATGGCTCAAAAGCAATAGGAGGAACTGGGATACGAGTGTTCGGGCCAGGAACCAAACACTCTGAAAGCTTGGGAACAACCCTAAATATCTTTCAAGTGGAAATCAACGCCATAAGAAGGTGCGCCCAGTTCAATATTAATAGAGGATACAGAGGACAAAGGATTATCAGATAGTCAAGCAGCCATTAAAGTACTGGGCTCTTGTGTAATCAGTTCCAAAATGGTGTGGGAGTGCATAAACTAAACAATAAACTAAACGAGAACAATATAGTTACCATACTATGGACTCCAGGACACTTTCTGGCAGCCTGAGTTCTTTTGCAGAATCAGCCCCAAAGTAATATTGGAAGGAATGAGTGAAGCAGGGAAAAAGAGATCTGACCATTGGAAAGATCCAGTAGTTCTTAGACAATCAAAGTTCTTCTGGGTGAATACAACCTGATCGAATGAATGCATGAGTTGAAGGAAAACTGCGTACTTAGCTCGATGGATTATTTCGAGAATGAAAGAAAAGTGGAAATCCGTCAATCAGTGTAATCTCACATTTTGGTAGCCTGTGTGTTTTCTGATTTGATACATAATATGGTTAGTGACCTTTGAACCCGCACGATAAGAGTGCCTTTGAATATACTGTTGTTAATTTTTTCTCTATACAATACGTAAAATCATGACGCGCTCTCAAAAGCAATTTGCGTTATTAGGTATTTGACGTTTTAAAAGTGACAATTTGATTTATTAATTTCAATTCATTTTAGCGTGAATTCTGATAATAATAGAATGTGATTGGCTAGCGAGAGTTAATTGTTTTTTATTATTCACTGGCGTGAAGAATTTATATAATTATTTAGCTATTGTAAAAATAATTTGTGCGAAAAGTACATTTTATTCTATTTTTCCATTTATTCTCAACGACTTTCTCTAGACCTGTTGTCAGGTGAAATTTGGATAGAGTATAAGTAAGACTACTGAAATTTCCATATAACATCGTTTGTATTATTGTAAAGCTCAAGTTTTGGAGTTTTAACGACATTTTTGAAGGAAAATTGCATTTCAATTGAAAAATATTTTGGGAGAAATTAATGAACAGACAACGTTCCCAGTATTACCAGGTGTTATATTTGAAATAATATTAACCTGTCTGAGAATACATTTAAAATATCAACTCATCACATTAGACACGAAAAGTGTACAAACAACACTCGATTTCCTACAGTATTTATTTTGTACAATAAATATAAAAACTAACCAAAAAATTTCAATTCATCACAAACAAAACCTTTCCACTCACACTATCTTCAAGCTATGACTTATTCAAATTATAGTTGAAATTAATCACAATTTTAATGTCACATATACGTAACTGAGCCGGATCTTCTCACATCCGAAGCTCCTGAGACAGATCCCCCGTTTCTCGTGGATATACACGTCACAGCAGCGAATCCCTGTCCATCAACGTAAACAATCTCATGTCCTATTTCTTTGAGACCTTCAGCAACGTAGGCAGCCTGTGAAAAAATATATATATTCAACTAGATATGGATTATAATTTGTTTGAATTAATATATCATCCGAATTTACCACAATAATATCTACTTTTTTTAAGCTGTATTAAAAAAAAAAGATTTGATGAGATATTTTTTGAAATAATATCAATTAACTTAATTTTTCGCTTGATCCAAAATAACAATAATAATTAATCCACGGTTAGATGTGAGCAAAGAACGCTTCTTTAGAGAAATAAATGCTTGAGAGCTGTAGCGTTTTGTAGCATAAAGCTACCAGCAGTGCCTACCTTGGCTAAGGACGCAGCGTTTTTTCAGAATGTTTATCTTTCATGGTCCCACTGTATATTATTAATTTATAGTACTCAATAAGACACCAGAACGCAAATATCGTATTTCAATGGATATACCTCCCATTTATTTTTAAAATGAATCTCTTTTAAAATAAACCCCAAAAAAGGAAAATTTGAAGCTACGAACAATCTCACTTACTTCAATTTCAAATTGTGGCTCGAGATCTACCTGCATTGGCAATAATTGATGATGTAATCTTTTAAAACTCGATGCTGCTTTCAATTCGGTTCCATACCAAAGATGTCTTATAATCACCTTGAAATGAATAAAAAATTATCTTGCATTTTTTCGACGACTATCACCTTCGAGTGAGCTGCTATGATGTTAACTTCAAAAACGAAAACTGTGATATACCAATATAAAGGATATTACAAGGCAGTTAATATAAATAAAAAACGTCAACTGGAGTAATATTTGATGATAATCACTGTTGAGTTGGTGATTATTATACTCCTGCTTTGAAAACACTGTCTACCGATTCGATTTTACAGAAGCATAACGTACGTCCTAAAAGTTTTGGCAGATATTTATTCAAGCATCTACTAGTTATCATAAATTACAAGTGAATATCTAACTAAACTATACTATGAAACTTGATATGAAATAGCAAAGAATGGGGCTGGAATACCTTTCTGGGGTCCTGAACCCTTTTGCGGAATCAGCCCCAATGTTGGAAGAAATAGGTGAAGATAGAAAAGATCTGACCATTGGAAAGATCAAACGGTCAGTTTAGCCAACAAAAAGTGTTTTTTTCTGGCAAGAATGACAGTTAAGGTCTACCGTTCAAAACTTAAGATTTTGCATGTTTTTTATTATTGGGAACATCTATATTGCTTTATTACAATTCTAGAAACTCATAGCATGTCTTCCATTTCTGTTATGCAGTCACTAGTTATGTCAAATGTCAGTTATATTCATTTTTGTTTAATTATGTATGTCTATTTTTTATTAGATTTTCGTAGCATTTCTCATTAGCTGTATCTCTATGTTTCTAGCAGAGCTTCTTGACAGAGCAAGTGACTGAATAACAGAAATAAAATGGTGGGTGGCATGCCATATGTTGAGTATGGAGCTAAAAAGTCATTTTAAATTTTAAGATATACGCTCCGGGGGTTTTGTTGGCCATACTGACCTTAGACTGAGCTCCACTATTGCAGTTTTAGATTTATCACCTGAAAAATTTAATCCAAAATATCTTAATACTCATGACAAATTTGTTAACAAAAGAATCCGACATTTTCAATACAAATTACATGAAAAACATAGTGTATAGAGCAAGATGAAACATGACTTCAGACTTCTTAGACTAAAACCACCCTTATTCACACAATATACTATTACCTGTGCGATACTCGAGATAATTTTGGATCCTCCTGCTGCTCCTACTAACATAACAACGTCACCACTTTCATTTACTATTATACTTGGCGACATCGATGACATTGGCTGCTTGCCAGGAACAATGTAGTTAGCTGGTGATGGTTGCAAATTATAGGCATTAATTATACTATCTGAAGAAAAATCATCCATTTGGTTGTTAAGGATTATTCCTGTACTTTCCGATACCATAGCACCAAATCTGGAAGTAAATTGGATTCGTTTGTTACTGAGACTTGGAGATCAATTATGCTTATAAGCTGCTTTCAATTATTTTAGCCTTCAGCAAACTTTCAAGTTTGCAATTGCCTACAATACATCAAACAACTGGAGTGTCCTATGTGCTATGCGCAAGACTGTATATATTCTGTATGTTCCTTGTGGTGTATACATTAATATTTTTGTTAATTTTTGTGAAAATCTATCCATAATATTTTTTATATAGGTACTAAGGACCCTCTGTATATTCTTACACCAATCGCTAGTTGAATTTCTCAATTTTTCCCATATTTTTCTTGGTGCGTTTATCCATATCAGTACCAATTTTTTCCATTGGCAAAATGTACATGCTCGCAGACCTAGAGCAGATATACCACCATGGAGGAAATTCACGCTATTGATTTACAGGTAGAGCCGATCTCGTTAAAAACGTTGGTTGAGGTCCTGATGAAGTTGATCAAGGAGCACTTCCTGGGTTGGAGAGTAAGTTTTTCAGGGCTCACAAAATCTAATTGGGAATGGGTTTTATCTGCTTTTACGATCAGCTAATGCAATTTAGATGCTAATGGAGAATTTTTGTAGCTCAGATATTTGTTTGTAATGTGAATCAACTGAGTCCGTCAGAGCTCACCCTCCTCCTGTCCTTTTTAGTGTGGTCCTAATAAATGATGATGTCTGGCGACACTTAAGTTTGTTCTTTATGGTACTCGCTGCTCTTTGTTTGTTGGTCTTCATTATTTCAATTATGATAACAAGTACTTATGAGCAAAAAGACGTCCCACTTTACGCATTTATGCTTTTATTTTTCATCAACACCAATTTTTTATTTTTATTTTCTTTGATTTACTTGAGGACCTACATGAGTTATATTTTCCACCAGTTATCTTAGAACCTGTTTGTAGTTCCAAGCTAGCTTAAGGTGGAGGTTCGGACCGTGACAGTGACAGGAGAGACAAGAGTTCGTGACATCTTCGGTGGTCTACTGTGCACAGAGTCCAAGTCGCACGACAATGCTCTGTGTTCAGAGTCTTTATCAGAACTTAATGTCATTTTGGTAATTTTGCATATGCTTCTCGAGCGAACCACACCACACCTCTAGTTTCTGCCTTATCTCAGTCATGAACTAGCACAACTAGCTCTTTGGTCATTCATCTCTGTCGCAATCCTATCTCTATCTCTACCGTATCATGTCTGGTTCTCCGCTGTTTTGTCTTCGTCGTAGCTCAAACTCTCACTAGGTACTAAACTATTTCCAATAACAATATTATATATAACAATATTTGTTGGTTATAAATAGCTTCGTCGAAAGTTGGTTAAAGTTCTGCTGAAATTACTGATGAATCAAAAGAAAGAAAAGGAAAATTGTCACTTACATATAATTAACGGTACTGGTGACGACGATAGCATCTCCGTTTGGTGCTAAAATACACAGATTGGCAGTACCGTGATCATCTTGTGTAGAATAATTCGCTCCATAATACGAGGTATCGTTGAAAGTAGTAGTGGTGCTGATGGATTTCCGAATATTCTCTGCAAAATTAGTGGAAGTGATATCATCGAGAACCTTGAAGAGAAAAACGAATTCAATTTAACCCATACATATTCTTGTATATTGAACGCTTTAAAATAAGCATGAATTTTTACATATCCTTCTGATATTAAGCTAACATTTTAAAATTTCACTCAATTAGAATAACTATATATTTTATATAGAGTATTCAATTAATTATTAGTAGTTTAGTCATAAATTTCGCGTGATTCGGAGAGTTGGCCCATTAAAAACTGTCTAAAAAAGTCTCCAAATACAAAGTTCTGCATTTGGACAAAAGTGGATAACTCTGTATCATGCAGTCATGTTATATAATAGTTTTTTTTTGGTTTTGGAAATGATAAGCTCACTCCATAATTCATACACACACCGTATACATGATATAAATAATAGATCGATACAATTTGTGGTAAAAGCTCTAAAGCTTCATTTTCTCCGTAACCTTAATTAAAGAATATTTTCCAAAGTCGAATTTTCCACAAATCTTATCAGAAAAATTGGCCGAGCAATTTTCAACTCGCTCTTAAAAGTTAAAATGTTTTAAAAAGTTTCACCTGTTGAATTTGTACGAATTTCTCGTCTCCCAGTAGACTTCTTTTCGCATACGCAAATTTAAAGCTTTCTACTATTTTTTGATAATTTTCAATGGATTCTTGATTTTCGATATCCAAAAATGTATCCAAAATGTTTAAAATCACCGCAAGTATCACACCAGAACCAGGCAAAGGCTGACTGTATAATGTATAGCGATCTGACAAAGTTGCATTTATTGGTTCTTGCCATCTGGGTCTGAAAATTGGAAGAATATTGATTATATTGTTCAGATTTTATGAATTCAACCAAATAGAACGATCCTTTTGGGGGTCTAAACACTATTGCGATATCAGTTCTATAATGATGGAAGGAATAGGCAATGACAAAAAGAAGATCTGACCATTGGGAAAATCTAGTAGTGCTTAAACAATCAAATATACTCTTGTGAATGGAAAAAGAAACCTCCTCCAATCGAGTCGTCGAAGAAGGCAAAGCAGCCAAGGCCACAAAGCAGACAAAGGCCTACATCTTGACAACGGTAGCTGGAACGCTACCGGAATGTTGAAATAAATATTTTAAAAACGTTGTGGTTTAATTCCCCAAGAAATAAAGAAGAGGAATGAATAATCTACCACAAGAAACATACAAAAGATATTGGAAAAATTTAATTAGTTATTCACCTGTAGTTATGCATATCCTCGATTGTGATAATTCCATTTTGATTTTGAATATCTTGTACCAAAGCTTCTGTCAAAGAGCCATTATTTATAGTGTCACCACCTTCTTCAGCAATTTTTTCTAACGTTTCACCCAATAAAGGTCTTGTATAAACATCCCCTGCCTTATAAAAGTCATTCGTTTTGGGGTTGGTGAAAATTTTCCTAAAATTAAAGATATACCTATAGTTCCTACTCAACTCCATGCAAATTAGTTATCTGAAGCTGAAGATTGGCGAAAAAACTTAACTTTTGGAGAAATTGAAAACTACACCCAAAAAACTACATTACAATTAAAATCAAGTAGGTACAAATTACACAACTGGAAGTGTAGTACCTAATAGTGGGCACTATTCAAAAATTCGGCTTCAACTCGATTTTTCGGTAAAAATAGGAGGAAAAATTAAAGCTGCCGTACAAAATTAAACCTGCTACAAAAGCACATTGAGTTGGAAAGACGAATGTGATAGGAAATTTTCTACAAATTTTAATTTTTTGATCTCAGATTCAATATTATCCACAATAATTGTTAAAAAGTTATCAAACTGTGAATTCTACGAAGTTTATCTCAAATTTAATGAATAAAGATTAATTTAAACCCATAGTTACTGATAGATAATAATATCAATAAACTATAAGTCCTTCGTAACTGATACTGCTAAACGAGGAGATCAATTAATTGAATCATATAATCGGAAATTATAATGACGAACAGAAACAATACAAAATGTAGCAATACCACGCACTCAGATATGGAAGAAGAAGAATTAATTCAGTTATTCTAATGATCACATTCACATAGAACCTAACCTAACCTTAACTAGATAGGTGGGACCGAAAAGTTCTAAGAAAAATTTACGGAGAAGAAAAAAGGATGCGTGGCAATGGAGAAAAAGAAAAAGAACAGATAACTCCCAGACATTTATGATACACTATGCGTTACAAGTAAAATTCAAGCACAGTGGCTTTGATGGTATTCCATTTGGGTAGAATGGATTACGAAAAGTGTGTGAAGAAAATGGAGGTGGAAGAGGTAGGAAAAAACAGATAATCTAGAAAGAAATGGAAAAATGATGTTAAAGAAGACTTGAAACAGTTAGGTATGAATGCAAAATATCGAGTAAAATAGAGAAATATAACAGATAAAGTAGAAAAAACGTCGCCTAAAAATCAATCTAAGAAAGAAATTGAAAATATGAAAAAAAAGATATGTAGTTCTGAAACTTATTTTGAAATATGAAGCTTTAAGATGCCTACAATTGTTTCATGAGAACAGACAACAACGAATAGCCCTGTATACTCGTACATGGCTAACTCACATTTCAAATTAGCTTCAATGAAACTGTGTCACTGTCCTCTGGTATTTCTTTATCTACTCTAACCCGAAACCAAATGTCTTAAGACGGTCTTAAAATGTATTCTTACTTTAACATTGGGTCAGACAAGACTTTATCTTTATTGGATTGCAGCACATGATCTACATATTCTGAGACTCTAATACCGTTGAAGCAGATATCAATAGTTGGCTGAATCAAATCTCTCCAAGGAACACCACCACCGTATTTTTCGTATAATTCCCAATAGCCCCTCAATTCTCCTGATACAGCAACTGCCAATCCACCTTAAAAGTGAATATAAATTGTATTATTACTCCTGATGGAGAACACATACGAAACTTTCGGTATATATACATGCAATTTAAAAGTTTTTATGGAACGGAAATGAGGGAATTTTTATTTTATATACGTTCCTTGTGCTAGATTCATTATTAGATTTGTTTTTGATGGAAATTAGAGCAGTGTTTTTCATATAATTTATTTTCAAAGTCTAGCTGCCGTTATGAAAATGTTTCCTCAATTAAAAGTGTCAACTAATAGTTATTTATGCAACAAGTGCAAAAAACACGTTTTGCAAGAGTTGCATACAATATTTTTTCTAAATTCATGCAAAAACTGGAAAATTAGAATATAAATATGTTGAGAACATAACCTAACCTAATCAAACTCAAACCGTTCTTCTTTTTGTATCTTTATGGCCTCCACCTTGTCAGTACTCAATCATAGCTGGTTTTCGACTTGACCATTTAAATTTTAAATAATTAAAGATTTTTGCAATAATTGTAACTCGTTGAGACTAAGTAGTAAGACATACAAATATTATTGCTGTATTACAGCAGGATCAGATACTTGCTATGGATTTTTATTTTATTTAAATGTTTATGCTTGTCATTAATCATCACAAAACTGACACAAGAATGACAGATGAGTGCAATAAAGAACCACTTTTTCCATTAAATGTGATTCAAAAAAGTGTTGTTTTTTGCATGAATGTAGAAAAACAATTAAATGGTTGTGTTTAGCCGTTTTCATTGGTGGAACTAAGCACAAAACATGTTAAATATGGTTCTTTTCATGATTTAAGAAACTGATCTGACCTGAGATGGGATAATGACATGCGATAAAGCCATAATCGTATTAGTAATGACAGGTTTCTACTTATTTTGTTGACGAATAATGAATTATTACTCTACGAGACTTTTGGGTTATTCTTCTTATTATTATTACTATATTTTTCATCCAGACTAGTTCTCTGCACGGTAAATCCAAAAAGTTTTATGACTTTATTGCATCTCAAGCCTCCGTCAAGTTGAATCAGTTTCTTAGATCGTGAAAAGAACGCTTCACTAGGTTAACAGCTGCACATAACCTAACTTTCTAATAATACTCTTCCAGTTTTATTGAATACAATAATTCCATCATTTATCACTTTTTCATAATAAAAGTTTATTTCGATTATTATAGAACATTCCAGAATGACATCAGTGACAGGTCGGTCATATTGTGCTGAAGAGTACACTAAATAATTCATTGTTCACTGCAAACAACGGACGCTAGTAGGTCTTTAATTACTAATCAGCTTCCAAAAGTATCTAAAATACCATCGTTTTGTAGTGTTGTTAAATGTAGAGTGTCAGTAGAAAGAGGCAAGGTATATTTTTGTTGGTTTCCGGGTATTTTAACGAAGCGATATGACTATTTAAACCACGTCATTATGCTTGGATTAGTGCTTTAAAACGAATGCCTCTCAGTGAACCACAACAACAAAAAGTATTGCTCACAACAATGAAGTTTTTAGGTCGAGATGATCTATATTATTTATAATACGAATTTTCTCGTTGTATGGCACTTGATATCATCACTAAGAGTAGGTTTCATGATATTGGTAAAGTCGATTTCATAAAAAGAAGGCTTTCAGGTGAAGTCTCCTCCTTGACTGCGGTAAAGTGAGCTCTAAGTTTTATATATATATTTATTCAAATTTATTTAAAGTGCTCCTTATTATTTTATGCATAGTGTGGTATCCCTGAAACTATGATATCTCTTAATTTTGCTCTTATTTTCACCAGATGTGACATTAACTAGTTGGGTTTGGAGCTCTTCTTTCTTCTGTTATTATTTCATTAAAGGTGTTAAGTTTACAAAAATACAAAGTATATTTATTTCGAAACAATTTCGTTTGGATTGTGACAAGTCAATTTGTTTTTGGTGCAAAAGGCCAAAGTTCAGCAATTCACGGTTGAGTCGAATTGATATTTTCTTGACTATTATAAAATCTAATTATGACCAACCAAATTTTATTAAAAAAAATATATTTATAAAAATTTTATTTTATTTATTACAATATCACACTATTTTTTAATTTGAGCTAGGTACTGTTTGTGTATAAATGATATAAAAGATTTTTATTTTTTCCAATTTGTGTTATTGCTTATTCTGGCAGATAAATGAGCGGAGCCAAGCGATCAATTTAGTAATGAAATTAGAAGACATTACAAATCATGGATGGCTAATAATTGAGAATGGTTATAATTATGCTACCGCGAGACAAGAGCGTTCTTCATATTAAGATATTAAGATCGCTCCATATTTTCTTCTATTGTACATTAATAGCTCAAACCTTCCCAAAAACTTAGATTTCTTAATTTTAATATTACTATTCTGAAATGAAAGTTGAAATCCCCCACATACTTCAATTAATTGTTGGTATGTGGAAAATATTGGGGATTTCAGATTAGTTTCATCATCTCTTGTGTTAGCTGGAGAATATATCATTGAGTTTTCGTGAAAAAATATCAGTTATTCGCTTAGTAAGCGCAAGCTGGTCATCGAAAATCGTTTTCTTTGCATTTTTGGTATAAAAGTCAATTTTGACCATGAATACGTCGATGGACTGTTCCTGGTCAATTTTTTATTTTCTAGACAATTTGGGGTGCCCTGCTACTCTAAGATAATTCAAAAGATATACGTGGTGAAGTGGTTAGAAAAATAAGCAGCATGGAAAATAATTTAACAGCCAAAGCCTTTCTACAAACTAAAATTAATCAATTAGTTAACGTATAAAAGCCAGAAAGGCATCGGTCACTCCCTCTGCAAAACCTGCACCTTTCTCTGGGATTGACTTGAGTATCTTCGGGATGTAACGGTTCAAAATATATCTGGGGTTTGTCAACCGAATCCAACTTTGCGAAAGCCAACTTATAATCATTTATGGTAATCTCAATCAACACCTCTGCAATATAAAGTTGAAGTTAAAAGCAATGCTGCCTCTTAGAAACACACCTGCACATAATTATTCACTGGAAATACTTCTTCACTTGGATAGGAAATGCAAAAACCTTCTTCCTTAAACCCCAACAGGTCTAGCTTTTCATAAAAGGATTGTAATTGGAAGGCTAATCTAATTTGATATCCGACTTAATTCCGTTCAATAACTCCCAATTTTCACCTTTTTATCATTAAATAGGAATATTTTTAATTTTACCGTTAAGTGAAAGAGTAGCATTTCCTCCAAACATATCTTGTGTAGCAGCTGCAGGAGCGACTTCTCTAGAATTCAAAGATATAACTTTACCCGTATTTTTTTTATACAGCGTAAGTAGAAATCCTCCTCCTATGCCCATAGCTTGCGGCATAACTACTCCTTCACAAAATAAAGCTGCAATAGCTGCATCAGCTACTGTGCCTCCTTTGGAAATAATGTTGCTAAAAAAAAGCTGTATTAATTTGTATTAATGTGTATTCAAATTAATTTCAAAAACTTTCATTAACTGGAATCGGGACAAAGTTCATTACCAGAAAATATTACATCAGCGTATGTTGTCCGGAAACTGTCAGAGAAAATGTATTAATCGGCATAACTATGGACGATTTGTTCCGTGTTAATAAGCACCCTGGATGTTCGTCACAATGAAAATATCCAGAAAAATTCAGAGTTGCGGGCGTAAATTAAAACGCAAAACGCGATGTACAATCCAAAAAAAGAAAAAATCACGTACGTTGATAAATTCATTACAGATGTTCCCAGCCGCAAAAATGGAGGGTAATTTTGTTATGATTACTTATTTAGCTGGAATATTTAGACAAAATTATACATTCAAGAAAGAGGAAGGAGGAATATAATATGTATGTATGTATTTACAATAGTTAGTTTCATCTTGTTGAGCTTTTTGAAAAAATTCGTGACAAAAATCAATAACACAAAGGAATAGATCTCTAAGACTTTTCCTCATAAACTAAGTAGAATTGATTTTTTGCGTTTCCTGTTAAAACGGCCGGATTTATATTTATTTGCGTTTGGCGTGGTCTATGCAAATAATTATTTGGAAAATAGGAGCATACATCAGTGGAAAAATATATCAACTGAGATTAAGATGAGAAGAAGAAGGTGATGGAAGCGTCAGATGAGAAAACTTTCGAACAACTTTGATATTTATTACCACATTAAATTTCAGAAAATGCGGAAACGCTTATACGTAGGACTAAAATGTAAAAATTCCCGCTTAGCGAATATAACTTAAAAAATTACACCACTGCTACATTTTGTATGTGAATTTGCAAGAAATAGTCAAGACCATGATTTTTCTGGATGATTACAACCTTCTAGGAGCAAATGAACGCCTAAGGGATAATAGTGGGACCTGAATAAGATCACATTAGTGGAGGAAAAAGATTTTGTGGCACAAAAGAAGGATCCTTCATCCAGAGAAATTCAGAATGCTGAAGCGCAACAGCTGGAAGATAACTAAACAGAAGAGGCACACTTACCTAAGTAGAAGCGTACAGGAAATTTATTCACCCTAAAACTTCTCGGGGAAATTGGTCTGAAGAAGCAACAATAGTATTTGAAACTTTCCTCAGGAACTAAGTAGAAGTGAGGGGCCACAATAGAGCTTTCATGTTTCGTACCAAAAAATCCTGAGAATCTACAAGCTATGAGAGTATTTACTTGCGCAACCCCTGTAGGTGTCTTCTAAAGTCTGTTTTTAAGCAAGTATTTATCAGCGCTATATGGAAGTGCCAACGGTGGGCGACGACCCAGCACTGTAATGGAGAGACTCTAATGCGATAATTACAGTCAAGCAATGTCAAACGTGGTTAGTATTTGAATGAGTTCCCATACCAAGGAAGACCGTCGTATAGGACCACTACAGCCGGCAGCGGAGTAGCATATCACAGCTCGCAGGTATTATACCAATGAGTACGAGGTATAATGTAGATATGCCGTCTTTCGAAGAAGACGTAAAATTGAGGTCATGGGTCCATGGATGCTACCACTGGCTGGAACACTAGTGGATTCGCCAAAATTTCCAGTCAGGGATAAAGTAAAAGAGTAGGTATTTAGAATCGTACTTGGTGTCGTTCCTGTGTTTCTTTTGCGCTGCAATTGTTCATCGGTTCACAAATGCCAATTGAGACAGACCCACTTTAACATTATTTCGTTACCTTTCTAAAGCAGTATTTTAAAAAAATACTCACATAGCTATATCTGAACATCCTGGTCCGTTGCTCACTGCAGCACCTGTGAATTCCTTAGATTTTGTCGATTTTGGATTCAGGGTTACAACTAAAACCACCACTATCACTACTAAAATAACTACACCTAGTGCTAGACATAGGTATTTGAATTTTCTTGTACTGAAAAATGAAAATTGCATGGTTTTCAAAATTTAAATACTTTTAAATAAATTGAAAAATTGTTACACTCCGAGAATTTAAAAAATGATTCAAAGCAATAAACTGACAAATAATTATTATATTTTTTTAATTTAACTCTTTCAATGGAAAAAAGTGTAACTAATCGAAATGGGTCAATGGAAACCTTCAAAAATCATTGTAAACATTACGGCGAAATTAATACAGCCGAAGCGTGAAGAGTTGTGAAATTGTTTTTGTGATGTCCAGTTTGCTTTGTTTTTTTAAACACTCTAACTGCCGTTTTTAAACAGTACAAAAAAGTGTTTACTATGAAACTTTGTTTTCCAATATTGGAAAAACATTTATTGTGATGAAATAGCAAATGAAATTATACAAGGTCGTTAAAAAAAGTACGTAACACTGATTTTCACTTTAAATATTAAAAAAAAAGTAACCATTGTATTAAATTTTGAGAACTTTTTTCCAAAATAGTAGTTTGTACAACTAGTGAGTAAAGCGTCACTTTTCCCACGAGCGCAGAAGTTTGTGGCCGTAAGGAAAGTGCTGCAAATCTAGGGAATGGGAAAAGTGATTTGCGTACAAGTTGTACACAATATTTTTCCTACAACCACATTTATTATTGAAAGCAATACAGTAATTTATATAGTTATTTCATTTGAACTTTGAACAGTAAATTGCAATAGGTATACATTGTGAAATTTCAACAATTTTTTTTCATCTTGGTACATAATTTCTAATATAATATTCAAAAGGTTCATGTTTCCATAATTAATGAAGAAAAAGAAATAGTCTATTAACTTTTGGTTTAAATTGATAAATTGTACAACAATAAAAAAATCACTATTAGGTTGAATTGTCAAAAAAAGTTGGCAGGTCATAGGTAGCTTTGTTTGATATTTCCGTGCCGAAAAGTAGGTACCATAGCGTGTACTAACACCCTCATTGAGATCCACAAAAGTCTTGACTCCTTAACAAAAAATCCAGATATCCATATTTACAATACTAGACGAGCATGTAATATTCGTACAAATCGTTTTCGTCTGAAAAAATCTCAGAGGAATTCACTTTATTCTCTGTATAATATCTTACCAGCAGAAATGAAATATTTAAGTTTGAATGAGTTTAAAAACGTATTAACTAAGATTTAGTTTTCACTCTGTGAACAGATACATTGAGAATTGTAAGAATTAGAAAATTTTTAAAATGTATTCATGCTCCTTGGACATTCCTTTCTTTTTAAATATACTTTCTATCACTTGTATTTTAACCTTAATTATTATTATGTGTTACTATTTTTATTAATATTATGTCAAATGTTGTACATTTTACATTTTGTATTTCTGACTTGCTAGAAACATTGTAAAAACATGTAATGTTATAGTCAAATAAATCTATCTATTTATCTATCTTTTCTATCGGTTATCAAAAGAATCAAGAAAAGGCGTGCTTTGCGTATAAAAATTTGTGTAGAAAAGCGTGTTTTGCATAGTGGTTGTGAGCAAAGATTGTTTCTGATTACTACGTTCTACTTTCTTGGAATGTTAAAAACATAATATAACCATTTGAACTGATCGCTATATCATATATTTCAAAGTTCCAGTGATCCACCCCGGCTTCATTCGGTAATGCTCACATCGCATAAAAAGGAAGCTAGCACTTTCAAATGTTAAATGTGTACAGAATTTCGCATATTTCAACATCCTCCAATTTTATAAGTTAAATCAAGTTATATGCCTTTCGATATTATACAAATCGCTTACACTTACATTTATGAAATTGTTGTCTATTATAATATATTTATTAATTATTTCAATAAAAGATTTTTGTAAGTATATTTTGCTATTTTATTCATTATATTACCTGCCTAAATTAACAATGTAAATACAATATCTTAATTTTTGTTAAATATGTAGATTAGTCTTTAAGGTCGCAGTAATTAAGATAAGGAAAAAAGATGCATGATCATGATTATTGCTGCTTGAGCTTATTGTTATTAAACAAACCATTGAAGTTAATAAAATAGTATATTATTAAACGAGCAATTCATGATAGCCATAATTCACGATGGGTGAGGTTTGCGTCACGTTCCGCAGGCGAGGAGCGCAAGTCACCCAAGTGAATTATGGCCATAAATTGCGAGTAGAATACTATACTTTGTCCACAACACTCAATTTATCTATTAATAAATGAATTTCAGTAACGATTTGGCATATTACTAACCTCAAAATGTTGTGGCAGCTACATCAAATAATTTGACATATATAGAGATGGGCGATACTGTAGAAAGTATCAATACAACGTACCGTTATGAATATATTGTTTTAAAATACTTAATATTAGAAAATATCGTTATGAAAAGTATCAATACTAAAAATTATAATATTTTATCGATACGATATATGTCAGAAACAAATTTCCTGAACAAAATACACAGATTTAATAGTTTATTTCATATTGTACCCCCATCTCTAGTCGTGAATTATGAACCATAATACACTACAGTGTATTATTAACCATAATTCACGACAGTTAATATATTGGTACCATATACATTTTGTTAGGAGGTAAAATATTGACTTATTATGAGGTGGTCGTGGACAAACATATTATTATGTTTATCACAAGGTCTACTCGTTTGGAGTGGCCCTACTAAATGTTTGCCTCTCCAACCAAATTGAAAAAAAATGTGCTGAGCCTTGTTTATGAATACGGTCCTCAATAATCCTCATGAATATTGACAATTACACGTGATATGGTAATAATTGGTTAGCTACGTACCTTGGAAATATCATGTTTACCTTTTGCGATATCGTCACTAACTACTAAATTTTCGAATATTTATTCCATAATCATTAACATTTTTTAAATTCATGTGGAAGGTATACGGTTTTTTTCAATAGTAATAACTGATTGTTTATTCGTAAAAAATATTAATAATAATAATAGTAATAAAAGGTAACGATCACCATAAAATAGATATAGTTGTGAAAATACAAATATATCAATTCTGTTTTTCATGCTGTTAGTACAAAATAGAATCGCATTCAACACATTTTTCATAAGATCATTTTTTCCTGTGAAATCCAGTATGGGATATTTCATGCGTAGATGTTATTTGGGTATAGCTTTCCTATCCCGATATCCTAACTGTTAGACTCTATTATGAGAAAATGAGTTTTTCCATGTTTCTATTTACAAAATACATTGCAAACTTTAAGTTTAGTTGTAGGATAGAGACAAGAAGAACAATCATACTGAAAAAGTGTCTATAATTAGCAGTAAACGGGTATGACTAGACACTGCAACACAAAGAAACATCTACACAAAATGGGCAAGGTTAGTGAGCCTATGAGCAAAAAAAGTGAATTATATGGTGAAACATCTACTCACATTTCATGTTTCTGTGAGAGCCTACAAGAGCTCAGTCTAAAACACTTTTAATAGGAAATGAAACATCCATTATAACTACTGAAAATTACCCTAGTCAAACTAGTTGCCTATATAGAAATGTCTAGGCACAACCCAAATGATTGAATGTATGAATACTCAGCAACTCTTGATAATAATTGCTAAAGATTAAATCTGCCACTATTTGAAATCAAATCTACTATTCTGTGAAGACAATCCCACGCATACCTATCAGAATTTAAGCCTGTGCAATGGGGTCTTTAATTCCCGAAGGAACTCTTAAGTTATTCTAGTAACGTGAACCACTGCGTTATAATGAATGAGTAATTACCGACAAAAAAAGCTTGAAAAACGATAAACTGGATGTTAACCGAATGTTCTGAGTTTTTGTTTCCTTCAACTTGAGTTGATCTCTGTTGAACCAAGATTTGACACTTGACATGCAAGCTTTTGCCAAGCTCTCCTGATCCAATAGATGGTTCAAAGGAATAGATGATCGTATGCGAAAATTGCATTCCGTTTTGAATGGGACACTGAAATTATAATCAATACATACAGATAAACAGTCACTGTTTTTGAAAAAATAAAAAATAGACCGTATCTCGATAAAAACTGATAATTGTAAACAGTGCTAAGGGGCAAAAAAGTTTCAAAAATAATGTGTTTGAATAATGGTGCCACACTAAGCATTAAGTTGTAGCATACACAAAAATTTTGGGGGGGTTTAGGGGACCTCAAATCCCATGAATTTTTAACGGGGTGCAATAATTCCTTAATTTTTTTTTTGAGATGCTCTTATCATAAGAAATCCACTTGTCAACTTCCATTATGTCAAACAGCTTTCAAAATATTAAAAAAAAAACTTTTTTCGCATGCACAATTGTACTAGGGTAACCTGCCTGCCTTTTTTACACCCTGTATATTTATTTTGTATAGTTGTAGTTTACGAAATAACTGGAAAATAAAGAAATTCATCAGAACTCTGCTATAATTTTCAATAAAAAGAAGCGTATGTCCAAATAATTTCGATGAATGAATGTCAAATAATGATAATTTATTTGTTCATATATAGTCAATGATTAATGTTTCTTTATGTTACATTTTGGGCTTTTCTCCGCATGCTAGTAGAAAAAATAGTGTACCTAACACGTGCGTAAAGTGACTTTCACTCACTCCTCGTTCTGTTGTTTATACCACCTAGTGTATAGACCTAGTACGGATAGAATTCTAAATCTTCTGGATCCACTTTTGAATAATTTAATTTCAAATTTTTGGAATTATTAGAAACAATAATCCTATGGATAAACACTTTTTGATTTCACATCTTCACCGCTTCACACTCGTTCATATTAACTAATCTAACGAAATTGTAATCAAAAATATGATAAACTTACTTCAGTTTATTGGAAATAGTTATTGTTTCGACCATTTTTCACAAAGATACATACAAGAAACACTTTACTAAATATTCAATGAAACACAAATAGTAATTATATATGCTTTGGTGTGTTAACAATCATATCACTTAATCTTTTTATTATTTTTTATATTGTCTCCGTATTATTTTCATTTATTATTAAAATTGACATGTTTGACTTCGACTAATATTTTTATTCTCAAGGTTTTAATGTCTAGTGAAAAATTAATCTTCCAATTCTACCACAATTCTTTCAAGTGTAGGAAATAACAATATTTATAGTTGTCAATATAAAATGTTTAGAAAACTTAACGCCAACGTTTCAGACCGCTTCGTATAAAGCTGAATTTTTAAAATTTTTTTTCTCCTCAAAACATCTTCAAAATATTGCTATTATTATAATGTCTCCATATTACACCTAATTAAGTCCTCAAATTCACAAACGACGTTTAGGAAATCGGGATTCTGTAACTTAATTAAACCGTTATAAACAAATTAATTAACTCTCTTCCTGTACGACATTGCGGATTACTTATGATGTTTGTTTTGTTGGTGGATTTCATTGTGATAAGTAATTTATGGTTATTATTTATCAGAAATACGCAATTCCGCAACACAGTGGGAATTACTTAACTTCAAATATTTCATAAAAGTACCATTGACGACTCGACAACTCGTGATATGTGAAATTTTATGATTTTAGATAATAAAAATGGATTTCTCTCGTTGACGAGAAGTACGAAATTGAAAAAAATCCAACAAACCATCTTCATTTCGTATACCTTTATCTTTTTTCTTTTCTCATCATTTTTGAAGAATTAATAGGCTTTTTCATATAATTTCTTGGATTTCGTTAGCAATAATATATTAGTGGCGGCAGCTGGTGCTTATTGAATTTCAAATTTTTTCTACGTCACTCCAATTGAAAATTGTAATAATACACAAAGTGCATCAAAACGTCAAAAACATCTACTGAGTACTGACAGATGGCTAGATGCGGGTATTTTGCCTTGAATAAAAATTTCAACATACCTATAATAAGAGCATAAAAAGTTTATTCTTTGACGTTAAGAAATTAGTTGATCAATTGAAAAGAAAAAAATGTTAGCGTCTTTTTCTCTCGTAAAATCGGAGGGTGAAAAGACGAAAAACGTTACTTCCACTGAAATCACACCTTTCTCACATAGATAAACAATTATCCGAAACGGGTTTGGGGTGAGTGCATCTTATTTTACATCAATTTTGCTCCCTAGTCAAGTAAAATCAGCCACTACGAGATAAGCAGTACTCACAACTCTATATTGCGTGACAAAAAAAAACAGAAAACAAAATACATTTATTCATGTAACAGTATGACTACTAGTGTATGTCCTAAGAGTTTTGGCACACACAAAAAATAACATATATATTCGGAAACATAATTTTCTTCACTGTCAGTTGAGATTTGTTTATTTCGAAATTTTCGTTCCAAGATGTTATAGAAATTATAAATAAGAACAAGTATATACAAGCTGGTTGGCGGGTACCCAAAGATTAGATCTGTCGACTATTCCAGAATGAAAACATTTCACAATAGCGGAAAGCGAGAAGAGAATACCATGTCCGAGTGTCTCAGGAAGTAGAAGATCACGTGCATTTTGTACACTGAGATCATAGAGTTTGATGGAAAAAGCAAAGACCACATACCTTTTATTCCCAAAAACTCCAAACTTGTTGTAGAGCTCGCCTAAAAGAGGATCTAGAAATGATTTAATGTAGAGGCTGAGAAGCCCAAGATGAAGAACAGTTAAAATGACGAATTCACGAAAAGCTAAGACAAATTAATCCGAGCTACGTCCAGCACCACGTGTAAGCCCCTCCAAATAATTCGATAGTATAGCTAAGTTTGGTATTGAGCTGTAATTCATAATGACTATAGTCCATTTAATAGCCAGAAGGAGTAATTTGAAAAGCTTCACTCACATCACTGAAAGTTACCAGATCAGTTACTGAAGGGCGGGTTCCTAAAAAGTCGTGTTCCAAATCTATTAAATATGCCTTGATTGATGAAAGAATCAGCTACGCATAGTCAAAAGTCGACTTCTCATCTGTCTAGCATCAACGAAATAATAGAATAACAAGAACGGATGCGATGACAAAATTAAATAAATGTATCTGTCATAGGTCTACAGAATTGCCAACTTAATTCCAGATTTCTCCTTCTGGTTTTTTTCATAACCAAGCATTTCACGGTAAATGCGTATTATTGCGAAGTGCATCCGTAATCCTCCAACGTGATATTCTTCAGTTAAAATAGGATAAAAACCTCCAATTCCTCCATTTTCTAGATATTCAATATAATTATCAACTATTTCACAGTAACTTCGTTGACTGATATAGGTTCTATACTGTTGTTTTGGTAGAATTGAGTTATCTGAAACAAAAATTCCAATAGTCTGGACGTTCCTAAGAAATACCGCATGTAAACAAAAAACACGCGTGATCTATTCTAAGTCCGCTTGCTTATTGGACGACTTGCATTGAAATGTACTAGAAGTAGGTAAACATAATGCGCTCCGTTCAACCTTATCCACCTGTCTAGGTCATTCAATATTAACGTATTTTATTCTCGTTTCGGTTTTCTTAATAACTAACCGAATTTAGTTCAATCCTGTTCAATCCCAAGTTAAGCCCGTGAGAGCATGAAAACAAAGTGAAACAATTTCTCATTAACCTTTTTGTTTGTTTCTACATGAAATGTAGAGACCTCTTTGTATTTAATTAAATTGAATGTATTTCAGTAGATCATAGATATGAATTCCGTCAGGAGATTCAGATCAACAAGAAGCTGATATTTGCAATATATATTATTTTCAATTGGTGTTCAATGTAATTTTTGAAAAATTTTCCACTCCCAACTTTAGAGCCCTATAGCTCGTTAACGTAGGGCGTGAAGAAAAAACTTTCTCCACGACTGAATAATAACGCACAAATTATTTTTACATATTTAGCTACATGATGATATAGGTATAGTCTTCACACTAGTGAATAATGAAAAAGAATTCACTCTCGTTAGCCAATCACATTCTATTATGATCAGATTAAATGAATTAAAATGAATAAATCAAATCGTCTCTTTTAAAACGTCAAATACCAAATACTAATGCGAATCGATTCTGACAGCGCGTCGTTTGAAACGTCAAAATAATGAGAATCATAATTTCACGTAGTATTTAGAGAAAAAATGGACAACAGTAGTTATATTTAGTTATAACTCCCAATTATCATTTATAAATGTAATGGTTTCGATTAAAACTGTATGTTACGTATCCGTTTTTGAAAATAAACATGCTCTATAGCCTAGTGGTAGAAATAGTTGACTCTGGCGCGGACGAATGGGGTTCGATCCTTACTGGAAGCTTTCTTTTTTTAGCCGTGGAGAAAGTATAGTCTTTTACTTGTGTAGTATGGCTAATATTCATTCTGCACTCGTTGAAGAATATACTATATATGGAATACCATCATTATTTTTAGTCTTTCTATCATCTCCCAAGTTTTTGGTACGAGCTACTGGGACACCCTGTATTTATACTTACATCTAGACAATCATGTCATCAGTGAACATTTTCGGAAAACAAGCGCAAACTTGTTAGATTTATAATAAAAATTACCTACCCCTAAATTTAACTTTGACTGTATTGTCCAAATCAAAGTTACGGGTTGAATTTTCATCAATACTATTTTCTTCTTCATTCATGTTAATTTTTAAATCCAAAGAATGTTTTTGAACATCTGAAGTACGTGTTTTAATAGTTTTGATATGCACATCCAATGGACTCACCTAAAAAAGTGCATCATTTCAATTAAAATTTTGATAAACTCAGGATGCCAGGATTCTTCATAATAATAATAACAATAATAATATTTATTAATTCTTTAAGACATTCATACAAATGTATAGGATAAGTCAAAAGTGAAGACATCAAATTGGTTGAAATATTGTATACAATAAAGTGGATAGACATATTATAGTATAATATATAAAAAAAAGATGAAAATGTTTCACAGAGAATCTTCTATGAATTCTTTGACTAAATAGTAGGATTTAGTCAATAACAAATTCTCAATTTCCTTTTTGTATTTGCTGAAAGAGACTTTGTCTTTAAATTAATTAGGTAATTTATTGTACAGCTTCATTTCCATAAATTCAAAATTATTCTCTAATTTACAAGTTTTACAGTGGGGTATTCGAAGGATGTTTGAATGTCTTGTATACTAATCATTTCCATACGATTTAGTTCCAAAATAAATGTTCTTTTACAAATAGAAGAGTATAATGGAAAAAAAAGTGGAAATCCGTCAACCAGTACAGGAAACATCAACTATCAATCTTTTCTTCGGGTATATTTGTAATCTCACATTTTGGTAACCTTCTGATTTGATACATATGGTTAATAACCTTTGAACCAGCGCATGAAGAGCGCTTTTGATTATAGTACACTATGCACATTATGTACAAAATTTTTATAACTGTTTTCTCGCTTTTTCTCAATTTGCGTGAAATGTTCTGACTTCTTAATTCCTCCATTTCTAACAAAGTTCTCTTTAACTCTTGAAGTACTGCAGTAGTCTTCCGACTTCGTTATATTGTTTGAAGTTTTATTCGCAACTTCCTTTTTATTGTTGACGCTCTCCGCTGCATAATTTTCCGTAATAGTTACGGATTTTCATTCGCCATATCGATTGAGAGTTAAAGCTCCGCTTCCCCGGTGCGCGAAAATATCATTTAAGAAGTTAAGGAATACACATTTTTTTTGGCTTGATTTTTTTTATCAAGTTCATAAAAGATCGATACATATCTATAATTATATGAGATATGTCAAAGTTTCATAGAAAAATATGATTTTTGTAGTTGAAAATAGCCCATTTTCGAGCGGCCATATAAAATAATAAGTGTTCTCAGAGCAGAATTGAAAATTTTTACAAACATCGAGTCAAACCTTTTCTATAAGCTCCAGAAAAAATCATAAAAAAAATTCAACCATTGCTGACAAATCTGTGTATTTCAAAACCCTTGCAAGTGCATTTTTGTGTGCATTTTCATACTGTGGTGCCACCTATCAATTATTGCAACAACTCCCCTTAAGACATCAACTCCAGTATTCACTAATAAAGTGGTCGACGTTATTTTGAAGCAGTGTCCAGTGTCCCTAAGCTCTCAAAGTTCAGAAATTCGATAATTCCACTTGTAAATTGAATATCGAACTTTTCCGACAGGCTAGTTTAAGCACCGATAAAGCTTGTATATTACAAGCGAATAGTAACTCGTAATAATGACAAAATTATTAGGGTAGATATTTTAAATCATTAAAATGCACTTACATATATTGTTTCAATATAAATTCCAAGTATAAAACTCAACCATAAATAAATAACGAAAATATTAGTAGGTACTGGAAACGGTGGACATTTGCAACACATTGTGCTCACTTTAAATTATTTGTACATTGAACATTGTTTAAATTATGGGTCTATTCTGCTTTAAAATTAATGAAATCCAAATTACATCCGTAGAATTGATAATTGGTTTTTGCTATGTATAACAAAATTACAAAACGTGTACCCTTAATAATCAAATGACAGAGCAAGGTCGTCCACATAGTTTATTGATCATTTGATTTGTCTACATTGCTTTATTATTATGATGATTATTAGGTAGTTAGAAAATCCGTGTGGGAGTGCTGATGATCTAAAATTCACTAATCTCTTTTGAATGATTTGTTTTTAATGACAAAGTACATATTGATATTATGTAGCTTTGTATTTTGAATGTTAAAGGTAAAGTTGATCCTCCAGTAAAGGTTGACTCTTTCTAGCCTTCCGTAGCTAAAATGATTAATTTTAACAAGAAAGCTAAAATTCGTCTCTGGAACCTAACTATCAGTTGGAAAAAAATTTGACTTAAATGTTATACTTAAGGTTGAGGTGGTTAAAAAGAAAAAATGGAAAAATTGTATTTTGTTACACGATTTTTAATGAGATTGAAATAACAATATACATATTACGAGTAAAATACTATACTTTGTCCACGTCCCTTAATTTCTTTTATCACTTAAATGAAACTCAGTAACGATTTGGTATTACTAACCTCAAAATGTTGTACCAGTACATGAAATAATTTGACATATAGAGATGGGCGATACTATGTAAAGTGTCAATACAACGTACCGTTATAAATATATTGTTTTAAAATACGGAATATTAGAAAATATCGTTATGGAAAGTATCAATATTAAAAATTACAATATTTTATCGATATGATATATTTCAGAAACAAATTTCCTGAACAAAATACACAGATTTGATAGTTTATTTCATATTGTACCATATACCTTTTGTTAGGTAACTAAACTAATTATATTATTTAAAAATAAGTCAATATTTTACCTCCAACAAAAGGTATATGGTACCCATATATCTACATTCGTGAATTATAGTTCATAACACATTTTGAGGTTAGTAATACCAAATCGGTACTAACTTCGATTTAATAAAGAAATTAAGGGTCGTGGACAAAGTATATTATTCTACTTGCAACTTATGGCCAATATTCACCCAGGTAGTGCTGAGCAAAATTGGTCTTGCTCTTGCTGTCTTGGTCTTGCGAAAAAGCAAGACCAAGACCGAGACCAAAACCATTCTTCTACTAGCAAGACCAAGACCAAGACAGTATGAGCAAGAACAAGACTAAAACCAAGACCGACTATGCAAGACTCAAGACTAAATACGCAAGACTCAAGACCCAAGCGGCTAGAGATAAAATGTTGAAGCACTATATCAAAACTAATTGTATATACTGCACAACATTAATTTTGGATCCAAAACATAAAGCTGAGACATTCGATTTGACGTCTTGGGGAAGGGAAATAAAGGATGAAAGCTTGAAAAAATTTGAAAGCTTGTTTGAAGAGTATCGACTGCGAGAACCAATAGATACAAGGGAAGATGTTCGTTAAGAAATTATGGCAGGACCAAGACTAAAATCAAGACCAAACAAAATACAGCAGGACCAAGACCAAGACGAGGTAAGCAAGACCAAGACTGAACAAGCAAGACCAAGACTCGAACAGTCTTGGTCTTGCTTGTTCAGTCTTGGTCTTGCTTACCTCGTCTTGCTTTGCTCATCACTACAGTCAGGTGACTTGCGCCCCTCGCCTTGCCTCGCCTCGTGACGCAAACGTCACCCATCGTGAATAATGGCTATCATAAATTGCTCGTTTAATAATATACTATTACAAATTCAGAATATTACACAGAATAGTACACATCTAAACTTGTATTTGAAATGAATCAAAATTATTATGTGAAAAAATGAATATTCGATTGTAAAAAAATGTTGTGTCATCATAAACGTCAAACAAATTTCCATTAACTGTACCGACCAGGAACAAATTTCCACAGGATTACTTTAAGTAGAAATAAATGGTCATCACACTGACAGCAATAAAACATTCTATTTTTTGTTTAAAACTGAATGATTATTGTGTCCATTTGGGTTTGATATGCAGATGATGTAGTGATGGCTGTTGGCAACGCCTCGACGGATTCGCTATAAAAATACTTCACGCTTCAAAAAAGTATACTCAGAACTATAAAGAATTGACTCGATAGGGACGTGCGGATGGAAATCTAGTGAAAATATTGCAAAGAAATAACTTCATGCACGTAGATGAAAAATGAAAAAGAAAATAAAGTGTTTAGGAATATTTTATGCTGCTGTCTTTTTATCGGGTCTAGTGATATATATTTTTTTTCACAAAGACTATGCCTTGGATTGAAATATGGATTATTTATTGGTTTGATATATTTCAGTGAACGCAACTCACAGTTTTCAGTAAAATTTTCCACTAGATTTTATCGGAAGCTGTTATACAATTTATCGAGCCATGTGGCTTAAATCGCTGTTGGACTTTGAGTTTGTAATTTTGAGTATATTTTCTGGGATTTTCATAAATGCACCTGAGCTAATAAAAGTTTCCGGTCTTATATTGGTGTTTCATGAACTTAAGCTGTACAGAACAATAGGAGAGGTTTGGAGTTGCCAAAAGTCATAATATTATTTAACATTACTTATTCATATATCATAAGATTGTTTTTTCAATAAGTACCTATTGACCAATGAAGAATAGTGATTGTACAGATGAAATTTCATGTTAAAGTGTTAATGATACAGTGGAATTAGTTGGAAGTAAGAGAGTTTTCGAAGATATGTGGCGTAAAGCTCCAAGAAATCCAAAAACTGAAATGAGATGAAGTATGGAGTTTTGATTTTTTTCCAATGAATAGGAATATTTTCAGAAAAAAAATGTTATCATTCGATATCAACCTTATACTTAACTTTACTGTTCCGACAGTTACTTTGTAGAATCTACTCATATTTCTATACCAAATGAAACAATCAGAGTATTCGCCTATCCTACTCTAGCCCGGTGCAAACTATAAACTTCAAGATGCAAGTGCAGTCGAGAGCTGATGCCGTGTCATTTCGCTCTCCTATTTTTTATTCGGATCATGCAATGTGCTTGCCGTTTCACGTTCAAATATGTACTATCAATCATTGAAAATATCAGGTTATGTTTAAGTGCACTGCTGAAAATTCCAGTTCCAAAAAGTGACAACCAGTCGAACAAAAATAATTGTACTGCACTCGTTTCATGCATATAGCCAAACAGCGGATGTTCATGTATGACATGCGGGTGTATAATCCGAACATGGAAAGCTGCAATTCATTGTATAGTTTGGTAAGTTTACTACATACTCAGCACCTTAGCTTTTTTCATAGTTAAACGTGGCAATATCGAATGTTTTCGACTGCATTCCTCTCACGTCATAAGATAAACTTGCCAAAGTTTAAAAAGTAGAGCTGGGTGCGCACCAGTGCACATAGTCGAATACGATATGACAGTTTACAATTAATTCCACTTTTGTAGTGAATGTAGTGATAATTATTCCGATATGTAGAATACCGTCAGATTGACAGAAGTTGAGTCAAACAGTCTTGTGATTGACTTGACAGAATTTGGTTGACAATGCTTGGGAATGGATGCGAATTTTTTTCAGTGTTCAGTGTTCCACTTATCCTAACAGTGACTCATCTTGTTTAAGAACCCTGTAAATGGGTTGAGGCAATGATAAAGATGATGACCTCGATGATGTATTTAAAATTCTTTTCCTCAATTTGTTATAAAAAATACTGACAGCTTCCATCTTTCACGATGAGAGTAATTTGTAGTTTATTGTCTTTTTTTTTCAATAATTTGACCACAATTTTTCTTGAACCATAATTTCTACTGCTTTTGTGACATAAAAAAATAATATCCAATAAAATGAAGAGATGTTGAGCCAGACATTCACAAGTATTTTTCTTGAATAATCTCTTCCAAAATATGAGATATTTTTGAGTGTAATAGATAATAGATTGTATTTACTTTGATGTATTTGAGTAAAAGCAAATTTCTACTTTTTTTTTTGAATACTTTGGCCATGGTTTCCCACAAACCAATTGAAACGTTATCTTTGATGAACTTTTCGGGCTACAAATTTCGTTTGATCTCACAAATAACCTTTTTGGTGGAATAGACACTTAATGCGGTCTTTCTGGAATATCAATAAATTTTTTGACTAAAGTTTCCGGCTAATAATTCAACCGGGAAATTCAAATCAACTGAAGTTCATATAGAGAAGGATACCAGCGGTCTTTTGATCACTGTCCTTTAAAGAACAAAGTTAAAGGGAGATGTAGACTACTTCGTTGTAATTGAATTAGTTTATTCGAATTTATATAGTGAGGATTATTAAAAGTACCTATGATTAATATATAGTTGAAATATTTATATTAGAAATAAGTCTAGTAATTCCAAAGCCTCCAGTTCTGGTCGGAAAGGTCGGAAACTTCCGTTCCAAGCGGGCCAAATGCTCCACACAGGGATTTCGAGGTGCCTTGAATCCATTTTTTGGATCAGGCTGCCCTTGCGACCTTCCTAGGGGTGTGTGGGATGGTGTCTGGTGGCTCAAAATTTTAGATATTCACAGAAATGTGTTAGGTCTGCCAAATTTGGTCAAGGGGGCTATATAGTTTGGCAAGTTTATCTGAAGCTAAGGGGCATTGGTAAGAGGCGAGGAAACATGGCGCATATCTGTCATAGACGTACCAATGGCGTACTGTACCTATTTTATGGAGTAGAACTGAAAATACAAAGATAACTGATTTTAGTCAATTGACGAAGTGAGAGGAAAGAGCACAGGCATGCGTTTGCCAGTAAGATGTCAGCTGTCAATAAAAATGACCAATTATGTAATTCGGAGGTGTGGTAATTATGATTTTCGCACAACAGAGCTTGAAGAAGTCCATTACTATTTTGGAAAAGTGTTCTTCTTTTAATATTTATATATTAAAAAAATTATGTCTATAGACAAAATCAAAGGACATTCAAGAATTAAATTTCAATCACATTATTATTACTATTATTAATAAAAAGTCCATTTTCTAATTATTATCACTACATAGTTAGCACTTCAGCACCTTCGACTATAACCTACTATATTACAGGGTGTAACAAAAAGGTAGGTTATAAATTCAACATATATTCCGGGGTCAAAAATAACTTGATTGAATCCTTGATACAAATGTCATTCGGAAATTTTTCTCACTCCTGTGCTGCGGCACTCACCTCTCAGGCTCGTGCCACAAACGCACACTCGTGAGAAAAATTAAGCTTTTCCCACTAGTTGCACAATATACTATTGTACATTAAATGTATGGTTAGCAGCTTGCACTGATTTCATATGGAATACGTTCGTAGTCGATTTCTGGATCGGAAAATTGTAAATACTGTGAAACTATCAACAAATTTATTTTGACAAGCGATGCCATGATAAAATTTCCGTTAATTTCATTGATAAGGTCGCCTATATAGATATTGAAAATCGTCCTGAAAGTGAAACAAAACATTTTAGTGTAAAGTTTGATTTTTGATTCAATAAATCATACCGAAAGTTCTATTCTCGGGACAGCTAAAGAAAAAGGCAAATATTGCCTAATTTAGGACCTTACGCGGTGATAGATTCTGTTTCATATAAGAAGAAGCAACTGTATCGCGCAAAAATCCAAATCACCAACAAGTATTTTCATTAACCAGTGTCTATTTTATGTGGAAATATCTCAAAAAAACTTCAGAAAATAACCAAATATGTGTCATTTGAACTATATATATGATAAATACATTTTTAATATCCTAACTTTGTGTTACCTTGCATAATGTCAAAACGTTACACGCTAATGATCTCAAGTCGAATGTCAATTTTACAATATGACCGTGGTTTTGACAAGTTCGAGCATTCGACTGCAGCTTCAAGTGGAATAGATAATTCTTGGGTCTGTAGTCTGATCGTTCAAATGATATACAGAGCCACAGAATGTGTTCCGCCGACTCTTCTTTTAGACAAAGATGACACTCTGTGTTTCCGAAGAACCCTGTTCTGTCCATCTGTATTTCGAATTCGGGATAGGTAAATTCCTTTGAAATTGTTTCACAGAATGCATCTGTGTAAAAAATTCAGTATTCGAAACGCAAAAGTGTAGTCGTAGTCCTTAGCAAACGAAATTTTTTAATGGAAATACGGCTCATCTTTTATCTTTTATTTTAAAATGAACCTGCATTTACATAATACGATATCGATTCTTATTTTAACGAGATCTACAATAGTATACTTTGACTTTGTACCTGCAGACATGCATTGAGTATATATGTAATAATATGTGCATTCTCAAGGGCTGTCGAAAAACAAATTGGGTTGCATCGTGATTCTGTGAAAATCCAATAACACATCCTTTTATATTGATGACAGATGGAATTCTTCGATTTCTCTTTCCTCTCTTCGTGAAACTAACTTTATACAACGTGAAATAAGCAAAACTTGATCATTGAAGTGAGAGATAACGTGTATACTGAGATATTTTTGTGAATAAGACTTTGACAGAGTTAAAGATAGATCGAACAAACGATAGAGCTATTGTATTGAATCTGTATTTGTTTATTTGGGGTGACGTTCACTGGGACGCAAAAGATCTATGATGCCCCCTTACTTCTACTAAGTTTCTAAAGAGAGTCTCATAAACTTAGGAATTTCAGGATATCTGCAGGATTCAACTTAGGTAAATGTACCTCTTCTATCCAGTAATCTCTCAGGTACTGTGCTCTAAGTTTCTGGAGTGCTGTGCAGTTGGGAAATATGTGGATGGACGTTTTATCTTCCATGCCACAAAATTTACATTCTCCTTTCTCCACTATTTTGAGCTTTTTCAGGTGCCCATTCAGGCGACAATGTCCTGTTAGGATCCCTGTTGAAACTCTTAGCTATACTGGATCTTTCCAATAGTCAGATCCTCTCTTTCTTTCGTCTTCACTTATTTCTGCCAATATTACATTGGGGCTGATTCCGCAAAAGGTTTCAGGCCTCTAGAAAGGTATTTCAGTCCCCCTCTTTGCTAGCTCATCTGCTATTTCATTTCCTTCTATTCCAGTGTGTCCTGGAATCCTCGTTTATTGAGTTTGTCTAGGCATTCCCACACCATTATGGAACTGATTACACAAGAGCTCAGTGCTTTAATGGCTGCTTGACTATCTGTCATTATGATAATCCTTTGTCCTCTGTATCCTCCATCAATATTGATCTGGACGCACTTTCTTATGACTTGGATTCCCGCTTAAAAGATACTTGAGGTTTTTCCCAAGCTTTCGAAGTGTCTGCATGGTTTCTGGCCCGAACACTTCTATCCCAGTGCTTTGAGCCGTCTGTGTACGTGGAAAAAGGTTCATTCTTCATGTCACAAAATCTACATTCTTCTTCCTGCACTATTTTCATATTTTTCAAAACAAAACCGCTATGTATATGTATAGGAATACATATGACGCCACCTGCACACTGTTACTACACCTCACAACGCGATTGGATGGCGTCGAATCACGTGGGATGGGATTGCATCAGAACAGTGTACACACAATATATAAATATACATCAAAATTTACAGTGCCAGATCCTTCTGACGTTGCGTCGGATGGCGTGACGTGGTGTAGCATGTGTTCCTGGCTTAAGCGACTTTTTGTGGATATGACGCTTGCCTATCATCACTCTTTTTCCAATTTAAATGTTTTTTTAACGGAAGAACATCTTTTGTAAATTTCATTGAGAGATAAAAATAAATTGTTATGGTTGTTTAGGAGTCATTAATAATCTGCATGTCCCATACCACTCGAGTTTGCCAGATTCCGAGCCACCAGTGTTATAAAAGTGTTAAAATAAACATAGTTCCAACGTTGATATGTTTGCTTAAATAGGTCACACTGAATGTAATTACAAATAAACAGGATACAAAGTCGATTTGTCAAGTTTATATCACATCATTCGATTCAGAACAATTTCCATTGTACTAGAAAGCATAACACAACTACAAAACCAAATAATATAGTTTAGATTTCAGATAATCATTAAATGACGAGCTGGAAGTTTCAGAACTGATACAAATTTGATAGTTCAACTTATCTACAATTCAGGAAACAATGATATTAAATCAGATTCAGTGTTTATCATAATGGCTGATAGTGAATAGAGTTGGAATGGCATCCGGTAACGGCATTAATATCGGATTATTAGAATCTGTCAAATAATTAACTATTGTGGCGATCAAAATTATTGGCCTAATATATACATCAAATGTGTAGGAAAGTTATTTATTGGGATAGACTTCCGGATAATTTTAGTGAGACTCTTTTACAATGTGGCGAGAATACAGAGTTTCGGATGAAACAATTTGGAAGTTTTCATCCAAATATGAGTCTGGTATAAATGAAGTCTTATTCATCAATCAATAGGTCACGGGTTCAATTGAAAAAACTTCAAATATTTCATTTTACGCAACAAAATAATGAAAATCAAGCAGTGTCAAACGTGGTTAGTACTTGGATGGGTGACCATGCCAAGGAAAACCGTCGTATAGGGCCCGTACAGCCGGCTGCGGAGTAGCATATCAATGAGGTTGAACAAACTGACTAGAGGCGTTAAGAATTATGTATGCTTTACAGCTGTTCGTTTGTCACGCTTATCCCAACGAGCTCTACCGAAACGATCGATTTCTTTTTAAACACATGTTTTGTTAACGATTAGACATGAGCGCAGTTATATAAGTCGCAATTCTTCCCATTAGACTGCTTTAAACTAGACCAAATAGTGATCTATCTTGTGATTGACTGGAATAGAAAAAAAGAAGATATGATATTGAAAATATTGAATATCTGTGAAAATTCAAAATAATTTACAAACGTAAGACAAGGAGCGCTTACCACGTCGTCTAACTGACAAGTACACTGTCAGTTTTCGATTTGTCATCAGTCATTTTTGGTTGAGCGCGAATTTTGACTAATGACATTTAGGTTCAAATAATTTCATTTTAATAGGTAATTTCGTTGAATTTTCAAAATATTTGAATTTGTCCATTATTGACCTGTATAGGTTAATAATAGGAAAAATTATAAACCACTAATAGAAAAATTTGACTTCTCAGTTGGCTAGAAGAAACAATGATTGTCAACTTCACCGCTAGTAGTAGAAAATATTATATTATACACCAATGGGGTGAAGACTATCATTATTCACCAAGCACCAAGGTGCGAGGTTTATGAATGTCTTGCACCATGGTGTATTTTTTTATACAATTTTTGTCATCACTAGCCAAAATTGAAAATAATTCACAAACGCACTACAAGAATCGTTCACCTCGTCGTCGTCGTCGATATATTATGGATGTCCCATTTATTTTTGGCTTTGGATAGCTTGATCCATTTAGCCACGAATTTATTGTACTGTTTGTTACAATATTCACCATAGGGGGTTACGCGTAGTATTTATGGACGTACTCGTATATAATGAATGGTTAAAACTGATGATGCTAACCAAATTACTAGATTGTTATGAGTCTTTGATAGGTATCAAAGTTTCAATTTAATGTAACTTTGTAAATTAAATTTAAATTCAATTAAATTGATACATGGACCAAATAACATTTTTCATTAATTTCCTTGAAAAATAAAATACAAACTTGAGGAATTCTTCCGTATATAGAACTAACTGCGTCAGATTCTTCAACGAAACAAATTTAATATTCAAATGAATAAAGTATGTATAAATCACCAAAAATGAGATCCGTAACGTCACCTAATAAACGTCTGTCATTCACATTTTTCTTCATAAGCCCCTTGAAATCTCCAAGTAAAACGAATCAGAGGTCGGAAGGAGAAAATAAAGAAAAATATAAATTGCAGTCGAGAAAAGATTTCCCTGGCACGTACCATAATTTGGCAACATGTCGCTTGCAGACTCGAAGAATTGCTGAAAGAATTTTAAATGGAATGCAAGTAAATTTTAGCGAATTTACAGGATATCAACGAGTTTTTCTCAACTATTGCAAGTCTAATTCAACGAAAATGAAAATACGTAAAGCTTAAGATATAATAGAACCCATTTTTTATAACGTTTTGCTAAATATAAACGTAAAATTCGGTTTGTACAAGTAAATCATCTAGAACTAGAGCAGCTATAGCTACCAGGCGTAGAGGAAAACCTACACGTGTAAGGCGTTCATATACTATAATTCGAGTACAAAAAATAAGCACATCCTGGAATGGAGTAAAACAGGACATTGTCGACTGAATTTCCACCTAAAGAAGATGAGTCTTGTTCAGACCTTGGACTGTCGGCACTGTAATTTGGAGCACATACTAAGCTTATGCCCAGCCTTGAGCAGGGTAACGTATAATATATCCGCTTGTAGTGCCGAACCGAACGACTTCAAAAAAGTACCACCAAATACATCATCAGAAACACAGGCTTGTGGAGTGAATTGTAATTCCTAGGGGTGAGCCATAACAGACCTAACAAAGGTCGCAGTGGAGGTTGCGAGAAGGCCCCACTCACATAGAACCCAACTTAACCTAACCTAAACCATCTAGAATAAATCCTTTGATTAGTTAAGGGAAAAGATTCTGGAAGGTATAAATTGATATAAATATTTTTGGTCTGTACTCAATACAGCAACATTAACACGTCGGAAAATTCGCCATGTATTAATTGAAATTTTACAACTGTTAGTTTGTCACATGTTTCCAAGATTTCTCCAATTTCTCCGGAATATCCCTGCAGCCTGACCATCTAAAAACTGAAGTAGGTGTCTTAATGGCAATTCATTCGCATCAAACAAGATTGGAGTGATTTTCAAAATCCCTTTCCAAGCTGCACTATTATTCCGTTTTAACCTCCGGTATTCACATCTCCTGGGTATACAAAATTATGTTGCACAAGTTTCTGTTGAACTAATTTCTCCTGATTCTCAAAATACTGGAACTTGTCCATTATTGACCTAGGTTAGTGATAAAAAAATTATCAAACACTAATAGAAAAATTTAACTTCTCAGTTGGTTTGAAGAAGCGATAATTGTCAACTTTACAGCTAGTAGTGGAAAAAATAAATCAGAAAGGTCAATGTAAGATTTGCTGGTGATAGAGAAATATAAAAAATTGTGGCCTGGTGCTGAAGTAATAAATATTTTCCACAAAAATATTATTTCTTTTCCAGTTGGTAGCTGCTCTGTTAATATTTGATGGTGTTTTTTGTTATTAGTTCAAATTATAGTTATTGCGAGTTCGGTAGAAAGAAAATAAATCAAAATAGGTCGTGCCAAGTTGTTTAACGTCTGTAACGATACAATACCGTTTGAAATATTGATAAAATTCTGCACGTGATGCTGTACGATTCGCATTTCATGGGAAATCTACTGTGAAACGACAAAAACACTGCTGCTAATAAAAATTACAAAGGAACGTAAAGTTTTACGATTTTCTAAAGTTGCATTAAGCCAACAATCACGAGTAAAATCCATTTTCTCATTTTATGACTGAAGGTACACCTTTTTTGTCTATTTCCCCGTGAAAATATGCATTATTTATTTATTTACAGACATTTTTCCGAGTACAAGAGATTTTATGTTCTTTTCGTAATTTTTTATAGGAATCTTAGAATCTTAAAAACATAAAGTTAGTTGAGGCTAATTGAAAAATGTCGCAACTATTTCAAAAAGTTTCAAATAACTACATTTAAACAAAAGATTATCAAGGAGTCTTTTAAGTAAATTTGAGCAACCTTGAAACGATCCATATCAATTACATTGACAAACAACTACATCAAGATAATTGAATAGATGAGGCTTTTACTTGATGTATTTCCATACTGAATGATGAAATGAAACAAATTAATTTGTTCAAATCTACATAAAATTTAAACTTCGAAATTGTGACGCGATTCACTAACACAGTAGTTTTATCAAACGAATGGAGGTATAATGAGAAATTTCCAATTTATACAGTGCCTTAATACTAAATTTCACGGATATCAACAATAAAATCATGATTAATTAACATGGAAATGGAATGAAAAAGAGGAAAAAATGTGTCTAAATATGGTATTAACTAAAGTATTTAACAAGTTTACCTGGAAATTCATTCACAACAATCCTACAGGAACATTTCTAGGTAAAAAGGTTTAATAAGGGATAATTGTTGATATCTATTTGGTCGTTGAGAAGATTATTATTTATTTCAAGGGCTTTTAAAAGATTTAATTTGAAGGATTCAGGTTCTATATTGGAAGGATGTTTTTCCGTGTATATTCATATTTTTGTATTATTTAAATAAATATAACAATAGGGTGCCCTTGAATCCAGCCCAACTGTGCCTTTTCCAAAAAGTCACCCTCAAGCTAATATCCACAATCCATAAATTTTTACAAAGAATAATCCTAGTAATACGCGATCGTCATATATTAGGCATTGGAGTTGCGTCACCCCAATTTTCTCGGCCTTTACGTGGCCTGGAGCTTTGTCATTAATAATTTTTTATATGGAATGAACACTGTTCTATGACGGGAGTTGTGGTTAGCCCATGCCGCATTATTGCTTATGTCTAATGGCTTAAATTAATTTCACATTTTAGCTGTATCTACGTACAGTATAAATATGAAATATAAGCACTGGGTTGAAGATAACATAATGGAAAATAATACGATTAAAAAAGTTTTAAAGGTGGGTGGAAGAAAAATTATATGTATAGCACAGAATTAAAGAGTATTTTCCTCCATTGGAAAGGTACTGTAAAGCAAAATATCGCTTCGTGTGTGGGAGCCGAATGTAAGCTGACTTATTGTCTAGTGGTGTCGATGGAGCTAATTAATATACAACAAAGAACATACAGAAGATAATTGAAATGTCGTTCACGTATGGGTGCCAGTATGATTGGAAAGCCTTGTTTATTTGCTTAAGCTGTATATCTACGGTAAGATAATAAGGTAAGATACGGATAGGTGAAAAACAATTTCAATGTTTTTAAAAGTCGATAGTTTTCAATCCATTTTTCTTCATATTAATTGCATCATATTGCTAAAGGTGTTTCACTAAAAAGTAACGAACTAGACAAGATTGAAGGATCGAATTATCTGTCAACATTTAATTGACTTATCAGTCCACTCTGTAGTGCGATGTAAATCTAATTCTCCGATTTGGGGGATGTAACATTAATATTTCTTGTGGGTGGAACTTGTCTCAAACCGTATATAATTGATCATTTCCCGGTAATCGTATTTATTCCAATATCGATTTTGAATTAGCAGACTTACACATTAGCTGTCTTCCTCCCAGATCCCGACTCACTCATTAGGTTAGCGGAAAAGGATTTAAGAGGTCGGTTTAACGAGCCAAGGCGATTAAGCTTTTTCAATTTTGGAATCACTAAATTGGGTATTGGGGAATAATATTCGCTGCAGCTCGTTTTAAAGAAAAAATCGAGAAAAAATTCAATTAATGTTAATTAATATTCATTTGAGTCAATAGAATTCATATAATAATCTTTTTGGTGTGCGTCATCGATTGTTAATGTCCTTTTTACACATTACGTTAGAAGAAATGGATTAATCCAAATGGAAATATTAAAATTATGTGCCCTTAATTTAATGTATTGCAAACGTCAACCCTTATCTTTGAATAGTTGATGTTCAGATGACGCGCAAGCGCGACCTATCAATCTAAAAAAATTATATTACCATGGAAATGGCGTGTATGTCCAATGCGCAATCTTATAATTAGTTTTTCTTCTCTGGAGTGTGGAGTTATGGTGATACTTCAGACTAGGCTGTATTTCACGTAGGGCGGAGTGTGTTGTGTCCCAGTATGATTGCTGGGAGTCTCTAAGATGTTTTTTAGGTCTCCGTGGGTTTGTAAAGATGTTTTTTGGGTTATGGTTGTGGCCATCTTAGCGGCGTTGTCAGTTATTTCATTCACAGTGATTGCAATATGTGATAGGGTCCAAATTATCGTGACCGTGGTGTTTTCATAAAATAGTTTCTCGTATCTTTTATGGATTTATTGTATTAGAGTGTTTTGAGTTTGCAATAATGCGGCATTGGCTAACCACAACTCCCGTCATAGAACAGTGTTCATTCCATATAAAAAATTATTAATGACAAAGCTCCAGGCCACGTAAAGGCCGAGAAAATTGGGGTGACGCAACTCCAATGCCTAATATATGACGATCGCGTATTACTAGGATTATTCTTTGTAAAAATTTATGGATTGTGGATATTAGCTTGAGGGTGACTTTTTGGAAAAGGCACATTTATAACAACCGTACTCCTAGTGGAATTGTTAGAACGATTTTCGGTGTGGAAAGAGAAATAGCGAGGTATTATATGATTGGGAAAAGTGAAATTAATCTTATAAAATCTTTGAAGATGCAAGTGTTTCCTTAAGTGGCCAGTAATTCGTTCATTGAGTGAGAAAATGAGGAAAATTAATGCTTTTTGAACGTATTTCCTGAAACTTTATGTTTAGATCCAAGAAAGCTACAAATTATTTATTATTTTTCGGATATAGTCGATTTTTCCGTCAATATTTAACAAAAAACAGAGTTAAAATAAAAAGCAGCAGAGTCTTCAGGAGTATGTAAGTCTACTACTTGCTACATCTCTCCAATTCCTTTCCCATTACTGCTCACCTCAACTATGTCTTTTGGATTTTCTCTCATTTTCTTTCCTTCTGGTATTTTCTATGCTTTCTTGATGACTTTTGTCTGTTCCTTTGGTTCCAAATGACCTAACAACTGCACTAAAATGAGATAATTAAGATAATTTTAGCGAAGACTGGTATCTAATCGAAATTTGTTTGCCAGATTCTGATAGAAAATATCATACCGTGTTTGTGGATGGATGATTAGTGCTTGTGACCAGTATAAGAGTTATGTGTCACTCTCTACCTGATTCTGGTTTTTCACTTTTGTGAATATCTAAATAGGTCTCTTCCTATAGGTATATATTTTTATATATAATATGGAAAATTTATATATAATATGGAAAATATATTGATTGATTATTCTTCTACTTGTAAACCAATTAATTGTTGCAAAATTTAAACAATACAAGCAGATGGCCCGGTATTATGAGAAAAACTTCACATTGAATTCAAAAGTCGTTATTTGGAATATGTAAAATTTTCCGCTGGATCGATTGCCGAAGACTAGAACGTTGTATCTATCATATTAGTCGAGTTATGGGCATCTTTAGTTTTGAAAAGTGGATTTTCGAAAATTTCATGACTTCATTTGGAGGAGAGAAAATGATTTTATACAAAAACAGACTGTTCCAGTCGATTTTTCTCACCAAAAAACTCCTGCAGACAAATTTTGAGCAATTTTTATGTCAAAAGCGTATTTTTTGTAGAAAATTTTGAAGCAAGGGGTAGGTATGGAAATATACAAAAACAGACTGTTCCAGTCGATTTTTCGCACCTAAAAACCCCTCCAGACAAATTTTGAGCAATTTTCATGTCATTTGGAGGAGAAAAAGTGATTTTAGAGAAAAAACAGACTGTGGCAGTCAATTTTTCGCATCAAAAAAACCCTCCAGACAAATTTTGAGCAATTTTTATGTCAAAATCATCATCTTCCAAATTTTAAGAGGAGTATGAAAATATTTTATATGAACAGGTATCTGCTAACTTTCTTATTGGTGGGATGAACTAATACACTGGAATATGTAAAATTTACCGCTGAATCGATTGTCGAAGACTAGAACAATCTATCTATCATATTAGTCAAGTTATGAGCATATTTAGTTTTGAAAAGCGGTCATGGAAGTTGTTCCTTGTAGATGGAGGGATTCCCCTCATGTTTGGAAGATGTCACATCCAGCAGAAAATAGAATCAACGGTTGAAATATGTTCACAACCGATCGAAAATATTCTCCACCGGGGGAAGACATCACAATGAGACAAAATTTCCCTTAAAGTCTTCTACCGGCTGCACACTGCTAGAAGTTTGTCTTTACTAGCAAAGTACAGTTATAAAAATTAACAAACAAAGTTAACAATTATAAAAACATTAAAATATCAACATGTAGATTTTTTATAAGGACAAAAACATTATAATGAAAATGATCCAATTTTTTTCACACAAATTACATCATACGATATATTTAGATATAAAATTTCCAATTCAAAATATCAATTATCTAAAATCACCACCACTACTACCTACCCCTACTACAACCCAGCTTGGTCATCTACATTTTAATACCAAGTTAGAAAAACATGCAATATAATACTGTGGAAATTAAAATGATTAAGGCTGAAAAAAGTTCTGTTGCTTCAAAAAAGTCGAAAATAAAAAATCTGGAACAGAAAATCAAACAAAATTTTAAAAAATTCACTAAAAACTTGATAAGAATCCATAAATAGTTGCATATAACAATGTTGGCAATCACGATATTTTGACAGATCTACTAGGCGACAATTTCTGCAACAGAAAATCAAACAAAATTAAAAAAAAATTCAATAAAAAATCGATGGAAACTATAAGATCTGTAGAAAATAGAAAATTTCTGCAACAGAAAATCAAACAAAATTAAAAAAATTCAACAAAAAATCGATGGAAACTATATCTGTAAAAAATAGAAAATTTCTGCAACAGAAAATCAAACAAAATTGAAAAAATTCACCAAAAATTCGATGGAAACTATAAGATCTGTAAAAAATAGACAACAATTCCTGCAACAGAAAATCAAACAAAATTAAAACAATTCAACAAAAAATCGATGGAAACTATAAGATCTGTAAAAAATAGAAAATTTCTGCAACAGAAAATCAAACAAAATTAAAAAAATTCAACAAAAAATCGATGGAAACTATATCTGTAAAAATTGAAAATTTCTGCAACAGAAAATCAAACAAAATTAAAAAAATTCACCAAAAATTCGATTGAAACTATAAGATCTGAAAAAAATAGAAAATTTCGGCAACAGAAAATCAAACAAAATTGAAAAAGTTCAACAAAAATTCAATGGAAACTATAAGATCTGTAAAAAATAGACAACAATTCCTGCAACAGAAAATCAAACAAAATTAAAAAAGTTCAACAAAAATTCAATGGAAACTATAAGATCTGTAAAAAATAGACAACAATTCCTGCAACAGAAAATCAAACAAAATTAAAAAAGTTCAACAAAAATTCAATGGAAACTATAAGATCTGTAAAAAATAGACAATAATTCCTGCAACAGAAAATCAAACAAAATTAAAAAAGTTCAACAAAAATTCAATGGAAACTATAAGATCTGTAAAAAATAGACAATAATTCCTGCAACAGAAAATCAAACAAAATTAAAAAAGTTCAACAAAAATTCAATGGAAACTATAAGATCTGTAAAAAATAGACAATAATTCCTGCAACAGAAAATCAAACAAAATTAAAAAAGTTCAACAAAAATTCAATGGAAACTATAAGATCTGTAAAAAATAGACAATAATTCCTGCAACAGAAAATCAAACAAAATTAAAAAAGTTCAACAAAAATTCAATGGAAACTATAAGATCTGTAAAAAATAGACAACAATTCCTGCAACAGAAAATCAAACAAAATTAAAAAAGTTCAACAAAAATTCAATGGAAACTATAAGATCTGTAAAAAATAGACAATAATTCCTGCAACAGAAAATCAAACAAAATTAAAAAAAATCAACAAAAATCAGGATCAGGGAACAGGACCAACATAGCTTACCTATGCTAGGATATTAATGAGCAAATTTGAGCAGCAACATCTATGTCTTTTGAAAAAAGTACCTAAAAAGAAAAGGAGGATAATATACAAATAATACTTAAAATTACATAACTTACCAGTGTTTTCCGATACTTGTAAAAAAAATGCTAAATAAAATTGGGAAAATATGAAAACTTTTTTATTTATATACAGGGAAAATCAAATATGTTGGTTCGAATAACTGTACATTTTGTACATGAAATATTACATAGGCGTTCATAGGCACGAATTTCACAGGTGTATACATAATAAAAACATAAATAGATGTGCATGCAAGACTCACGTTGAGGTAGACATAACTTTATGTTACCTGAAACAAAAAATAGAATAATTATTGGAATGTTAATGTAAAAGTGATAAGTAATTTGCAAAAAATGATTTATGACTTATTTCTCATATAAGAACCCTTATTTGTCATTCTCGAGTATTTTGGTAAAAAAAAAAACAATAAAATAATACAAAAATGTTGTATTTATTCAATACTAATGATAACCAGTAAGTAAAATAGAAACCTACCCCTCTAGAAGAATGTATTAAGCTCTAATCCCTGGATTCCATTGATTCCATATAGGTACACCATTCATGTACACTCCAGATTCCCTGAAACAACAAATGAAACAAATTTCAAACACCATCCAGATACAAGTAATATTTCCCATAGCAGCAGCTTCAATATAAGATTCACTTCTTATATAAGAACAATTATTAGTCATGGGAATATTGACCGGCCGGCTTTTGGATACTTTGTTATAGAAAATGTATTATAAATGAACAAAATATCAATACTAATGACCAAATTAATTTGAAATACTAATTCAAAATTAAAAATACAATTGTATTTTTATTGGAAATTTTAGAAATTTATTTTGAAAAATCAATGCGTTCCAAATAAAATGAAAAGTAGGAAATGATAAATAATTACCCCATTCAGAGAATGTTTGAAGCTCTAATCCACGCCTTCATGTAGGTACACACTTCACATACACTTCACTATACATCACTACACACGAACACGAACTCAAAAAATAAAATTAATTTCGACCACGCACTCCGCGCACTCCGACCCGACCGAATCGCAAATTACTACTGAATAGTGAATAATCCGATCCTATGATCCGATCTACAAAATTTATCTATTAGTCACCTGTTAAATAAGAAGGGTTTGTCGTATTTATGATTAATATACCTATATACCGGCCGTCTTATCATTTAATTCAACGCTTCTGGAACGACTTCATTTGATATTGAGAAAATGTAATATAAAAATACTTTATTTAATATTTTATCGAGGACCTTATTTGACAAAAAATTTAGTTTTAAGAAGTGGATTTTCGAAAATTTCATGACTTCATTTGGAGGAGAAAAAATGATTTAATACAAAAACAGACTGTGGCAGTCGATTTTTCGCATCAAAAAACCCCTCCAGACAAATTTTGAGCAACTTTTATTGAAACATTTAATGTAAACTGCATTGTGCTAACTTCTTTCCTGGTCGGAATTATGAACTCAAAATACACTGGAATACGTAAAATTTTCCGCGGAATCGATTGCCGAAGACTAGAACGTTCTATCTATAATATTAGTCGAGTTATGAGCAAATTTAGTTTTGAAAACGGGATTTTCGAAAATTTCATGACTCTATTTGGAGGAGAAAAAATGATTTTATACAAAAACAGACTGTGGCAGTCGATTTTTCGCATCAAAAAACCCCTCCAGACAAATTTTGAGCAATTTTTATGTCAAAAGCGTATTTTTTGTCAAAAATTTTGAAGCAAGGGGTAGGTATGGAAATATTTAATGTAAACTGCATTGTGCTAACTTCTTTCCTGATCGGAATTATGGACTCAAATTACACTGGAATATGTAAAATTTTCCGCTGAATCGATTGCCGAAGACTAGAACGTTCTATCTATCATATAAGTCGAGTTATGAGCAAATTTAGTTTTGAAAACGGGATTTTCGAAAATTTCATGACTTCATTTGGAGGAGAAAAAATGATTTTATACAAAAACAGACTGTTCCAGTCGATTTCTCGAACCAAAAAACCCCTCCAGACAAATTTTGAGAAATTTTTATGTCAAAAATGAATTTTTATTCAAAAATTTTGAAGCAAGGGGTAGGTATGGAAATATTTAATGTAAACTGCATTGTGCTAACTTCTTTCCTGGTCGGAATTATGGACTCAAAAAACACTAGAATACGTAAAATTTTCCGCGGAATCGATTGCCGAAGACTAGAACGTTATATCTATCATATAAGTCGAGTTATGAGCAAATTTAGTTTTGAAAACGGGATTTTCGAAAATTTCATGACTTCATTTGGAGGAGAAAAAATGATTTTATACAAAAACAGACTGTGGCAGTCGATTTTTCGCATCAAAAAACCCCTCCAGACAAATTTTGAGCAATTTTTATGTCAAAAACGAATTTTTTGTCGAAAATTTTGAAGCAAGGGGTAAGTATGGAAATATTTTATGTAAACTGCATTGTGCTAACTTCTTTCCTGGTCGGAATTATGAACTCAAAATACACTGGAATACGTAAAATTTTCCGCGAAATCGATTGCCGAAGACTAGAACGTTCTATTTATCATATAAGTCGAGTTATGAGCAAATTTAGTTTTGAAAACGGGATTTTCGAAAATTTCATGACTTCATTTGGAGGAGAAAAAATGATTTTATACAAAAACAGACTGTGGCAGTCGATTTTTCGCATCAAAAAACCCCTCCAGACAAATTTTGAGCAATTTTTATGTCAAAAGTGAATTTTTTGTCAAAAATTTTGAAGCAAGGGGTAGGTATGGAAATATTTAATGTAAACTGCATTGTGCTAACTTCTTTCCTGGTCGGAATTATGGACTCAAAATACACTAGAATACGTAAAATTTTCCGCGGAATCGATTGCCGAAGACTAGAACGTTCTATCTATCATATTAGTCGAGTTATGGGCATCTTTAGTTTTGAAAAGTGGATTTTCGAAAATTTCATGACTTCATTTGGAGGAGAAAAAATGATTTTATACAAAAACAGACTGTTCCAGTCGATTTCTCGCACCAAAAAACTCCTGCAGACAAATTTTGAGCAATTTTTATGTCAAAAGCGTATTTTTTGTCGAAAATTTTGAAGCAAGGGGTAGGTATGGAAATATTTAATGTAAACTGCATTGTGCTAACTTCTTTCCTGATCGAAATTATGGACTCAAATTACACTGGAATATGTAAAATTTTCCGCTGAATCGATTGCCGAAGACTAGAACGTTCTATCTATCATATAAGTCGAGTCATGAGCAAATTTAGTTTTGAAAACGGGATTTTCGAAAATTTCATGACTTCATTTGGAGGAGAAAAAATGATTTTATACAAAAACAGACTGTTCCAGTCAATTTCTCGCACCAAAAAACCCCTCCAGACAAATTTTGACCAATTTTTATGTCAAAAACGTATTTTTTGTCGAAAATTTTGAAGCAAGGGGTAGGTATGGAAATATTTAATGTAAACTGCTTCGTGCCAACTTCTTTCCCGGTCGGAATTATGGACTTATGATACACTGGAATATGTGAAATTTTCCGCTGAATCGATTGCCGAAGACTAGAACGTTCTATCTATCATATTAGTCGAGTTATGGGCATTTTTAGTTTTGAAAAGTGGATTTTCGAAAATTTCATGACTTCATTTGGAGGAGAAAAAATGATTTTATACAAAAACAGACTGTTCCAGTCGATTTTTCGCACTGAAAAACTCCTGCAGACAAATTTTGAGCAATTTTTATGTCAAAAGCGTATTTTTTGTCGAAAATTTTGAAGCAAGGGGTAGGTATGGAAATATTTAGGTAATGTAAACTGCTTCGTGCCAACTTCTTTCCTGGTCGGAATTATGGACTTATGATACACTGGAATATGTGAAATTTTCCGCTGAATCGATTGCCGAAGACTAGAACGTTCTATCTATCATATTAGTCGAGTTATGGGTATTTTTAGTTTTAAAAAGTGGATTTTCGAAAATTTCATGACTTCATTTGGAGGAGAAAAAATGATTTCATACAAAAACAGACTGTTCCAGTCGATTTCTCGCACCAAAAAACCTCTCCAGACAAATTTTATGTCAAAAACGAATTTTTTGTCGAAAATTTTGAAGCAAGGGGTAAGTATGGAAATATTTAATGTAAACTGCATTGTGCTAACTTCTTTCCTGGTCGGAATTATGAACTCAAAATACACTGGAATACGTAAAATTTTCCGCGGAATCGATTGCCGAAGACTAGAACGTTCTATCTATTATATAAGTCGAGTTATGAGCAAATTTACTTTTGAAAACGGGATTTTCGAAAATTTCATGACTTCATTTGGAGGAGAAAAAATGATTTTATACAAAAACAGACTGTTCCAGTCGATTTCTCGCACCAAAAAACCCCTCCAGACAAATTTTAACCAATTTTTATGTCAAAAATGAATTTTTTGTCAAAAATTTTGAAGCAAGGGGTAGATATGGAAATATTTAATGTAAACTGCATTGTGCTAACTTCTTTCCTGGTCGGAATTATGGACTCAAAATACACTGGAATATGTAAAATTTTCCGCTGAATCGATTGCCGAAGACTAGAACGTTCTATTTATCATATAAGTCGAGTTATGAGCAAATTTACTTTTGAAAACGGGATTTTCGAAAATTTCATGACTTCATTTGGAGGAGAAAAAATGATTTTATACAAAAACAGACTGTTCCAGTCGATTTCTCGCACCAAAAAACCCCTCCAGACAAATTTTAACCAATTTTTATGTCAAAAATGAATTTTTTGTCAAAAATTTTGAAGCAAGGGGTAGATATGGAAATATTTAATGTAAACTGCATTGTGCTAACTTCTTTCCTGGTCGGAATTATGGACTCAAAATACACTGGAATATGTAAAATTTTCCGCTGAATCGATTGCCGAAGACTAGAACGTTCTATTTATCATATAAGTCGAGTTATGAGCAAATTTAGTTTTGAAAACGGGATTTTCGAAAATTTCATGACTTCATTTGGAGGAGAAAAAATGATTTTATACAAAAACAGACTGTGGCAGTCGATTTTTCGCATCAAAAAACCCCTCCAGACAAATTTTGAGCAATTTTTATGTCAAAAGTGAATTTTTTGTCAAAAATTTTGAAGCAAGGGGTAGGTATGGAAATATTTAATGTAAACTGCATTGTGCTAACTTCTTTCCTGGTCGGAATTATGGTCTCAAAATACACTAGAATACGTAAAATTTTCCGCGGAATCGATTGCCGAAGACTAGAACGTTCTATCTATCATATAAGTCGAGTTATGAGCAAATTTAGTTTTGAAAACGGGATTTTCGAAAATTTCATGACTTCATTTGGAGGAGAAAAAATGATTTTATACAAAAACAGACTGTTCCAGTCGATTTCTCGCAGCAAAAAACCCCTCCAGACAAATTTTAACCAATTTTTATGTCAAAAACGTATTTTTTGTCGAAAATTTTGAAGCAAGGGGTAAGTATGGAAATATTTAATGTAAACTGCATTGTGCTAACTTCTTTCCTGGTCGAAATTATGGACTCAAAATACACTGGAATACGTTAAATTTTCCGCGGAATCGATTGCCGAAGACTAGAACGTTCTATCTATCATATAAGTCGAGTTATGAGCAAATTTAGTTTTGAAAACGGGATTTTCGAAAATTTCATGACTTCATTTGGAGGAGAAAAAATGATTTTATACAAAAACAGACTGTTCCAGTCGATTTCTCGCACCAAAAAACCCCTCCAGACAAATTTTAACCAATTTTTATGTCAAAAATGAATTTTTTGTCAAAAATTTTGAAGCAAGGGGTAGGTATGGAAATATTTAATGTAAACTGCATTGTGCTAACTTCTTTCCTGGTCGGAATTATGGACTCAAAATACACTGGAATATGTAAAATTTTCCGCTGAATCGATTGCCGAAGACTAGAACGTTCTATCTATCATATAAGTCGAGTCATGAGCAAATTTAGTTTTGAAAACGGGATTTTCGAAAATTTCATGACTTCATTTGGAGGAGAAAAAATGATTTTATACAAAAACAGACTGTTCCAGTCGATTTCTCGCACCAAAAAACCCCTCCAGACAAATTTTGACCAATTTTTATGTCAAAAACGTATTTTTTGTCGAAAATTTTGAAGCAAGGGGTAGGTATGGAAATATTTAATGTAAACTGCTTTGTGCTAACTCCTTTCCTATTCGGAATGATGTACTCAAAAACACTAGAATATGTGAAATTTTCTGCTAAATCGATTGTCGAAGACTAGAACGTTCTATCTCTCATATTAGTCGAGTTATGGGCATCTTTAGTTATGAAAAGTGGATTTTCGAAAATTTCATGACTTCATTTGGAGGAGAAAAAATGATTTTATACAAAAACAGACTGTTCCAGTCGATTTTTCGCACTAAAAAACTCCTGCAGACAAATTTTGAGCAATTTTTATGTCAAAAGCGTATTTTTTGTCGAAAATTTTGAAGCAAGGGGTAGGTATGGAAATATTTAATGTAAACTACTTCGTGCCAACTTCTTTCCTGGTCGGAATTATGGACTTATGATACACTGGAATATGTGAAATTTTCCGCTGAATCGATTGCCGAAGACTAGAACGTTCTATCTATCATATTAGTCGAGTTATGGGCATTTTTAGTTTTGAAAAGTGGATTTTCGAAAACTTCATGACTTCATTTGGAGGAGAAAAAATGATTTTATACAAAAACAGACTGTGGCAGTCGATTTTTCGCATCAAAAAACCCCTCCAGACAAATTTTGAGAAATTTTTATGTCAAAAATGAATTTTTTGTCAAAAATTTTGAAGCAAGGGGTAGGTATGGAAATATTTAATGTAAACTGCATTGTGCTAACTTCTTTCCTGGTCGGAATTATGGACTCAAAATACACTAGAATACGTAAAATTTTCCGCGGAATCGATTGCCGAAGACTAGAACGTTCTATCTATCATATAAGTCGAGTCATGAGCAAATTTAGTTTTGAAAACGGGATTTTCGAAAATTTCATGACTTCATTTGGAGGAGAAAAAATGATTTTATACAAAAACAGACTGTTCCAGTCGATTTCTCGCAGCAAAAAACCCCTCCAGACAAATTTTAACCAATTTTTATGTCAAAAACGTATTTTTTGTCGAAAATTTTGAAGCAAGGGGTAAGTATGGAAATATTTAATGTAAACTGCATTGTGCTAACTTCTTTCCTGGTCGAAATTATGGACTCAAAATACACTGGAATACGTTAAATTTTCCGCGGAATCGATTGCCGAAGACTAGAACGTTCTATCTATCATATAAGTCGAGTTATGAGCAAATTTAGTTTTGAAAACGGGATTTTCGAAAATTTCATGACTTCATTTGGAGGAGAAAAAATGATTTTATACAAAAACAGACTGTTCCAGTCGATTTCTCGCACCAAAAAACCCCTCCAGACAAATTTTAACCAATTTTTATGTCAAAAATGAATTTTTTGTCAAAAATTTTGAAGCAAGGGGTAGGTATGGAAATATTTAATGTAAACTGCATTGTGCTAACTTCTTTCCTGGTCGGAATTATGGACTCAAAATACACTGGAATATGTAAAATTTTCCGCTGAATCGATTGCCGAAGACTAGAACGTTCTATCTATCATATAAGTCGAGTCATGAGCAAATTTAGTTTTGAAAAGTGGATTTTCGAAAATTTCATGACTTCATTTGGAGGAGAAAACATTATTTTATGCGAAAACAGACTGTTCCAGTCGATTTCCCGCACAAAAAAACCCCTCCAGACAAATTTTGAGCAATTTTTATGTCAAAAACGTATTTTTTGTCTAATATTTTGAAGCAAGGGGTAAGTATGGAAATATTTAATGTAAACTGCTTTGTGCTAACTTCTTTCCTATTCGGAATGATGTACTCAGAATACACTGGAATATGTGAAATTTTCCGCTGAATCGATTGCCAAAGACTAGAACGTTCTATCTATCATATTAGTCGAGTTATGGGCATCTTTAGTTTTGAAAAGTGGATTTTCGAAAAATTCATGACTTCATTTGGAGGAGAAAAAATGATTTTATACAAAAACAGACTGTTCCAGTCGATTTTTCGCACCAAAAAACCCCTCCAGACAAATTTTGAGCAATTTTCATGTCAAAAACGTATTTTTTGTCGAAAATTTTGAAGCAAGAGGTAGGTATGGGAATATTTAATGTAAACTGCTTTGTGCTAACTTCTTTCCTGGTCGGAATTATGGACCTATGATACACTGGAATATGTAAAATTTTCCGCTGAATCGATTGCCGAAGACTAGAACGTTCTATCTATCATATAAGTCGAGTTATGAGCAAATTTAGTTTTGAAAACGGGATTTTCGAAAATTTCATGACTTCATTTGGAGGAGAAAAAATGATTTTATACAAAAACAGACTGTGACAGTCGATTTTTCGCATCAAAAAACCCCTCCAGACGAATTTTGAGCAATTTTTATGTCAAAAATGAATTTTTTGTCAAAAATTTTGAAGCAAGGGGTACACACAACGAAAAACGTACGTTATATTAATAAAAAAAAACATCAATCCAATGATTTTTTACATCAATTTTGCTCCGATGCTCGAAATCATTACCACAATGCTTTTAAAATATTACTCAATGTACGAGGACGTAATATTAATGCTTAGCGAACATTGATTTCAATCAGCAACGTTTCATGTTAAAATATTGATATTAATGACTTTGACATGGTTTAATGTCTTAGTACATCGATTCTATGCCTAGTGAACATCAATTGATTAATAAAATAGGAATCAATCGATTATTGAGAAACATTAACTAATCACCTAATGTGTATTAATTGATAATCTGTAAGCATTATCATAATGGAAAAAAGTATCAATACAGAATGGATCAAAATAAACATCTACTTTGGAAAAATAAAATCCTTTGGTAATTTAGAATCCTCACATATGTTTATTTAAAATTAAAAATATAAACTTCACTTACTATCTAAAAAGCTACATAATTTATCAATTTAAGGAAATGAAGAGGTAGGTATATATTTCTTTGATACTTGTTACGTCTTCACCAATTTTTGTAGAGTATACTTTAGTTGTTTGGCGTTTTCCTGTTATATATTTTTTCACTGTTTTGCCTGTAGGAATAACATATCAATGCAATGCTCACAACACTGCTGCATGGCGTCCATCTGCATATAAAATCAATTAGGTATATCATCCATATAATCATTCCATATTTATAGTATAAGCTACCAACTGTCATCTGGTTGGACGGATATTAGTTTTGCAGAAAACTGAAAAAATAGAATTAAAATTAGTATTATCAAAGCTGGTTATATACATCACTTACTTTCATTCACGTCTTGGCTTAGTTTTTGTAATAAACCCATCATAGTTTTATCCTCAAATTTTCATTGGATATTTTTCCATAGCTTTGTTCACAGCCAATTACCAAGCCATCGGAATTTTCAAAGGCACTAGAGAAATCCATGTTTATCTGGAATTATAATGAAGAATGAACTACAAGTGAAAATAAGTTTAAAAAAATTAACATTTGTCTCACCAATTTAAATCCTGAATGTTAATTATAAAAAAAAACATGTTTCAAAAATGGCTGTAGTAGATTCTAAGGATTTATAATTTCTTCCAATCTGTGTTTGCTGCAGTGATCTATTTTTTTCCTCAGCTTCTCCTAGAACTAAAATATAATAATTTGCTTATAGTTTACTATATATAGAGAGACAATAATAATAATTTTCTAACTTACTTGTCTATAGGTATACAGGATAGGTTTCCTAGAAAAATTTGGAATTGCACTTTTTTGTTTTTTCACTTGTATTTATAGGTATATTATTACCGCACTTTTGTGATTGACGGAATATATTAACAAATTAACTAGGACTAAATATTATAATGCATATTATTATGACGCGAGAACTAGGACTAGGAGACAATGTCGTTCTTTCCACGTGAATTTAGCGGGAATCGAGCAAATGTTTAGGTGGTGGGAGACAACAAGACGTAATATTAATGTATTTGGACATTAGCTCAACGTATTTGGACATTAGCTCAACGTATTTAATCATCAAGCTATGTTTTTTTGTATTATTTAATAAGTTTGGGCATTATATTAATGGTAGAGGTACATTAATTGATGTCTATAGGCATTATTGTAATGATTTTTTATTATTAACTTATAAATTTTAAAGTATTGATCTATGGGCACTGACATTATTTTGTCTCATTATGCAATGATTAACTTATGTCCTCTAGGTGATTGGTTTAATGTAAATTATCCTGGTATTGATGTGAAATATCATTATCTTGATGTATTTTGACACAAAAATAATTAAATTCTTGCATTAGTTTAATGACCAGGCATACATTGTGATAATCCAAAAAAATATCATCTAAGGTTTTTTAAGCATCATCATAATCATTGCATCACATTAATACTATTAAAAGGGCATTATTGTAATGATTTTACGTTGATGATCATGGGACATTAATATCACGTACGATATTTTTTTCTGTGTAGGTATGGAAATATTTAATGTAAACTGCATTGTGCTAACTTCTTTCCTGGTCGGAATTATGGACTCAAAATACACTGGAATATGTAAAATTTTTCGCTGAATCGATTGCCGAAGACTAGAACGTTCTATCTATCATATAAGTCGAGTTATGAGCAAATTTAGTTTTGAAAACGGGATTTTCGAAAATTTCATGACTTCATTTGGAGGAGAAAAAATGATTTTATACAAAAATAGACTGTGGCAGTCGATTTTTCGCATCAAAAAACCCCTCCAGACAAATTTTGAGCAATTTTTATGTCAAAAGTGAATTTTTTGTCAAAAATTTTGAAGCAAGGGGTAGGTATGGAAATATTTAATGTAAACTGCATTGTGCTAACTTCTTTCCTGGTCGGAATTATGGACTCAAAATACACTAGAATACGTAAAATTTTCCGCGGAATCGATTGCCGAAGACTAGAACGTTCTATCTATCATATAAGTCGAGTTATGAGCAAATTTAGTTTTGAAAACGGGATTTTCGAAAATTTCATGACTTCATTTGGAGGAGAAAAAATGATTTTATACAAAAACAGACTGTTCCAGTCGATTTCTCGCAGCAAAAAACCCCTCCAGACAAATTTTAACCAATTTTTATGTCAAAAACGTATTTTTTGTCGAAAATTTTGAAGCAAGGGGTAAGTATGGAAATATTTAATGTAAACTGCATTGTGCTAACTTCTTTCCTGGTCGAAATTATGGACTCAAAATACACTGGAATACGTTAAATTTTCCGCGGAATCGATTGCCGAAGACTAGAACGTTCTATCTATCATATAAGTCGAGTTATGAGCAAATTTAGTTTTGAAAACGGGATTTTCGAAAATTTCATGACTTCATTTGGAGGAGAAAAAATGATTTTATACAAAAACAGACTGTTCCAGTCGATTTCTCGCACCAAAAAACCCCTCCAGACAAATTTTAACCAATTTTTATGTCAAAAATGAATTTTTTGTCAAAAATTTTGAAGCAAGGGGTAGGTATGGAAATATTTAATGTAAACTGCATTGTGCTAACTTCTTTCCTGGTCGGAATTATGGACTCAAAATACACTGGAATATGTAAAATTTTCCGCTGAATCGATTGCCGAAGACTAGAACGTTCTATCTATCATATAAGTCGAGTCATGAGCAAATTTAGTTTTGAAAACGGGATTTTCGAAAATTTCATGACTTCATTTGGAGGAGAAAAAATGATTTTATACAAAAACAGACTGTTCCAGTCGATTTCTCGCAGCAAAAAACCCCTCCAGACAAATTTTAACCAATTTTTATGTCAAAAACGTATTTTTTGTCGAAAATTTTGAAGCAAGGGGTAAGTATGGAAATATTTAATGTAAACTGCATTGTGCTAACTTCTTTCCTGGTCGAAATTATGGACTCAAAATACACTGGAATACGTTAAATTTTCCGCGGAATCGATTGCCGAAGACTAGAACGTTCTATCTATCATATAAGTCGAGTTATGAGCAAATTTAGTTTTGAAAACGGGATTTTCGAAAATTTCATGACTTCATTTGGAGGAGAAAAAATGATTTTATACAAAAATAGACTGTGGCAGTCGATTTTTCGCATCAAAAAACCCCTCCAGACAAATTTGGAGCAATTTTTATGTCAAAAGTGAATTTTTTGTCAAAAATTTTGAAGCAAGGGGTAGGTATGGAAATATTTAATGTAAACTGCATTGTGCTAACTTCTTTCCTGGTCGGAATTATGGACTCAAAATACACTAGAATACGTAAAATTTTCCGCGGAATCGATTGCCGAAGACTAGAACGTTCTATCTATCATATAAGTCGAGTTATGAGCAAATTTAGTTTTGAAAACGGGATTTTCGAAAATTTCATGACTTCATTTGGAGGAGAAAAAATGATTTTATACAAAAACAGACTGTTCCAGTCGATTTCTCGCAGCAAAAAACCCCTCCAGACAAATTTTAACCAATTTTTATGTCAAAAACGTATTTTTTGTCGAAAATTTTGAAGCAAGGGGTAAGTATGGAAATATTTAATGTAAACTGCATTGTGCTAACTTCTTTCCTGGTCGAAATTATGGACTCAAAATACACTGGAATACGTTAAATTTTCCGCGGAATCGATTGCCGAAGACTAGAACGTTCTATCTATCATATAAGTCGAGTTATGAGCAAATTTAGTTTTGAAAACGGGATTTTCGAAAATTTCATGACTTCATTTGGAGGAGAAAAAATGATTTTATACAAAAACAGACTGTTCCAGTCGATTTCTCGCACCAAAAAACCCCTCCAGACAAATTTTAACCAATTTTTATGTCAAAAATGAATTTTTTGTCAAAAATTTTGAAGCAAGGGGTAGGTATGGAAATATTTAATGTAAACTGCATTGTGCTAACTTCTTTCCTATTCGGAATGATGTACTCAAAATACACTGGAATATGTGAAATTTTCCGCTGAATCGATTGCCGAAGACTAGGACGTTCTATCTATCATATTAGTCGAGTTATGGGCATCTTTAGTTTTGAAAAGTGGATTTTCGAAAATTTCATGATTTCATTTGGAGGAGAAAAAATGATTTAATGCAAAAACAAACTGTTCCAGTCGATTTCTCGCACCAAAAAACCCCTCCAGACAAATTTTGAGCAATTTTTATGTCAAAAATGAATTTTTTGTCAAAAATTTTGAAGCAAGGGGTAGATATGGAAATATTTAATGTAAACTGCATTGTGCTAACTTCTTTCCTGGTCGGAATTATGGACTCAAAATACACTGGAATATGTAAAATTTTCCGCTGAATCGATTGCCGAAGACTAGAACGTTCTATTTATCATATAAGTCGAGTTATGAGCAAATTTAGTTTTGAAAACGGGATTTTCGAAAATTTCATGACTTCATTTGGAGGAGAAAAAATGATTTTATACAAAAACAGACTGTGGCAGTCGATTTTTCGCATCAAAAAACCCCTCCAGACAAATTTTGAGCAATTTTTATGTCAAAAGTGAATTTTTTGTCAAAAATTTTGAAGCAAGGGGTAGGTATGGAAATATTTAATGTAAACTGCATTGTGCTAACTTCTTTCCTGGTCGGAATTATGGTCTCAAAATACACTAGAATACGTAAAATTTTCCGCGGAATCGATTGCCGAAGACTAGAACGTTCTATCTATCATATAAGTCGAGTTATGAGCAAATTTAGTTTTGAAAACGGGATTTTCGAAAATTTCATGACTTCATTTGGAGGAGAAAAAATGATTTTATACAAAAACAGACTGTTCCAGTCGATTTCTCGCAGCAAAAAACCCCTCCAGACAAATTTTAACCAATTTTTATGTCAAAAACGTATTTTTTGTCGAAAATTTTGAAGCAAGGGGTAAGTATGGAAATATTTAATGTAAACTGCATTGTGCTAACTTCTTTCCTGGTCGAAATTATGGACTCAAAATACACTGGAATACGTTAAATTTTCCGCGGAATCGATTGCCGAAGACTAGAACGTTCTATCTATCATATTAGTCGAGTTATGGGCATCTTTAGTTTTGAAAAGTGGATTTTCGAAAATTTCATGACTTCATTTGGAGGAGAAAAACTCATTTTATACGAAAACAGACTGTTCCAGTCGATTTTTCGCACTAAAAAACTCCTGCAGACAAATTTTGAGCAATTTTTATGTCGAAAGCGTATTTTTTGTCAAAAATTTTGAAGCAAGGGGTAGGTATGGAAATATTTAATGTAAACTGCTTTGTGCTAACTTCTTCCCTAATCGGAATTATATACTCAAAATACACTGTAATATGTGAAATTTTCCGCTGAATCGATTGCCGAAGACTAGAATGTTCTATCTATCATATTAGTCGAGTTATGGGCATCTTTAGTTTTGAAAAGTGGATTTTCGAAAATTTCATGACTTCATTTGGAGGAGAAAAAATGATTTTATACAAAAACAGACTGTTCCAGTCGATTTCTCGCACCAAAAAACCCCTCCAGACAAATTTTGAGCAAGGGGTAGGTATGGAAATATTTAATGTAAACTGCTTTGTGGTAACTTTTTTCCTGGTCGGAATTATGGATTGTGAATAACTAAATAGGTCTCTTCCTATAGGTCTATATTTTTTCATAAAAATAATTGAAGCATTATCCAAGATAATTAGTAAACTGGATTAGTAACAGCTGAATTCAATATAAATCCACTTCACAGAAAGCTCAATAAAGTATACAGCACGGTAGACAATTTGTCGACAACCCAATTAGTGCTACACATTTTCGTGAGAGGAAGAATATTCCTATTCTGTAGAGTCGCAATTAATGTAGACTGATAGAAAACAAGACCATCTAGTACTAATTGCATCCAACCATTCGCCAGGAGTTTCAACAGTTTTGAATAAAAACAAAACGACATGAAAAGGAGAAATAATTTGGAGTTTACGGTGATATGGAAAATATATTGATTAATTATTCTTCTACTTGTAAACCAATGAATTGCTGCAAAATTTAAACAATACAAGCAGATGGCCCGGTATCATAAGAAAAACTTCACATTGAATTCAAAAGTGGTTATTTTTCGAGTTCAAAAATATCTATTCATGCCATCAGTTACGAAATGCCTAATTTTGTGTAACGCGTAAGCTTATCAAAATGTACGTTCTTGAGAACAATATTATTCAGCTAGGAATGTTATGTTCTAGTATTCAATTGGAGAGATTAAATTTATAAGAAATGAATTGGAATTATTGATAATAATAGCTCTTCTTATATTATACAAATAGACTATTTGTAGCTCATTGAAATGTACAATGTGAATATACTTCTACCTTCAATATTATCATCATCACGATCATCAAATTTGATAACAGAATACTGGAATACTCTCTCTTAAGATTGGAGGATATATTCTGCCCTAATGCAATTTAAATGCGTTTGTCCACGACCACCTAATAATAAGTCAATATTTTATCTCCTTACAAAAGGTATATGGAACCCATATATCTACTGTCGTGAATTATGGTTCTTATAATACATTGGAGTGTAGTGAGGTTCATAATACACTGACTAGAGATGGGGGTACAATATGAAATAAACTATTAAATATGTGTATTCTGTTCAGGAAATTTGTTTTTGAAATATATCGTCTCAATAAAATATTGTAATTTTTAGTATCGATACTTTTCATAACGATATTTTCTATTTTAAAACAATATATTTATAACGGTACGTTGTATTGATACTTTACACAATATCGCCCATCTCTATATATGCCAAATCAATTTATGCAGCTACCACAACATTTTGAGGTTAGTAATACCAAATCGTTACTGACTTTTATTTAATAAAGAAATCAAGGGTCAATGGCTATTATAAATTGCTTCTTTAATATACTATTATTCACAACTATCACATAATCTATGGTTAACTATGAAAATATTGACAAGTAATGACATAAGCAATTAAGAAGGATTACTGTATCATACTGAGTGTTAACAATAATAAAAGTACAACTATCGCAGCAAGTATGGTTCTTTTCACGATCTAAGATAATGACATGCAATAAAGCCATAAGGGTATCAGCAGTGACAGGGCCATTATTATTTTGGAACATTCTCTTTAAAAATTAAATATTTGGTGAAAAAGTTAGTCTGCGTTTGACAGTTTTGTACAGGAATCCCTATGTCGCATATAATGAATAACACAGTGTATATGAACTGATCACTTTAATGACTGATCGAGTATCCCACCAAGTTAAACTTCTATGCCTTTGATATTTTATGATTATTAAATTGGACACGTTTTCATATAGCTTGAATTGCTGTTTGAAAAAGGTTAAAAGTTGTGAATACTTCTCCTACAACAAAAAAGTTTCACTAATAATATATAGTAGCTTGGGTTCGATAAAGACATTTCCTCAACATAGTCTACACAAAATTTTATCTTCAACCGTTAAAAAACTTATAATGGAAACATTGCAACTTATCACATTTTATGACTATAAAATGAGCAGAACAGAACAAACTTATTTCGCATTTCAAGCGGCGATACTGGAATTCTCTCATCTCATTATTTTCCATAAATATTCCGGGAAAACTTTTACTGTCAAAGCCGTTACAGCGATAAACGATTTCTCTTTAATGACGTACATTCATTGTTAGTTTGCGGCTGCTTCTGCTTCTGCTTCTTCTGACGGTGTGATGAAATAGTACAACTTTTCGAAAAGGAAAAGGAACCAAACACTCCGAAAGCTTGGGCAAAACCCCAAGTATATTTCAAATGGAAATACACGCCATAAAAAAGTGCGCTCCGTTCAATATTGATAAAGGATGCAGAGAATAAAAAATTATTATAATGACAGATAGTCAAGCAGCCATTAAAGCACTGAGCTCTTGTGTAATCAATTCCAAAATGGTGTGGGACAAGCTCAATGGACTAGGCGAGAACATGGATTCCAGGACACACTGGAATAGAAGGAAATTAAATAGTAGATGAACTAGCGAAGAGGAGGACTAAAATACCTTTCTGGGGGGCCTGAACCCTTTTGCGAAATCAGCACCAATGTAATATTGGAAGAAATGGGTGAAGCCGAAAATCTGACCATTGGAACGATCTAGTAGGGCTTAGACAACCAAAGATTCTTCTGGGTGTCTAAAACCTGTTGAGAGCAAATGAATTCATATCAAATATCAACAATGGATTCTTATAGCATATGAAGAGCACACGGGAAAAACGATGAATGTCCAAAAACAATAAATCTTCAGGAGAGCGTTTTTTTATCAACATTCGAGTTATTAGCAAGTCGGTTATGTATTTTAATCAAGTGAAAAAAAACAGCCCCTCCGTATATGTTATCCTATTTATGTAAATGCGTTTTTCGGTTATCAGACCTGTCAATCTAAAGATATCCCTCGAAATACATTATGATTACATATTATGTCTGGGAAAAATGATGAAAGTCCAATTTTTGTAAGAAATTTATTGGCAGTTCTTATAATAATAATATTCTGGCCACCTTACCCTAACTCAACCTATGAATAATATTCTTGTTTGGGCGGTAAATGATCAAAATACCACGTGGATGCAACAACAACTACTGATTTAGAAATAAGCAGTCACCGAGTCCGTTGTGTTTCTAAGGACTGATAGGCGGACCCTCATCATTTTTTCAAATTACGGATGGACTTTCATCGTTTTTCCCGAGTGTGTGTATTGTTTTCATGCATTTTTCTACGTGACTGTTATCGATATTCCCGTTTATTTCGGTACCAGAAGATGCAGCTTTTTACAAGGAATAATATATTATGCATTGAAATGAATTTGGCAAAAAATGGACTTTCATCGTTTTTCCCATGTGCTCTTCATATACTTTTGAATAGCACTGTATAGACTTTTTTGTTCGTGATTTCAACTGTCCAATTCGAACTGACGAATTTATTGATTATTTTAAAACGTGATTGTGGAAATGTACCATTTATCTGTCTGTTCCGTATATCATATTATACATTCATTAAACTAGATATAATTAGATCACTCAACAAAAGTCAACAAGCCTAACAATGTATAACAAAATTTTGATTTTAAACGAAGCTCTGGCAGTTAGGGAAAATCCGCTAGTTCGTTATGTTCAATTCACTAATAGATATTTTTGACAATTAACTTGTAAAATACAAAGTGACCAAAAAACTGACTGCGACTACGTACAATTAATTGCACTAAATCAAAGAATACACAGCAAAAAGAAGTGAAGTGAAAAACCTTCGATGTTGAAGGGCCAAAAATAAATAACCTTGAAGGTGACAGCTAACTCTAGCATACACTGAGAAACATGCTTATAGTTTCACTCCAATCAACTGGGAAATAGTTATTTGTTTAACTAGGCATCAAAGTATTGGCATATAACAGCTAATGAAAGTTTTCTGATTTTACGTTCAACTTTATTCCAATTTTCTTAAGGAAATAAAATTAGTGGCGTCTTTCAATTTTTTCCTCTCTTTTCGAAGACAAATTTCTTTATCTAATTTCCATCAGATAACAATGCTCTGAGAACTGGCTTTGTTATCTCCAAATTGAAATTCATTTTGGCTAGATCCTACATTATTCATATTATTCACTTTTTTTTCAAATGCGCAATGCCATTAATTCAAAACATTATTGAATTAATTATCTATGGGCGCATTTAGTCTATACCTCACTGAACAACATCAGAAAAGAAGTGTCAGCAGAAATAATAATCAATAACACAATTATTGGACCTTCTTTACTAAAAAAAATCTCACAGGAGAACGGTATCTGCGATTTCAGAATAGAGACTAGTTCTTTTCAAAATGTCTGCAAACGTCAACAATCCTACCTTACAAAATCTGGTTACAAAATGATGCATTTCCACATTATGCACGCTGTGATTTTCGCGAGTCTTCGAACCAATTTTATTCTGGTAGGTGGATTGGTAGACGAGGACCAATTTTGAGTTGAGCTGTGCGCCAATGAAACGAGAAGATTTGTAGTTGTATGTCAATGAAATAAAAGATTGGCGTTAAAAAAAATGATGTTGAATACCGCAGGTTCTTGCCTAACTAACCAATTAAATATTTATATTAAAGAAAATTAGAAACAAAATCAAACTTAATGGCTAGCTAACTTTTAATCTATTAATAATAATAAAAAAAAAGAGGCTAACGTTTCTGTATAGTTAATAAAACTATAGAAGAATAAAAATTGTAGATAATATCTTGCAATTACAAAAAAATGAATTAGTGAACTATAAAAAAATACTTATACTAGAAATAATTCGAGAAAATGGTGACTAGCCGAAAAAAAGAGGAGATCTGACCATTGGACAGATCTAGCTTGGCTTAGATAATCAAAGATTCTTCTGGGTGACTACAACCTATTGAGATCAAATGAATGCATAAGTCAAAGCAAAACTGCGCTAAGAGTTTTAACAGGGATCCTAACGGGACATTGTCGCCTGAATAGGCACCAGAAAAAGCTCAAATTAGTGGAGGGAGAAGAATACAGATACTGTGGCATGGAGCATGGAAGAAGAAACCTCCATCCACCTACTTTCCAACTGCACAGCACTCCAGAATCCTAGAGCACAGTACCTGGGAGATTACTGGATAGAAGAGGAACATTTACCTAAGTTATAGCCTTCAGATATCCTTAAATTTCTCCAGGAAATAAGACTAAAGAAGCTACTAGATTTTCAGAGACTCTCCTCAGAAACTAAGTGGACGTAAGAGGTCTCAGTGAATGTTACACCAAAAATGCATACATAGTTTATGATCATCAATATCAAGTGCAACCTATTAACGAAACCAATTATACTACCACATCCAAAAATTCTACAAAACTTTGGTTATGGTTCACTTTGAGCTTTGAACACATGCGCAATTGAAGGAAAAACAAATTACAGCGATCACAACACTCACAACCCCTTGGGTGAAAGAGTTCTACTTGGGTATAACATGGATATAACTCTGGGTATAACCACTATAACCAGTGTACTTGTCTCTGGCTTGAGACTTGAGTTTTGGATGCGCGATAGTCATGCGGGTCGGAATATGCCGAGAGCTTATTTCGAGTCAGGAAGCCGTGCTGTTCACCTCGTAGCTATTACAGTGCCGTAGCAAAAATTTCGTTGTGGAATTATTCATTTTTGTTGTACTCTTATACAATTTATTCAACATGGAGTTTAGAATTAAGTTAGAAAATAAAGTTTTGTGTGGTTAGATTCGGAAACTATTCAGTAATCTTTAGTAAAATTTATGAGAGTCCATCTTATTACAAAAGTACGAATGTAACGACGCTGTTCTCCGTATCAGCCAGCTCACACGCATAATATTGTTATCATTATGTTTGGTTTGCTGTTCTCTTCTCTGTCTGCGCATTCGAAGTCTCTACACCACAGCATTCACAAACGCACCACGAGAAGTCTGACTGACAAGTATACCGTCTGTTTTCGCTCCTCACCTAGTCCATAAATTATGAACGTATCCTTAAGTCATCAGTCATTTTTAACTGGGCGCGAATTTCGAAATAAGATTTACATTCAAATAATTTTATCTTGATTACTACTATCCCTGAATTCTCACAATATTTTAATTTCTCTATTTTTGACCTGAGTTATTAATAAAAGTTATTATCCACTTATACAAAAATTCAACTTCTCAGTTGGCTGATGGTCAACTTCACAGCTAGTAGCTATTCTTTTTTCAACTAGTAGATCATGTATGTTGTAAAATGTAATATTTCTACTCGAAATATTGTTCACTCTCTTATCGAGTTTACTATTCTTATCATTCGTTTTTTCAACCTGTATTATCGATTGATTTATGTATGAATCAATTTAATATTACAATCCGTTTATTATGAAATTAAATGTTAAATTGAATTTAGTACATTCGTACCTTCCTGTGAAAAGAGGGTATTCCAGTTGTGCCTGTTGTGTCGCAAATTTTCCTCGACTAATACCAGAAAACGTTGGAGGCTTTAGGGATTGTCTCGTACGAATCAGGATTAAGATACTATGGGAAAAGATAATGAAACAAGAAGGATGGATCCAGGGATGTATTACGTACGTGTGGTGCTTATGAAAACGAACCTTTTCAAATCCAAACATATAACAACGTCATCTGTAAAAGCGACGCAACTTCAAAACTTTCAATTATCTTATTTTTTTATTAAAAGTAAATGAAATGGTTCTTCGGGAGAGAAAGGAAAAAACGTTCTCAAGTGTTCGTTTAACGTGTGTACGGGATGATATTTATTAATGAACGTCTTTTCTTTGCTAGGACTAACAGATGGAGTACATAAAAGGAGCACAATGATATACGACGAAGTGCAGGATAATTTATGATTCGCTTTTGTTAAATATGCTTTTATTTACAATTGTAGAACCAGAGGAGTTTGGGAATATTGTGCGTGAGGAATTTTTTTTCCATCAGAGGTACATAATTATAATCTTGAAAGAAATCAGGTCTTCGGCAACGTTCATATTTTCTTTTCTAGTTCCTCCCTTCATAGGCGTGTGTTTTTTGAGAACGATAACATTTTTTGGGGGTGGTTTTGAAAATTTAGTGGATTCATTTCTAAAATTCCCAATTCCTCACGGACGTACAAAGTATTTTTTATAAAGGACTCACTTATTTGTTCAAATTTCCATATCATTGACGTGCGATTAAATTTTTGAGGGGAATGCTTTATTCCTAAGAATCCCAATTCATCACGGACGTAGGAACTAGTTTTTATGGGGGATTCATTTATTTGTTCAAATTTTCATATCATGGACGTACGAGAAAGTTTAAGGGGGTTTATTCATTGCTAAAAATCTCAATTCATCATTGGAATACGAAGTATTTTTTATGAGGGATTCATTCATTCGTTCAATTTTCCATATCATGAAATACAATAAAATGATTGGGGGACGGATTCATTTCTAAATATCCCCAATTCATCATTGACGTACGAAGAATTTTTTATTAGGGATATTCCGAGGGATATTCATTCATTTGTCCAAATTTCCATATCATGGAATACGATAAAATGTTTGGGGGATGGATTCATTTCTAAAAATCCCAATTCATCATAAGCGTACGCAGTATTTTTCATGAGGAATTTAAATTTTCATATCATGGACGTACGATAAAATGTTTGAGAAAAGGGAATCATTGACGTACGAAGTATTTTTCATGAGGGATTCATTTATTTGTTCAAATGTTCATATCATGGGCGTACGATTAAATTTTTTGAAGGGATTGATTGATAATTCCTAAAAATTCGAATTCATCAAGGCCGCACGCAGTATTTTTTTATTGGGGTTTTATTAGAACATGAGTGAATGTTTATAAACAGAATATTAATTTAAAGGTTTCTGTTGTGCAATAAATGCGACAAAACCGCTTGTTTCAATATTCACACAACATGGCACTGTGTGCCTTGCTATCCTTGTTATGAATAATGAGAAATATCATCAGAATAAGTGGCCGTAAGTAACTCGATATTTAACAAGATTTAATGCACATAGAAAACAATTACATTATCATACAATTTCTAAAGAGAATTCATATTATTGGTACACTTGAAGGAAGCTCCTATATACTTTGTATAGTCTGAAACTATCACGTTTAGTTAGAAACAAATTGAATACGACACAAAGGTTTCAGTGTTCTATATCGATACAAATTTGAATAATAAATGTCTGGATTATTTCTCGATAAATGTATAATTTTCAATGTAGATGGAAACTTGCGAGATCGTTTTACGATGTATCGACCAGGCATGCTACAAAATAGACAGAAAAAAATCATGTTCGAATTGGAAAATTTCCTAGCTGTGCTGGAGAGCACAATTTTCATTGCTCAAAGTTCAACGGCGGTTGATAGTTGATTGACTGATTAGCTCAGCACAACTAGTATGAGGCTAGAAATCCTAAGCTCCACAGCCTCAAGGCTTCTGTATCTGTAAATCTCAAGTTCCACCAAATAAGTAACCCGAAAAAGAGTTTCTGGCAAAAACATAACAATCTGCACCTACAGTATACAAGCCCTGGTAGCCATGAACAGACAACGTGTTATATCGGGTCTAGAACTAGTGTGCCACAAGATTTAGCTCACGCTCCAGCAGATAATAATATTATCCTGAGGTTCTTCTTGGGGAGATTCTGCCTTGGATGTTCTAGTCCTAGGAGTCTATACCTTCAGTGAGACTTCAAAATGCTTTACATTGTAGTAACCATCGCTTGGGGTCTGCTCTTCGCTCATATGAACGGTATACGCATACAATTTAAGAAAATTGCAAATTGCACGAAAAGTATAATACCTAGGTGTAGGACATCCTCACACCATTCGAAAGAGGACATTTTTTGAATATTGTGAATTATATAATACAGAATGTTCCTTTTAAAATAAGCCCGATAAATAATACACATTGAAAGATCTAATAATGAAACTGAAAATTGTGAACACCCTGTAAAGAGATATTCAGTAATCAATCGTGGAATACATCCAACGATCCAACTATTTGGATGTAAGAGGAAATTTGCTAGTATTTGCTAGTTTAAGTTGATGTAAAATTTCTGGTATAAAAAGATTTTCCAAAAAATTGATATTTGTCCGGTCGCGAACTTTTGCCGAACTCTGTATGATGTCATCATCCGTTTTCCACTAGGATTTTCGTCAAAAATTGTTATACTCGCATACTTCGTTGCTTGGCCTTTATAGATACCGTTCGAATGTGTTTAGATTCATGAATTAACCAAGCTTTAAACTCAAAAGACTTTTTTGATATTAAACATAATAAGAAAATAATCAAAAGACTCTTTCATTCCCTATGACATCTTTAGTTTCAAATGATCTACTTTGTAATAAAAATCTCAGAAGAAAATGAGAACTAAATCTAATCACTCGAAGTAATTGAAGTGTATTAAAGAAACTCCTTTTCAAAATCGTTATTTTTAAAATGAAACATCAACTGTATTTTTCATAATTATGTGTCACTGGAGATTTATTGTCTCAATATAATTGACAATTATCGACAAATCATCATCGTTACAGCGTTCTAAATAGAAACGAGAATCGCATTGGTTATTTCCTTTTTTATCCTCGACACTTTTGAATACTAAAAAATGTTTACTCGCAAATATGTCGTGCAGCTGACGAACAGCTTCAACGAAACAGCTTCGGCAAGGTGATAAAAAAGCAGGAAGCGGAGCTAGTGGTCAATAATGAGAATGTGGACGTGGAAAAATTGCATTAGGATTACTTTGACCATCGGCTTGTTGTATTATGCAAAGTAATCAGCCAGCGAATCACAATTCGGGTTTAATGTACCAGGTGAAAATACAACAATATCTCCCTTAGAGATACAAGCACAATGTTCTCAAAAATTATGGGGATTTGTGGCATAAAAAGCTTCAATTTCAATTAATATGCTCGCAATACTCAGATGTTACTTGAAGAAGGACTTGTATAGAGTGGATATCCTTAAAATTAAACTTTTTCAATTCAAATTATAAAAAAGGTTTTTCCAAGCAACAGGTTGGATACTGGTATTGTCTAAGGATATTTTAAAGCAATTCTAGCGCACCTTTGGGTTGCATATCAGTAAACTTTGGCAAGTTTATCCGAAGCCATGAAAGGAATGCAGTAGAAAACATTCGATATTGCCACGTTTAACTCTGTGAAGCTGGTATTGTCAGTAGCCTTTGTTTTTTCAGTTTCCCTTTATAAAATAGGTACAGTACGCAATTGGTACGTTTATGTCAGATATGCGACATGTTTCCACGCCTCTCACCGGTGCCCCGTAGCTTCAGATAAACTTGCCAAACTATAGCTGAGATATGCTACTCCGCTGCTGGTTGTACAGGCTCTACGACGGTGTTTACGGAGAGTTGAAATATCAGCAAATTGCAGGTAAAACTATACACCAAATTTGTAATAATTTGACGAATTTTTGTGTGAAAACCTCGTTTAAATAAATTTCACATTTTCATATAGTAAACTAGCTATTTTATAGCGATTCACGTTAATGTTCCTCCCCGTCCGAACTCGCTGATATAAGAGATGAGGGTACACTAGCTACTTTGAATTAGTTGTAATGTGATTAGAATTGCAAAGTGGGCATCCTAGCATGCCTTTCTGAGCACTAAATTCTAATGGTATATGTTCCCGTGTTGTTACATCAATAGTGTCTTGTTTAATCCATTTATGTCAATTTAAAACTACGGTTCGAATAATTTCCGAGCTTAGCTCTACTACCTCGAACAACAAGTAATTTGTGACCAGAAAATGGTTAACTATGGAGTGAATACTAAAACATTATGGCACAAAACGGTTTTAATCTGGAAATTTTTATTTGCAAACAAAATCGTTTGATCCTGATATTTCTTAATAAAAAGAGACTTTTTTCTACCATCAACCAAGTTCAGTAATGAACAAATTCAAAAGTTTTTGAGTATCCAGGGATATGCGACATAATTTTGTATAACCAGGATGTGTTGAAGACAATCTTCAACACATTTGCTGCTTGAAATTACCTCTCAATATAAAATTATTTGAATAAAAATACCATTAGTTTGAAGCTGAAGTCACCCACCTTTAAAGATGGACGGTTCATTTTTATATTGTACGAAGTATTCCCTACAATAAGTGTTACAAAATGGACACTATACCCCCACTGAGTTCTGCTTTCCAAACCCTTTTCAACGAAATTTCGCACGACCCCCGATGTTATTTGAAAAATCTGAGGAGGTAACTGTCAAGTATAGGGAGTGAAAGGGTGACAATGGACGAGTTCTATACAAAGGAATTGCTGCCAACATAACGAACAAAAAAATACTGAAAAAGTCTAGTCGCATAAGGAAGTGGTTTTTCCAATCTATGTTTAGATTTTCTTATATGCTTTGAGTCCCACCCATGTTGTACCCAATAGTTTGGAGTTTTACTCGAGAAGTTTGTAGGTCTATTTAGCTTAGGGAATTTTATATCTTACAGTTGACGAACAACTAATGACAGCTGTAAATACATGTTTTTTTGCTTTGTTTGTGTTTTGTCAACTGTAAGATATAAAATACCCCTAACTAAAAATACCTCCAAACTTTTCGGGTACAAAATGGGTGGTAAAGGCACTCATATAAGAAACACTAGACATAGATTGGAAAAAACAACTTCCTTATGCGACTAACCTTTTTCAGTATTTTTTGCTCGTTATGTTGGCAGTAATTCCCTTGTATAGAACTCGTCCATTATTTGTATCTCATAAAACACCTCAATTAAAATGAAAATTGACAGGTTCGATGATTTTTAATCTTTGTCTAAAATAACGGAGTTTCCTATGGGGGTAAATTTCGAAAAATAAAATTATAATAAAATCTAATATAATTGTATTGTCAGAATATTAATTAAACTCCGGATAAAAATTTGAAGGTTTCCATGGCGCTTAAAAGCTGATTTATATCAGTATGAAGTTGGGATATTAAAAAGTTAATAAATCAAAGCCGAACGCCAATTTTAACTACGAAAATGTTGGGTGAATGCAAAACGATACACCAGGAAGCCAATTTAAAATGAAAAAAAGCTGAAGGTACTAAAAAGGGATTATACAGACAATTAATTGTAGTAATTGCTCATAAAACGACTTTATGCAGGAAGCGATCACATAAAAGATTAAAAAAAAATCTAACATTTATTTTATCGATGAAGAATTTCGATGCTAAGAACTAAGTAGATAAAGGATGGGAAAATGAAGAATTCATTCTAATTTGAAGACCGAACTAAAAAACTCTCTTTATAGGTAATCAAACAAAAAAGTAAAAAATAATTCCTTATTTAAGAATAAAATGATAAAAGAGGAAAGTTAATGAAATAATCAGGATCGTATTCAGCCAAATTCCAAAATGCTATGAAATTAATAATTCTGGAAAATACTCTCAAAATGCTGATGTTTTTCCGTGTATCTAGACAAATTTTTGTATTATTTAAATAAATATAGCAATAAAATTAATTATTCACTTTTCATAACTAATAATAGACCATGAACAACAAAGTACAAAACTGACGAGAACTGTTAGTAGGACATTACAAAAAGACGTCGCTACGAAAGGTACGTCCGCATGTCATTTTGAATGGTGTCATTTCTCTCGATTGATAAGAAGCGCTTGCGCGCAATCTAAACATCTACTTATCAAATTTTTCAAGTCAAATATTAGGATTAACGTTTGTAACAGATTGAAACGATTCATTATTGTAATATTTTGATAAGAATTAATAAATTAACCTCCATTTCTCCATCATGTGGAGTCATCTACAATCAAAGACGCATAACAAGAAAGTTATTTTATATGGTCTCTATATATGCCATCATGTTGTTTTGAGCTTTTGCTTGAGAATTTGATGTTATACCAACCCCCCCTAAAACCTCCAAGAAAAAGACATGCAAAAACACTCTCTTGGCTCCAGGTATTATTATTTATTGATATTGTATTATATTTGGCTATCGCTATTATGTTTTTCATTTAATATCATACCAAACAGCCCTAGTAGGAATGCTGACTGGACACCGAGCATTGTAGGCTGAGGAAGCATATGCACACAATTGGCATAGCAGATGACAGCCTCTGCCAGGAAGAAGACGAAACCGCGGAGCACATACTCTGCGAGTGCAAGGGAGGCGGTATCCAGGCTAATAAGTCTAATAAAAAGAATAAAGCTATATATCGAGTTCTAAATGTAAAGAGGACTACAATAGATCTGCAAAGGTCGCAGTGGGATATGACGAAGAGCCACTCCAATTCTAATCTAATAGCCCTACGTACAGGAAGTGAAAGAATAAAGATGTGAATTATAAAGTGAATTGTCTTAAAATCCTGCAGTTTCAGTTGCCCACCCAGTAGAGATTTTGCATTTAAAATTAAGTTTTATCACTCTCTGTCACATATTCATCGTACATATTGTGACTAAGCGCTTTCACATTCAACCACCCTGTATTCAAATGATCATAAGAGACAAGAAACTGATTCACCATTAGCATAAACTAATTTTAGATTATCTCAAAATTCTCATTAATTGTTTTAGGAGGAGCGACCTTTCGGACCAGCTCCAGATGTCACCCGACGAATGGGATCTACAACTGCGCTGGGAAAACCGGTGCCTCCAGGATCTCCCCCGTACTATCGTTCCACGTCAGCTGCGAGCAGCAGTTCTAATTCGGGATCTTCTAGTAAGTGTATTAATTTAATGATAACAATCAAATTGTTGAAACAACAACAAAAGGTTCTTGATTGACTTGATCCTAATAGCTTGATTTATTAAAATGCTGGGGTTGGGTTGGGGTATTGCCGTATGGCTCAAATTATTAATAATTTCCTCAAAATAATAAATATAGTTTAAAAAAAAACTGAAAACACGCTTTTATAATAGGATAAACTGAAAATAGTATATTATGCAATGAGCACAAAATGATGCCCATTTTGCACGAGTGCAAAATGGGCATTTTGTTGCGAGTTGCATACTATACTTTTTCTATGACAACATATCATTCACGTTCAATACACGATTTTGCTCTTTGATCTTCCATTCCAAAAAAAGGTTATAAGTTTGATTCATATTATTACTTGGAAGGTTGCCTAGCAGCGAACTTTTTCAGCCTAGGCGGTAAAAATGGACTTTTTCTGCCTGCCAAGTGTCATTAAAAGGTCACTTTTAATGTCACTTGGAGAAAAACCAATTAATAATATTCAAGATATAAAATAATTTGACCTCTAGTGGTATTACTAGTGAAAAAGTATTTATCCCATCGGGAAATAAGTTTTGAATCATGTACTATGTTCCATCCATCCATACAGACATACAGCCGACAATAAAAATATGGTGAAGTAATAAAATTGCTTCAATTTCGATTTAGTGTTTGTTATAACTAGACAAAGAGAAGCAAAATAGTCATAGATGAATATTTAAGTAGGGTTAACATTAGAATCCAAAACTAACAGTTGTTGGAAATGTTAGAAAGTAGTTTGGTGACTCAAACTCTCCATGGGATGTTAATAATTCACAACTTCTTAACTGTAAAGTGTGTGTTGTGTCGTGATGTACGCGATTTCTATGTAACATAATTTTCAGCTTTCCTATCTTCTTGGGGAATAACTGTATTCTAGAGAATTTTAGATAATTCGGAAATAACTATTAATGGACTGTTTAACTTTGGTCGCAATATTTATTCAGGAAAGTTGGATAACTAATAAATTTATCGTGGGCATACACGACTTTCAATTTAATTAATAAACTTATATAAATAAATATGTGCTGTGCTGTTGGATAGTTTAATCCATATGTATTCATTTATTTATAAACTTTTAATGCACACAAATAATGATGGAATATTCAATTAATAAAATAGGAACTTATTTGTTTTTGGTTTGTTCAATATATTGATCGTTGGCAGTCGTCGAAGTTAATATTTTCGTGAAGTTTAATACAAAAGTTCCAAAATTTGTGTTATTCGTGGAATATCGGGGATATTTAATAACTGTTAGTTCGGGGGGAATGTATCGTTGAGAAAAACCACTCAGAAAGAGAAAACAAACTAATTTAAATGTCGGCAACAGACGTTTTTATTCTGCTAAAGCTTACTGACTGATTCCTAGAACTCATCTTTTGAAAATGAATTTTTCTTTATATCTCCAATTGCGATAAAAATTGAAAACTTTCTGCTTGTACTTGCAAGGAGATTTTAACTGAAATTTCAATGTACCACTTTTTCAACTAATTAAAAAGTGAATAATAATCATTCTTGCAACTCGAAATTTGTGAAGCATTTTTTGGGTTTATTCCATCACTGATATTAAAGGATTAATAAAGTTTATCCACAACTGTCATGTAACGGATACGATTTGACACTATTTTCAATGTTATAATGACGTATATTACCGCACTAGTGCGTTTTTGAATATCTACATTACCACACTAGTGCGATAATAATAATCTAGAAAAATATTAATACTAGAATTAAATATTTAAAAAAACATTGGAAGCAGCATTTTCAATTTCCGGAAGGAGATTGTCTTCGCTTGAACAAATTTTTCAAAATTCTGCTATAATTTTGAATAAAATTTTTCAATAATTATTCAATGTCCCTGGTGTGAGCCTCATCATATAAATATCAAATAATAGTAATTAATTTGTTGATAAATATTCAATAATAAATGTTTCTCAATGTTAACATTTAAATCTTTTCCGAAAGCTAGTAGAAAAAACTGTCACTTTCCGCACTAGTTAGGTAATAGTTATTTACGTAATTAGTGGGATATGGACATTATTAACGCACGCATGTGAAGTTTGCAAGACGAGGCCGTAGGCCGAGTCGTGTAATCACATAAGTGCGTTAATAATTCCTATCACACGTATTACGGACAAAATTTTATCTACAACTGTTTATTAGTATTATCAACAGTACCTATATTATAAAATTTTAAAAAATTCCAATCCAACGTATTTTTAATAATATTGACTGCAAACATAAGGTACTGTGTATCATATTTTGTGACCATATCATCAAAGACAAACAAGGATGAGGAAATAAAATAAATTAGTTATGTCATCAAATTTTCAAATATGAATGAACAAAAATCTATAAAAATGAGTTCAAGCGAAGACAATCTCCTTTCGGAAATTGAAAATGCAGCTTCCAGTGTTATTTTAAATATTTAATTCTGGTAGTAATATGTTTTAGATTCTCATTACCGCACTAGTGCGGTAATGTAATCAAAAACGCAGTGCGGTAATATATGTCATTATGACACTAAAAATAGTGTCAAATCGTACTCGTTACATGACAGTTGTAGATAAACTACTATTTCCTACGATCAAAGTGAGCTTTTGCACACTCAAATCTAACTACAAAGTTGATGTTTTTCGCGAGCTGTCATAATTTGACAATATGACATTATTATTGGCAGCATATTGCAATTTTATTAATTTTTTTTAGGCATAATCCTCTCTACTGCTCATGATTAATATTAATAATAAATTGGCAATTTGATTCTGTAAATTGATCGCTTATGCTATTAACTTTTTTAGTTCAATAAGAACAGTTGGTGAATATATTACTGCTTCGATTTCTTGTGTCTAGAGACTGGCTATGACAAAATTGTTGTTGAAATAAGTAGCCCCATATGCATTTTCCTTGCCATTTTGCTAGACATGTTTCTACGCATTTCCGTTGATTCTGCTAAACACCCTTCAGCAACGGCTGTCGATTTCTAAGCTCCCAATTTTTTTTATACTGGTAATACCCTCTCCACTATCTGCCAATATGGTAGCCGAAGACCGCCGACAACTGTGGCCCGTAAATAATTCGGGGTGACGCGTTCCCCTAAATTTGGTATTATGAATATAGATAGAAGCAGTGACTATAACAAGGATAGAAGTTACTGTGTTACAAATTTGTATACATTCCTTGATATTTTTACTTTTCCGCACTAGTGGCGGGTGAAAATTACGAATCATGATCATTAGAGACGTGCGGTTGAGTAGAGCAGTTTGTGAATTTTGTTTGGTACAGTATCGAAAGGCAGAGGTAAAAAGTTACTATAATACACTACAAGAGCAGAAAGTTGAAGATTCCTGCACTGTGCTTCGTCTCGGGCATCAGGGTCCGCAGTTCAGGGCTCTTAAACTTTCTGCCCGTGTGGTGTATACTATTTTTCTTTATTTTCATCCAAAAGTACGAATTTTTTACTTCTGTTGGGAGGTAGAAAGTCTTTCCTAACAAAAGCAGCAAGAACGTACTTTCGGACGTAAATAATGAAAACAGTTTTTATAAACAATATAATCAGGGATTGAAATTTCCCTTTTGATCGTTAAAAAAAACGCTTTTCGCTTTTATCCAATAATCACTGACCCGTACATGTTTTACTCTTCAATTTAAAGTTGATTAATTACCAGCAATTTGGGAAAATTTTTTTTCCAAATGATTACATCGAAATCAATTTAAAGTGCATTATCCATTCGCTCGTTTGATGAATACAGCTCAATTTAAAATGTGATATTATTTTGCAGAACATCAATCGACGTATCAAATAGAATACGTGATTATTTTTCCATGCTTATTGTTTTTTTTTTGTTGCATGTATAATAATCGAATCAAATCACATATAAATAGGAAGAATGGGGTTTTTAATTGAAAAATGTATTTGTCAATTGAAAAAAATTGTCCGTTCCACTCAACGCTTTTGTCCTTAAGAATGCTTGGTGTTTATCCAGGATCGAATACATCAAGAAGTGCGAAAATATCTCTCATTATTGCTTGGGGAATGGCAGCTTTTTCTTTCAGTATGTGCAATCTTGGAAGTTTAGGACACTTATTTATTTCACTTAAAGGTAATATTTTCCATATTCTTCCAAAATATTCACCTGTACATAAAAAGTTATTTAAGCAATAAAGGAGGTAAGTAACATTTAATAATCATTTGGTGGAAAAGTCTACAAAAAGTAATTGAGTATATAGATGAGTTTTCATCCAAAAATTAGGACGTAAAATGTCATTTTTTATAAATGAAATAATAAATACTTGTGAATGAAATACGGTGTTGGGATAAAGTATGGAACCAAGTAAATATCTTTTAAACGACAATAATGATATCCATGAAAATTTGCAGGTAAGTGCAATGGAACAAAATGCACATTTTTTTACTAATAATATACTTCCTGTTCAACAGGAAACGCCATCAACTTTCTCAATTTAAATAGGATTCTCTATATATTTCCACAGATTTTGAAAAGCTTGTTATTTTAAGCCATCCTATCAACAAATTCTTTAGTCTCTCTTCCCAAGACTCCTCCACGTATCAGTTCACATTTATCAATAATTCTTTGTCTCAATTCTTGTAAGTTTGTTGGTCGTCTAACGTCCACCTTCATTATGATCACATCATTAATAAGTCTATGAAAATGTTGAAATTTTTATTGCGAACTGCTAAGGACTTCAAGAACGTTTTGGCACTCAAGTCAATGTATTTTAAATTAGTCAGGTCATTGATGGAATACTGTTCACCATCTTACCAGATTCATGTGAACAGCTTGGAGAAAGTTCAGAATAAATTAATTTATAGGTACCTACATATTTAAAATCGGAATGCCTGTAACAATCAATACATATCTAGAGATAAGTGACTGTCTCAGTCTAGACAAACTTTCAATTCGTAGATCTCATGCTGGTATAAAATTTCTCCATAACTTACTCTGTTATATGTAGACTGCCAGCAATTACTATCCCGCATTGGTTTCCATGTTCCTTATAGGTCGACGAGAAATAATCATACTTCTGCAGCACCATTACATAGATGTAATTATGGAAGGTTTTCTGCGATAAGCATAATTTTATCCTGTGCAAACAGGTTGGATCTGGATTTTTTCAACATATCTCGGTACTTTCTTAGGCAATTCCCACGAGAGATGAAATCTTAGTGTAGGATTGGGATTGCATTATTTAATTTTAATATTGTATTGTGATTAGTATTTTTTGTTGTTACTGTTCACTGAGTTCCTTTCTATAATTGTTGTTATTTATATTAAGCTTAAATTTTATTCTACACGTTTAACCTATTTTGTCCTTGTTTTTATAAAATACTGGGTGCTGCCCGTAAATAAGTGAATAAAATCAACGTCAACGCGTGATTTTTGATAACCCCAAAGAAAAAAATCTAACGGTCTAAGATTCGGAGAACGAACAGCCATTTTATGGATCCTCTACGTCCAATCCATCAATTTGGAATATTCGTATCCAGAAAATCCCTAACCCGTCTATCATAGAAGTGTTGAAAACAAACATTTTGTGGTAATTGCCCATTCTGTTGGAGTGAAGGAATAATTTCGTTATTTAGTAGATCCAAATTTGTCACCATTCAAATTTCCCTCCGTAAAAAATGGGCCTATGAGCCTATTTTCGACAATTCCCATCCAAACATTTAACTTCTGGGTATGTGCTTCATGATTCCAATGTGGATTCTCATTTGACCAATACCTTGAGTTATGGCGTCGACACTATGTTCGTCGACACTACAGATGTACATTAGCCGTTTGCAAAATTCCAGCCGTCGCTCAAAATCATCGTCTGACAAATCTTGAACCAGCTGTACCTTATACGGATGATACTTTTCATTTTTTAATATCTTTCCTACAGAACATCGACTGATATCATGGTTTAGTTCCAAATTTGTGTTAAAAGTTTGAAGTGATTCTTTTAAATCGATTGCAATATTTTGTTTAACAATTTCGTTCGTTGCAGTCCGCGGTCTTTCAGGTTTTTGCAAACTTCCCACTATCCCAGTTGTATTAAAACGTTGTAATGCTGTAACTGTTGAGCATGATAAAGGATTTCTCTCCGGATGCAAATTATCAAAAATATAACACACTTTTTCATGAGCTCTATCACGATCACCATAACCGATCATCATTAAAATTCCAATACGCTCTTTTTCACTCAATTGAACCATTCTAAATTGTAAAATTTATTTTCGTAAATTAGAATTTGACACTTGGAGAAGAAAAGACGTACTAAACAGTATTCGTTTATAACTATGCATACAAACAACATCAATTAAAGAAGTTGATAGCATTTCCGGTTAAACCAAAAGTACATCAAATGCATTTTGTTCCATTCCACTCACCTGCAAATTTTGATGAATGTCGTTCTTCTCGTTTAAAAGATATTTACTTGGTTCTATACCTCATCCCAACTCTGAATATATGATCATTTATGGTACCTGTCAAAGTCTTCCCTATCTTCTCCATTGTCCATTTTCTCTGTTCGCACATTTTCCACACAAAATTTTGGACTCATGTTACCCTCCATTCTTACAGCTGGCAGCAGAGGAGCTGAAATGAGTGAAGACATGACCATAGCTATTGGCGGTTTGGGACTATTGGTTGTTCTGGTTTTATTTAAAATCAAAAACAAAAAATGGATTCAGTACTTGTTGAAACTCACAAATTTCAATGAATTTGGAGTTCCCGATGATTTAATGGAAGTAACAGCCAGATGTAACCTTTTTTCGAAATGTTACACCTTTTATGTATTCGGTGGAATGTGTGTAAGTTGAAAAATTTGAATTTCACAAAAAGTAGGTACTTTATTCGCTATTGGACACTATATTGCATGTTTAATAAATAATTATTCACAGCAAAGGTAGTCCAGACGTTAAAATATTAACTCCACTCGTACCTCAAGCTACATAAGACACACACTATCTAATGGTCCATTGGAACTTGCAAGACCACAAAAAAGAGTAGCATTGTGGACCAAATTAGACAGCCATTGCGCTGGGAGGAGCTTAAAGTGAAACTACTTCAGTGTTTATAGTTCGTACAATATAAAAACCGTTTTCCATGATGTCTGTCATAACTGGACAATGTTGCAAAGCACTGCAAATAGTATAAGTATCTAGTCTATGTCAAATTTAGGTTATAAAATACTGTTCTTTTTATTTGGTTATTGTTAAGTTTTAGCAATGTCCAACAATAGATATTGTTTGCGAACAAACTTCAAACACATCGATTAGGTTGAGCTCTATTTTCTTAGTGAAGGCTATTAAATGGTTTTGGTGAGGTTGATGTTGAGTCCCACTTGCATACAACAGCTGTTTGTATAATTCGATGTCACAAGGGATGGCTTCGATTTCCTCTTGGCTGAGTGAAGACAAATACCATTAGCATATCCTTGGCAGGAAACGCTTGGGTCAGTCAAATCAGTAAAACCACACAGAAGTTAGTCAATGGAGATGCTACTTCTCTCTGTTAGCTCGTCTACGTATCCGCTACTCTAATGGTGAACAGCTCCAACATCTATTTGGATGCTGTACTGTCTACACCTCTTTCATTTAATGCTTTTTTGACAACCTTATAAAGAGTATTGTCAAAAGCTCCTTTCATATTCAAAATGCGCACCTCGGATATCCTCCATCAGTTCTACCACTGCAGTCTCCGTAGATCTGTCTGCCGGTAAGCATGCTGATGCGGGTGGAGACGAAGTTTCTCCAGGATTTCCGTTCTAATATATTTTCCAATAGCTTTTTCCAACGTTTTGAGTTAGACTAGTTGGTCTGAAGGATTTTGGTTTTGTTTTGCCCAGCTCATTCGCTAAACTGGTAGGTATATAATATTTTTTCAGTTCAATCTTACTTACGGAAGAAAGCATTGTATAAAAAGTTCCATGCACAAATGAAATATTGACCGATCTTTCTAATATAATCGTGATAAATATAATTTCGTCTATTCGCGGTGCTAAAATTCGTTTTAATTATTCTACCGCCTGCGCCAATATCTCAGGGCGGAAAATCGACAAGCGGTTTTCACCGTTTCATTGCAAATTTTATCTACTTTTTGTTGGCGTATCGAAAAAATATTATAAAAAGTTAAATGGAGCTGGAAAAGTTTTTTGTTTAATGGGTGCCAATTAAGTTAGGTATGTAGTGTTGAGAAAATTAGCCGAAAGCTCATTCGTTAAATTGCCGTTAAATTTGTGATTGGTTTCACCTTTCTCAGTTTGCAGCTACAGTGTTTAATCTAAAAAATTTATTGTTTAGGAGTGGTGTGAACTGATTGCTATATTTTTTGAGTATCACAGTGGTTTGAGAGATTTTTTTTCTGGAAATTCTTCATAATAGCTTCTGGAAAAATGTAAAGAGTACAGAGCTGTTAATAAAAAAATGCTGCATATCTTATTTCATGTCTTCAATTTTTGAAAATTGTTAACCAACACTTTTTTCCTAAGATATCTATGGACCGCAAAGCAAAGGAGTGACTACAGGCCCTTCGTTTTTACATCTTGAGGATGTAGATAGACTTGCCCCTGATTGATTGATTTATTGATTGATGCAGCTCTACCGGTTAGAGACTTAAGGTCCTCGGCACCTCAGCCCTTAGGCTTTTTTGTGCACTTAGTTGTGCCGTTTATATAAAGAGACCAGTAGCCCTGATTAGTCTCCACAGTCTTTTCACTAGGTCCTCCTTGGATTCTCTAGTCCTAGGAGTCTGTATCTGTAGAGTAGGGAGGGTGTGTAGGCTCAGAGCACTTAGGCCACATGTGACCCATTGTACATCCTCTTGAGGAGCTGTTCTCTTAGGTCATCGTCCATCCTGTCCTTTATATCGGCAGGTGTAGGCCAAGACTCACTCTCTTATTGACGACTCCGGACGCTCGCATAAGACATGCCTGACAGTTTAATCTTCCTGTAGTATGGAGGTGTTTCCTTAGTTGACAGTGGCCCAATCAGAAATCGTACTGTTAAAGGTAGGTCCTAGGAGTCTTCAATGAGATAATACTTCACATTCAAACATAATGCGAGGGACTGTTTCTTCCTCTTACATGCACAAGAGACAATTCAGCTTTTTTCCCATACATGCTGATTATATACATGTGCTTCTTTGTCCCTGCTAAGGTTAAGTAATTAATTGGTCAGCTTCCCCGAAGGATTTTTGACGAGGAGTTTGCTGTGTTCCTGTTTCTGCACGTGTCTCCAGTGCGACTGAAGATCAGTATGTGTCACCGAGATATACAACCACGTGCAGCAGTTTTTAATATTCCAATTACTGGTTGAGGACCAGTGGAAACAGTTTGAGTCCCTTGCTTTTCTAGGATGTCTGTCATTTCCTGCAATAACCTTGTGCCCCGGGACCCATTTAAGAGTTACTCTGATACTGCAGAATATTACTTTCCTAGGGATTGAATAAAGGGATGAAAGTGAAAGTTATGAAGAAGTAAAAGTAGACAGAAGGATGATGAAAGTCAGAAGAAAAACATGAGAAAATCAAAATAATTTACAATCATACAACCTGCCAATTGTTATAGGGAAGTGAAGCTTGGAAATTAAACAAAAAGAATACAACTTAACAACGGAAGATTCTAAGGAAAATTTTTGGATGAGGTAACGATGGGAAAAATATTCAAAATATATATTTAGTATACAAACTTTGCTGTCAACACGTCAAATCGTCATCATCAATTATACCAAAAGAAAAGAATAAATTGATGGAAAAATTAGGCAGGACAATAGCGAGCGGTAATTCCCTGCTTGATTTTAGGTTAGGTTAGGTGTGGGTTTATAAGGCCCCCATTGCGAGTATATTGCAAGAGTATATTGTGGCTCACACGTATTCAGATCCCACCAAACAAATTCAGCTTCTCAACAAAGCCAATTATTTTATTTGGAGAATGATATTTCAGGTCGTAGGGCGAGAGAGAGAGAGACCATGCCAAACACCAGATACCTGATTCGAGCCGCGGCGGAGCAGGCTCAAATAATAAGCTCTGCTGTTTCATCATCTTACAAACGAAGATGGAAAGTCGGATCTTTCCAGTCCAAGTGTTAGCATATGATTCAGATGACAGTGGCCTGTTAAAAGGCCTGTAGGACAACGTAGGTCATGCCTGCTATAGTCTAACATTTGTTTGGAGACATTCTTCGAAAGATGTATAAAAGCCTTTGAATGAACCAATCCAGGTATATTATGCCAGATGTCTGAAGCTCTTCTTGCTGTCCAGGTATTTAGTGCTTGTTTGGCAAAACTTATTGCGATGTCAATAGTAGGTTCTTTTCCGATAGAAACACGTGCGGCACCCTCCCTTGCACCCTCGTCCTCCTTCCATATGTGTAGGAAAGTTAATAGCTACTGTTGACGTAATCATCTTTGGTCATCAAAAATAAGCAAAGCTAAGACCCCAGCTGTAGCGCTTACGTAAACATGAACGACCCCTTATCAATGGGGGTAGAAAGCCAAATTTGAATTTGGATCTTCAAAATATTGACTCTTCCAACTACTAATGTATTGCTGTAATTAAATCAATAATAAAAATTTCATTTTCAGTATTATATATTTTTAACCGTGTACGAAATGGACTGCACCAATCAAGGCGAAGTGAATAAATTTTGCGGAACTCTTTCGCAAACATGGTTACCAGTAAAAAAAGTATCGATCGTAACAATTAAAATAATTTTCGTCTCGCAAGCGATAATATGTCTTTGGGTTTGTACTGGCGCTGGGAACGTATTTTTTCTCAGCTTCGAAACTGCCGACTTAGTTGTTTGCCACATAAATCATCTGAAGAAAAATATTTCGAATGTTTTCAAGCATGACGATGAGAAAAGGAGGAAAATTGAACTGGCTTACTGCGTTAGATATCATAATCATATCTATGAGTAAGTTCTAATTAAAAATTTATTTAAATTGGTGATAAAAATTTTCCAGTTTGGGTAGAGATTTGAATGGTTTAATTAAATTTACTTTTGGACATATATCACTGACTGCAGCTATTATTATGGGAATGTTAGCTGTTCAAATTGAGCAAAGGGTAAGAAAAATATCTCAAATTTCATATTTCTGCTAAGCTTCACGTATTTGTCTTCTTTTAATGGCTGTCAAACACAAAGTAAAGAACGCAGCTCTTTCCTAACTTTTTTGAATTAGCTGACTCATCAAACTGCTCTCATACATTTTGTGGTTGAGAAATGAATGAATTAGGAACATTTTATGTTGATTCTAGACAATTTTCATTGTAAAACTCCCAAAATTTTCAATATTATCACCTTACCAGGTTATTAACAGAAATCAAGAAACAAGCCCTTCCTGGAATTACTGGAGCAATAAAGAGCACGGTATCAATGGAAGTCCTCATTGAACTTATGGTCACCGAAGAATATTCGAGAGCGAAACACTGATTCAACTGGGTCAATGCTAGAAGAACCCATATTTCACATGAGTTTTGATAGCTTGACACCGGTAAATATATTCACTGAGCGAATGAACATCATCATGTCATCTAGCTAGGGAACATGTGGTACACCCAGGTTATTCTGGAGCAATCATCTGAATCACTGATGGTTCAAAAAAAGCCATAGGATCGGGGCTTATATAAAAGGACCTAGAAAGGAAGTGACCTTTAGCTTTGGTCGATATATTACTGCGTTTAAAGCAGAGACGATTGCCTCTATTACCTGTATTGTTGAAAGCAACAGAAGAGGATATACCTGACAAAAAATTGAAATACCTACTGACGGCTAGACTCTGCTCGAAGATATTAGTAGAACAGCAATTAGGTCTGAGCTGATTACTTATACTTAGTTTTTGAGGATAGTTTCTGAAACAAGTGGTTTCTTCAGTCCTATTTCCCAGAGGAATCTTAGGATATCTGCAGGCTTCAACTCAAGCAAATGTTCCTCTTTTATTTAGTAATCTCCCAGGTACTATGCTCTAGGATTCTGGAGTGTTGTGCAGTTGGAGAGTATGTGGAAGAAGGTTGTTTCTTCCATGCCACAATATCTGCATTCTTCACCATTTTGAGCTTTTTCATGTGCTCATTCAGGCGACAATGTCCCGTTAGGATCCCTGTTAAAACTCTTAGCGCAGTTTAACGTTGACTTATGCATTTATTTGATTTTAACAGGTTGTAGTTACCCAGAAGAATCTTTGATTGTCTGAGCACTACTAGATGTTTCCAATGGTCAGATCTTCTCTTTCTTCCGGCTTCACCTATTTCTTCCAATATTACATTGGAACTGATTCCGCAAAAGGGTTCAGACCCTCAGGAAGGTACTTTTAGTTTCCCTCTTTGCTAGTTCATCTGCTATTTCATCTAATTCTATATTCCAGTGTGTCCTGGAATCCATAGTATGGTAACTATATTGTTCTCGCCAAGTTCATTGAGTTTGTCTAGACATTCCACACCATTTTGGAACTTATTACACAAGAGCTCAGTGCTTTAATGGCTGCTTGACTATCTGTCATTATGATAATCCTTTGTCATCTGTATCATCAATATTGAACTGGGCGCACTTTTTTATGGCGTGGATTTCCGCTTGAAAGATACTTGGGGCTTTTCCCAAGCTTTCGTAGTGTTTGGCTCTTGGCCCGAAAGCTCCTATCCCTATCCCTATTGCTTTTGAGGCGTCTGTGTACCATTGAATGGCATTCTTTCCAAGTCTAGTGATGGTATTTGAATCCCATTCCTTCTTGTTGCTCAATTCCGTAACGAATTTCTTCGAAAAGTTCTACTGTCTCATCATACCGTCAAAAGAAATACTTAGTTATTTCCAATAGTCTGTAGATAATGGTGGAAAACTTGTTTGAAGGTCTGGATTGATAGAAAACTGTGAAGAATTCCTCAACAGGTGGGCAAAAGACAACAAAGTGTCTCTAATATGGGTACATGTGAGAATTGCAGCAGATCAATTAGCTGAAGAAGGTTATAAGGAAGACTTCATAGGTCTTGTTTGTGGAATCACAAAAGATTGCATAGAGGTGAAATCGGGAACTGGCTAGATAAGGGATAGCGACTGAGATGGAGGTCGACACAAGGGCACCTCCATACAAAGAGTTTAATCAAGGTAGACAAGAAACTTTCAACCAAGCTATTGAATCTGGTTACCATTACAACTACTGAAAATCCCTCAAGACAAACTAGTGGCCTATTCAGAAGACGCAGAGCTTCTGAAATGGGAGTAAATAACATGGGTAATTTGCTTCATTACAGTTGTCAACATGGGTAATGATACAAATATTTCGTTCAAGTGCCTGGGATGTTGAGCACAACCCAGTCGAATAAATGCTAATAAATAAAATTGAAAATAAAACACTTATTTTTTATTATGTTCTAGTACAAACCCTTAGGTGCTATTACATATCTTGGAGGCTATACAGCTGCCCTATTTTTGCTAGCATTAGCTGGGCAAAAAGTAACAGACGAGGTAATATTCCAATATATCTTAAAGTGTGCTATATAATCTTAACGTAGCTAGAATTTCACCGACAAAATTATGAATTTAAAATAAGAAGAATTTTATATGACACATGTCATACAGAAATCCACCAAAAATATCATATTTTACGCAAGATCGTCGGAATAAGTCAATGAAAATATATGCTTTAAGGAGGGTTTACACTGATAGTGAACCACGAATATGGCTCACGCTTATAATAATTCGTGTAGTACGCTTGCTTGAAATTGTATTGTGAAGGCATCTTGTAGTGTTTACACTGGGACACTGGAGTTTTCTGTTCAGTCCTGCAAATGGCACAATTTGTGATGGAAGCTACAGTCGCAACATACGAAATAATAAAAGGCGAAATTATGAAAAATTGTATGTTGAGAAATGAAACAATGAGGACAAGAAAGAAGGGGAGATGGTGAACTATGCAGTGGATTTTAAATAGACATATCACTGGAGCCTCGGCATTAATTCAAAATGAACTTTGCTTAACATATTCAGAAGATTTTAAAAATTTATTACTGATGTCCGAGAACTATTTTAATCATCTCTTGGAACGTTTAACTAATCGCATTCAAAAATCCGACAAACATTTTTTTAACTTGTTGTATAGGTTCGAACTACGAAAGTTTTTAAATTTACAAATACATGTTTTGCAGTAAAGTTTCCTCGTAACTCCATTTTTGCAGTTACGAGCTACCAACTATCTGCAGTGACAATGCAATTCCAACTAATTTAATATTAAACACGTTTAATATCTGCAGTCGTGGCGTGGCGTGAACAGATCGTGAAATAGTACAAGGTCACGAAAATCTGTTTACACTAGTAGTGAAACAAGCATTAACTACGAAAGCGTGAGCCACGTTCGTGGTTCACTAACAGTCTCAACCAGCCTTTACTTTGCCTGACGGCGAACAGCTCATGTATTATAATTAATTTCCGTTCAAAGTCAATTAACGTTTATTTTTGTTATATTTCCGTTTGCAATATGATTTGGTATTATTTTATTTAATGGGGAAGGGTGAATGCAATGATTATTTTTTCTTTCCCTTCTTCAAATACACAATGTAAGGATTTGTTGGTAATTCTATTTATTTTTTTGGGTTTGTAAGTCACGACACGACACTCGGAAGAAATTCTCAAAAAAATAAACTTTAGACCGCCGTTAGACTCAATTTAGGCATGTAATGTAATGTTCTGCGCGCTTGCGCGAGTTATAGCATTTTTGGTGGAAAAAATTTAGAAGTAAGCTGCATAAAATTTTTTTCTAGAGCGTTTCCTTATCCGAGGTAGTATTCGAATCCGACTGGCGTAAAGGAAGTAACGAAATGAAAAAAGATTTCGCATTCATTATAAGAAGAGCACAAGATCCCATCACAATCGTCGCATTGCCTCTTGGAACCTTCAACTACTCTTTATTTATCACGGTTAGTGATATTTTACTTTAAACAACAGTCAGTCAATTTCCTGATTCCATTAGAATTCAGAAATTTCACCAAACATACGTAATAGCATAGATTAATCCAATTAGGTACACATAAGGGACGCCCTTTAACATTTCCTTGATAAATATTGTGCTGCTAGGGCACAGAATACCCTACCCATATAATGAGCTTATTTATTTAAACCGTTCAACTTTTTTGAGCTGTGTAAGCTATTTCGTCAGTATTTTTAGGCGCCGGTACTCTTAGCAAAGGGTAAGTTCACCCTAAGTCAATAGTTGGGAACTTCAGTATAAGCGACTGCATTCTGACAACCGGTTCACTGGATGGGAAGGACGCCAAGAAGCGAAATTTATTTCTGCTGTTCAATGTATCTTTCGCTTCAATATCCGTATAACTTATTGAACAAGAAGACTATGAGGATATATCGTACTTCATGTATTCCAATTCCTGGTCATAGTCGAAGTCGGCAGTACCATAACATCTGACGGCAAAACAATAGCAGCCAACCATAAAACTCGACTCCTTTGACAGCTCGTGGTTCAAATCTAAGGTTAGAAAACAGAAGTGGAACGTTTTCAACCAATTTTACAATCGGTATAAGTCAGGTTCTGCAGTTATTTGCCTTTAATTATTACAGTTTTCTGTAACAATTGTCTTCTACAAGTAAAGCATATTAACAATAGATGTGCAGATAATTAATAGTATTATATACTATCACAACGCCCTGCAAATTTGTGAAAGAACGCTAAAAACACATAAAAAGCACTAAATGATGCACAAATTCACTCGAATATACTTTAAACCGTAAGTAAGCCAGAAATTGGTCCATTTTTCATTATATTTCAGTCAAATACAGACCAAAACGCGAGAGAACGTTGAAAACACATAAAAAGCATACAAGAAGACTAAATAGTCCACAAATGAACTCGAATATACTTTAAAGCGAAAGTTAACCTGCAATTGGAACATTTTTTATCCTATTTCAGTCAAATACAGACCAAAACCCGAAAGGTAACAGAAAATACTTGTAAAGCACACAAGAAGACTAAATTATGCACAAATACACTTGTGCTGTAGAACAAAAGTTAGCTCGAAATTATCTCATTTTCCATTCTATTTCAGTCAAATCTTCACCAAATCGCGAGAAATCGTTGAAAACAGTTTAAAAGCACTCAAGAAGACTAGATAGTCCACAAATGAACTCGAATATACTTCAAAACGAAAAGTTAGCCTGCAATTGGACCATTGTTTATCCTATTTCATTAAAATACAGACCAAAACGTGAAATATCGCTAAAAACAGTTAACACAAAAAGACTAAATAAGGCACAATTACACCTGAAAGCATTTTCCAATTTATTCGTCAAATACAGACCAAACCGCTAGAGATCTTTGAAAACAGCAAATAACTTTTCCAGTGAGCAGACCGTTCACTGGAGCAATTGAACGGTCTGCGATTTCGGTGTATTTGCCCCTCATCATCAGTACAGACCCATGTCTAAAATACCTCGCTTCTCCAAGTCAGAGCCGTAAATTATCATGCTATGATGTTGTATAGGAGTAAATCATTTTATATGCAGTTTTTTTAACTAGTGTGTATGATGTATGTCAAAAGAAAGGGTGACCTTTTAAATAATATAGGGGAAATTTATGAAATCTAGTACAATGAATGAGACTTCTGCATATTTTGGAGCAAATGTCAAATGTTTTAGACGTCAGCGCTTAGCGTACGGCCGCCATCTGTACAATAACATAAGAAGTAATCGGTAGTTTTTTGTGATAAACTATAATTTTTTCATTTTGACAGAAAAATCTAAACAGATAACTCATAGTCGTGGACAAAATATAGTATTCTACTTGCATGCAACGGCTATTATCCACCAAGGAGAGCGAAGTGAACCTTCAAGAATAATAGCCATCATAATATGCTATTGAATAATATACTATTATCATTTGATATCGTGCTTTTTCACGTCTCCATTATGCATCAAAATTATATTTTAACAAAGCCAAAAATAGTATCCCATTAACCTCATATTATACTCTTTATTTTCTTATATTATTTTGATAACTGCGTAATAAAATTCAACATTCCTCAATATTGTTGAATTAATTCAAACCAAAAACCATTTAATATCTAGACATCCAAAAAAAACACATTTCCCCCTTCATAATTATCGAGTTATAAAATGAACCAACTGTATTGGTGGATAAAATTAATCACGTTGCCATTATTCAAACTTTAAATAATTACAACACCCATGAATTGGTTAAGGGTGAAAACTAGTCAATGTGGACATACAGACACTAATTCGTGTGGTTTAATTTGACAAATTTTAATGCTGTCAACATGCTGCTCACATATGATGTAGACGTAGATCGAGTTGTTGCATTAATTGAAAATGGACGGAGCAAAAATTACGTGTCAAGAATAATGGAAATTAATAGTAAGCTAGCCGCGACTTTATTTACACAGGAAATATTGGAAACGTTCGTTTCATTTAGAGAAATATTGGAAAAGTTGCAATAAAGAGCTATTCGTTTCGTTATTTTTTGGGAAGTTTAACCATTTTCAATTAAAATTAAGAGTTTGAACTAAATGTTTATCCTGTGAGAGTGAGGTCTCAAAGATGCAGTTTATCCGAGAAGGTAAATTTGGTCGCAAACTTCACTCAGTCAGTTCATACCTTCGCTGCTCTCGGTGCTATACAGTCTTCACGTAGGTATTTGTTATTTTTTGCTTCTCCTAGAATTATAAAAGCTACCATAGGTACTTATCAAACTATCCTGAATAAAAAATAAATAAATGTACTCCCTACATATTTTTATCACCTTTTCTAAGACCTTGCTCGGTGGTGGAAATAAAGCCTTCTATTTATTTTCCAAACCTCTAAATCTAGAGTGCATTTTCCAGTAATCAATTCCTATCTGTATGAGTCTTATAGAACATGTTTTAAGGATTTTGTACGTCTGTAACTGTAACACTGAAAATGCTATTTTTGTAAATTGAATTTTTTATCTTTTCAGATGTTGAAAGCTGCTTATTCCTACTTTACACTTCTTCAGCAATCAGTTTTCTAGATACAAAAAAAAAGTGATGGAATTTTGACTAATTTCCTCATGTAGAATAAATTTTTGAAATTACACAATAAATAGTTTAATGGCACATTGAATAAAAAGCATAATAAAAGTACTATAGTATTTTTGTTATTTTTTCAAATTTTCATTTCAACGTTCATAGCCGTACCGTTATCAGGAATAAGGGATTTAAAAAGTGAGTCCCAGCCTGATACTAAAAATTCAAGATAAGACAATCAATATAATAAGTATTAATATTATTTATTGCTACGTACAGAATCACAAGATCACAGCAAAGATGTATGCATACAAATTGAACAATATACTTCTCACCAACAAACAATTTAACAATAACAATTAATAAATAAAAGTAAACATATACAGTGACAGTTGTCAAATGTAGTATTTTAGGTTTGCTTAGAATGAAACAAAGATTTATTAATTTTGATCGGTTTATGGTGGTGGTAAATAAAATAGTATACAAAACTCTTCCCACCTCGGTGTGTTATACTATTATCTTGATATGAGTCGGAAAGGAGGTATTGTCACTTATAATTACTAGAGAGGTTTGTATTTTATCGGGTAAATTTGGATTGTTTAATGAGAAACTGTTGCCAAGCGTTTTTAGGTTGACAGTTTTTCGAGTTTTTATCGCGATAAAAAAGGATGCACCTTTTTTATCGATGTCAAAGTGACAATAACATTTCCAGGTATATGACATTTTAACATTGGAGTTAATTTATCAACAGTAAAAACACAAGAGCTTTTTTTTTATCGGATAAATTTCTCTTTGCAACGAAACAGTTTTGCCAATCACTAATTTTACGAGAAAAACTGACATGATAAAATCGCGACACCGAAGGTGGAGCGATTTTATCTAATGTCAGTTTTTCGAGCAGATTTAGTGATTGGCAAAACTTTGAGTTGAAGAGAAATTTATCTGGATAAAAGAAAAGCTCGAGTGTTTTTTGGCAGGATAAATTAACGACAGAATATATCGATGATCAACAACAATAATTATCTCATTGTCATTGTGTAAAAGTGACGTCTGCTTACTAGAAATTGAGGAAGAGAGGTTTTTATCGCGATAAAAAAGGATGCACCTTTTTTATCGATGTCAAAGTGACAATAACATTTCCAGGTATAGACATTTTAACATTGGAGTTAATTTATCGCTGTAAAAGTTTGAGCTAACTTTTGTCGCTGTCAAAGTGACAATTGCACTGTGGCATATGCGATTTTTTATACATGAGTTGAATTGTCATATATAATACCACGAGAGTGAAGATTTTGTCGGCAAAATTTTTCGATTGTCATGAAAGTTTGTTGCTTGGCAATTTCGCGAATGACATTTTTAACAAAACTTGGATTAAATGTCATGAGCAAAATTACCTAAAAACAAAAAACTTGAATACGACCAGAGAAAAATTTTACCTTACAAAATTTTTAATTAAGTGGTATTCGACATGACAATTTCACGAGAGAAAAACTAAAAAATCACATGTTTAAACGTTCATTGATTTGATATATTAAACGTCAAAAAATTGCCGCGTTAAGACAAAAATTGCCAGTTCAAAACCTTCAAATTTTGACAGTTATCAATTTACTCTAGTGAAATAGTCAAAAAACTTCTTTTGGACGTCATAATATGGTGGCGCGAGCGGCAAAAATACGAGGTGGCGAAAGACAAAAGCAAAAGTCTATGAAATCACCAATTGTCAAAAATCCCGTAAAACGTTTCCATGTCAAACTACGAAATATCCGTATTATACAAGTACTAACTAACTACTAATTCTTTTTAATATGTGAATGCTTGTCTCATCAAGTGAATCTCGTAATTTATGACTACCTTTGATCAAAGTTAATAACACTTTTTAACGAGGTGAGTTTTTAATATCACACCTCATAAAAAATCTCCCCTGATGGAAATAACTCTGCTTCTTTCAGAATAATTTTTAATAAGCGCTTGATTGTTCGCCAAAGGCAGACTTATACAAAGATGTAATATAACAATATACAGGGTAAACCGCAATAAAAAGAAGCAGGGTATCGTGAATATGGAACCCAATGGCGTATATAAGCAGAGAGGCATATTGAGTGTGTTCATAAAATCATTAATTGAACATTTTTATTGACGAACTACAAAGCCGAGGTGATGAAATCTAGCACGATATATCTGACGTTTGTTATATTTTTTCATATGACGCACGGATCAAACTCATGTCAAAATCTCAGCCTCACTACTCATCCGATATAACGCTACTTAACTTGAGGCAAATACAGGAATTAATGTGAAATAGCCATGTCCGTCAATGCGCGTCAATAGTACGCTCCCTCAAGCAGGTACACTGCGCGTCATATAAAACTGTTACAACAATTATAATCAAAAATAGTGCTTTTGTAGTTGTGTAAATTGATCTTTTGAAAAGTGTCAATGCTAAACCAGCTGTTAATAAATTTCTATGGCAGTGATGCCAGCTCAAAAAAAATGTTAGTAGTAATACACAAACAGTAACTATTATAGCTTAAATTTAGAAATTGTGTGACATTGTAATCAATACAAAAGTATTGCATTGTTACAGGTTCGAATATTTTTTTAATAAATTTTGATTGGTTTATTGGATGACTGACTTAAGACAAGGATCAAACTGTTGTAGGAAAAATAGGAAATGGAACACCAGTTTATAGTTTCATATTTGTGTACGAGATCCACGTAATTCAGAATTAAAACATTTCAAATGCTAGTGAACTAACAAATAGATCATAGAACATGGTAGCATGGAAGCCATGAAAGTTTACATTCTATAATTAATAACGTTTCATTATTATTTATAAGTTTACTGCAACTTTTCCATGTCTTACGGTATGAAATGGATTTTCCCTTAAGTAATCAGTTGATGCTTCGTCTTGCTCCACTATAGTTATAAATGGTCTTCTAGCTCCTCTTTTTTTGCTAACAGTTTGATTGTTATCCCACCTTTTTTTAATATTTTGACTCATGGTTTTGCTCATGGACGTATAAATAAGGATGGACCTAGCATGCTAGAATTTATTTGAAGCCAATCTAAAAGTAAACATCGCTGTTGTCACATTTCGTTTTAAATTTTGTTATATCAAGCCAAGTTTTAGTGTAAGTAGTTTGATTTAAACAACTTAATTATATAAAAATCCAAAAAGACTTTCAGCTTTAAGACTTTTTATCTGTTTTAAATGTAAAAATGTACAGCATTTAGCTACTACTATAGTGATGTCCCTAGCCTGTAATATGGTGAAACAAATGTAAACTAAGCAACACTGTTTGTTTCCCTTCTGGTGATCGTGAGAAGATGGATGCCTTTGTTTATTAATTTTTCGGTGCGTGGTTTGTTATATTTAACCCAGTGAATTTATTATAAGTGCTTGGATATTGTGATAGTGACTTTACTAACTCTACAGTGATGGTGCGACAATGTTTCGTCTGTAAAAAGCTTTATTATTTGAATTCTAACGTTATCTATGATTCCCACTCCGACTGCTAGAAAACAATAACAAAGCATCGTTTATTTGGCTTCATAGGTCTGCATGTAGTGTGTATTGCGATGCTAGGTCCATATTTATTTATACGTCCATGGTTTTGCTTCTATTAAACTCTTGGGCAAGTCGTCTAATGGACCAGTCATCCTCTATTATGGAAATTATTCGCATATTATCAAATTTACCTAAATGTTGGGCATCGTGGATAATGCGATTTGACAAATTTCACACATGTGAATGTCATTTTGATTGGTTAAGTTTGGTTTACATAGGGAAAATAAAGGTGCACCAGTTTATATGACGCGGAGTGTACGTATCGTCTTCAAACTAAAATTCTGGGACAATATTGAAAATGATAATCCCGAAATCCCCTCTAACTATTTGATCCATAAATATTTTAATCCAGTGGCAACTTTCGACATCAACTTCATATCTCAGTGTATTAATAAAGATTCATTTTTCTTTCAGGAGTCTTAGACATGAACAGTCGCCATTGGTGGTTAATTGGTACAGTCCTCCTAATAGCAGCTGTTGCAGGAGTTGGTGTTCCCATTGCATTAAAAATTAGTTCAAGTGCCTCTTTTGAAGAACGACTGGAATTCGCCACTAGGTAAGTTAAAGAATTTTTTAAATTAAATATCTCCACATCTGATAAAAATACATACTTCCATTCATAATATAATGTTCATCCATTCTAAGTCACTATTAAAATAATGATGTATCGCCGCCACTGGAAGTAACACAAACACGTCGGTTATTTCTAGGTTGCTACAGGAAGTTCCTCTTATAGATGGACATAACGATTTACCATGGAACATTAGGAAATTTCTTCACAACAAATTAAAAAACTTTAAATTTAACGAAGATTTAAGAAATATATCTCCATGGTCGAGTAGTGCATGGAGTCATACTGATCTAGTGAGACTAGAACAAGGGCATGTTGCTGCACAGGTGAGTTCCTTTTTTTATCATTCAAGTACCTACTCAAAATCCACAATAGAAATTATTTGCTAAGTTTCACACTGCCTTAATATGTATACGATAATATTCTAGGAATGTTTCACGATGTCAGAAAACGTATTAAATACTTTAACAAACCGCTAGTGATTTTAAGTCAAATATTTTCCAACTAAAACGAAATTATGTTCGATAATCTCCGTGGTAGATAGAGCGAAAACTAAAAAATAACTATCAGTGCCAATACTGAGGTCACCAAACTAGTTTAATCGTGTCACGGCCATTCTATCTTAGTTATACGTCCTAGTTCTAATTTCTGGTTGTCCGTTGTCCTACTTGGTCCTGCTCTTCCTCTTATTTATGAGATATTTCCACTTTAGCGAACATATAGCGCCATCTGTTAATCAATGGACAAACCACTATGAAGTTACTTGAAAAATAATCAAAATTTAAAGTTTTTGTGCTTACGTTCAAGAGTGAATGTATATAATCTTATACATTTTATATTGCTTTGTTATCGATTAGAGCGTTATAGTCACTGTTAGAACTTATTTTCAGGACAACAGCATAATAATTAGGAAACATTTCTGTAGATGTCGCTTAGAACTGTGTATCGATTTATTCAGTTGCCTTTTATTTTAAAACAGAGAACCTGCGCTTTCCGGTTAAGCTATTGATCGCTAGATGGCAAAACAAGTTAGGAATTAATAAATTGAATGAAATTGAATTAACTAAATGTTATTGTACTTCATACTTTAATACTATTCAAATATTCTTCAATTCCAATGAAGCTTATTCCATGCTGTATTTAATCCAAATAAGATTTAATTCCAGATAAAAATATTATTTCTGAAATCTAGTGGTGAATAGGTGAGTGCGCACGCGCACTTTTGCTAATTATACAGCTTTGTAAAACAAGCATCACATTTGTTGCTCTAAGTTATACGTTGCCAGCTTGTGAAATGTCAAAGTCCTGTAATGTATGAAACACCAATACTGTACTACATAACATTATAATAGACAGAACATTGAAAAATGAAATGGAAGGTAAAAATAAAGTGTCAAATCGTATTTTTGAAGAAGTAGTGAATGGAAATTATCCAACCCAGCTTGTGAACAAAATGAGTATGGCATATTTGGAAAAATTCGTAGTGCGTCTTGTAGAATATGCATCTGTTTGGACGGGCGCGAAAATACAATCATCAGCATCAAGAAATAATGTGACAACAAGCTGGTGGTATTTGCTCAAGGACATACTGGAGGACAAGAAACGTAATAAAAAAGACATTAAAGAATTTCGACATGATTTAAAAAAAATTGTGATATACTGTAGTGAATTTTTTCGAAACTCTAGCACTCAATGCCTCTCTCATATTCCTCATTGGCAAAATGACGAAAATTTTGATAGCATTCATGGAATTAAAAGGAAAAAAGAATATCCGTTTGAAGTGCCTCCAGTTAAGAAACGAAAAACATTGATGACATTTGGTAAAACAGATACTACAAGAGAACCTTACATTTTTTTAACTAGGTAAGAACCTGTCAGATATTCAGTTGTAGTAAATAGGTACCAGTATACAAAAAAAACTATTCTCTAGATAAAGGTTTTATGAATTAGTACTTATGAAGTTGCTTATTTTTCTAAGTATAATTCAAAATAGTCTATGTATCTAATCCACTTGGCATTTTGCATGATCACAACTTCATCCCTGTATAAACTAGGTATTGACTAGTTATTCCAATATTTGAAAAAATAAGCTAATATTTATTGGTCATCACCAAAATAAAAAACAATAAATCTATAAATCTAGCTTGAGTTATATATTGTTTTCCATAAGTACATAACATAAGTACACATTCATATACAGGAAAATATGTATTTTCAATATGCTATACATTGTACATCCTTCATTTTTCCAAAAGGGTTATCTTTATTCTGTCAGAAAGAACTTGAAAATAAGTTTTAACTACTAATTATAAGAGAATATAAAAAATACATTTTTAACTATACATAATTTCTGCAATTTTTTGAATATTAATATTATTGCAGTATTCATTGTAAATAACCAAGTAAATAACCATATGCTTAACAAACCTTTTGTAATAATATAACTATTTTTGCAGAAAAATACAAAACTGATTTCAAGATCATTAATATCTGCTTTTATCTCTACCAGTACTTGTGGCAATAATCGTGAAAGAGGACGCTGAAGCTAGTGGTTATGTTTTTATAATTTCCAATGTTTTCAATTTTCATTCAGACTAAAGTACAATCAGCTGGTAATCAGTGAATTTTTGATAAGCTGGACTTCCTCTGTGCCCACACATGTTTCTTTATTTGCAAATAATGATAAACTATCATTATTTTGTCAGACTGACTAATTTACCAATTTAAAATCTTATGCCTAGCTCCAACATTTTTGGTTCAATTTTAACTATATGCTTAAGCACTTCTTCTAGTTATTGTCAATCACCTTACCTACTCAGTACCACAGAGATTTTTCTTTCATCTTTATACTTTGTATGGCTAGAAGTTCCTTCTTTGTGATATTTTCAGGGATTTGTATTTTGTTCCCAACTTTATCATGTCCTCTTTCAAATATGCATTAGGAGTGTTTTCTGGAATGATAACTACCAGTCATGTCTAATCCTTCTGGATTGAGTATGATTATTTGTTTGAAACCTTATCCATTGACATTCATGTCTTTGGGTGGATATGAAAAGTGGAAACAATCCACCGCCCAAAACCATTTTTGCTGATAATATGTGCTATGATTAGTGTATGTCCTTTCCTGATCTCCATTTCAACTTTTCAACAAATTTTTCAAATGTATACTCATAGTCCATCCCCAATAAACAAGAATGTGACAATTTCATTACAGGCAACTGCTTTTAAAAAAGGGTACAAATGTTTTCTGGAATTTTTATGAGGTAATGAACATTTTGTAAATGCTGGATTATGTAGTTATACAGGTAAACCACAAAAACTATGTTAACTCTAACTATTTTATGGATTTCAAAGGGAAACTTTTTTTGACGAGAGATCCTGCAAAATTCTGTTGCCTTCAATATTGCATACAGTTCCACGTATGCGGAAAAGCAAAAGATTGCGTCTCATGTACACTAACCCTTAGACTCCTCTATTATTCAAGACCTGATTCATGTATAATTTTATTTTATTTATAACAGGAAATCTTTTTAATTTTATTGCATCAATAATTCCAGCATTAGTTTTAAATTAATTAAATAAAAATGTTGCTGGAAATAAATTTAACAGTACAAATTGAGGTACCTAATATTGGTTTAGTTCACAAACTTATATACTGCCATCTATATTGAATTTTTGTGATATTTTCCAGGTACTTCCCGGAATCGACGGAACCGAAACAATCTTTAACGCAAACGGAATTCCTGGGTCTATTCAATTTGGGTTTAAATAACAATGAGAAACCGAAAACATTGCTTCCAAAATTTTTCCGAACAAATCGTCTTCTAAATTGTCCGAACATACCTTTTTCCTCGGACATTGGCCAAATGATGATAAAAAAGGAAAATTGTACCGTACCAAGTTACGTTAGTGAACGAAAACTAGATCGCCTTGAATGGTATTTGAATAAAGACAGTACCACCAATACAGATTCTAACTACATAACGGCTTACGCCCCGAATAAATCCACTGCCGACCATATTTATCATTTTCCAGTGAAGCAGTTCGGACAAACACGTGGCGATGTCCAGTTAAAAACTTTCATCCACAGCCTTTGTAAACCTCTCACAGTTTTATTAACCAACGAAGATTTAAATAAATTAAAATCGGATTTCGTTAAACGTAAAGTTAAAATACATTTACCGAGATTATCGGTTAGACAACTGAGGAAGCATTCTCGCAATAATGTGATTAAAAATGAAGTTAGGCAACCTAGAGTATTGTTAGTAAATGAAAAAATTGAAAGTGCTAAACCAAAAATTTCCACGCGACTTCACTGTACCGGCCTCAAAAGAGGAAAGTCGACTGTTAGATAGATAGGTAGATAAAAAGAATCCGTTTTTTTTTAGTTAAAATGATCTGTTAATTTTTAAATTTCTCCTTTTATTGGATTATATTGTTAGTTTACTGATATACATATATACCTACTATATTGTTAGATATTTATAATTATTACAATATCATAAAGTTCAAATTTATCAACAATGTAATGTATACATTTTTATACTTATTAAACTTATTTATTTTGTTTGTTTAATTTTTTTGGTTCCTTTTATTTTTCTCTAGGAGCTGGTTGATCGTAGTAGAGGGCTCGAGATTTTTATAGTAGCTTTGTTATGGGAAGAATAGCAAATTGTAATTTTTCTTCCCTTATATTGTTAACTACGGATTTTGACACTGTTTTGAAGGACGTAAATAACAATAGAGTAGTTCAGTGTGGACAACAAAAAGTGCTTTCTTCTGACAAGAATGACAGTTAAGGTTTACTGTTTGAAACATAAGATTTTGCATGTTTTTTATCATCTATATTGTTTTATTAAAATTATGAATACACCCCCGAAGCGTGTATATCTTGAAATTTAAAATGACTTTTTAGCTGAGTACTCAACATATCGGTGGCCAATAATTCTAGGAACTCTTGGCATGTCACCATACTATGGTATCAAGTGATTATTTTTATTTCAGTTTTGGGCTGCATATGTACCATGTGATTCTCAATTTAAAGACGCTGTACAACTTACCCTGGAACAAATAGATGTCATTAGGAGATTCACTGATCATTATCAACCGAGACTGACTTTATGTACATCTTCTGAAGGTAAGGTTTTTTTTAATATATCTGTATCTCTAGAGTAGGGGAAGTTTGCGCCTGCGTATAAAGCAATTCCTAACGATTCAAAATCGGTTCCATAACGGTGTTTTATTGTATGTTGGAACGAACCTAATATTATTATGGTTATTAAATTAATGACTAAGCAAGCTTTGAATTTCGTGCGATTTTCAGTGCCCAATCCACTGCCGGAAACATTGCCGATTTTTGATTACACTTTCCACTAAATTAAATACCCTCTTTCAATCTTCGCCGAATCCCATTCACCAAGTTCTTGTAGATCTAATATTTCTCCTCCGAAGATCTTCTAACGCAGTGACCACTACATATTAAGATTTTCAAGTGAGAGATGCTCAGAGGTATTTTTCAAGGTATTTCAGGTATTTCGCAGGGATGTACCGTTTATTTCCCTTTTCCATATGATGCAAACAATTTTTGTAGAGTAACATGGACTGGCCTTAATATTGCGCTCTTTTGAAATAGATCTCAGTCGTCAGTGTTGTAACTTTGGTAGATTTAAGCATTATATCATTATCATTTATTTCATTTTATCTTTTTAATTCTTGGTATAGCATCTTGACAAAATAAAGTACATCATAGAAACATGAAACCTTCTCTTATCATTTTTATAAAACCTTTTTAAGTCACGATTTGAATTTTAATATTTCTTGTGATAATATATCAAGTCTCCCTTTTGTTACAAACAGTTTAATTCGCAGAATGCAGTTTCAGTATAAATTTTGTAGAAACAAGTTTCGATTGGAGTTTTAAAAGTAATGATTATGGAAAATCCACGCTTTTGTCATATACTTATTTTTTTTATAAATGCTACTATCCCTATACAGCATGGAAAAAAAGGCATTCTCTGACAAGACCTAAAAGTTGCCTGCTGCCTAGTGCCTATTTAATCTTGAATAAACTTATGAGCTACAAAATTCTTTTGCCTATTTGTGTGGAGTAACAACAAACTCGTTTTATTAACAACATTTCCAATATGAGCGAAAAAAAACGCGCTAGTGTGAAAGTGCACTCCACTGAATTTCATTTCTAGTTGACTATCATATCGTTGGAATGTCATAAAAAAATGAAATATTGTATTTCACATTTTACCAGAGATATGATCTACTATGAATAGACCTTGAAAAAATTTTATAACAAAGTTTTGCAGTCTTGAACTTCAAAATATTATAGATAGTCTAGTTGTCAAATTTTTTTTGTTGTGTCAGAAATTATTTAATTTTTGTTCATCTTGACAACGGTAGCTGGAACGCAACCGAAGCGTCTACATTAAAAGCATAAAAAGCATTATTGTGGTTTGATTCCCAAAAAATAAGAGTAAATATAATAATTATTTATATTTCAAAAACAATCCAGTTATTTATTGTTTCATAGTTGTATAGAATAGTAAATAGACACGTCAGATCATGAACAGTAAGAGGTCAGTTGGAGGTCATAGACTGTCACGTAAAAGGATAGTTGACATAGGGTAGATGAAGTATACAATTACATCGATAGTTTCACATCAATGTAGTTCATTGTCGATCATCTATATTCTATTTTATTTATAATATATGACAGGCTCATCAAGTTTAGACCTTCTCAGAAATAGTGTAATTACTTAAATTATATATAATAAGCCTCATCTCAGTGAATCATGTGGTTTTCATGTACAACACATCGAAATGTATGATTATTCTTTCAATCAACAGTATCCCATGCAATTATTACATCCTCTGGTTGCCTTTTAAATGTATGAATTTGATTATAAACTCTTTTAAATAAAATCTGTATTCATACATGTCCGTTTTCAAAATACAACCGACTGGCCCGGGAATCACAAGCTACCGAAAATTTTACTATCGACCAGGATATTGTATATATTACATAAACTAGTTGAAAATAACTCAAAAAACAGAAAACTGCATATATCAAAAACCAGTTTATGAATGAGTTTCCTGAATATTATGAAGCTCTTGCAAATCAATTGATATGTGACTTTTATTTCAGATATTAAAAGTGCCTATAAACGAAGGCAACTTTGCTCTTTGATAGGCGTAGAAGGAGGTCATTCGTTGGCTGGTAGTCTAGCTGTATTGAGGACACTTTATCATGTAGGTGTTAGATATTTGACCCTTACTTCCACATGCAACACACCCTGGTAAGTATAATTTTTGGACGTACCAATTGTATAGGAAAAATGTCGAAAAAGTGTCCAGCGGTAAATAGCGCAGTGAAGTGCGCATAATGTTGAGAAGTTAATCGTTGCTAGCACCTATTACGCTTTTCTGCTGAATGTGACAATCTTAGTTATTATTTATTTTTGTTATTGTTGTTATGTTAATAAGTCAATGATCCAATAAAATGTTATTGTAGAGTACAGAGTACTAAGCACTGTGCTGTTTTAAAGGTTTCTTTAATAATTATGAAAAATAATTAAAAAATTTAACATAAACTATGTTTTATTGATTAAAAGTAGATCGGGGAATAATATGTAATGAAAAGTTTTCACGTCGCTGAACAAAATCTTGATTCGTCAAGTAAAAATATCTTTTATGTGTGAGATATTTTTTTAATGAATAATCTATAGGCAGAGCTTACTTCAAAAGATTTGTTTTGTTCAAAAATATATAAATACCACTTTTTAAAATCTCGATATACATTGTGAAGCAATTAAATTTGGAACACCCTTTACTGAAAATACACAGAAAAGTGTCTGAAGTTCATCAAATTTGCGTTCAGTCAGTCTTTTTGATTTGGTTTCAATATTTCCTATGGTTTCGCTTTATTGATAATTTTTTTCTTCAATTTTAGGGCTGATTGCTCTCATGCAGATTTACCTGGGAAAAAACCGGAACATGGTGGACTCACAAATTTTGGAAAGGTGAATATAATTTTCGAAAATAAAACGCCACTACCTTTCACAAAAATATAGGGTGTCCCGTAAATAAATATTGTTAATTAGAGGCATGATGATAGATCGTTTAGGAATATTGAAAATTCCCAAATGCAACTTTTCTTTAACAGGAGATACAGGCAGTTAAAAGGTTTAGAAGAAATACACATTTTATTTCATAACTTCTCGGGGGATGGAAGTAGAAATATAAAATTTTTTTTGTGGGGTATTGTCTCTTCAAAACACATCGACAGTAATAATTATGTCAAATTTCAATAAGCCAGTGACAAGGTACGATGATTTCGTAAACTTTTATGGTACTGTATTTTTCAAACTCACTGTATTGAGAGCTAAGACTTTTGTATGCAATTCTTCAATCAAAGTGTTCTATCGAGTTTAACAAAGAGTACCTTTCATATAGAAAATTTAATAAAAAATTGCAGACAAAAGTCTTAAGCTCCCAATACAAGGTGTTTCAAAAATATGGTACAATCAAAGTTCACGAGCCCCTCGTAACACGCCACTGGCTTATTAGAATTTGACATAATCAATACTGTCGATGTGTTTTGAAGTGACAATAACCTACAAAAAATTTTAAATTTCTACTTCCATCCTCCGAGAAGTTATGAAATAAAATGTGTATTTCTTCTGCACCTTTTAACAACCTGTATCTCACAAGCTGCATTCATGGGCCACCCGAATGTAATGTGGCTAAAGCTCTCCATATATTTCAAACCACAATATACTGACCATTTGGCTCCGCCTGATAAAACTTTGGCTTCACTGAACTTGTGATATTGTTAAACCCTGTATGTAAAATGCAAAGCATCCAATAATAGAACTAAAAATTCTTCAAACTACAATACACTGTCCTATTTTTTTTTCAGAGTGTTGTAAAGGAAATGAATCGACTTGGAATGATAGTTGACCTTTCTCACGTGTCTGTTAATACTATGAGAGATGCATTAGAAGTGTCCAAGGCCCCTGTTATATTCAGTCACTCATCAGCACATGCATTGTGTAATTCAACCCGAAATGTCCCCGACGACACTTTGAGGAAGTTGGCTCTAAACAAAGGAGTCATCATGGTTAATTTCTATTCACTTTTTTTGACTTGCAAAGAAGTGTCTAGTATATCAGATGCTGTTGGTAAGTCTTTAATTGGTTTTTCAGGACACAATGTATTTTTTTAATTTTATTTGTTCGTAGCTCATATAAATCATATACGGGATATAGCTGGAGTAGATTGTGTTGGAATTGGAGCTGGATATGATGGGATTAACTAGTGAGTATATATAGGTACTCATGAAATGTCACCAAAATGTTGAATAAATTGCCAATACTGCTTATCATAAAAGGTTAATCCAGGCGGATATGTTTATTACATTTTGATATATTTCATATTCTCAACATGTCTTTTAATTTCAGCGTTCCCCAGGGACTAGAAGACGTCTCTGCTTATCCCACGCTCTTCGCCGAGTTAATTGGAACCGGAAAATGGACCGTTGATGATCTGAAAAAACTAGCAGGCTTGAATTTTCTTAGAGTATTCCAAGCGGCTGAGAAAATCCGGGACGATTTCAAAAAAGCGAATGTACCACCTTACGAAGACGTCATGCCAAAACCGAAAGATATTAATAACTGTTCATCGCAGAGTAACTAATCGCGTTCAATATAACGTTTATAATAATTTTGAATGTGCGAATATTTTCAGTGCTAAAAATCGACTTTAAACGTTTTAGTGAATCTAGACAATTATACAACTCGAACTGAAGTTTTGATATTAATATAGTATTTTTACATTGTATAGACGTACCTTCTTTGTGTTCTATGTTATTTTTTTATTATAATTATCAAACTCCAAAAAAAAAATGTTTTTTCTTGGTCCGCCAGGTAGCAGATATTTGGCTTTTGGAACGAAAGTATAAGTAGTATAGACTATTTTCCTAGATTTGCTTTTCGCCCAAAACTTTTTTAGATTTGATTGTAGAAAAAAAATTGTAGGCACTTTTATACCCTATAAGATGACGAAGCAATATTGAAAAACAAATCATTTTCAACCCTAAATTTTTGAAAAATTGAAAAAAAAAATTGCCAAATGGTTTTTCGAGCGACAAGCATAGTTAGAATAGCAATAACGACTTCATAATGTATGAAAATATAGTAGTTCGCCACCTGAAATCGTTGGTGTTTTCAGATTTCGAAAATTCAAAATGGTGATCCTACAATATTTCAATATATTGTTTTTGTCAATCTTGTCTAATTTCATAAACATTTAACGCTATCGATAGGCGATTCACTTCAATCCATAGATAATCAGTTGTAGTTTTATTAACCAATACAAAATTTTTTTATTAGTTTTACCGAAAAAAATACATATTTTTTAACATTTTGCCAAATAGTTTGAAAAATTATCACGCCGAATACATTCGTGGTATTAATTTCTATTAGCACTCGTCTTTGTTGCCATTAAGAAATCCCTATAGTAACAAAGAGTCGTGCTTCTAGTTCAAGTTATCATAAAATGTACCACCGCTTGTGCATAATTACTGCTAATAATCCATAAAATACTGAGAAATGCAAATATTAATCCAAGCGGCGACAGCCTTGAAGGGTGGTTAATCAGAATAAGTCCTTATTATTGACGCCCCCAACAAACTTTAAGTGCCCCTTACAAATGTATGCCGAAATACATAAATTTATCAATTCTTTTAACCTTCTTCAAGATTATTAAATAAAAATAGGTAGCACCTTCTGAAAAATCGAAATTTCTGTTTTGTATCACCTTCAATTATATAATTATATAGAGATTTCATTTATAAAAGGCAGAAGCAAAAAATTAATCAAAATAGTATTCCTTTTTTTAAATTTTTATTGATTCACTCGTTGTCTTATAACTTTTAAGCAGACAGGAGATTTAAATTAGAAAATAGTCCTGAAACAGATAAAAATGAATTAATAATAATAAATCTATATCAACAATCAAACAATTATTCAGATACTTGGACATTTAAGCAAAGATGCAAAGATAAACTCTATAGAAAGCGATCACTCGGTATAAAGTTACAGGCTGGCGAACTGATTTTGGCAGTCGGAAGCTTGGCAACATCCGATTCACCGTATGCAAGCAGGCAGAATTCGTAAGTCTCGTTTCGTTTAAGTTTGACTTTGTAAGCGTTTACATCGTTGTCAAGTTGTATGGCTTTCTCGCGCATAATCAACGACAACTGCCAAATTTAATTTGCCAGCCTGTACATGTTAACTCATTCGCACTTCGTACCACAGTCTTGAAGATGAATATATCAAAAAAAAACTCTTAGCAGTGGTAGCTTAGCAATCAGCTTGACAGTACTTGAAAAATTGGAAAATTATAATATCATGATGGGCGATATCAGATTCATTAATTAATTTGAAACATTAATGCTGTATTAGCATTTTCTTAAAATCATTTTAACTTCCTGAAAGTCAATTTTGCTGGAATTATTTTTTGGTTTTCTTTCTTCAGTTTTTGATATTTTTTAATTAGTGAATACGCATGAAAATATTTCTAGAATACATGATTGTTTTAGAACAAACATTTTTCAAAAGTCTTTGTAATTTTTGGATCAGAAATATCTCTAAAACCTTGTCCTGATTATCACATTACAATTTTCGCCACTTAGTTTACTCACGTCTGGTGCTTCTTTATAATAACATTTATGTGTAAGCCAAGCGTTTTCGCAAGGAGATTTTCCAGCTGGAAAAAAAAGAAAAGTTAAACAAAACCTACTTTATTAAGTCCAACTCATTTTATATGCCAAGAAAACATACACTAACATTTTCTTCAAGCGTCCATAAACGTTAATCTCACGGTGTATCAGTGAAAAGTCATTTGGTACCAAATCAGGTGAATTCTCTCAGATCACCTGACTATAACTTGTATGGTTATTCTAATATTCTGGATTCTATCGGGAAAACCTTATGGGGAAAACAATTTGCTTGAGATTTAACGTACCTATATCAACCCATACAAACTATATACTAAAATTTAACACAATGTGATTGTGGATACGTACTCTGAGTACCACATTTTTTCACAATTGGAGCAGCCTTGTCCCGATATTCTTCTGGTAGTACTGCTATAGTTGCCTCCACATCAATTAGCCCATCGTCATCAATCTACAATGTGATGAAATTTATGTTATTATACACAAATAATTGAGAAAAAAAAATACAAAACCTTGAAGGGATGCATATTTCAATACAATTTTGTAACTAATGATATCAGTTAATTGGAGAATATTACAAAAAATGAATAGTAATAATCAATATTATAAAAATACATAATATAAAGGAAATTTTGTGCATTAATTTCTTAAAAACACCTAAAAGAAGAAGTATTTATGTATATGTACTGAAATAATATTAATCTAATTCAAAAACTCACACAAGCCATTTGGGCCATCAAACATTTGATGTAACATTTAAAGTCTTCTTTGTCTGCAAAGACTCCTTTTCTAGCGTTATTAATGTCATCTGCAAAATAATAAATTCATATGTACATATATTTATTTAATTGAAAAGTATAGTTCTTTTCAATATCTAAGAAACTCACTTAACTTGACTTGACTTAGGCTTGAGATGCAATAAAACCATAAAACTTTTTCGGATTTACCATGCAAAGCCGCACTATACCTGATGAAAAGAAACTAAATAAAATACCCATAATAAGAATGGCCCAAGAGTCTTATATTTTTTTTAAATAAGGCTAATACTTTTATGGCTTTATTGCATGTCACTATCCCATCTTAGGTCAGGCCAGTTTCTTAGATATTAAAAAAAAACTATACTTATTTGGTTATAAACTTGAAGTAAATATTTAACCCCATGAAATCGTATGAATATGAAAATCGTTACCGCAACGACAAGTGACACAACAGACACTTTATTCTGCTTGGCAAGAAAGTAACAATGAATAACGTCATCGTAATTGAGCCATGTGTGAACTAGCTTACCTTCAGCTGCTCCAGTTTCTTCTAAACACGTTGTATGCAACATATTAGCAAGCTCTTGCATTTCCTCGCTTAATCCCTGGAATATTTCAAAATATTACTAATTTATTATTATGGTGAAAGTAATTTGAGCTTTTTCAGGCGACAATATCCCGTTAGGATCCCTGTTAAAACTCTTAGCGCAGTTTTACTTTGACTTATGCAATAATTTGATCTTAACAGGTTGTAGTCACCCAGAAGAATTTTTGCTTGTATAAGTCCTACTAGATGTTTCTTCACCTATTTCTGCCAATATTACATTGGGACTGATTCCGCAAAAGGCTTCAGGCCCTCAGAAATGTATTTCAGTCCCCCTCGTTGCTAGTTCATCTGCTACTCCATTTCGTTCTATTTCAGTGTGTCCTGGAATCCATAGTAAGGTAACTATATTGTTTTCGCCTAGTTCATTGAGTTTGTCTAGGCATTCTCACACCATTTTAGAACTGATTACACAAAGCTCAGTGCTTTAATGGCTGCTTAACTATCCGACATCATAATAATTCTTTGTCTTCTGTATTCTTTATCAATATTGAACTGGGCGCACTTCCTTATGGCGTGGATTCTCGTAATGGTATTTGAATTTTATTCCTTTTTATTGCTAAATTCTTCGAAAATTTATTCTTTTCAATCATACCGCACCATCATAATGCACTAATAAAATAAGTTTACGTCCAATTACTGCATGACAATATTTAATAGCTTCAATAACTCTTTATTGACTGGTGTTTTCAATAAAAAAATATAACAGAATGGAAAGAGGAACAGCTAAAAATAAACTATCTGTACATCGTTCTGTAGTTTCGAGCACAGTTGTTCTAAGAGGTTTATTTAAAAGGAAGTTTGATCACGCCCAATACCTGCCAGGTTAAAACAGAAACTTCAAGCAAATTCCTAACAAACATAAGAGTTTTTTTAATGCAAAAACTTACCGTAACTGTATTAACAATCCAAAATAATCCTACACAATAAAGGTGTAGAGGCTTTACCATCGTAATTAATGTTTTTCGATCACAGATCGAAGCATAACTATGTTGTTGTTTCCTGTAAATACTCAATTTATAACTTGTCGGTAACATTCAATTACTGACAAACTTATAATTATTTTTTAATAAAGAAATATTTTCATTCTGATATTATATGTGTTGGTTTCATATATAGATTTCTTGGTGAAAACTTAAAATAATATATGAGTAAGTAAGTTGAAAACGAGTTTCCCGGCTAACCAGATCGGATTTTCTACTGACCCATATTGGCAATTATTGCGATTTACGATCCCTTTATTATGGAAACGAGCGTCATCACTCCATAAGACTCTACTTAAAAAGTCAGGAGTGTCTTGAATTATATTTTGGATTATTGTAATGGTTGTTGGTCTTTGGTCCAAATCAGAAGGTCGCAATTCATCAACCAAACACAGTTTAAATGGCTGGTAATGGTGGTTTTTCAAAATCCCATGAATTGTAGCTAGAGACTCACCAGATACTTAGCAATGGACCTTATAGTTACCTTATACTAGGAAGCAGGGCCACATATAACAGCGAATCTCAACTGGTACACTGACGGCTCTAAAACAGAGTCTGAAGTAGGAGCCGGAATATCTCTGCACTGCTTTACTGTAATGCTACTGTCTTTCAAGCAAAGGTAATGGCAGGGGTGGATAGCCAGTCATCCACTCCAACAGCCAAGCAACGTTAAAGGCGATACACTTATATTAGATATAACGTCAAATCTGGTGTAGGAGTTTCGCAAGGCCCTCAACTGACTTGGTAGTAATAATAGAGTGATTCTAGCCTGAGTACCAGGTCACCAAGAAATGAAAAAGCGGTTGAATTAGCCAGAACCTTCCTGTGTAATTGCTAAATACCTAACTAAGCAGAGCATCCACAGAACAAAGACACGCTGAATTATTCCTTAAAAGCCATCCGGCCAAACTGTCAGCCGACCTGATATGTCAAAATAGAGAAACGACAAGGTTGATGGTGAGAATTCTGAACATTGTAGGCTGTGGAAACATCTACACATAATTGGCCTAGTAGATGACAGCCTATGCAGGTTCTGCCACTCTGTGAGTGCGAAGGACTAGAAGGGTGCGGTTTCACATACTCGGAAAAGAAAAACCGAGGGCAGAGAGCTACGCAAAGGAGACGGTATCCAGGCTTATGAGTCTAAAAAAAGATTAAAGCTAGATATCGAGCTCTAAATATAGGGAGGGGCACAATAGATCTGCAAAGATCGCAGTGGGATGGGACAAAGATCCCCTCTAATTCTAATTCTTCTAAATTATAACTATGGAGTGAAACCAGGAGGTTTGGTGTAATTAGTGCTCTAGATTTTCATCAGGCATGTTGAAAATATAGTCCAGATTAACGCTTACAACTATTTTATTCACTTACTAACCAAAGAAATAAACATTATTCAAATTAATTTGTAAAATACATTTTTAATAATACCACATATTGTGCTTAAACTCATAAACTGCTATGGAATATTCCTCCTTTTTCTACGGTAAGAAGAATACCTGCAATTGAATGAAATGAATTAGTTGACATTTACATATGCTTGGTAGCTAACAGTAACTTAACAACTAGGTCTAAACTGGTAAAAAACTGCAGAGAATCACTTAACAAGCTGACAAGGAACAACAAAGCGTCTCTAATCTGTGAATATTTACAACAAAATATTCCGAAAGTGTCCTAGTTGCATATTAAAATTCTGTATTTTTAGAAAAATTTTCGGTAGTAGAGAAAACATTGAGTATGGGAAAATTCGTTTGTAAAGACCTTTTTTCGTTTAACTTTAAAAAAGGCTACTTTACAAACTTTTTACATAAATAACTATATTTTTAGACTATACAATGTCTTAGTTTTGTCCCTAAGGCACTTTTTCAAATATACAACTATTTGTTAAGAATTTATTGAATGTATGAAAAAGCTTCGCTCCTGTCTTTTTTTCCATTAGTCCCGGGACACCCTGTATACGCTTCTAATCCGAAAGCTGTAAACGTAAACTGACTGACCGTCTCTATCTCATCTAACAATATTTCTATTTTTAGAAAAGGGATCTACTAAAGTGCACCTTCCAGACACGTTTTTTTTATGATAGCACTTTTGTGGCTTATTTTTACTACGCTGATAATAAATCTTGTTTGTTCTCTTTTGTTTGGTGAGATTATTCTCGTTTTGAAGTTTCGTGGTTTAGAAATTGAAAATAATAATTCACCGCTGTTTTTAAATAATCTTATCGACATCCAAGGATATGAAACATCACTTATCGCAAAGTAATAACAATGTTATCATAGACCAAATGATTAAAAAGAATAATACTGTGGGAACCTTTTCAAGAAAAACCGAACGAAAATAAAATACCCTTAATATTGGATGATCTAGGTAAGTGGATAAGGTTGACATTGTGTATTCTGGTCCCCTACCTAACATTTCAAAACGAGTCGTCCAAAACGCAGCCGATGCCTATCCTGTAACTTGCCGTTATGCAAAGATATTTTTTTCAGATTATAAAATTAAACAATTTCAATTTGTATACTGTATAAATTGAAAATGTCTCATTATACATCCATTCGTTTGATAAAGCTATAGCTATACTGTATTAGCGAAACGCGGCACAACTTCAAGTTTAAATATTATGTAGATTTTAACAAATTAAAATTGTTTTGTTTTATAATTTAGTATGGATTTACATCAAGTGAAAGCCTCATCTATTCAATATTTTTTCTGAGCTAGATTCAGTAATAATTTCGTTACTTGCTGGTATAATTTTTGACGTCTGATGCTTTTTTGTTAAGTTGGGCGAGGATTTAACTTCACTTCATAAATTATTAATCGTTAGATTCTGATGACCAATTCAAGTAACATCCACCCACAGATTGTTGAAAACTTCCATGAGGAAAAAAATTAATTGTTGTAAAAAACCTAACTATGGGATTTGTTCTAGTATTTCGATTGTTTCAATTGCTGTTGTGATACTATTATAAATAAACTTGTTTTGAAGTTGTGTTAGCAAAAACATACTCACTCTTTTGTCAGTTGCATAGTAACACTTGAAAGTATTGTAGATTGCATCGCAAAGATCAGCTCCACCTAGAATGCAAAAAAAGTAAGAAAAAGTAAGTACCTACTCTTCATCAATTTCAATACTTAATAGAGATAATGCAACAATTTTTTGTCGAAAATAATAGTAATTAATTAAAGAATTTTGATACAAAATTGATTGTAAATTATTAATAAATCATAACCATGATGACGCATGACCAAGTCTAAGACTGAGTAAGCAAGAATAAGACCGGGCGATTTGAGCAGGACCAATACCAAGACTATCCGATTCTTGGTATTGGTCTTGCTTTGCTCATCACTAATAAATAGAATTCAACTCACTTTGTGTTCCACATGTTTTTAATACTGGAGGAGCAAAACTTTGCATTTCTTCAGGTAATATAGCAATAGCACCATCGATATCAATTTGTCCTTCATCACTTATCTAAAATTAATTAAATTTTATATAAAAAAAACGCGCTCAAGAGAGCTTTTTCAATTGTAATTTATGTGATCCCTAATTATTATTTCATGTTGATTACAAATTCAAAGTATGGTTTTGTATGAAGAAGTGTCACGCTCAGTACTACCCAAAAACCACAAAATAGTTATTTGTGTACCAAGGCCGTAATGTTGATCTTTTTTGGCCGAATCTGAAATTTGCGGCCGAGGCGTAGCCGAGGCCAAGCAAATTTCAGGTGAGGCCAAAAATATCATACGGCCGAGGTGCACACAAAATTTTTTAAGCGAGTGTCTCATCAAATAGGTAACAACTTTTTTTTACAATTTTGTTTCTAAACAGAGACGAAACTGGAAGATTAGATTCAAATTTTTATTAACCAAATGAAAAGTGTATTATTAAGTAACAAAGATGTGTACAGAATTACTTACAGTAAGTATGATAAACAGAAGTTGGGTCATAACGAAGTTAATAAATTAGGGCATTATTTGCTATTAATTGTTATGTTAAATGTACATTTACTACATTTTGAAAATGTAATACCACTTTTAGACATGACATTGTTAACAAACATTTCATTTTCTTGATTTTCCGTAACAATGGTTCTTGCTGGAAAGCTGCTTACTGAAGTACCATCTAATTCAATTTCAAAATAATTCAAACATGCAAATTAAGTGTGTCTAGTAGGCCGCCTTCATAATTTGACAATCTTAATATCGGACGTGGAAATAACTCAAATAAGCAAATTAAATGTTTCTAGTAGGTTGCCCTCATAATGACTTTGTTTGCAAAAGCGGCCGTAAAGTAAAAAAGCGGCCGTAAAGTAAAAAAGCGGCCGTAAAGTAAAAAAGCGGCCAAAAAAGATACACTTTAGGGACGTTAATAGATCCGTAAAACTTCATTTTTTGTGACACTCGCTTAAAAAACATTTTTTCTTTAAAATCAATTATTATTATGAATAGTTTCTCAGACGGAAGATTTCGATTTTATTAAATAGCATTGATAGATCTCACATATTACTGCCGTATAATTAATAAAAACCAGAAGGGTTAGCCTTTTGATTAAGCTTTTTTTTAAGGAGCCGTCCCTTTGCCGGCACAACCTCTGCCTCAAATCCTATTGTGGATCCTTCTAGTGTTCTGACTACAGCCTATTCAGCCAATCCATTCCCTGTATTATCTCATACAGGTTATAAGGGTCTTCTGGAGTCATTTGGGGTCTACCATACAGTTTCTGCCTCCTGTGGTCCTGCGTCTCACAGTTTAATATATGCAGAGCTGTTTCAGTGTCCTTTTTGCATCTTCTGCATGTAAGTTCTCCGTTATACAGCCCTATTTTGTTCAGGTGCTTCTTTGTGGGAAAGCGTCCCGTAAATAGCACCAGTATGGTGCGTAGTTTGTTCCTGCTCGTTGAGAGCAGTTCTTTCGCTACATTTTCTGATGGTTCTTTTATGAATTTCTTTCCATGTGTTTGTCTGGGCGTAATCTCCAAGTGTTTATAGTGTTGTTCTTATACCCTCCCTTTTAACCATGACCTAGTGAGTATCTGGGAATGCCCACAGCTGGTTTGGGTCCGTTTATTAGGGTTGACAATCCTGTATGTCTCAGGATTGACGCTTTTTGTGCTTGGGTAACGGTATGGTGATCCTAGTACCATATTTTATATACTCTCAACTGCAGTTATCATCTTTCTAGTGCGTTATTTCCTCTTTAATCTGTATTTTGTATTTTTAGATACATTTAAAACAAAGATATATTATTTAAAAAAAAAAAAAAAAAAAGTGGAAGTGAATAGGATGTATGTCTATTAAAGAGTTAACTCACCACACCCACTTCATCGAAAATGCATTTCATGTAACACTTCAATTTTGGATCATCCGCAATGTTGCCAGCTAGTGCGTTAGATAATGTCTCTACAAATTAAAATATGAGATTATTTTGAATTTAACGGAAAAAAAGCTCAATTGCAGCATTGCTACTGTTATCTATTGATAAACTAATGTTTAATTTCAAGCTGGAGTCATTTAGTTTTCCTTTGACAGCGATTGAAAACAGACACACTCTATTTCTGAAAAATACTATTTTTCTCCCACTTCACCGAACACCAAAAATAGGGCGGACAGTATTGGGTGAAATACACGAGTGTGGAGAATCACTTTCGCAAGGGTAATGTACAGTATTTTCCTACCACGTGTTAATCATGTGGTAATTTCACCAGATAGGTAGTGTGTAATCAAAGTCAACATAGTCTATTTCAAAAAGTAACAATTATTAATATTAGGGACAAACATTCAAGTAGGTATAAGTAGGTTATTGTTATCATTAATCGGTTGCATTACGCTCCTTTGTGGAAAGTATTCTGCACGCTTGTTGATATCAGCCACTTTCCGTGGGACTGTACACTGTTACTTTCCTATATGGTCGTTGAGAAAATTCATTTTTCTACATTCATGCAAAAAACAACAGTTTTGTGAAACACATTTAATGGAAAAAGTGGTTCTTTTTTTGTTGCACTCATCTGTCATTCTTGTGTCAGTTTTGTGATGATTTATGACAAACATAAATATTTAAATAAAATAAAAATCCAGAGCAAGTGTCTGATTCTGCTCTAATACAACAATAATATAATGTATATTTTACTACTTAGTCTCAACGAGTTACAATTATTGCAAAAATCTTTAATTATTTAAAATTTAAATGGTCAAGGCGAAAACCAGCTATGATTGAGTACTGACAGGGTGGAGGCCATAAAGATACAAAAAAAGAAGAACGGTATGAGTTTGATTAGGTTAGGTTAGGTTCCCAACATATTATATTCTAATTTTCCAGTTTTTGCATCAATGTAGAAAATAGAAATATTGTATGCAACTCTTGCAAAACGTGTTTTCTGCGCTCGACGTGTTGTTCAACTCGGCTTAAAGACCTCGTTGGACAATTTCACGTCGCGTGCAAAAAATCACTCACTTCTTGCATTTGTTGCATAAATAACTATTTGCTATGATTTTTTTTCACCATCTATCACTTGATAAATTTGACGTATCACTCGAATTTTTTAAATAAACGTTAGTGTATGTCAAAATTCTTTGTTATGTATTTCTAATTTTTTGTTTATACGGTAGGTGAAAAACGGTAGTGCGTCACACATGCAGGAAATGTTTTAGCAGCCCTTAACTATTAGCTGCTGAAGCTCATTTTCTGTCTTTGTGACACAATATACTATTTTGACGCCTTTCAACTATAAGTCATCATTATTAAATATACCAATAAATGACTATCATACTACAATAATATTTGAACACATACCTTCAGCAACTCCAGTTTGAGACACACATTCTGCATGTAAGGAGTTCATTAACGCTATCTGCTCTTCAGTTAAAGCCTAAAATAAGTTTTGAAAATTTGGATATGTTAAAGTTAGCGTTTCAGTCAGCTTTTACAAAAAGTTAACAATGTTAACAGTTGTTTTGAGTGGATAGACAAACAGACGCGGCAGAGGTGTTTGTTTTATAATATGGAGTGATGATGAAACTCAAGGCGAAGATCGAAATTATCGAAGTTATCGATAGAATAATCGTTCAAAAGGATTGATTCAAGAATTAAAATGAATATTTTTCTGTTTTTAACGTGCTTCTATCATCTGAATGATTCTTTATCAATTATTGTATTCTAAGTAGGTACCTAAATCTCACACTTCTTATGCCTTCCGCCAACCGAGAGATTTTTCTTAAATTTCAGTATGTTCTGCATCTGTATCTGTAGAGTGGGGAGGGTGAGTGTAGGCCCACAGCATTTAGGCCACATGTGACTCATATTGTACATCCTCCCGAGGAGTTGTCCTCCTAGGTCATCGTCCATCCTGATCTTCCCAGAAAGGTGGACAAGTCGCTAGAAGACATCTCCTTTATATCGGCAGGTGTATAGGCATACATTAGTTTTGATATAGAAATCTACACGAGACTTCACAATCTTCTTAATTACAAATAATGCAGCCTCTACGACAAAAAAAGTCGAGCAGCTCATACGAAATGGAAGAAACCTTAGCGACAATTATTTTCGTAACCTTATCGAATCAGCAATTTGTTTAACTTCTTGATTACTACCAGCCTGTAGTAGAGTGCCATTTAAATGAAACTCAGTGCTTTAAATTAATAATATAAGTCTTGTAATAACATTAAATATTAAGTGTCGGTTCGTTGCATCATCCTGTATATGCTAGAAACGGAAATAATATAACTTTTGCGGAATTGATTTTATGTTTATTCCAAAAAAGTGACAAATTTTGTGTGCCAAACTTTAATTACATTATTTTACAATATCTACTGATAAAAAAAATTTAAGAATAGTCGACCTATTTTTCAGTATAACCCTGTATCCCAAGTTCTTTATTCCAAAATAACATACTGAAATAAAAAAAATCTGTTGGTGGCGCAAATTCATGTTCTCCATAGTTGGATTTTCAATTTCCCAATTATTGAGTTAGTATTTAAAACGCGATTTTAGCTCCCACCCTGAATGAAATTATTTTCAAACAATAATTTTTCATTTTATAATGTCCAAAAATAATACTCACGAAAACACTGGATAAGAGTGATCCCAAAATCAGTATCCTCAACATCTCGACGAACAATTTAAAAACCATTTACTAAATGATAGTTTATGCTAAAATTTTCAATTTTCATATTTAACAATCACATCCCCACCAGTATTTACATTTGATTGACAATAAATCAACCTATAATTTGAATATAAACGATATTTAGTAGCAGGATGCGTAATAAATTTCACCTTTTATTAGTTATCCATTTATTTTTCAAAGAGACACCAAGAAACAACTACTTTCATGGCTATATATGCCACGAAGGACATTGAACTACACTTTTAAATTATCCAGGACTGGTATATCTGCAAGATATAGCCAAACATTCCGGTTTGTGATTGGAAGAGACAGATAAATTATCTACCTTGTCATATGTGAAATCTGTTGATAACAGACTTCACTAAAATGATAATGATATTCATAGGAAACTGTGAATAAAGTTGATATGATAACTTTACAAGTCCGTGAGGTTTTTTGACGTTTTCTCCACTGAGATTGAAGTATTTGTGTCAAGAATTATGCGCGACAGACGGGTTGACAGTTTTTCGAGTCAAATTGCTAAAGTAAACAGTTTGGGAAGTTGAACAACACAAATTTACCCGATATCAATACAAACATCGAGTGTAATTCGGCAGGACAATTCAATGAATCGGCTCATTGTTAGTGTTTAGAAATTCAATAAATTGTTGACAAACATGTCAAGCTATTTATTATGGTAACCAGCACTGCGATAATTGATAAGCAAATGCATAAGTGAAAAAAACACAAGTGCATTTATCGCTGTAAAAGTTTCAGCTAACTTTTGCTGCTGTCAAAGTGACAATTGCACTGTGGCATATGCGATTTTTTATACATGAGTTGAATTGTCAGTAGAATACCGAATGAATGGCTAGAATAATGTATTGCTATTGGTTGAAACCATGTTGAAACCACCAAAATGTCAGATTTTGACAAGTGAAAAAAATAATCTAAATATTCTATAAGTTCAATAGCGTGCAAATTTAAAAAAATACAAAAAATAATATTACTTTTTTTTAAAGGAACACCCTGTATATTTCAACAATTCTGGAATGGTATTTTTTTCTGATTTAAAAAATATATAATATGTTACCTTGTACTGTTTTTTAGTTGAAAATCTTAGTTTTAGTAATTACTAGCTGTAAATATGAAAAAGATAATAAAAAGTAATAATTAACGATGATTGGGGGTGGGTAATTCCTAATGAATAACCCTGTACACAAAAATTTGAATTATCGTAGCAATTTATTTATGTATCCAATAAATTTATCCCATGAGTGTATACAAAAACATTTTCCTGGGAGGCGTTGCTTTTTTATGAAAAATTATATGTTCGCATTTCCATTCATAAATTATTATCGATATTAATTATGCGTTATCTACATGCAATTGATTGTGTATAATACCTATTAACTTGTTGTGATAACACAAATTATAATGTATGTCACATCAAAAATTGTCATACACCGGATTCAGTCAAGCTTGTACTACAATTTATCTATGTCAAAATCCTTGAGTAGGTTTTCTATATGATTTCCTTTTAATTGGATATAAGTATAGTAGATTAAAGGAAAGTATCAATTTCAAAATAAGTAAATATTCCATTTATACTTAAGATATAAGAAAAACTTTTGGACAGGTACAGCAAGAATACGTTATTACCTAGTACACGGACCCCTACATAAGGACATCTATTGTAGAGAAGGTAGAAATAGTACTGAGTAACCGAGTGGTTAGGTCCATTCCTGGATATCGTGGGATCATCCAACAACAGTCTGTATTCAATATTCAAAACGAAACCAGCTGAAAGTAGATAAACTATATGCTTAGAAAAATAATAATTCCTTTCTCACCAAGGGCTTTTCCAAAGAGGGTATCTTGCAATGGAGAACCTGTTGATTGCATTAGAAAATAGCGAACAGAGAATTGGACGTCATTATGGTCCAAGGAAAACTCAATGCTACGATCAGAGAGAAAACGCAGATTGACGTAAATCTGGTCTTAAATATCAGTCCCTTTATTGGACCTTTCACCTGAAGAAGGATCTTAAAAAGATGAGGACCTCTGACCTTTCAAAAGATCCATATCCAGAGGTCAGAGGAAGTTGATCTCGGATTGATTATGGACTTAAAACTCTCCTGGTACCAATAGCTAGAAAAACTCTAGATGGAACCCACAATGGCAAAGATAATTCAAAAAATAACCTCAGAAACTAATTATTATAAGTAAAGGGGCACAATAGATCTTTTGGGTCTCAGTGAATGTCATCCACAAATAAATAAATACATACATTTCGCACACTGCATGTAAATTAATAAGACTTTTGTATTTCAATCTTTGAGAAAAAGGAGCAAACTCCGTATTACTAATTCTTTTCAAATGATTAACAATTAAATACTTTTAAAACAATGATAAAATAACTAGTTGATATTTTCAATATCACTTTTAATCGTATAACCAGTACATGAACCAATATTTATTCTCAAACCAGATAATTCAAATTCATCTTAGGATATTTCCTTCTATAATAAATTGGGCATTCTACTTATTTATAATATTATTAAAAGATATATTTTGATGCTTGTAGAAAAAACATTGTTTGCATCTTGTCTCGAATAATTTTTAAACTCGATCTCGATCACCAAATTTTATTTTGTGGGGTGAAATAAAACAAAATTAAAACATTTAAATTTTATTTATCATGTTTCTCATCGGAGGCTTCTGATAAGATTCATGATTTTACGAATATATATGATTGTTTTATAATAACATAAATATCTATAAATATATCTTAACATTTTAAAAAACATTTATTAGGGTATACTAGAGAATTTTCTTACTTATAGAATTTTAAAATTATATTGTATAGAAAAACAATCCAATTTCATTTCTTAATTGGTGATATTTCTTTTTTGTTTTTTGTTTTAGCCAAATAATTGTTCCAGCTTTACAAACACTATCTCTACAGATATATCCTTTGTACACTATACAATTATATCAATAATTTTTATCATTATATTTATCTTCTACACGTCTTCTTAAAATTATTAGGTCAATATTAAGAGGTAGCTAATTTGACATTTAAATTTTTACTTAGATACAGATCATTACATAAAAATATGTAGATATTTCAAGAGCCACTTCATTAAAGAAATTCTTTTTGCTGGAATTCTAAAGCAATCCTACCTGAGTTTATATCGAGATTTATATTCATTAAAATTAAACTCACCTTGTTACAGCTATTTGTTTCCATCTAAATAACCAAGAGCATGCGCAACGGCTGGATTCCGACTATTTATAAAGACTATTTACACACATCAGTTCTGTTTTTATTAATCCGTTATTTATTCTTGCCTTTAACCTAATTAATGCTGAAATTTGACCCTTTTCGTGCTCTTCGCTATCGATTGTACCATCCCACAACTTTAGAATTGCTTATTTTATATACAGGGTGTAACAAAAAGGCAGGTCATAATGATTCATACCACATATTCTGGGGCTAAAAATAACTCGATCCAACCCAAGTTACCCTAGTACAAATGTGCGAAATAGCTGTCGAAATATTTGAAAAAATCAATTTTCATTTGGTAACTTCGAAGGGTTGTAACTTTTTTCGCATGCATATTTGTACTAGGTTAACTTGAATTGGATCGAGTTATTTTTAGCCCTATAATATGTGGTATAATTTATCACCTGCTTTTTTGGTACACCCTGTAGATATGGCCGAATAATATTTGGTAAGAGTCTATGTAAACTCGAAGATTGTTTTCCTGGAGTCTCATCACTCCACATACAATATTTAAGCCTGGAAAGAACTAGGATATCGTTAGCGTTGCTTGCAATATTAAATGTGTTTTTCGTTGACGATTCTTTGAAAATCGCTTATTTTAAGTAATGGATTCCACCAAATAATATTAGGAAGAATTTTGTAAAAAATAAATAATTAGTACCAGCTATAAAAATAAATAGGGCTCCCAAAGTATGTACATGTCAATCAACTGCACTTTATTGTATGACATAAATCTTGGCATAAACAATAATTATTTAAAAGAGTTTGTCGTTCGATCGCTTACTAGAAACTGATTATAACCTCAAGCAACTTTCCACAGCTGAAGGCTTTCCATTTTTCATTATGTTAAACCAAGTTTATTGTTAAAATTAAATTTTCAATCTTCATTGAGTACCTATAATAAAAATTTTATCAAATTATATTAAATTCAAACTGTGAATTTAACCTTTTATGCAAAGTATATTTCCACAATTATTTGGCTATGTTTTTTAAATCCTAAGTAGATTTTACTTGAGCGACTCATTTTTTAATACATTGAGCTAATAACATTTAACGCGAATAAAAAACAAATTCCATAAAGAAGTTATTTTTTATTCATTACGAAAAACTTTTGCCTTATACAAAATAAATTCTATTAATGGAAATCCATACAAATGTTTGTTTTATGGCAGATTTTATCATTTGTATAAGGCTGGAGTTGTATTTTGATTATGAGTATAAAAAATTAAGCTCAGTTATATTAACAATAAATCACAATGATTTTCTTCTTAATAGTTTTATCCACTTTAAGTACATTCCTCCTGAGCCAAAGAAGAATGTACTTCGTATAGATTTAGTTGAGCAGCTCGTACAGAATTACTAAACCTGATATTTCAAAGTAAATGTACTAATTGTACAAGAAATATATGTATAAAGATGAAACTTACAATAATAGGATAGACGATATTAACAAAATATATGGAAGGATATAAAGTAAAAAAAGATAAAATTATTTGTAGTGACTCTTTCTAGGCCGAATATGATGAAACACCTACTGACATTCCTGCTTATGTGAGAATCTACAAGGACTTAAGTTAGGTTCTATATGATCGCCACCTCCACTGCGACCTTCGTGATTGTGGCTCACCCCTAGTGATTACAATTCACATGCCTGTGCTTCTGACAAAGTCCATAGTTGTACTTTTTTAAAGTCGTTCGGCTTCTTTTTATTTCGGCTTTCTGAGCGTCTCCCTGATCAAACTAATTTAATATATATATTTTCTGTTCTATCGCCAATCAACACAGCTTTAGTCTTATTCATGCTAATTTCCATAAAAAACTTCTTTAATGTTCCATTCCATCAATATATAAACAGTATTTAGATTATTATCATATAATTTTTGTACTGTTCCTATTGTTTTATTTTCTACCTATCTTTTTATAATTTCTTCACATTATTTCCCTCCATACCAAATCAAGTGCCTCTTCCGAATCTTTGGATACGCAATATATATTTCTCTTCTCTTTTAAAGATTTCTCTGTCATCTGTTTTATCATAGATGCTTTATCTTGTATGCTCCTTCCATCTTTAAATTCATTTTGCGCATCGTCTAGTTCGTCTTGCACGACTTTTCCAATTTTGTGGTCCATTATCTATCATAGTATTTTCATATTTATCCAGTGCAATGTCTGTTCCATGTATGTACATTTCCATCTATCACAATTTTTGCAAGATACAAATGTTGCCATTCTCAGTATCCTTTTTTTTTCCTCAACTTATATATTTTTAGTGATAACTTTTTTGATCATTTCTTCAGTTCAATTATTTCCATGAATGCATCTAAGTATATCTCATATACCTACAAACAAGTCAAAAGAAAATGCTAGAAAACTTTATGTGAACCATAGACTCTTACAAGTCACAGTGGAGGGCCGAATAAGGAATCCATATTTATAGATCTTTTGATTGATAGGTATATTAAAAAAATATTAGGATTGCATTGGTTTAATAAAGGTAACTCTAGTCCAGTGTTTCTACTTTGTCTAAAATAAATATACAACTTTCTGAAGGTGCAAGGTAAATTTGTCAGAAAAGAAAATCTGGGATGTCGTTAAGTATTCTCGAAATTTCTGGTCCACGGCCAAATCAAATTTGAAGTTTATCCGAAATCAACCTATAGGGGCTTCAACCTCACCAATAGCCATGCTATTTTGACGGATACAAACTGATATTTGAACATTTTCTTTGTGTTCCGATTTAGAAATTCTGTAACTGCAGCTTAAACTATAAATATCCGCTAAAAATACTGTAACAATATGAAGAAATTTTCTCTAAAAAACGGTTCATAAATCTATGCATTTCAACGTCAAATATATTTCTAATCATATTTTCTCAACGATCATCATATACGGGTAAAATACTTTATTTTGTCCACGACTACTTATTGATAATAATAATTTTTATATTATTGTTATATTCTAGAAAGTATTTTGGATGATATTAAATATAATTGTATTACGATTTGTAGTTTTAAGACACAATCCACCTACAAACAATCTTATATTTTCCATCAACATTATCGTTACCGATATTTTATCCAAATAGTCGTGAACAAATTTCATTAACTAACCAGTACAAATAACAAAGAAAGTGATTCACATTGCTATCAAATGTTCATTATGTCTATACAAAATCATCAACGAGTATCACTTTGTCAAAAAAATAGAAAACTATTGAAACTGGCTTGTTTTATAATAAAGATGTAACAATTTATAAAATATATAACTAACAAATTTCAGAATATTTAGCGGATAATTTCAAATACTACCAATATGTACAAAGGTCTCAATAACACCCAAACCAACTGTTTTCTCAGCAGCGGTCATATATACTGAGAGTTAGCTGCCACCTTGACGAAGACGGTCCACATCGTATTTAGTTTGTATTGGACAACGTTTGGTGTGTTTCGATCATTTTGCGCGGCAAGGTGAATCGTTCGTCCTTTGATAATGTCATCAAGGAATGATAATTTATTATATTCAAGAGATTTTCAAGTGCCTGGATTGTTGAGCACAACCCAAATGTATGAATGAATGCAAGAGATGGATTTTTACTTGTGAATTGGTGCATGATAACACCATGGAAGTTTCTACAATACAAATAATGTGCTAGATGAGTTTCGAACTCGAAGGGAAGGCAGTAATCCTTTTAGGACCTTTTGCAGAATAGCTTCGTAAATATATTTGATACCCTACTAAATTCTTGAGCACAGAAAATCACACAAATTACAGAAATGAAATCCATCTTGAAAAAAAGATCAGCTGTTACACTAAATTCTTCTTATTTTGTGTTTTTAACATTAAAAGTTGAGAATTATAATTAGGTAGGGGGAAGAAAGGACTTTGATGTGATAGTTATTCTTTTTTTATAAAGATTGAAATATTTCAGGTATGTTTAAATTTAAAAAAAAATTGAACAAAATACAATTAGAATAAACGATCAAATTACCTGGTGAACTTGACTTTAACTTTTTATTTTAGTACCCCACACCAAAGCTAAGAGCAATAAATGATAAATAATAAATTTTTGGAGAAAGGAAAATTTTATTTTGATTTAAGGATTGTCTTGTGTGTTGATAATAATAATAAATAAAACAAGGTTCAGATGGGCAGGTGTTTGTAAAATAATATTGAGTTCCTAAAGTAATTCGGCACATTCAATCTTACAGAGGAAATTATGTCACTGCATCAATCCTGCCAGACATAAATTTTCCTTCTCAAGCTGTATCTTTATATCTCGCATATCCTCCCAGAAATTTATTATGACCGCTACTGATTTTAGCAGATAAATATACTACCTAGAATGGTAATATAGATAGCTACCAATGGATCAGTACCTATAATATGTTATCGTCTAATTATTAAAGAGTTACAGTTGAAGATATAGGATTTTCACGATAAAAAGGCGATGATGTTATTTTTAGTTACTTTTCTGCTTATCAGAATAAATATTAATTCACCAAACGTAAATACAATTTATCCTCAACAGCCAGTGCAATTTACAGCTAACAGGTTGGCAAAACTTCAAGACGTTGTCAGATCAACTGGTAAAAATCTCCAGTTTGCTTTGACGTTTATTGACATTCGATCATTGTCTAATATTCACAAGTTTCTTTGGTGCTTTTAAATTCATTGTTTCTTTAAGATTTAAAAAAGAGTCGTTTTCATCATAACTAATTATTTGGACAAATTTGCAGTGTGTAGTTAATAAAATGCCGAAGCAGCTTAACAGTAAATGTCAAGAGATGGTAACATCTTTTATTTTCACATACATAATTTTGACTTACGAGGCACGGACCAATAAATCTAACATCAGATTGACTTTTCTACTTTTTGTTGAGTAAAAGAAATTGCAGCTTGGCAACATCACAATATTTTGTTTTGCAAGTTCATCGTCTTTTTATCGTAAATAAACTATATACAGGGTGCCTCAAAATTGACGCCCGTCCTTTCAGAATATGAATCGGGGGGCTGAAACGAATTAAAACGTAGGAATAAAAAATTGCGTTATGTCCATGGTTACAGAGTTATTGACAAAGAACAAAGATCCAACATTCAATGTTTAAACTTTATTAAAAACGAATATTTGTTTCAAAACAAAAAATTGATTGATAAAAGGTGTTCAAACAAATCGCCTCCTACTTCAATGCAAATATTTGCACGATTTATCATTTAATTACGAACCCTCTGTAGCATGTTATATGTCCTTCCAAGAATCCCCAGAAGAAAAAATCTAATGGATTTAGATCTGGAGATCTAGGAGGCCATAGTACGGGTCCACCTCTTCCAATCCAACAGTCGGGGAACTCTGGAACCATGGACATAACGCAATTTTTTCATTCTTACGTTTCAATTCGTCTTAGCCTCCCGATTCATATTCTGAAAGGACGGGCGTCAATTTTGAGACACACTGTATACGCTGACTACATTTGAATAAAAAAAATAAAAAATACATTTCCAATTTCATTATTCCTAATATTTTTCCACTCTGATTTTTTCAAATATATTTTTTTAAGTAATATAATAGTTTTGGAGGATAATTACCATTACCTATAAATTAAATTGAAAAAAAAAACAAATACTGATCCATTTAATTCAACCTTAACAATCCCCTATCGTTCAGTCTTAATTTTTTTTTGACATTACTGTGGTAATCTTTATAAAAAATATTTTTGAAATATTATACATTCATGTGCAGATAAAATATCTATAAATGAACTAGACATATTATAGAGCCAATGAAAAGTTTCATATGTTGATGCTAATAAAAGTAGATTATTATTTTTATTAAAATGAAATTAAAATTGAATCAAATCCAAAGTCAAGATTTAACATTGTTAAAAATATTCAACAAACCGTCTTTCTAAGAAAAATCTCTTCTACAAATTTTCCAATCAGTTTCTATATCCTTGATTTAATATAATCACCAACGCTTAGAGAAAACTAGAGTTATTCTTCCATTACAGTGCAATAATTATCCGAGCTTATCTAGGAATATTCTCGCCAAGTTTTAGAACAAACCTACGATATTTTTTTTGTACAAAATCCATTGAATCTCGATTTATCTGCCTAATTTTTTTCCAAATCCTTACAGTGAAATATCTAGCAAGTTTTAAAAGAAACCAATTTAATTTTCCAAGTACAAATCTCAATAACTTTCTTCTCTTCTCTCTTCTGTGAAGGAATCCTTAAGATAAGCCTGGTTAATCGTTCTCTTACAGATCCCCAGCCATCAGTATCCAATTCATCACTGCAGAATACCCTCCAAGGCTTTGACAAAGTTTGTTAACTCCTGCCTTTTGGGGTACATTCTATTTTTCTCTTTATTCTATCGCTACTAAAAGAAACGGTATTGGTTGAATAAGCAGTAAAAACAGACATTTCAATGACCCGATTATTAGACTTTGAATTAAAGTTGTTTTTTCAATATTTTCCATGTTAATAAACAACAATATTAAATGACAAAACAGAATATAATAAACTACTTTTAATTCATCAGCAAAAACTTCACAGGATGTGGAAATTTTCAGGGTATATCATGATTGACGTACAACTTGTTTTCAATGGAATAAAATATTTGGGAAAGGGGCATATACAATGTATTATTATTTTTTTTTAAGTAAATTTTCAACATTCCGGACATTAGCACTTTGGACTAAGTATTTTCAAAACATTGAACAATTATATTTCCACGGATAATTTTCATAGGAAAGTTGATATGGAATTACATATAAAATACTTCCATATGTTGCAATAATTTTTGAATATGCATAAACAATTATTCTTATGTTTGTCAACGACATTGGCTCAACCAAGCAAATTTCAACAACATAAATTGTACTTTTTATTTCTCATAGCTGCTTTTTTTCTCAATTTTCACTTTATTTTCAATAAACTGGCTTTTTTACAGCCTCTGCAAAAGGATATGGTTACGCCAATGGTCAACGAGATATGTAGGTAACATTTATTGAATACACTAGTATTATTTTTAATTAGGTCTTCAACAATATATCAATATTTTAAAATATTCCAGAAGAAATTATTAATTTTACACCCTGTTTCTCTCTTCTAGAGCCAACTTCAGGGATTGGCTCTTAAAATATTACAATTAGCATTTCGATGCAATCAAATCTGGTTCGAATAGAAAAAGCATGAATTCACTAAAGAAAAATATCTAAAGAGAAAATCTGTTTTTTTTTGTTCACTTCCGCTCTTCTATGGATAAAACTAGAGTTGATTGCAATATAAAGGTCACTCAATCATCAATATCTCAAACTGAAACAGGCTGCATAGATTGTTTTCACAAATAGCTATACACTTAAAACGCTATTTATATAGGACAAAGTGTATTATTCATTCGGTGATGTGGATATTAAAGGAAAAAAGATCATATCAAAGCTCACATGTGATCTTTGATTATATAACAAAAATTCCTCTGATCTAAGTATCTAATAGCGGCAGTGAGATGAGAAATTTTGAAATAGAATCAAATTTACCATAAACAATGGTGAAATAATAATTTAAAGTTAACAGGTATCCCTAATGCTAACTCCGCCATGCAATACATTATTTATATTTACTGGATTTTCTTCAGCTTCACCAATTAATTATTTCCATAGATCCCGTAATTTGGGTATTTTTTTATCATTCACCAGGTATTTGAACTACCTACTTAGTAGTAGTAGCGATATACCTAGAGGCATGAGGATATAAGCCAGGATCAATCATCAACCATCCTTGCGTGATTTTGAAGATGTATTAGACGGAGTGAATATTTTTTCAAAAATTGTTATAGTATTACAAAAATCTCATGAAAAATTGCATATTATAAAATATTTTGGACCTATGAGAGCACCTCAAGTGTCGACTATGAATTTCACCCTTATACCCCAACCATTTTTTTCACACTTTAGCTATCCTCTAAGTATATTTTTGTTAAAAGAAAGCTTAAGAGAAATTACACTGCCATATATACTCTGACATCATACAGATAAAATCCAAACTCATTTGGGACCGCTTGAAGACCCTGTAAGAGTTGGGAAGTCAAAACAAATTCCTATAGGCTTGAGGGCACACAAGAACAGATTCACTAGCCCAAGATGTAGGTCCAAAATATTTATGAGAAGTGCTCAAAAAACCAATGGCAGCACATATGTAGAATTAGATAGGTCAAAAAAGATTGCAAACACCATATGAAGAGATTAGAAAACCTCAATACCAGACTAGGCTGGGGTTTTCGACGATAGGAAAGTGAAAACCACATTTTTTGATCTAGCAGAAAGGACGGTTCTAGAAAGTGAAAACCACAATTTTCTGGGTCTAGCAATAAGGACGGTTCTAGAAAAAGAACTTTTGTATATCATGGGGGGTATACCCAATAGATCTGCACGAGGTCGTAGGGGATCAGCTTCTAGGAAAAAATCTTCCCATCTTAATCTTATCTCTCACTCCATTCAACAAACTCATATAAAATTCCTTTTTTGTGGATTGGATAATAAATAAAGCTAAATCTGAGCGACCATTATTATTGCAATCTACCCAAATTTGACAGTGGTCCATACTAAGCAACACCCAACACATTATTAGAAGTCTCTCACCTCAGTCATACATTCTGGAACGTCATCTATTGTATTTTATTCAAATATAAGCTGTTAATAAGCATATAATATATAAATGAAATTTATATTGACGACGAATTTTGGGGTATTTTTGATTGTAACACCCACTGCCGCGTCTAAATTTATATATTAATTTCTCAAAATCCTTCACTTTCTGTTTATTAATAGCACACACTGTATAAATAAATGCGAATTTTTAAGTGTATCACTTTTTGTCAATACATGCATTCATTGGAAATGTTTTAAAAATATACATAAAATAAGGTTCTTAGAATGGACCTGTAGCCTGTTTAACTATTTCATCATTCTTCCATTTCCGGAAATAGTTAGGTACTTAACTATTTATTACAATTTTTATTGTCGGTCACCTTAATTTGACTTTTTTTATCTACATTTACGCGAAATAGAATGAAATAAAGAAATTACTACTTTTCAAATGTTTGAGTTATTTTAATTAATAAATTATAGTACGACAATGTCAATTTTAAATAAATGACAAGCCAGCAGATTTCGTCGGCGAGAACAAAGAAATATTATGTACAAGATATATTGAAATGGGGATTATGTTTAGGAGTTGAAAATGTATTTGCATAGGTGAATAAATCTCTACAAAGTTGAAGATAATAATGAAATTAATCGTCAACATTAATAGTCCAGAAAACGAAAACCCGAAAAGAGGAAAACATTGACATATATCAATCAAAACACAAGAAGGTTAGGTTAGAAATCTCCAATTTGAGGATAAGTGAAGAATATGAAGCGAGCGATTTTCTAAGCTTGGCTAGGTGCAGCTTAAAATGACAAGTTGTTCATGGTGCAAAACAAAACTTCCTTTAAACGCCACTTAACTTTAAGTCGACTTAAATATCAATTGGTGCAAGCGGCCATTAAAGTTTTAAATAAAAAAACATACTTATTCAATGCAAAAGAAGGTATAGGTAGCTAGAGTAACTAAATTTCATGCAATTATTTCAGTTTTTTTCAAAGGAACAAAGCAAAAAAAACAGATTTTCCGCAAAACGCTCGAAAAATGTGAGGTTATGATGAAAAATGTTCATTATCACTCACAGCTTTTAAGTTCACGCAAAAGAACTACCTTCAACCCTTAAGAATAATCACAATTTCTTTTCATTCCGTTGTAAATTTTTGTTATCTTCCAAATTAATATTCCCTCAAGAATATATCTTTCGCCTTGTTTTGGCCTCTAAGTACATAATATATGTAAGTGTAATCATTTTAAGTGCTCCTTTTTTTAAATAGCTTTTTATACATTTAGAACTAACTAGTAATCATTTTTTTTAACTAGTAGTGTGATGAAAAAGATTTTTCTAAACTCCATCAAAGAAGTTAATAGAAAATACGGAGTTAAATAAATAAAAAATTGTGAGCGTAAAGAGAAAAAAGATATTTTACGGTTTTTCGAACCGTCTTAGTTAGAAATAGAGGAAGCAATATTAGACAGCTATATTAGACAAAAAAATGGATTTAAAAAGTATAAACAATTCGCCAATATGTATAAAAAGGTATAAAACGATCCTATAAAAATATTTTCAACCTATATTCCAATGAATAATCGAAACTAAATTTTTTTTCATTTTCAAAAGTAGTAATTTATTTATATTAATAAAGTTTCAACTTGTTTTTACTGATAGGTGACTCTGTAGTAATTAGATTATTTAAGAAATTGTCTCATTTATGTCAGTTTTGTGTAACGGCGTTATTGAAGGTGATATTTCCACTTCAGGTGTCACTGTTTCGCAATTCGAACTACACGGTGTCAAAATTGTCGGTATTAGACTCGCTATTTCTGGACTGCTTATGCCAACGGTTTCTTCATACACCCTTTCCTGTAAAAAAATTATCAATTCACCCGACCACTTTATAATAACTCACCAGTAAGCACTGAAAATGATAAATGGAAAGATATTTTCACCATGAACCAGATGAATTACCAGACAAAGATAGCCACCATCAAAAACAGGTGCCAAATTTTGGATCTCTGCGCTCTAATCCGACTCACAACTTTATAAGGCTTGAACAACATAATGAGACTTTTCAGTAGATAGTTAGGTTAGGTTAGGGTGGTGAGTGGGTCTATAAAGCACTACAACGCGACTCACGAGAGTCTATTGTGGCTCACAGGTATTCAGATTTCACCATACAAATTCATATTCTTAACAAAACCGATTATATTATTTAGTGAATGATATTTAAGGTCCGACGGCGAGAGAGAGACCCTGCCAAACATCAGATACCTGATTCGAGCCGCGGCGGGATAGGCATAAATTATATGCTCTGTTTTTTCATGATCTTCCAAACAAAGACAGCAAGTCGGATCTTCTGACAGTCCAAGTTTTAACATAATGATGATTCAGATCATTTGTCAGAGTCGCTGGCCAATTGCTGCTATGGCCAAGGCCAAGAAGAACCTCAGCTGACAGTTTTGATTTGTGATTATATGTATTGTGCTAGTTAATTTGATTTACTTTTCGAATACTGTTATACTTTTGAGTTGTTTGAGTGTATTATTAGTTGAAATGAAGCCAAGATTTCCAAAGGGTACTTATCATAGAATCTGGAAATCCTGGAAATATTCACAACAGCCATTGCACCTAGTTTTAGTCAACTTTTTCTCAATCTTTGCTTTTTCCAACCATGATTTCATCTAGTGAAACGAAAACAAATAATTTGCTTGTGCAAATGGATATAAAGCACTCTTTCAATGATTTGTAAACACTAAACAAAACATAAACAAATAATGAAAACAACAGCAATAACAAAGAGAATATCTTAATCGATCTCTAGGTTACATGGGATGTCAAAATTCGAAAGCCAAGGAAGCAAACCTTAATAATCTTACGGAAATAACGGTCTGTCATTTTCAAGGTCATAGGCTCTTTGACGAAGAAGGTTACTAGATGAAAAATTACCTGCGTTTTGTCGTACTTGAGTCTCTTCCATATAAACTTTCCGTTACTCGGTGCCGATGCTGCATCATTGTTAGGTGAATAATAATTTGGATTTGAGAAACTTCTACTTGTACCATAGACGTATTTACTTCTACCTTTTCTTATCAATAAGAATGCGACTAAAGCCACACATACTAATATTATAAATATCATCGGCACTAAAGTCATAACGTAAAACAAATTTGAATGTCCTAGAGATCTGTATAGATCGTCGTCGTCATCGTCGAATTTGGAATCGTATATGTTCGGGAACGGCTCTTCGTTATAGTCTACTACTTCTTCTTCGATATCACATTTCGAACTACCAGGGGGGCATTTTAGAGGGACGATGTAGTTCGATACTGAAACAAATATTTTATTTGATTTTTTAATGTTTAATCAATTTTTAGTAGTACAGTAAGAAGGTGAGTTTTCAATTACATCATCCTTAAAATAATTTGGAATCTCGAGTAATGAGCTCAAGTAAGAAAATATCGAATATCATTTATATTTTTTTATGCAAAATAGTGGAAGGCTAATAGCGAAGGAACTTGAAAATATAATATAAAACATAGATAATTTGATAAATATCATTAAAAATTTATATTGTATATCAGTTTGTTTCAAAAACTCTTTAAGGTTATTAAGTAGAGAAGAACTGAGGAAAACATTTTAAAACGAAAACAAGGATCCAGAATCCTATACATCCAGAATGCAGGTCAAAGTGTTTATCGGAAAATCATCGCAAAAATGCATAAAGTATTAGCCAGAAAAAGGAACTGCAAGGATATATAAGACGAGAAAACCAATGACAGGGAAAAAACCTAAATGATAAGAAAGAGTCTAGATAAGGAACTTGAGGGCATATACAAATCTGTGGAGGTCGTAGTAGAGAGGCTCCTAGAACCAATTAAGCTCCACAATGATCTCAGGTGGACAGTCTGGAGACGACTCGATCGATACCAAGGTGAGTGATTTTAGTTTTAAAAGGGCCATCTTGGAAAGTCAGAGATATCTGGTAAACAGCTTCTTTTTTTTCACTAAGTAATAATGAATATGCTTATAGCATTTGGGAGTTTGGATGGTGGAAATATATGTCTTGTTTTAGTTCCCTTGTTGGTTATTTGAGGTTTAGGATATCCATGAGCAACCAGTAAAACTCGTTCGATGATTCATTATAAACCACATAAAGATATATGTAACATTGAAACATTTTATGAATATGTTTAAAAATAAGAAATCTGGAATTGTTTTTGTATGTATACGAGAAGAGGTGGGAAGATGGAGACAAACACTGCTTTTGGGGAAAAAGTAACTTTTTAGAGGTAGTCACACACCACACTTTCTCAGTTTGTGGATGTGATCGTTCCTTTATGAATACAGGTGACAAAATAATAGGGGTTGATAATGATGAGTTAGTAGATTGGTTATTTTGCTCATATCGAAACGTTAGAGCCATTAGACGTAGTGTTCCTAAATACCTGGATAAAGGTTGTGCCAGAAAGGTGATAGGAGTGAAAGAAGCAAAGGAGAGAATAGCAAGACCACGAAACAAGAAGAAAATGCAAGGAGTGCAAGTCATTGAAGCTGTCAATGTCAATAATACGAGATGAGGGAGGATAAGTTAGGTTGAATTAGTTTATAATAGTAGGTATATCAATTTTACAAAAAGATGAGATTAATAAGAAAAACTAGAATTGGTGACTATTAAATTTTTCGAAATAAACTTAAAAATTCAATAAGAAACATCTAAATTTCCGACAAACCTGTTTTGCACGTAGGATCGAATTTATCCGGACACCCACACGTATAATTTTTAAGTCTAAAAAGGCAAAGATGCGTACATCCGCCATTATCGACGGCACATGGATTCCAGCCTTGTTGGCGTTTCCCTGTAACCATAGTTATGCCCATTGCGGCATCCAATTGAGGCCTAACTATGACAGTATCTTTGCCTGTTGTTTTTTCTGCCCTCTTCACCGTTTTTTGTAACCAATCTGTCCAATAAATGTACTCTTCGTGCTAAAAAAAATAATTTCCAGTTTATCATGTTTCTCAATATATTCTAACTCATCATCGAGATAAACTGTACCATTGTATCTCGGAAAGTATTTGTCCCAGGTTGTGGAAGAAAGATATTTATAGTATATGTTAGCAGTATTAGAAAGAAGCATCAAAGCCACGTGAAGTTTGCCAGCTGTATTGCGCATGAATCAAAATCGGTCTTGTTACAAACGAGCATCGCCAATCAGTACATAAATATTTGAACGATATATAAGTATTTTCATATACCAGTGTCCATTGTATGTGAACCTATTTTGAAAAGCTTGAAATCGTTGCCAAATATGTTTTATTTAAACTACACATACGATAATTACATTTTTAAACTTCTTATTTTGTGTTAACCTACAAAATGTGTAAAGTTACGTTAGTCGAATGTGAATTTCACAATATGGCACATACGACTGCAGCTTCAAGTGGCTTCTTTTTACGTGAATTTGCGCTATGGTATTTGTGTGGTTGAACGTTCCTCACTCTTTACACTATACCTCAAAACAGTTGAAACTATAAAAATGTGATTCCAGACAAATTTTTTAGAAAATTTTCTTTTCTTCAATTTTTATATTGAATGTAAAAAGATTCGAGGCAAGGGTGGCGAGGTATTTTTAAAAAACTGTTTTGACCTTAAATATCCTTTTGATACGACATTTAGGAAACCAAAATTAAGAATTACTTTTCATAGTTTGTACCCAATAAAAATAAGTAAATACATACCTGGGTCAATGAAAACGGATGCGTCGATTGGACACTGATCATCACCCTATTATTTCCATATAAATCGGTGGTTTCAATCTTTTCTTCGTTAAGCTTAGCATCTATCCAATAAAGTCTCCTTTTACTATAGTCAATCACAAGACCTATCGGAAAATTCAGCTGCGTATGGACTAAATTTTTCCTATTAGAACCATCCAAATGAGCCCTTTCTATTTTTGGTATACCCCAATCCGTCCAGAAGATAAACCCTTTTTTAGGAAAAACTACTATCGATCTAGGATCGTGTAAATAATTCTTGATAATAGTTTTCCGGTGACTTCCGTCCAATCTAGCAACTTCTATAACTTTATTGCCAGTATTAGTCCAGTAAATGTTGTTAGCTATCCAATCTACTGCTAGACCGTCTGGCGATGACAAGTTCTTACTCACAATTACCCTTACATCTGATAGATTGTACATTGATACGCTTGATATTACATGTTTTTCTATGTCAGTGTAAAAAAACAGTTTTTTCTCCCAATGGAAGTCGACGTCTATCACATTTTCTATTTCGTCAACTGATAATGTTACGTCCCAAGCGTCGTTGGTGTCCAAACTGACCTGGCTCAAGGCATATCTGAAATAAAAATTAAAAACAATAATCAATACTTCGGCCGAAAATAAAGAAAAATAATATACACCACACGGGCAGAAAGTTGTAGTGTAATATACTAAGCTCTAACTCAAGCGCAAAGCGACAATGGCACTACATCATCACTATGCACTCACAATATTATATATTATAAGTATAAGTTTTTGATTACGTACCTTGTTGCAATCAATAGAAAAGTCTCGGGGATCGTCTCGCATTGCTTATCGTTCGCTTTCGATTTGTTCAGGCCTGTCGGACAAGCACAAGTAAAAGAAACTGGATTTCTCAAACATAAATGAGAGCAGCCGCCGTTATTTTTTCCACAAGCATTTTCCGCTGTGTTGTCGCTTTGCACTGAACGAACGTCCATTAGACCTTCCAATTTATCTCTTATAATAGTTTTATCGTTACCAGTGATTTTATCTGCTCGATGTAAAGATCTTGTTTGCCAATCTGTCCAATAAATGTGATTACCTACAACGACGAGTCCATAGGGATGGGGTACCTAAAATATAAAATAAAAAGAACTCAGAGGTGGTTTGACCAAACAATATGTAACTTCGTAAACTGTGTGATTATGTTCTCCAAATGGAGCATCACTTACACCAGGTGGTATACTGATGGATCAAAAACAGCAAAACTTCGACTTCGAGCCAGTGGAAATTCATCCAGGGAAAGCAGATATTTTTGCTGTAGAAGGATGTACATGCAGACAGTTAAATTTGGATAGTCAGATTTTATCAGATAGTCAAGCAGATAGTTTAGAACTGCCTGTGCAAGCTCTTTGAATAAGGATAATACAACAAGACACCAGGCTGCAACCAGCTAAAAGATATCCTGTGAACTTCAGCCGAAAGAGATTATTAAGCTTTGGCGAAAACCAGCTAGGAATCTTCAGTGGCTCTCCCACGAGGCATTCTCAAGCATTAAGGATTATTTGTAAGGGATGTCAAGGAATTGACATTAAATTGATTAATGAGAAATACTTGACAATCAGAAGATATACATCAAGAGTTATCGCGCAGAAGAATTTTCCAAGCAGTCTCAATGTGACAGATAAGTGGTAGTGTTCGAAGGGATCTCAAGATTATTGGATGACGATAGAAAGTCATAAATTGCAAACGTTACCAGTAAACTTGGATTGAGAAGAGAATATTGAGAAGAAAATATGACTCAAGAAACTGATACTATAGCTACTAATGTATACATTACCGCTGACAAAATTTTTCTCCTGTCTTTTCCACTAAGATTGCTGGATTCTATCGTATTCAGCTTTCCATCGTTCCAATAAAGACGACTTTCTGGTCGATCTATGGCCAATCCATTTGGCCAGTTCAGATCTTCAGAAATTAGAACTTTTCTGTAATTAAGGAAAGCGGATTACCATTATTGTAAGATGTTTTTTTTTTCATTGAACAGCAACTCTTTTTTGTTGCAATCACGGAGAACCTCACCTATGAAGAGATTATTGCTCCAATTAAATCATTTGAAAATACAGATCAGTTGAGAGCTTTGTATAACCGAATTGAAAACTCCCTGAAAGGAGAGTATACATAATATCGTAACTAACCCATACTCACCGTTGGGTACCATCCATATAAGCAACTTCTATTTTTCCCTGCTCACCCCAATCAGACCAAAACATAAGTCCGTGATGGTAATGCAATGTAATCGCTCTAGGATTAACCAAGTTTCTATGAAACAAAACTTTTCTGTGCCTCCCATCTAATTCAGCTACTTCTATACTATTTCTATCTCCATCTGTCCAGTATATCTGCAATAAAATTCATAATGTTTCGCTCAAAAAACCTTTTAATGAAAACTTTACAAACCTTTCTTCCAGCAGAATCAACTGCAATACCATCCGGTGATTCCATTTCATGCATTATAATTACATCTATCTTTTTACCATCTGGTGTAGATTTTTGGATAACGTCTTCAGCTGTATCGGTCCAATAAATATCTCCTGTACTTCTATCGACGTCTACAGATGTTACTAGTTTAAGTCTTGGGAAAGGTAATACTACATCTGCCATGTATGGTACGTCTAGAGATATCTGGCGGATGTCCATGCGATGGGCAAAAATAAGATAGTTGACCGGTCCGTTTTCACATCTGAATCCGTCACCCTAAAATTAAAATGTAAATCTAGATAGACATTTAAATGCAGTGGTGAACCGGGCATCAACTGAAATGGTATTAAAAATGTGAAGAATATAAAAAATAGTCAAGCTACTCACTCCTAATTTTATTCCGGTTGGACATCCACAAGAGTGCCCTTTAGGTCTCAGGAAACAGAGGTGAGAGCAACCTCCATTATTTACGCTGCAAGCAGTTTTCATATTTTTCCTGTTTCTATGGAAAACTCGAACATCCATTAGATCATTCATGCTGTTGGATAAAACGGTACGATTTTGACCGTTGAATTTGTTAGCTCTTTCGATATTTTGAGTTTCCCAATCCGTCCAATAAATATGGTCGCCGAAAACATCAAGTCCAAATGGATGCGGTACATCATTACCATCTTAGGAAGAAAACGACATTTTTTAGAAAATGATTATAAAAACTAGAATGGATTCGGTCAATTTCAAATAGTAGATCAAAGTGGAGAAGAGATACAGAAATACTATCAATAATATTTTGAAGTGTTAGACTGCAAAAAATCGTTATTGAAATGATAAGAGCTGTCTATTGAGAGGAGAGTTTCCAGATCTAAAGATACTAAAAAGTACCAAAGCTACAAATTCTCACCTAATAGCACTTTCCTCTCAGTTCCATCTAAATTAGAATACTCTATGCTTCTGGTACCACCGTCGGTCCAATATATTTTACCAGTAAGATGATCAACAGCTAAGCCATTCGGCCAAGTAAGATTATTATTCGCTATAATGAGTCTATTAGTACCATCCATATTAGCTCTTTCGATCTTTGGACGTTCTCCCCATTCAGACCAAAACATATAACCTCCTAAAGTTTAAAGTTTAATTATTAGTGAAATAATCAGCAATATATAGTTTGGTAATACCTTGAGGATCAACTACAATGTCTCTAGGTTTGTCCAGATCTTCCCATATCAATAACGTTCTCATAGTACCGTTGGAATTGGCCACTTCAATTCTATCAGTACCCGCGTCTGTCCAATAAACTTTGTCTGTCGCCCAATCGTAAGAAATTCCAGCAGGTGAAACTGGAATAAATAAATTAAGATTGTTGAATTAATTAATTTCCAGTAATTTTGTTCTCTGTCGCTATTCCTACTACATCAGTATTAAAATAAATAATCATCACTTACTAATATTTTGATGAATCAAAATTTCTTGATACGTTCCGTTCCAAAACGCTCTATTTATTGAATTCCTTTCAACGTCTGTCCAATAAATGAAATCATTTTTAGAATCCCATGCTATGGATACAGCTGATTTAATACCATCTACAGGAATTACCTTAAAATATGTTCAATTCGATAATAATGATCAGTATAGTAATATCTTAATAAAAACAATGCAGTTATTTATTGTTTCATAGTTTTTTAATAGTAAATAGATACATAAGGTCATGAACGTGACAGTAAGAGGTCAGTTGGAGGCCATAGACTGTCACGTAAAAGGATAGTTGATCCAGGGCAGTATATATGAATTCAAATACAACACTCACCATTTCATATTGGTGTTGATGACTGCCATCCAAATACTTAATTCTTAGATCTTTCTTTCTAGCGAACAACAAAAATTTATCCGGTTTTTGACAAGATTTTTTGTCGGATTTTAATTTCTGCCCCATTCGACAAACGCAAGTATAAGAATTTCTGTTAGGTAAACACATATGTGCACAGCCACCATTATTTTTGCCGCAATGGTTTTTGTATTTTGGTTGTCTCTGAGGATGATAACTATGTATATCCATGGGAAAATGAAGTTGGGAGTGCAAGGGACGCATACCTGCACCTGTTGAAAAATTGTTAGTTATTACACTTAAATAAAAGTGATATTTTTCTTCACCAGAAGTATACTAACCTGTAACTTTGTTTGCTGTGGAAATAGATTTGGTATGCCAGTCGGTCCAAAAAATAGCATCTTCAAAGATGGTGATTGCAAACGGATGCGGCAGTCCTTTACTAATCACTTTCCTCCTGTGTTTCCCTTCAAAGTTTGAAGTTTCTATGACGTTATGCTTAGCGTCTGCCCAAAAAATTTGACTCGATGTGTAATCTATGGTTAATCCGTTTGGCCAAAACACTGATTCTGTTATTATGCTCGATCTTTTCGATCCATCCATTTCGGCTCGTTCGATTTTTGGATTCGGACCCCAATCGGTCCAGAAAATGAGTGCTTCACCTGGATGCACTGCTATCGCTCTGGGTTTATCGATTTCACTAGCTGCTATTATGGATCTTTGTTGTCCGTCTAAGGTCGCCACTTCTATTCGACGCGTACCTGAGTCCGTCCAGAATATGAGATCATGAACCCAGTCCACCGCTACTCCGCCTGGCGACTCCAATCCAGATTTTATTACATCTTAAATTTAAAGATAAAAATATCTTAAGTATTTCACGTATCAACAAACACTCATAATTTATTTATGGAAAATGAGAGCGGTATAGGTTAGGTTGCTGTTAGCCTGCAGATATCCTGAAACTCATTCGGGAAATAGGACTAAAGGAGCTACCAGTATCTGAGACTTTCCTCAGAATCTAAGTAGAAGTAAGGGGGCACAATGTAGTGCTTGGGCCAAGAACCAAATACTTTGAAAGCTTTGAAAAAACCCCTAGTATCTTTCAAACGGAAATCCACGCCGTAATAAAGTACGCCCAGTTCAATATTGATGAAGGATACAGAAAACAAAAGATTATCACAATGACGGATAGTCAAGCAGCCATTAAAGGACTGAGCTTTTGAGTAATCAGTTCTAAGATGGTGTGTGAATGCCCAGACAAACTCAATGAATTAGGCGAGAGCAATAAGGTTACCTTACTATGGATTCCAGCACACACTGGAAGAAGAGTGCAGATATTGTGGCATGGAAGAAGAAACCTCCATCCACATACTTTCCAGCTGCACAGCACTCCAGAACCCTAGAGCACAGTACCTGGAAGATTACTGGATAGAAGAGGAACATTTACCTTATATAGATCATCAATATATAGATGGTGTAAGGTCGTGAAACTATTTACTGAAAAATGGGATTCCTCGCCAATACTATAAGCTCAAAAAAATTTGGAATATCGTGTGGGGGAATCCAATACTGTCGAATCCGAGTTTTGTACAAAAAATAATCATCTGACATGAATACCGCGTCAAGGACTGATTATCATTCGAGTTCTCACTACTCTTCTTCTAAAGATCAGTATCTGGGGAGTTCACAAACTAATCTTGCAGATAGTGTAACAGTGCAGTACTGTTTGCTACAACTTTGATTTCCATTTCCAAGATAGAAAACGTTTAGAGCTGCGACAACACTATTTCCCATACCTCTGAAGCCCGGCGGTTTATTCATGTTGAAGTCTTGCATATAACAATAGAAAATAGTCACAGACACCATCCCATTTCCACAAACTAAAGATAAGAACTATTTTTTTCGTTTTGTTACCTGTAGTTCCAGTTCCATTAATGAATGCTCTTCTTATAACATCCATCGATACATCTGACCAAAATATATATCCTTTTTCATAATGATAATCTAAGGATATGGCGTTATGAAGTCCTCTAAGTATAGCAGTATACTTTGAATTACTTAGCGATACCTGAAATTTAATTAAAAAATTTTTTAGGCTGTTAGCTCGACACATAGGCGAAAGTTTTCACTGAGGTCTGTATTTTTTTTATTTGTACGCCACGCCACGCCATCCGACATAATGCGTCAGATATGTACTTTGTGTACAATGTTCCCCACCTGTTCCCACGTCATACGACGCGACGCTACGTAACATAATGATAGAAAATGAGAACAGTTTGAGTTCAGAGTAGTAGTTCCGCAGATTGATAGGAAGAAAAACTAGAATGTGCAGCATCAGCTTTACTGTTATTAGAACGGAAACAAAGAAGAAAATGTTGGGTACTGCATCCTAACGTTCTCCTTTCATATTCTGGCTTCTATAGTACTTGCTTTCCTATTATAAAGACATCTCAGTTAATAAAACTTCAACTTCGCGAGCACACTATTACTAAACCTTACAGCGCGGTGCCACGTGACGTGATATATGATGATCAGGCAAGAGGGTACTCGTACCATGTCGAATGGCGTGGAATCGTGTGAGATGGGATTGCGTCAGAACAGTGTACACACAATATACATATAAATATGCATCAAAATCCACGGTATCAGATCCTTCTGAAGTTCCGTCGGATGGCGTGGTGGAGCATCAGAACAATGTGTTCCAGGCTTTAATTTTCCCTAAACACACAAATGTACTAGGAGTGTCCAATTATATCCAGTTCTAAAGTAGGATCGTCTCGCTGATAATTGCAAATTATTATTATTGGACACTATAACAAATGGATTTTGAATTTATTTGTAGAGTAATTCAATTTGAATTTGAGAATTTCAAATTGTAATAAATTTTTTAAAACCAAATTCAAAAAATATTGTTTCGTCTGAAATAAAATTTTCCTTTGTATATTATTTTTGGTGATAAATACTTTTATACTTGGTTAGAAGCATTTTTCAGCAAAATCTTCATTAAAAAGTGAGTACTGACTGACACTTTAGAGTTTTTTTGTAACTCAAATTAAGATCTTAGTGCCAGAGTGGCGATAACTGATCTACTTCTTTGTACATTGTGTATAACCTCAAAAATCTTCCACATAATTTTTCCATAATTTTATTGTAGTTCAGTTGCCTTTTAATTTTGTTCATTTATTTTTATTATATTAGATATTTTTTAAGTATTTTTGATTGTTTTTATCGTACAAATTCATGTCGAGGTTATGAAATAATGTACAAAGAAATAGTTCCTCTTTTGCCACTAGACAGAATATCGCTTATATTGAATTCCCAATAGGCAATAATGAACATGAATGGAAGTATTAATTCACTCACCTCTCTAATGTCAATTCTATTTGCAAAGAACAGCGTAGGCGGCGCTCCCATCGCCTTGCAGGTTCTCAAATCAGGTCTCAAAACGTATCCAGTCATACAACCACATTTGAAACTACCAATGGTGTTATTACAATTTTGAGAACATACAGGGTCCGTTGCATACAAACATTCGTTGATATCATCACAGCTAAAAATTATCAGAAAAAGATCACAACAAAAGTCTCCTACAAGTGTTCAATAGTAGCATTATACGGGAGTGGAATACGATATTTTTTCTACGACTCAAGAAAATTTATTTAATTAAACATATTTTCTATACTTATTATACCTGATGCCGTCTTTATTGAGTTGGAAGCCGTTTAAGCACGAACATCCTTTCTTCCCATCGGAGGTAGTGATACAAAGTTGTTTACACGTTGTAGTTCTTTCACATTCTCGTTTGGTGGGACATTGTTCTTCGTCTTCGCCCTTCGGACAATCTTTCTGTCCATCGCATCTGTGTTTTTTACTGATGCACGTTTCCGTTTTGTTACTGTTTGGATCGATGCCGCTACAGGGGAATTTGGCCTCGTCACAAACTATTTCGCATTTAGCCTCGTCTTCGCCTTGAGAACAATCTGGTAATCCGTCACATACCCAGGTACGCTGAAAGATAATGAAATATTAAATTGGACACCGGAACACAAGGGGCCCAGATGACATTGAAAAAAAAATAGAGTTAAGTGTGGAAAAGGTGGGCTGAAATAACATTATTTTCAGTAAAAAAGAGATCCGAGTAAATTTCTTGGCAGGTGCTGCTAAATAGCGGAGAGCCTGTACACTCACGAGAGAAATGTAATATATATGTGCCATTTGGATCATTTGTGAAGAAAAGAGTAAAATAAACCAAAGAATCAAAGTTTTTACGGGAAAGTTTTCTAGACGATTGAGTTTCCACAGGCCTCAAACAGACACCTGTGTAACCTGTGACAGGTTTCAGGTTAAGATAGAGCATAGTACAAATTAAGCATCTGCAAAAATTAGAAGCTGCTAAGGAGGCAAAAAAGGAAGGAAGCAAAAATTGTCAAAGGGATGCAGACTTTCGTTTCAAGAAGACTTTTCCAATCACAATGCACTATTCAAAACAACATCTGGGAGTTTTTGGCTCTTTCCAGATCCCTTGTATCTAAGTGTCCACAAATTTGATCCAAAAGTTCCACAGCTTTATTAATTGGGACACTTCCTCGGCCGTTGGAGTGCTTAGCTCTTGGACCAGTCACTTCTATAATTTTTAAAGCCATTTGTATACATTTTTGTATACATTATTAATGGTGTTAAAATCCCATAGCCACTTTCAATGAATTCAAATGAAAATATACTTGAAAAACTTACCAATATACAAGCTCCATTATCACACGTATACTCATCTGGCGAACACGTTTTCGTGATATTATAATCACAATTTAATTCATCCTCATTATCATCACAGTCTTGTTGTCTGTCACATTTGTATCTTTCCGGAATGCATTTCCCACTATTACACCTAAAAAATGGTAATTCATCAGTTGACTAAATCTTCAAAATTAATTACTGTGCGCTTACTTAAATTCTCCCGAAACACAGCTACCTTGTATCTTGGGACAATCATCTTCATCACTCCAATCTTCGCAATCATCATCACCGTCGCATTTGAATTCAATTTTTATACATACGTGAGTCGCGCACTGAAACTCACTTTCCGTACAGTAAGGGGGAATAATATCTGCAAATAAAACCATTTCATGCTAATACCATAAACAAAACATTTAGATTCAAGAATTTTGCTCTCTTCTCTATTCACCCTTCCTCTCCTCCCTCCATCCCTCTCTCCGTGTTTCTCTTACTCCAACTCATCTCCACTCCATATTCCTTTCTTCATTTTTCTCTCCATAGTTTCACCAGCCTTTTCACTTTTTCTCCCATTCTCCCTCCCTCTATTGCCCACTTTCCATATCTTCTTTCATTCTCTTCATTTCTGCATCTTTTCCTGTTTCACTCCTTCTCTTTTCCTTTCCCATTTCCATTATTTGATCATCACTTCACCTAGTTTCTCTCTTCCTATCCCAATTTGCTCCCTATTCCCTGTTTGCTTTCTTTTGTGACAACTATATGGGTAGACTAAATATGGAAGAAGTCAATAAGCCAACAGGGTGCAGTGCTCTATTTTTTTGTTTTGTCCCCATCATCTCCCATTATCCTCAACTTATCTCCTCTCTCTCCCCTTTCCTTTCTTCCCCATTTTCACTAAATCCTGCTTTCCCTATTTCTCTCATGACCTTCATCCCACGTTTCCCCTACTTCCCCTTTTGTTTCTGTTACCCTTTCTCTACTGTTACCCTTTTTCCACTGTTATTCTTTCTCCTCCTTTCCAATTTTTCCTTTTTCCACTTCCTTCCCCCCTATTCCTCCTATTTTTCTCTACCTCTCTCAGCTATTTCTCTTCTATCCCTTTTTCGCTTTTTGTTAACGAACTGAATATGTTTGATGAAAGCTTAATAGGTGTTAATCACAACACTCTTCCATGTCGCTGTCTAGCTCTCCATAACCGTCCTTTTTTTCTACTTTCCTCTCCCATTCGCCTACCTCCAATTTTCTAGCTCTCCTTTTCTTCTTCTCTACCCCAGTCTACTTACCACAGTCACTTTCATCAGAACCATCGGTACAGTCTATATGTCTATCGCATTTCCAACTTATTGAAATACAAGTCGTATCTGAACATTCAAATTCGTTTTCTTCACATCTGCAAACAAAAAAAAAATGACCGCCTTTGTCGTTCAAGCCTTTCAGGTTTGAGAAAATAACTCGTAAGACAGCAAAGCTTGGTCTTTTTTAAATAGATTTCCACTTACCCCGTTAGGGTGCAATTTAATTCGTCAGAATAATCTTTACAATCGTTGTCATTGTCGCAAGTCCATAGTTTAGGAATACACAGGCCATTATCGCATTGAAATTGATCAGTTGTACAATTTACATTGAAACCTGGAAGATCAAATTGATAACCTCGTTAATTTGTAATTTAAAATCCATAAATCCAACCAGCAATCAACTAGGTTACCTATTTAGAAGCAATAAAAATAAATCCAGTTGGTAGGTAACTTACCACAATGCGTTTCGTCAGAGAAGTCTCCGCAATCATCGTCTCCATCACAAAGCCAGTCTTTAAGAATACATTTTTTAGTTCTAGGACATAATACGTAATCCTTCGTTTCGTCACATTTCACTTGATGATCAACATGATCACAATCTAATTCATCCTCGTTACCTTCACAATCATCAATTCCATCACATCTGAAATTAAAACCTAATTGGTACCAACTATAATGGAAACTACAATTAATAAACAGTACCAATACATTGAAAATATTTGATAGTGTACTACAACATTGCTGTTGGTTGAAGTTTTTTGTTCCATATACTGCAAACTAGTCCTGAACCAATAATTGAAATTGCTGCACGTGGCTGTACATGTCGGAAGATTCAAACTGAACTTCAGATGACTGGAGCCATGTTCCAAAGGAGACACGGCAAACTTCTGGTCAAAACACCCTCTGAGTAGCTAACTAATGAAATTTTAACCTCTGCAAGGACCAGATAAGAAAAATGACGGGAACCAAGGGAGCATTTCTCCAAAAAGAACCTATTAAAAAGATATTTGGTACCACCAAAAGCACAAAAAGCCTTAAGACAGCAGTACCGAGGTCCAGAAGCCTCTCGGTAGTGGTGCCCTACCAATAATTCAATCCATCATATACCTAACCTAACCTAATAAGGAACGGTGTTGACCATGTTGGTATATAATATATCAGCTGAAAGAGTGAAGGAAGTTCAATAGAAAACGTCAAAAACTAACCTCAATTCTTCTTTAATGCAAATACAAGACTTTGTGCATAAAACTTCATTTTTCTTGCAAATTTTGTCGCAAGAATGTTGCTCGATGACTTTCTTCACTTCTAAATCGTTTTCTTCGTTAGGTTTAGTTGTTGGATACGTTTCGACGTATTCATCGTCATCACCATCCCTGTGAACGAGAAACGTTCCACCGCGAGACTGGTCGTAATCAGATGAAATTCCTCTTCCTCTCACAAAACCAAAATCAAATGGATACCTAGCATTAGAGAATCCGTAAACCGGTCTTCCGTTTGGATATTCAAAACGCCCACCGTATCTGCCGCCTCCGCGGTTAGATGGACGATCGCTTCGCGAAGGAATCTGGAGGTGGTGTATTCCTGGATAGCCTGGAAAAAATTAATTGTAAAAATTTCGCTGATGACGATACTCTACCAACCTCTTATCATTGGTTCGTATTCATCTGCTCTCATGTGAATGGGAAAAACTGGTACTGGTACTACATATGGTACGAACTGTGGAGGGCTATATACTTGAGGAGATATTGTTGTACGAATGCCGTGTTGACGTTGTCCAGTAGCGTAAATTACTGATTTCGTTCCAGGCGGTCGTAATGATCCTGATCCATACATCTGTCTAGCTGCTCCTCTATGAGCTGAGTATACTGGAGGAGGTATGGTTGCAGATGAGTTGTTGCTACTGCTGGTGTTGTTGCATTTTACTGAAATAAAATGATGTGTATTAGGTATTTGGTGTTTAAATTACCAAGGAAAAACAGACAGTTGTGAAATTATTATATTGCAGGAGCCTTTTTTACGTACGGGCCTAATTGTAAACTCTGACCGTGGAAAAACAAATAAAAAACCTCACCAGTTTGAGGAAGACCTGTTACAACGTGATTTGGTTGTTACAAGACGTCATTTTCATTATGTATCCGTAATGAATACACGCGGCAGCAATAAGCTCATGATTATCCAACGCGGATACTCCCTGGCAACGGTGAAAACAATTGCAATAAACGGCAGATCACGTGTCCGGCATTTCTTGAAGGCGAGGTTTTATAAGTTTCAGATATTTCATTAAAAAAAACGGTGACAGAAAACGTCAATGAAGGACAATATTGTGGATGTGAAACAGAACAAATACTTGATAATCCAAAATAAAACGTTCAATATGATTTTTGTCCACGACCACCTAATAATAAGTCAATATTTTATCTCCTAACAAAAGGTATATGGTACCCATATATCTACTATTAATTATGGTTCATAATACACTGACTAGAGATATGAAATAAACTTTTAAATCTGTGTATTTAGTTCAGGAAATTTGTTTCTGAAATATATCGTATCGATAAAATATTGTAATTTTTAGTGTTGATACTTTTCATAACGATATTTTCTAATATTGACTATTTTAAAACAATATATTTATAAAGGTACGTTGTATTGATACTTTACACAGTATCGCCCATCTCTATTAATGTCAAATTATTTTATGTAGCTACTACAACATTATGAGGTTAGTAATACCAAATCGTTACTGACTTTCATTTAATAAACCAAAAGAAATTAAGGGTCGCGGGCAAAGTATAGTATTCTACTCGCAATTTATGGCAATTCTCTCGTCACCCATCGTGAATAATGGCTATCATAAATTACTCGTTTAATAATATACTATTAATTTTTTAGTAATCAAATATAATGAGATACGAGTAAACATCAAAAAATCTCTAAACATAGATAAAAATAAATTCAACTAACAACAGCATCCAATGCAGATGTACCTACGCGGCTCAAAATACAAAAATACGTGCTTATCCATATTGCATGCACGCGGCCCCTGAATTACTGTGATCTATTTATTCATTTTGGATAAACGTGGCACTGAATTTGATGAGGGTAGATAGTATAAGCCTTATTATAAAATTCATCAAAATCTACGAATTTTCAGAGAAATCGGTAACAAAAGCCTATTTCTACATTCAATGACTGCAGTAACTAGTTTTTTTTTTATAACACCACTCAGTCAAATAATAACCACAAAAAACATGAAGAAAAACTCATAGGACTCTAACAAAGAGTACTTGCTTGTTTTCCTAAACTTTAAAATGAAGTTAAAATCGATTAGATGAGAGTATCAAATGAACACGCTTGGCAACATCGCTTACTTGTTAGATGTCCTTTGCACGTTTCTTGAATGAAACCATTCATAGATTAAGCAAAATTAGTTAATCGTAAACAACTGGATAAAAGTTCTAATCGAATGTCAATATTGACTGCGCCATGCTGGAATAAAAAATTTGACCTCGTGTGGTAACGGTAAGAAAATTCCACACCAAATGTTTTTATTTCCAACAACGTAAATTTTCGTCTTCATTAAGTAATTGCAAAACATAGTAGGTATATGATAATTGCATTTTTAATATAAACATTAATTATAATGGTCCATAGAATTTAGAAAACATCTAAGCTTGTAGTTAAAATTAATCAAAATTATCATGTGAACAAATAAAAATTAGATTGTCAAATGTCCACTAAAATTCATCCGTCGCGATGGTGATCTCTCAGAAATACATGGTGTGATTGGTTAAACATCACATGTGTGGAATTTTCTATATTATAATATCAAGTTATATTTAGAAACTATTGTTTGCAATCTTAAAAAAAAATTACGCTACACAGTTTTATTCTTATTTTTTCAACGATCTACTTCTCTTAAATTATTCCTAAATCGTCTATCAACTGTCGGAACGAAGGACACATTTAAATCCTCAACCAATCTCAATCAATAAGAAGTACTCTGCCCTATACTATATTCGGTAAATTCGGTGTTTCTATTTCTATTTCCATCAATTTATTCAAGTATTTTTGATGTTTTGAACACTTTGGGAGTTGTGATGACATTAGATATTGCTAAACGACGAGCAGCTTGTCAATGTTACAAAAAGACGCTATTTATTTCACTGAAACCCAACTTTCTATTTCTACTAGTAACTTCATTATTCCGTACAACAGTCGTGAATAAAATATAGTATTTCACGTGCATCAAAAGTCGTTTAAGTTTGGAGCGTAAAGGCGCGTCCTCATTATGGCGCTAATTTGATGTAGACGCGACCGTTGGCACATGCCAATAAGCCAACCGTGCTAACCACTGACCTCTTGTGACTTCAGCTGTAATTCAGACCAGTTAAAACTTGCATTCAATTGAAGTGGACGAACGGAAAAGTCATTAATTTGACAAATCCATATTGGATGTGTTGTGTGGACATTGGGCGACTAACCTAAACGAATACCATCACATATGTAGACGTTTTTACAACGGCAAATATCTGCATAGTGTAAACGTGCCTTAACTATAGGGTAGAGGGGACATCACACATAAAACAATTCTTGTCTCTCTTTATCAAGTATAGTGCTGTTCATGCTCATTTATTTTGTTCCATACAATATAAATTTTCATTAAAATAAATCAAATTTGACTGGGAATTATGGTCAAATTATAACAGTCACCTGAGATAGGTAGACAAATTGTCAGCATTTATAAATGGTTAGAGGGCAGTGAACTGAATCGAGTAAAGAGAATTATTTTTCATTAACTTCAAAATGGCAGTGATAATTACAGTACCTATTTATTTTGAGCAGAAAACAGTAGAAAATGAAATGAATCACAAACGAAATATTGCACAGGATGATCTAAGCGGGTTGTAGTCACCCAGCATAATCTTTGATTGTATAAGCCCTACTAGATCTTTCCAATGGTCAGATTTTCTCTTTTTTCCGGCTTTGCCTAATTCTTCCAGTATTACATTGATACATCTGCTATTTCATTTCCTCCTATTCCAGTGTGTCCTGAAATCCACTTTGAGGTAATGATATTGTTGTCGCCCAGATCATTGAGCCTATTCCACACCATTTTGTAACTGATTTAATAAGATCTCAATAACTTATTAGCTGCTTGACTATCCGAAATTATGATAATCATTTGCCTTGTCAATAATGAACTAGCCACACTTTCTTGAGGCGTGAATTTCCACATGAAAGATACTTGTGGTTTTTCCAAATTTTTCAGAAAGTTCTACTCCTATCCCGCACACTTCTATCCCAGTTCCTTTTATTGCTTTTGTGCAGTACCATTGAATGATCTTCTTTGGTGATGGTCTTTGGATCCTAGTCCTTCTTATTGCTTAATTCCCTAATGAATTTCTTTGAAAAGTTTTTTTTTTCATGGGGTTTTCTGGTTTACTCATTTTCAAGAATTTTTTCTTATGATTGATATATTGTATAGGTAATGTCCTTTCTGCAACACTTTCCATCACCATATGTAGTGGTGTAAGGCTGGAAATTACTTTTATGACTGCCGGTGGGCATGTTCTCACTTCTCCTGTAATGCATATACAGGCTAGTCTTCGAATTTTGGGAAGGTTTTCAATGGACTAGCTCTACTACTCCACGCAATAACTTCATGAGTGATAATTAGTCTCACTTCCATAAAGTGTTTTGAGGTTGACTTTCTGTCGTCTCAATAGTTATCCCCAAAAATATATACCAGTCAAAGTTCACATTTTGCTATGTAGATTAGGGAAGTCAGAGCAAAACTGTACTAAGAGTTTAACAGGAGTCCTAACGAGACACTGTAGGTATGAGCACCTGAAAATGTGCTTTTAAATATTTCCAAATTAACAATTAAGCAATGAATAATGATTGTAAACAATTTTAATCAGATTTTATCATCAATTACATTCAATTACCCTATTTTGTCTAATAAACTTATGTAATTATATTTTTTTATTTGTAGGAAACTTCAAACGAAGTTGTCATATGGAAAAATACTAATTAATCTAATTTTAATAATATTGAGCATCTTTGTGACCAGTTTTGTCCAATTCATGGTAAAAATGTGAGTTTACAATTAGAATATAAATTTCATATAGATTCCCAATCCTATCTCCCTCTGTAACTATCTGTAGAAACGAGAGGGTGAGTTTAGGCACACAGGCATTATACTTCCTCCCGAGGAGTTATCCTCATAACTGAGATTCCATCTCATCTCTTTATAGATTGAGCAATGAGCATGGATGTAAGCTAGTACCGTAATTTTTTGTCCTGGGTCCTCAAATTTTCAATCCAGCCGGTTACCAGGCTAAAGGATCGGCTATGCAACTAGCTTCACTTCTGTCGTGTCCTTCAACCTACCACAGGATAATATTGATATACTAAAACTTGGTCACACACTAGTATACTAGCCCTTATGTAACACGTTGTCTGTTCAAGGCTAATAAAGCTTGTCTACTGTCAGTGGTTAGTTCTTTTGTGGTACCTAATTAAAATACCAGTCAGTTTTGTTTGAACCCTGATGGATGCTATGCTCAATTACATTACATACTAGTATCCACCCTGGCTTCACAAAAAATGTTAAGTAGTCTACATGTTATTTCAAGGAGATGTAGCTTTCGGTAAAATTGGTTAAGTTTGTCACGTTTGACTGATCCATGCATATTTTTGATGCCTTGTAAATTCCATATGCTTCTGCAGAATATAAGTATACTGGATGTTTCTAGCAATCTTGGTTCAATTGTCTCAGATTTCATAACAGCATCGCATGTGGTGCCATTTTAAATTTTTGGATCCGTCTTTGTAAAATAGATCAGATTAGAATTGGAGTGGTTCTTAGTCCTATCCCACTGCGACCTTTGCAGATCTATTGTGGTCCTTCCTATATTTAGAGCGCAGCATCTGGTTGTTCATCCATTTGTGGATGCTCTCCTTAGTTAAGCATTTAGTAATTCCACAGGAGGGTTTTGGCACTATCATGTCCTACGTTGCAACCTGCTTGGCTGATTAATTGGCATTTTCATTGCCTTCCATTCCTTGGTGACCTGTTACCCATACTAGGGTCACTCTATTATGACTACCTATTCGGTTGAGGACACTCCCACACCAGATTTGACGTTATCCGATAAAAGCGTATCGCCTTAAGTACTGCTTGGCTGTCGAAGTAGATGACGATTCTTTGGTTCTCTACTTCCAGTCTCATCAACTTTTCTGCACAGCATTGCACAGCCATTACCTCTGCGTGAGAGACAGTAGCTTGTATTTCCCTAGGCTTCCAGGTCCTACTCCAGAGTCTGTTTTAGAGCCATCAGTGTACCAGTTGAGATTCGCTGTTAAAGAAATAGTAGTACATCTAAGATGTTATTATATTTTTTTGAAACACTTTCAAAAATTCAGAAACTTTTAAGCATCTAATCTCGTATTGACAACACCGCAAGATTATGAAGGTCCCAATCAATACTACTACGCATCCCACGTACCCAGACACGGTTGCCATGATTACGCCAACGATCTGCCAGTGAAACAAAAAATGTACATCAGAAACAAAACTTCGTTACGGTGTTATTGGCGTCGTAGGACATTTTGCCATTCATTCAGACATAAAAAGTCGAATTTCCTTTTCCCTTTGATGAAATAAAATAGTTAAAAGTACATTCTATGCAATAATTCAGCCTAAAAGGATAACATTCGGAGAGTCATTTTCAAGAGTGATGAAATAGTATATTATACAACAAGGTGGTAATAGTATATTACATAACAAGAGTTGAAAGTTGCTTATCACATGCGAATAGAAAGGTTGCGCACGAGCCGCCTAGCGACTAGTTATAATTCTATGGAAATGCAATAAGCTTACGACTCTAGTTGTGTACTATACTTATTCTACGAATTTTGATTATTGGTCTTTAAAACAAACACTACTAACTCGTTTCTATGGTTACTCCAAACCATTGGCTGAAAAGGCTTGGGTGATAAGTTGTTGTTTTTCTAGAACTGAAGCGTATTTTTTTTTTATTAAGTGCCAGTCATTAAGCGTCAATATCCGTAATGATCTAATTACTTAGTAGGGACTTAAAGCATTTCTAAAAATCACCACTTATCCGTATACGTATCGCAAAGCGCATGTGCAGAAGCGATACGTGGGCCTCGTTACGTTACGTGAGACGTATCAATCCGTCACACGTACCTAACGTACGTATCGCTTTATCGTGTTTCGTGTTCGAGTTTTTTAATGACTAAACGACCTAGAAACGATAAAAGTCACTTCAAGAAAGACTATTCTTTAGTAGACGTCAAAATAATAGTGTCTTACTATTTTTTAGGTTAAAAATCAAAACATGCATGGTTACGTTACGAACGCATTTGCTTTATACTTCTTTTTGATTAATCACGTATCTCCGTTACGTTACGTATACGGATAAGGATAAGTGATCTATATGAAGAACTGCTTTAAGTCCCTAGTAACCAATTATAGTAGATAATAGGGAATTTACTAGTGTGAGAGTATAAAAAGCCTATTTTTATTGACCGAGCACTAAAATTATTAATAATAATAAGGTGCGAGGCTTCACCACCATAGTTTATATACAACTTTTTCCACAATCAACCAAGATTAAGACAAATATTGAAAATAAAATTCAGAGAAGCATTTACCCTGTCGTCTTACTGACAAGAACACTGTCAATTTTCGATAAATTATGAACGCACTCCTTGTGTCATCAGTCATTTTTGGTTGAGCGCGAATTTTAAATAAATGGTATTTTTATTAAAATAATTTGAAGCAGCAAACACATTAAATACAATCTCCTGGGTATACACAATTATGTTACACAGGTTTTTGTTGAACTACTATCCCTCAATTCTCAAAATATTTGAATAATAATAATAATAATAGTAAAGTTTATTTACAATAGGAAAAAATAGGAAAGTACATTCAATATTTACAATAAATACTTAGATTCAAGTACAAATAAACAAAAATTTACTCACAGAAGAAGTATGACTGCTTGTAAGTGAGAATTTCAAGTACAAATTTATACAATAGTGTTTTATTATAACCAGAAGTCGCAATTTTATAATTAATAGGGTCGCAATAAGGTAAGTCATAATTATAGGTGAGTTAGTCATATTAGGTATAATAAGTAATAATATTTAAGACATTTTAGAGTATTTAGATGTAAAAATAGAAGGAAGATCGATAATTTAGAACAAGGATCTCCAAACTACAGCCCGCGGGCCACATCCAGCCCGCGTGGTGTTTTTATACGACCCGCGTTCACATGAGCGATGTTTGCCCAGATGACTCCCATTCTCTCTGCTCTAACGCAGCGTGGTCACATCCTCCTTGGGTCGCTGAATAAATAAAGTTACTCCAACACTCCATAAGTCTTCTTTCACCAACATAAAAATAAAAAAACGGACGAGGACCTTCGTATCCTTCCAAATCTTATTGGCCCTCTTGCCCTTTTCAGTGTTCACAATTTGGCCCGTTGGTGAAAAAGTTTGGAGACCTCTGATTTAGAACATGCTTTTTCATTTAAAAGCTGTTAATAATATTACTCAAAGCAGATCTATCAGTTTCTTCAATCCACTGTTTAGTTTTTTTGTAACATATTCACTGTAGTAATGTTCTTCATTTCTGGAGGAAGGAAAGTATAAATTTTTGCAGCTAAGAATTCAATGCTGCGCCTAGGTTAATAATAGAAAAAATTATTAACCATTAATAAAGAAATTCAACTTCTCAGTGGTCTAGGAGAAGCAATAATTGTCAACATCACAGCTAATGGTGGAAAAAATACTTTTTTGAAGGAAAATGTATTATATATATAGTGACCATGTACCCCCCCTCATTGCATCGAAAATGTATTACGAATCTATAAATATCAGCGGAATTACTACTATGAGTTTCCCTGCTGCTCGTAATCAGGAAGTCAGCGGCTATCCATACTTGCTCTGCGAGATTTATTCTAAAGCCTCCAAGACAGACAACAACAAAAAGTAACTATCAAAAGAGATCAAAGGCACTGTTAAGCCTTGGCAAAACTAATAATCCTCAATAATTGTCTCGCATATCATTGTTAGCTAATTTAATACATATACATCATGAAGTTCAAGACGTCGAATGAATGTCGTTTCAGTCAGGAAGAAGAATGAATAGGAGCAGGGAGTGTACTTCAACGAGTATAGAAGATAGCACAATAGACCTAATGTTCTATACAAGGGAATTGCTGCCAACATAACTAACAAAAGAATATTGAAAAAGGAGTCCCTTTACCACCCATGTTGTACCCGAAAAGTTTGCAGGTCTATTTAGTTTTGGGTTATTTTTACATCTTACAGTTGGCGAAAAACTAATGACAGCTGTCAACACATATTTGTTTCTTCTGGATGGTATTTGCAATAATAAAAGCAAATCAGAGTCTCATAAATCACAAACAAAGGTAGAATAAAAATAAGTATCCAATAAAAGTACCAGAAACTCAAAGAAAGCCAAACAAATGTGTTGACAGCTGACATTAGTTTTTCGTCAAATATAAGATGCAAAATATCCCCAAACTTTTCGGGCTCAGCATGGGTGGTAAAGACCAAAGATTTATTGGAAAAACCACTTCATTATGCGACTAATCTTTTTCAGTATTTTTTTTGTTCATTATGTTATGTTGGCAGCAATTCTCTTGTATAGAACTCGTCTATTTGATCACAACGATACAAAACCCCACTTCAAAGAAATTATTTGAGGAATAAAGTTGAGTTGTTCTTGAGAAATTAAATAAAAAGTAGTTAATAGATATTTTGATGATTTTTATTCAGACCTGCTCCAAAGATACAATTATTGGGTTTAAATTTATAACACCAACTAAAGTCCATTTAATAACCAGGAGGAGTAATTTGAAAAGCTTTATTCACATCACTAAAAGTTACCAGATTAGTTACTAAATGGCGTGTTCCGAAAAAGTAGTAAACAGTCGTGTTCCAAATCTATTAAATATGCCTTGATTGGTGAAAAAATCAGCCACGCATAGTCACAAGTCGACTCCTCGTCTGTCTAGTAGATTATTTCATACCCAACGGGTATTCTGTCACATGTTAAACTTTTTCCTGTTTCGTATTCAATATGAAAGATTAGAACATACACATTACTCTAATATGTCTGTTTTTAAGTAGCAAATAACTGAATGCCAGTGAATGAAATAAAAAAGAAGACAGATGCTGTCATGTTCAGTTTTAACGAAACGAAGTGAAATAACAAGAGCGGATGCGATGAAAAAATTAATTATATTTATCTGTCAAAACTATCAAAAATTTAAATTATCAGCTGATGTCAATGCAATGCAAAAAGTGTTGTGTGAAACTGACGAATCATAGGTCTACAGAATTGCCAACTTAAATTCAAATTACTCCTCCTGGTTTTTAAATGATGTATAGGAATACCCAAACAATGTATCACCCTCTGGTGATGCTTCAAAATATTTTAATACGCTTTATAAAAAAAATTTGATTTTATCACTAAACTTACCATTTGCAGCAATGAAAATAATTAATGAAAAAACTTGAAAATCGAGAAAACGTATTTTAGTTGCTTCGAACATTATTTTATGGACGTATTGAGGAAGGGGTGATGCCACCCCTTTCTTCAGTATCTTCTCTTATATCCTGGCATTTGGTTTGAACACCGAACTATTTTCACACTTTGTCTGGAAAAGAAATGAACAAAAATTAGTTTCTTCCAAAAATTGTCAAACAAACTTTTTATAGGTAGTATTAGTTACTGCTTTCTGAGCCTCAACTAAAATAGATTTTCTCACTGATTGCAACGTGTTGAGATCCGAACACTCTCCAGCTTTTCAGGCAATAAAGATACAAAAAAAAGGAGAATGGTTTGAATTTCTAATTTTTTGCATGAATGTAGAAAAAATATTGTATGCCGCTAGTGCAAAAAACACGGTCAAATTTCGAAATCGGTTATTGCCAGAAATATGACATACGCAAATATTTACTTTCGATTTGGTAGAATTTTATTTGGTTTAATTTATTAAAAAATCTATTTATTTTTATAATTTGTTTATTTTATCTTTCTGTGTTTATTTCATTTTTTACTCCAAGATAAGTGTAGAACTGATCTTGTTCCTTCGAAAACAAAATCGACGTGTCTCGGGGTTTGGCCCCCAACAATATTTGAGATGGACTGTTTCTAATGCGCCTCCCTGTATAGAGTCATTCTATATAGATGGAATTTATAATTTACGTATAGGCGGAATATGTATTATATGTGTATAATTTCATTTATTAAATTATTGCTATATTAAAATTAAAAATATTATTAAGAATAGACATCCAATCCAATCATTCTCAATATTGTATTCTATACTATACTATTTATATCCTTTAAAATACGACTAAAAAATATAAATTATGTTTAGCCGATTGCGTTTCAATTATGGTGTTAATTAAAATTAATCATTAAATAAGAAGTATTAAAAAACGTAAAGTCATCAGCCATTGTCAAAATCTATAAATAAACACATTGCTTAAAAAAAAACTTACCTCTAGGGTGGGTCCTATAGGAATGTCAATCCCAGAAATTCCAGCACCGATACCCAGATTGGAGTAAGCTACACCCGCCTAATGTTTTCTACCGCTTATCGAAAAAACTTGTACAAATCCCGTCAACTCACAATTTTCATTAATAAAGCTCTATCGATTTTATTTTGCACGATTTCGAATAAATTTCACCACTACCCTTAGTAGAGAAATCGGAAAAACTAAGAGAAAATGATCCTTGCTCTATAAGGATGCTGTGGCTGCTTTCTTGTTGTTTTTCACGCGCATGCGGGTATGTGCACACCTACGCAGCTTCGGAAATTTTCCTTGTTTGAGGATATTTTGGCTTTTTGAGTTATTGTAATAGTTATATGTCTGTATACGAAAAATATTACGTTGGAATCATTACGAGGGGAATAAACTATTGAAAAATTGTCCAAATATAAAATTAAAACTATTTATATCGAAAAAATTTTGTAAGAGGTTCATAATTTTAACAGAAATTCGTTTCAATGAAAAATATTCGATTCAGCAGCTTTATATGACATGGAAATTAAAATACCAACTGAATATATTACAACTACAAACATATTAATGGATTGAACCTTTTGTCCAAGTAATCTGCATGCATTTCAATAAGGCACGATGCCATTTCGTACTTCATATTCTATTTTCATTACTCTATGTCCTTTATTAATACCCGCTCATCATTCAGAATAACTTTAAAATTCAATATGGGACGTCCAGAGTTTTCGGCAACACACAATACAAGAAGGAAATTCACCATTATACAGATTCGGCAAAAAACTATGTTCCATACTGCCATTCTGTGTGTAGGAGACAGTATCCTATTCTGCTGTCCGGAGAGTATATCCAGACCAATCGAGTCTGGAGTTGTGGGTGCTTAATGGAGGGGAAGTATTCTGTTCTCTCTTTTACGTATAGAATTTTATGTATAAGTGCTGACTGCTGCTCATATAATGAGATTCTACAAACGGGAGAACCTGTATATTCGAGATAGACTTTATCCTATGATAGAATACAAAAAGAACTCCTCACATTACAAATACATTGTTGTTGGTAAAGTTCAGTCAACACAATAGAGTTCGCTATTATAGTACCTACTAACCACCAAAATAAGTGACTTTGAAATTAATCGAGATCATTAAAAACATGAGTAAAAGGTTCTTAGAGAAGACATACATTTTCGAGAGACTTTTGTCATTATTTTGTTTTTCAAATTCGCCAAAGTAACTCAAATGTTTTTTCATCAAAAGATTCAGATTTGATATTTCGCCCCCCCTCCAATAAAAAAGTCTGCGTACGCCTGTGCTTCAAATTTTCATATTATTTGATCAAGTATTCTTTGCATGATTATTGTCTTAACTGCATGGGTTTAAAATTTGCATGCTCAAGCTTTTGAGTGTGGTAGGGGTTGGTAGAGTATCGGTGATATATTCGAATATTAATATTTTGTTGATATTTGACATTGTAAAGAGTGAATTTATTTGTTACTGTTTGTATATTTTCATTACTGCCCTTTGCTAGAAGAGACAAACTTCTGGCAGGGTGCATCCGGTAGAAAACATCCTGTAAGCCGTTGGGGAATATTTTCCGTCGACTGTAGATTTTTTCACCGATTGATTATATTTTCTACTGGCTGTGGTCATCTTCCAGCTATGGGGGACAATCTTCCATCTTCAAGAGGTGAGGTACCTTAATTACTTAATTTTTAAAAAAAAAATTTTTCCTAATTTTTCCAAGTGTTACGAGTTGGTTATTTTTTTCAAAAGACATTTATGTAAGCTATATCGTTTCCCATTTTTTTTAATATTGTCCCCCATTTTCATACGGGCTTACTATTTTCCAAAAGACATAGGTAAGCTATGACGTTGTTCATTATTCTAAGTAAGTATTGTGTCTCCCTCTCGTATACGAGCTAGTTATTTTTTCAAAAGATTTAGGTGAGCTATGTCGTTCCGTATTTTTCTAAATATTGCTCTGCATGAATAACAGTTCAGATCTACTATTTAAAACATAAGATTTTGCATGTTTTTTATTATTGCGAACATTTATATTGCTTTATTAAAATAATGAATACACCCCTGAAGCGTATACCTTGAAATTTAAATTGACTTTTCAGCTGAATACCCAACATATCGGTGGCCAATAATCCTAGGAACTTCTGGCAAGTCACCATTTCATTTCTGTTATTCAGTCACTAGTTATGTTAAATGTTAATGAAAAAAGTAATCAGAAGAATAGAGATATAACTAACTAGAAATGCTACAAAAATCTGATCGCTAATGGACATACTCGATCAAACGAATTTCAACAAAAATAAATATAACTGACATTTGACATAACTAGTGACTGAATAACAGAAATGAAATGGTGACTTGCCAGAAGTTCCTCATCCTCAAGGATATTAGATGAGAATCTAATATCCTTGGAAGTTCCCAAGGATATTAGATGAGAATAGGATTGATCAAAAGCTGAAAAGTGTCAGCCGAGTTTGATGACGTCACTGGTTACCCATGCGCGCGTCGGCTTGCGCGAATTATGAAACTGTGAAATCCGTGGTGTTATTTATTTATTTTTTAAATTTTTAATAACAAAAAATAAAGTATTTAATGTATAAGCAAAATTTTTCAACATGTTTTTTTTTATGTTAAAATCATTCTGGGTATAAATCATGTAAGTCAATATTCCTTTTACCTTAAATAATAATTAATTGGGCGATTTAAAAGCTAGTTCAGGGGATAGTGTTCTGGAAAAACATAATGCCATTATGTAATGGCATTTTTATTTGGCCAACTGCAAATGTTCAAGATAATCCGGATAAGAATGATGGAGAATATGTTTACGCACATGACAAATTTTTAAGTGTAATTTTCAATAAGCAATAAAAAAATGATTACTATTTACTATGTTAAATTATGTTCCACTTACCCCATTTCTTGCTAAAACAACATGTCATGATCAGTTTTTCAAGTTTCTTTCATTATTATTATTTAAAAACTGTGTAGGTAGGTTATTCAATATTTTATTTTTTTGCAACTCAAATATGTACTAAATTTAGAGTAAAAAAGTATAAGTGTATGAAATAGCTTTAATTGATTTCTAAAAAAACTCGAATTGTGTGATTTATGAGGTTTTTCAAATGGCTGATTCAATTTTATACTCATTTTTATTAATCAGCAAATATAATAGGACAAAACTGGTATTTTAACATGAAAATAAAACAACACTAATATCCTTGAAGAGTTTCGCCTTAGAAACAGCTGTTGCAATTATCAATAGTTACACTATTACAATACAGTTCGAAATCTGTCTTTGTTTACTACACAGAGAAAAAGAAGATAGACATATAATTGATGGAACACCAATGTCGACAAAAGAACGTTGCTGTGACGTCACTGGTTACCCAAACGGCTAGCGTTGCTCTTATGGGAATAATCCATCCTATTCTCATCTAATATCCTTGGGAAGTTCCTAGCATCCTAGGATTATTGGCCACTGATATGCTGAGTATTCAGCTAAAAAGTCATTTTAAATTTCAAGATATACGCTTCAGGGGTGTATTCATTATTTTAATAAAGCAATATAAATGTTCGCAATGATAAAAAACATGCAAAATCTTATGTTTTAAACGGTAGATCTTAACTATCATTAATGTCAGAGAAAACACTTTTTGTTGGCCACACCAGGAGTGTCTCTGGCCACACTGACCTTAGACTGAACTCCTCTGTTATCATACCTGTTTGAAGAACTCATGCAAGGCCAATGATATCAGAAAGGCCAATGATATTGATATTAGATGAATATCATTGATGCAAGGCCACCTGCTCATGTTCCGTTTATGCTAATAACATTTGGTTTGAGTAAATATGAAATTCTTCAGGTTGGCAGCATGGACTGATTTTACTTGTCTTGTCAACAAAAGTCATCACCAAGCCAGCCAAACGACATTTGTTTAGGCGGCAAGCATTTGTGGTTTACTTTGGTTTACTTTACTAGATGATTTAGTAAAATTTCCATTATTCGTACCAGTTTATCAAATTTTTAATATGTCGAAAACAGAGGATTCCACTGAAGCAAGTGCCGACACATCCGAAGCAATGGAAGAAGTAGAAATTTCCGTGAGTAATATTATAACTAGAATAGGTATAATTGAATTTTAAAACTCCAGTGATTGCATTCTATCTGTTAAATATCCAATTTGTATCGGGCTATATCTCATATTTCTACACCAATATGCTCTCTAATATGTAAATTGTACAATATTTCCTATTAAACATAAAATTAATTTTCTGATAGAAAACACCATAATCTTGGAAATTACACTTAGGGATTATTATGAAAGTGTAACATAGTTACCATTGTTACAATCAACAATCTTCTATATTGTTTCTGTTTAAAATTGCATGTTTGATATGGTTTATCAGAAGGTATATACATTTTACTGTTCTTTATATTTGATTGATAAAAAATTTTTGTAAAGAGTTGTGTGTTGTGTATTATTATATCCATTAAAACTTTACAATTATTTGTAGGTACTAGGCCAAAATGAATCATCTTCTGATAACACATCGAAAGGTGAAGAATTTGAAGTTAAAGTTGCTTCTGATAGAGGTAAAAGGTTTGATTTCTTGTTGAAACAAACTGAAATATTCTCGCATTTTATGAACCAGTCTAAAACTCCTACAAAACCAAAAACTGGTAGACCAAAAAAAGAAAAACCTGAAGAAAAACTTGAGGAAAAACCTGATACTTCTGAGTAAGTACTTTGATTTAAATACTTAATATTGAAAATATAATTATAATTATTTTTTGTTTCAAGCTTGAGGCATAGAAAAACTGAACAAGAGGAAGATGAAGAACTGTTAGCTGAAACCAACACTAAAACAAAACCTACAACTCGTTTTGATTCATCGCCACCATATATAAAAAATGGTGAAATGCGAGACTACCAAATTCGAGGATTAAACTGGATGATTTCTTTGTATGAAAATGGTATAAATGGTATTTTGGCTGATGAAATGGGTCTAGGAAAAACACTACAAACAATATCTCTTTTGGGATTTATGAAACATTACAAGAATACTCCTGGTCCTCACATAGTTATTGTTCCTAAATCTACGTTATCGAATTGGATGGCTGAATTTGAAAAATGGGCTCCGTCTTTACGTGCTGTTTGTCTTATTGGTGATCAGGAGGCTAGGGTAAGAATACTGCAATTTTTATAGTTCTTCTATGTTTTATTTTATATTCTTTTTAGAGTACATTTATTCGAGATGTGTTGATGCCTGGAGAATGGGATGTTTGTGTTACTTCTTATGAAATGTGTATAAAAGAAAAATCAGTATTTAAGAAATTCAACTGGCGCTACATGGTTATTGATGAAGCTCATCGTATTAAAAATGAAAAGTCTAAACTCTCCGAAATCCTCAGGGAATTTAAAACTACCAACAGACTTTTACTAACTGGTGAGTACATAATTGTGATATTAGTTGGTTGGTTGTTAAAGTGCGTACAGGTGTTTATTTGGTTATTTTTCAGGAACCCCACTCCAAAATAACCTTCATGAGCTATGGGCTCTATTGAATTTCTTATTACCAGATGTATTTAATTCAGCTGATGATTTCGATGCATGGTTCAATACCAACCAATTTCTTGGAGATAATCAATTGGTGGAAAGGTTACATGCTGTATTAAAACCATTCTTACTAAGAAGATTGAAATCTGAGGTTGAAAAAAGGTTGAAACCAAAAAAAGAACTTAAAGTCTATGTAGGATTGAGTAAAATGCAAAGAGAATGGTATACTAAAGTTTTAATGAAGGATATTGACATAGTCAATGGTGCAGGAAAAGTGAGTCTTTATTTATACTTAATTAGTCAAGTCAGTGAACTTTCAGGGGTTTTTGGATTCAGTAAATAAACAATTATTATTTAACTCAACTATGTTAATTAACAACATCAAATGATAATATAACTAATGTATTTTTATATAAATATATATAGCAGCAGCACTACAGGCCTATCTGACTCTCGGCTTCAAGATCTTTCACTCTTTTCATTTCTTTCTGTCGCCTCGCTTTCCCAGTCTTTAACTCCCACTGTTCCCAGATCTCTCCTAACCATTTTTTCCTTGGTCTTCCTCTTCTCTTCTTACCACCTCCACTTTATAGCACTCGTTTTACCCATCTATCTTCCGTCATTCTACCTATATATCCCAACCATCTTGCTCTCTGTGCTTTAATTATACGTGTTATACTTGGGTGCTTATATAATTCTGAGTTCTTTGTTTCTTCTTCTGTAGATTCCATCTTCCTTAATTCCACCATAAATCTTTCTGAGCATTTTACGTTCCCATATTTCTAATTTATTCTGCTCTTTTTTGTTCATTGTCCAAGTTTCACAAGCGTAGGTAACTGACGGTCTTATTATTGTCTGGTACAATTTTATTTTAGCTGTTCGTGATATGTCTTTCGATTTTGATACCATTCCTGCTGCTTTACTGCCTTTTGTTAACCTTTTTCCTATTTGGCTTTCTTCGTCTCCTTTATTTGTGATAGTGACACCCAGATATTCGATTTGTTCCACTTTTTCTATTCTGTAGCTATTATTTCCATTACAGTTTATAAATTTCAATATGATTAACGGCTAGCTGTGGTCATGAGTTAAATTGTTGCTTATTTACTGAATCTCAAACCCATGTAAGTTCAACAAATAGTTGAATTGAGATCCTGTGAGATAAAGTAGTTATTGAATCCTTCCACAATGTCTTTAAAAATGTACCGCTTTTCCAAATTGGATGAGTATTATGAAGATTTAAAATAGAAAAGTAGTTACGTACATTTTTTTGTTTCAAGAACCACCAGATCTTCAGTAAGTTGTTTCAATTGTAAGATATAGGACAATTTTGCAAAATTATAAGTTCGACTCTTCTATTTTATGAAAAAAAAAGATGAATCAAGGTTATTATTTAAAGGTGGAGAAAATGCGACTTCAAAACATTCTTATGCAATTGAGAAAATGTACCAACCACCCCTATTTGTTCGACGGCGCTGAGCCTGGACCACCTTACACGACAGATGAACATCTCGTTTATAACTGCGGCAAAATGGTATTACTGGACAAACTTTTACCTAAACTAAAGGAACAGGTATGCAATGTTGAACTATTGAATCTAATATACACTACTCAAAAACTGACTTTTATTTAATTAAGAAATCAAGGGTCCTGGTCAACGTATAGTATTCTTTCAATTATTTTCTTCAACAGGATTCTAGAGTACTTATCTTCTCTCAAATGACACGTATGCTGGATATTCTAGAAGATTATTGTCATTGGCGACAATTTCAGTACTGCCGTTTAGACGGTCAGACTCCTCACGAGGACAGACAGCGACAAATCAACGAATACAACGAAGAAGGCAGCAGTAAATTTATTTTCATGTTATCAACAAGAGCCGGGGGTTTAGGTATTAATTTAGCTACTGCCGATGTAGTAATTATATTCGATTCCGATTGGAATCCACAGATGGATCTGCAAGCTATGGACCGAGCTCATAGAATAGGACAGAAAAAGCAAGTTAAAGTTTTTAGGTTTATCACGGAAAATACGGTAGAAGAAAAAATCGTCGAAAGAGCCGAGGTTAAATTGAGATTGGATAAATTGGTAATTCAACAAGGGAGATTAGCGGATTCTAAAGGACAAACTTTGAATAAAGATGAAATGTTGAGCATGATTCGACACGGAGCCAATCACGTTTTTGCGTCCAAAGATTCGGAAATTACCGATGAAGATATTGATACCATTTTAGAAAAGGGTGAAATGAAGGTAAGTTTCCTACAGTATTTTTTTGTTTTTTATTACAATTTTCACTAAAAATTGAACCCTTTTCAACATACGGTTACGATGGAAGGAAATTTGTCCATTTAAATTAACCCTTTTTGAAAATTTTCATCGTACGCCAATGTTAAATAGGAATTTTCACAAACTCAGCGATTCCCTTATACAAATTTAATCTTACGTCAATAGTAGATGGAAATTTTTGCAAATAAATGTTTCCCTTTTAAAAAATGTGAGGTACTCCTATGGTAAATAGAAATTTCCAGGAAAAAATTAACCCTTTTCAAAAATTTTATCATATGATTGTGATGGAACTATGGAGGAAATTTGTCCAAATAAATTAACCCACTCAAAAACTTTCATGGTACGCCAATGGTGAATAAAAATTTTCACAATTCAGCGGTTTTCTTATACAAATTTTCTCTTACATCCATGGTAGGTGGGAGTTTTTGCAATTAAATGTATCCCTTTTAAAAAATTTAAGGTACTCCCATGGTAAATGGAAATTTTCAGAAAAAAATTAACTCTTCAAAAATTTCATCACACGCTTATGATGGAAGGAAATTTGTCCAAATAAATTAACCCACTCAAAAACTTTCAGGGTACGTCAATGGTGAATAAAAATTTTCACAATTCAGCGATTTCATTATACAAATTTTTTCTTATGTGCATGGTAGGTAGTTTTTGTAAAAAAGTTAAGGTACTCCCATGGTAAATAGAAATTTACCGAAAAAAAATTAACACTTTTCAAAAAAAATTTCACACGCTTATGATTTGTCCTAATAAATTAACCCTTTCAAAAACTTTCATGGTACGCCAATGGTAAATAATATTTTTCACAATTTAGCGATTTCCTTTCTCTTACGTCCATGGTAGGTGAGAGTTTTTGCAATTAAATGTATCCCTTTTAAAAATTTTAAGGTACTCCTATGGTAAACAGAAATTTCCAGAAAAAAATTAACTCTTTTCAAAAATTTCATCACACGCTTATGATGGAAGGAAATTTGTCCAAATAAATTAACCCTTTTCAAAACTTTTATCGTACGCCAATGGTAGATAGGAATTTTCACAAATTAGTGATTCCCTTATACAAATTTTCTCTTACGTCCATGGTAGATAAAAATTTCTGCAAATGAACGTTTCCATTTTCAAAAATTTGATTATACGCTTCTGGTGGAAGGAAATTTGTCCAAATAAATTAACCCACTTACAAACTTTCATCGTACGCCAATGGTAAATAGAAATTTCTTACAATTCAGCGATTTCCTTATACAAATTTTCTCTTACGTCCATGGTAGATAAAATTATTTAAAAATTAATGCTTCCCCCTTAAAAATTGTATGGTACTCCTATGGTAAATGGTTAATTTTCACACAATAATTAATCCTTTTCAAATATTTCATTATACGCTCATGATAGAAGAAAATTTGTCCAAATAAATTAACCCCCTTAAAAACTTTGATCGTACCTACGCCTATGTTAAGAATCTACACAAATCAGCGATTCCCTTTTAAAAATTTTCTCTTACGTCCATGGAAGGTAGAAATTTTTGCAAATAAACGTTTCCCTTTTCAAAAATTTGATTATACGCTTCTGGTGGAAGGAAATTTGTCCAAATAAATTAACCCACCTACAAACTTTCATCGTACGCCAATGGTAAATGGAAATTTTCACAAATCAGCGATTCCCTCATACAATTTTAATCTTACGTCAATGGTAGATGGAAATTTTTGCAAATAAATGTTTCCCTTTTAAAAAATGTGAGGTACTCCTATGGTAAATGGAAATTTCCAGAAAAAAATTAATCCTTTTCAAAAATTTTATCATACACTAATGATAGAAGAAAATTTTTTCAAATAAATTAACCCCCTTAAAAACTTTGATCGTACCTACGCCTATGTTAAATAAGAATTTTCACGAATCAGCGATTCCTTTATACAAATTTTTTCTTACGTCCATGGTAGATAGAAAGTTTTGAAAATTAATGTTTCCCTTCTTACTGTTAAGTCTTAATTGTGCAATTTTTTGTAGACGGCGCAACTGGCTCAGAAAATGAACGAAATGGGAGAATCTACGCTTCGCAATTTCACCGTAGAGACACCGACCGAATCCGTATACCAGTTCGAAGGAGAAGATTATCGGGAAAAACAAAAAAGCATCGGCTTGAGTAACTGGATCGAACCGCCGAAAAGAGAACGCAAAGCCAACTACGCAGTAGACGCTTATTTCAGAGAAGCTTTGAGAGTATCGGAACCGAAAGCTCCGAAAGCGCCGAGACCACCCAAACAACCGATCGTACAGGACTTCCAATTCTTCCCGCCCAGATTGTTCGAACTGCTAGATCAAGAAATTTACTTCTATAGAAAATCTTTGGGATACAAAGTACCGAAAAATCTCGAATTAGGACCGGACGCGTCGAAACAACAAAAAGAAGAACAACGTAAAATCGACGAATCGGAACCGTTGACCGAAGACGAACAACAAGAAAAAGAAACTCTTTTAACACAAGGTTTTACTAACTGGAGTAAACGCGATTTCAATCAATTCATCAAAGCCAACGAAAAATACGGTAGAGACGACATCGAGAATATCGCTAAAGATGTCGAAGGTAAATCTCCGGAAGAAGTAATGGAATATTCGGCTGTCTTTTGGGAGAGATGTCACGAATTGCAGGATATCGACAGGATAATGGCGCAAATTGAAAGAGGAGAAGCGAAAATACAGAGGAGAGCTAGTATCAAAAAAGCGTTGGACGCCAAAATGGCGAGGTAATTGAAATCATTATCCTTTAACGTGTTATTTCAACATTATGCTTCACTCTGTTTGTTAATTTGATATTTTAGCAGATTCCATTTCTATAGGTTGTTCCATAGTTTTTATACCTTGTTTTTAAACTAAGAGGAGCGATTTAAGTTTAAGTTGGCATTTCTGCAAGCTAATCATTGGTCAGATAGCCGCCCGTTTCACACAGCTCTTTTGATACAACTGTCAGTTTTGACATTTGTTTTTATTTACACACTAATATTCCAATCTTTATTAACTCTTTTGCGCGTTTTAGACCAGGGTCGATAATTTTTGGGACCAAATAAAATTATAGTAGCATGAAACCTATTGGAAGAGGTAGAGAATATAACAAAAACGGAAGGAAAAATAAATTACTGGCGGTCTGAGGTCGGGAAGGGTGAGCGGGTGAGTTTTTAAGGGTAAAAAACGGTTAATCTCGATTTCCGGTAAAACTGCAAGTCATGGAAAAAAGTTGAATGGCAAAGTTGTAGGTAATAAAAAGATCCACAACTTTTGTATCGACACTTTTTTCACATAAACTCAAAATTTATGTGAAAAATTCGAATATCTGAGTTTTTGGTTTTTTATTTTTATCTTTTGAAAAAAAAATTTATTTTTTCACGAAATTTGGTGAAAACTCACCTTTGTATGTCCCAAACATACAGTAATTTTTTTGATTTAAAATATTCATTTTTTCACCTTATTTTGACTTGATATCAAAACAGCACCCTAATTTTCAATCGAAAATTCTCAAGTCAAAATATCTGCTTTTTTAAAAAAGTTGGTGTGCTTCCTATTCGTTGAAATCTCTACTTTCTGATGGTATGAAAAAAAATATACATTACTATGGTAAATGTTCTCAGAAAATGCAAATAATGAAAAAAACTCGAATCCGTTTTTTGAATCATTATGTATAATTTTAAGCAATATATTAAAATTTACACTTTAATTACTAGAAAAACGTAGGATTATAACATGAAATCTCACATTTTTCTAGTAATTAAAGTGTAAATTTTAATAAATTGCTCAAAATTATACATAATAATTCAAAAAAAAAATTTTCGGATTCGAGTTTTTTTTTATGATTTGCTTTTACTGAGAACATTTACCATAGTAATGTATATTTTCTTATACCGTCAGAAAGTAGAGATTTCAACGAATAGGAAGCACACCAACTTTTTTAAAAAAGCAGATATTTTGACTTGAGAATTTTCGATTGAAAATTAAGGTGCATTTTTGATATTAAGTCAAAATAAGGTGAAAAAATGAATATTTTAAATCAAAAAAATTACTGTATGTTTGGGACATACAAAGGTGAGTTTTCACCAAATTTCGTGAAAAAATAAATTTTTTTGCAAAAGATAAAAATAAAAAACCAAAAACTCAGTTAATCGAATTTTTCACATAAATTTTGAGGTTATGTGAAAAAAGTGTCAATACAAAAGTTGTGGATCTTTTCATTACCTACAACTTTGCCATTCAACTTTTTTTCATAAGACTTGCAGTTTTACTAGAAATCGAGATTAACCGTTTTTTACCCTTAAAAACTCACCCCCTCCCCCTTCCCGACCTCAGATCGCCAGTAATTTATTTTTCCTTCCGTTTTTGTTATATTCCCTACCTCTTCCAATAGGTTTCATGATACTATAATTTTTTTCCACTTTTTACCATTTTAAAAATTATCGACCCTGGTCTATTACTGCTTATAATTCTGTTTGCGTTTGCTATTTCATATTGTGTTTGGACTTATTACCTCATATTATTGTATTTGTGTTTTCTACTTCTTATTTTGTGTTGTTTTGTCGTATTGCTTTGTTACTATTTGAATACGTACCAAGATTGTACTCTTGTTCCAGTGCACTTTCTTCGCAACATAGCTATGATATCGAATATTTATTTACAGGTATCGCGCCCCGTTTCATCAATTGAGAATCTCGTACGGTACGAACAAAGGGAAAAATTACATGGAAGACGAAGATAGATTCTTGGTTTGTATGCTCCACAAACTCGGCTTCGATAGAGAAAACGTTTACGAAGAATTAAGAGCGGCCGTTCGGGCTTCGCCGCAATTTAGATTCGATTGGTTCTTGAAATCCAGAACGGCGATGGAATTACAAAGAAGATGTAATACTTTGATAACTTTGATCGAAAGAGAAAATGCTGAATTGGAAGAAAGAGAAAAGAACGATAAAAAGAAGAAAGTTTCCAAATCTACCAGTTTAGGAGGTAAAAAATTAATTTTAATTTTTCGATTTGGTTAACACCCGTTAATTTATATAAAAAATTTGTTTTTAATTATTTGCAGGTACACCGACGCAAATGGGTTCAAAATCATCGCAGAAAAGAAAGAACGACGGTTCCATCGGCGGTATGGAAAAGAAAAAGAAGAAAAAATGAAACTCGTTTTTTTATCATCCAACTATTTTCAATTGATTGTATCGTATGAATGTTTTGATGGAAAGTATTTTGTATTAGAATTAGCTAAAAACATTTTAAATTATTTCCACTCTTTTTATTTGTCGATTTTAATTTAAGGGTACAAAAGGGCTCATCCAAATTTTATGGATTTGAACCATTATATAGTTCTGGAATTTTTAAGCCAATTTACAAAAATGAATACTTAATTTAAAATAAAATGTTCCTGTAGTCTGTTATTTTCCCTTCCCCCTCCTGAACAATATCCTTTCAACTTTATTATAGTCCATTTAATAACCAGGAGGAGTAATTTGAAAAGTCTTACTCACACCACTAGAAGTTACCAGATTAGTTACTAAAGGGTGCGTTCCGAAAAAGTAGTCAACAGTCGTGTTCCAAATCTATTAAATATGTCTTGATTGATGAAGAAATCAGCCACTCATACCCATAAGTCGATTTCTCGTCTGTTTAGTAGATTATTTGGATGTTTATTGTAGATATAAGATGAATGTATGTGATTTGTACGGTCCTAAATGACCTTACATTGTTTTAGCGAATAGTTGGTACTCGAAGTAGAAGGATCCATAATTATTGCAGATAATTCAATACAATTGCTTACTGAAGTTTTTAAAGGAACTCTTTCAGCGAAACTGCGTGAAAATAATAAAATAACAAGAGTGGATGCGATGACAAAATTATCTGTCAAATATGGAAATTATCAGCTGATGTCAATACTAGAAAGTGTTGTGTGAAACTGGGCGGAATCTGACCAATCAGAGGACTACAGAATTGCCAAAGGCATGATGACAGTCACTAAGAATCACCAAAATATTGATTTGATATAATTATTTAAGATACAGAGATTCTACAGAAATCACTTATCTTTCATTTTCATGTGTGATTACATTTATTTTAGTAAAAATATAAGCACAAAATTTAACTATCCACCATCTTATCTCAAACACCAATCAGAAGAGAGTGACGTCATATTTTCGCAAATATCCATGATCCGACCCGAAGCAAATCCGAACATCTGTTTTGTCGTCTTTATAATGTCTATGGTTCTGTATTTCCTTTCTTGCTGTTGGCTTTGCTTGGCTCATGTAATATACAAAAAACCGTTTTTGAAATTATGTTTATGTATCAAAAGGTTTGTTCCAACAGCAGTCAGAAACTATCAGAGAATAGTCGACCATAGCAAACAACGAGTTATTTCCGCGTAATTCCTATCACTGATTGAAATGGTCGACTATTCTCTGATCGTTTCTGACGGTTTCTGACTGCTGTTGGAACAAACCTAAAATAAACTTTTAACCTGCAAGCTGTCAAGTGTTTGAAGTTTGACTTTGACGATTTTACTACATGACACAGATCATAGATAACCTATCGACATTTGACACTGTTACGAATTGATGATGTCATAGAATAGACAGACGCCATTACTATTCTAGCGTTTTGGCGCATAATTTAAAATGTGTTTTTTAAAGTTGAATTTTTCCTTCAAAAACATTTTTTCTTACAGAAATAACATTTATTGTAGATAAAGTATATGTGAAAACATCGTGGAGCAGTTTTTCAAAATCAGTCATCATGCCTATTGCAGATATTCAATACAATTGCTTACTGAAGTGAAAATAATAAAATAACAAGAGCGGATGCGATGACAAAATTAATTGTATTTATCTGTCAGAACTGTCAAATATGGAAATTATCAGCTGATGTCATTACTAGAAAGTGTTGTGTGAAACTGGGCAGAATCTGACCAATCAGAGGTCTACAGAATTGCCAACTTAAATTCAAATTACTCCTAGACCGGTCATTAAATGGACAGTAGATGCAGAAAATCGGACTTTTTAATTCAGTTTTAGACACGTCAAAAAAACATGACGACTTCGTCCTTTGGGTTGTGCTCCTGTCAGGCACTTGAAGAGGACTGAAATTAGTAAATAAAAAACCAAAACTTTCATAATTATAGCGATATATTAAAAGAAATCGTACAAAACACCACCTATTTAAAATACTGTTGATAAAACTTATTAATATATTCAAAAAAAAAATCCCATAAAACATAAATTAAGCATTTAATGCTTCAATATCACTCGCGGTCGGCTGTAGGAGATTGCTGTCTCAATCGTTCAACATCGTTGAAAATAACTTGTGCTCCTCCACCTGTAGTCGGTAAAATATCAGCTTTGTAAAGTTTCGTTTCGATTTCGCCGTCCTTATCTTGTTCTTGAGCCAACAAACAGTATTTGGATTGTTTCGGATTCGTTACATCGGACGCTTTTGTTAATTTTGAGACGGACTTGCGTTTTTTCATGGAAGGTTGTAAGACAGTTCCGAGGGGAACTGGTTTGATCGAGTTGTGTTCTAGCCATACCTGAAAATACGATCAATTCAGTAAAGGTGAAATGATACAGCAAATACAATAAAATAAGGAATTAATTAAAATAAGGACAAAAAAATATTGGTTATACAGATGAATAAAATAAAATAAGAAGTAAGAGTGAGCCAATCAAATTGCAGATTTTTTGACAAAAGCAAAAATGTGCCCTGATGGGCGTGTCCATGTCGCTGTAGTTGTATTTTTGTGGCAACAATCGATATTTTGAATCGATTACCAAATATCGATACCATAAATGTCAACTGTTACGAGATATGTAAACAAAGTCAAACTTGCTAAAAAATTAACTCTAAATATTAATAAAAAAATTTATATTGTATCAAAAATAAAATAAAATCATCCTTGCATCGACAAAACTGATACAGACACTAAAAATGAATAAAATGATGAATGTTGTCGGTCATATTATTTCGATTATGTTAACAAATTACTAATGCACGTTCGCTACATTAGCTCATGTTTGGCTCGTTGCGATTAAATTCTTTTAGTTCGCATATTTTCCGGGGCTCATGTTTGCTTCTGTCGACTGTACTACTGTCATTTCATTATTTCACAACTTTAAATGGCATGGAACACGATATAATATGGAAATTTCGGTGTTGCCAGTTCATGTTATTCGACAAAATTCATCTAATGCGATTTATATGTCGAAACCATTTGAAAATGCCAGATGTCGACATATATGTCGACATATATACGACAAATGTCATGTCATGTCAAAGTCTCTCGGTGCCAATAGCCCGGGAAGTAGTTGCTTCTTCTTAGTTGAACGGTCACTCTTTTTGAAAAATATTTTCAAAACTTTATAAATCTTTACCAAACACGACAATTTTACAGGAAACTAATAATACTCAATTCATATTCAATTTTTAAGCTCTGGAAATTTCAAAAGTAAATATTTTGGAAATACGTTTTTTTTTCTTACCTCATCGGCGGATTTTGAACGTCGCCTGGGCCTTGGCGTGTATCCAGCATTATGACGTTGAGATAATTCAGATGGCGTCTTAGGAGTCTGCGCTGGCGGTGGAACGTTTTCTACATCTATATCTATAGGATTTATAACAATATCCGCTTCTAAAGCTTCTCGCACCTTCTTTAATTGTACATCTTTCGCTAGCATAGCAGCATTGAGATGTTCTCTTTGTTTCTTCAACTTCGCATCTAATTCTTGACTCATTTTCTCACTAGCCAAGGCTATTTTTTGCTTGGTTCGTTCTTTTTCCAATACGTTTTGATTAAGCTTCAAATCCTAAAAAAAAAGGAAAGATAGTGAGTGAATTTTATAAATACTTCTTGGATGAACTCACCTTTTCATTGATAGTATTGTGTAGTGATCTAATCACTCCTTGTAGATCCTTATTCTTATCGACCAAACTGCAAACCTCAGTTTCTAAACGTGACACTTTTGTTTCCAAATTATTATTTTTCACTTGTTGTCTATTAAGCAATTGAGTCAAATTACGAATCTCGACTTTATTCAATACTTTCTTATTGTCAAAATCCACCAGACGTTTTCTCAATTCCTTATTCGTTTTGCTAATTTCACCATTAACTTCCTTAGTTTTAGATCTGGAATGTCTCAAGATTCTTATGACGTTGTCAATAAGGTTGCCACATTCTTCTACATCGTTAAAATCAAATTTGAAGATGGATATTTCAGGTGCCACAGAAAACAGACCACCTTTTTGTATTTTGGCTGGAGTTGCGATCCTTTTTGAAATCACCTTTTTTGCGGTCGGTATAGGTGTAGGTTTAGGTTCGGATTTAAGAATCTTCACATCCTGCGTCATTTCAGCGAACTTCATTACATGTAGGTTTTCCTCAAGATCGTTGGACGAAGGGTTTACGCAAACTATCATTTGAACACTGCCATCACCTTCAAAATAATTTTTGAACAGATATGTCAATCTACTATCACGATAAGGTACGACTTTGTTTCCTCTTTGTCGTTGATTCTCTCTAAGTATTTCAAGGCATGTTCTCAGATTCATTAGTGAATTATTTATACAGCTTGCTTCTTTTAATCTAAACAGAAATAACAAATAATTTTAGTATGAATGTAAAAGCAACTACAAGCTGCAATAAAAGTATTTATATTTACCTTGCACCTGTATTTTGAGTTCTGCTACTTCTTTCCGAACCTGCTAAATCTACAAGACTTAGCTGAGAAACTGTAAGCAAATTTCTTTCAGGAATGACAGTTCTTCCATTTCCATTGGTACTTATTCTTTCCAACTGTGCAATTCTTATATTAAAAACAGAATGACTACGGCTAGATTCAGCATTTAAGTTAGTATATGCCATTTTCTTTCTTCTTTGACCTATTAAAAATAATTCGAAAGTTTCTTGGGCAGATTTTACTTCCACTTCTGTAACCCCATTTACATACATATTACGATTTGGATCTTCTCTTAATATTTTGTTTTGTAAGGTTTTTCCATTACCCGATTCATCCAATAAGTCATATACGTTATTATTATATATTTCTATATAAGAAACAAATACTGCATACATATTTGTTTCATTTAAAACTGGTATTCTTGTGCCGTCATTAGTAAAAAATATTTTATCCCCATTTATTCTCCTTGAACCTTTTGGAGTTCTCAATGTTCTGTTTTCAGATAACCTATCTTGCATGGCATCTTCTTCTGTTTGAATTTCAAAGCCATTCATCTTATCTGACTTTATAATGTACTTTGGTGATTGAAACTCGCCAACTGAATTGAAAATCGTGTCTATACATCTAGGCATTATGCCAGGGTTGTTTTGATCACCTACAATTATAGACAAAAAAAAATATCATCCTAAACAGTATTTTGTTTATAAAAAAGTACTGTTAATTAATTTGAATAGACTGATAATACATAAATAATTTTTTTACCTGTCAGAGTATACGTTTTTCCAGAGCCTGTAACTCCATAAGTAAATAGTAGACCATTTTTCCCTTTCAACAAATCTTCTAAAAGAGGATACGCTATATGATCAAATATTTCTTTTTGAGTGGAAAATGAGGTGAAAATATGCTTGAACTTGTACGAAGTATCTCTTCTTGTACCCTTGGACTCATTAGAAATGCAAATTTCTTGGGAAGACAAAAGATTCATACAAGACTTACAATCTGTTTCTTGAAGGGGCCGTAATCTACAGTATACATGCACTGGATCTCGTTCAGCATCAGAACTGGATGAAGATACAGTTGTTTTCTCTCGTCTTATTTTTTTGGGTGTAGGAGTGAATTTTGTTGCAGAAAACATTTTAATAGAATTCTCATTCAACTTTACTTTTTACACTTGAAATCCGTAAAATCCGTTACTATCATAACCTTCTCAAAATTTTGAATCCGTAAACAAACGGTTTTTCTGTCAATGTCATAAAAGCTAGCAATCACTTTGTTCACCATCATCTGTGATCATCAAACAAAAGCGGAGTTTTCGCGGACACTTAAGAACCGCTTTACACGTACGAGAATTATTGCGAAATTTACTCTGAAAATTACTCTGGTAATTTTCATAAGAATTTTTGAAACATTTCACTACTTGACTGTTTTACACATAATATTTTTACCACAATAAATTTCATAAGAATTCATGCCATACGACTGCGCAGTGAGATTGTTTTTGGGATAAGTTGTCATGGTTACGATTTACATATTGAAATTTCTGAATAATCAGCTGTATTGGAACCGTTTATTTAATTGATTATTTATTTTATGAATTGAGATTTGCATTTATGCAAATGTTTTGGCTTTCCTAAATAAAAAAAACGACAACAAATAATGACACATTGACGCCATTATTGTTTTCATTCTATTTTTGGCTTCTGAGTCGATTCTCACGCACTTTCTGAAAATATAGAACATGTCAATATTTTTACTCCGAGAATTTTGGCAATAATTCTTTGACGTGTAAAACAGCAAAAATTATTCTTATGAAAATTTTCAAAGGTAATACCACGAGTGCTTCAAATTTTATCGATAATTTTTTCTTTTCCACGAAAACTTGTTTATTTGGCAAAAATATGAAAACAAACCGATTTGATAAAATCACGACTCCGTTAGGAGGAGTGATTTTATCTAAATTCGGTTTGTTTGAATGTTTTTGCCTCAAATAAACAAGTTTGAGTGATGAAAATAAAAAATTATGTGATAAAATTTGAAGAGCGAGTTGTATTTGGGAAGATTATTTTTTTCAACAATTTAAAAGGATTTTTGAAAGCGCTTTTAGTTGTCAATAATGACAAATTCAAAGTAAAATTTTGACGTTTCGATGTAAACAAGGTTTTATCGATGAGGAAGCATAATTATCAGTATAATACCGAATGATTGGCTAGAATAATGTATTGCTATTGGTTAAAACCACCAAAATGTCAGATTTTGACAAGTGAAAAAAATAATCAGAGTAAATTTCGCAATAATTCTCGTACGTGTAAAACGGTTCTAAAGGAAATATTGTTGTCTGACTGCTTAGACAAGGCCACCTACAACGTGGCCTTGGTTTAGATTGGTTAGATTCAAGGTTAGATTCGGTTTTTAATTTTTTAAGGACAGCAAAAAAAAGGGAAAAGTCGAACCTAACCACAGAGCTGTGGAACGGATACGTGAAATTTTCAAAAAAGCATCTCTATGGAAATTTTTAAATTTTAGCACAAGCACAATAATAGGATGGCTGTGTCGCCAAAAAAATTCGGTAATATTAAATAATTATAATGTTTTATAGGAAAAATCCAGATCAGTGCACATTATCATTTCCAAAAATTTTACCAGGGAAATTTTCCATTATATTTTTTATCACTTTATCAAGCTAAAGTTCTATTTGGTTTTATGGCGAATTCACTTGTTTTCTCTTATGTAATGCTGATTAATTTACATAATTGCAAATATTCCAAAGTTGTACACAATGAATGTGAATTTTGTTAAAGTACCTTTTATAGTGGTAAAAGTAATAAAGCCTTTTTGAATTCTTAAAATGTATTTAAATTTACATATCATCTTGCAAATTGGAAGTTGTACTCTATTAGTTGTTAGTTAGGTGACATTAATTACCTAGTTGTACTTTTATCCAAAGTTAGGATTTAACAAGAGGTGGTGAGACTGAATTTAGAACTAACTGATATTTAGAGAAATAACAAGACAATAACTTAATTAAGTGAAGCTAATCTAAACTATTTTTGCTTGTGATATAAAAACCAGTAAATAGCAAACATAAAGCTGGGAGGACTTTTTATATAATCTTGTGTCACATATTTTTTAACATCTTCAATTGTCATTTCAATAACATCTATTATTTCATCATCTACTCCTCCACCAGCTGAAACTTTCATATCATCTGTAATTTCACAATAAAAAGCAGTTTGCAGACTAGCAGAAGTACCTGTAAATAATATATTGTTATAGAAGGCATGCATTTTAAATGGCTTAAATGGAAATGCATTTCTACCCACCTACACCAGATCTGTATGAACCTATTTTTTCCATACTACTAACAGGTACATCATATCCACATTCCTCCAGTACTTCTTCTTTAGCTATTTCTTCATTAGATTTTTGTTTATCTACAATACCAGCACAGAGTTCTATAGTTACTCCTAATTCAGGAGGATACTTTCTGGTATCAATTTCTTCATCCAATTTTCTATCTTTCTCTGGAATGCTTCCAAAATAAACTGCTGGTCGAAACTGTTTTACAAATATTAACACATTTCTTGAAATGTTATACAATACAATAGCCACACTATCATGTACAGTCAACAAATCCCAAGTTCTTTTGACACCATTCTGTACAAAGTGCATGGTATAAGGTTTCATGTAAATAGACTGTTGTAATGGTTTAATAATCACTTTAGATACTTCTTCCATGTTCGCTAGGTTACTAATTAACGAATCTTCGACACAACTAAAATGTTTCCAAATGTTTGTACAATTGTTAGATATCTGATTGTAAATAATGTAATGTTTATTTTGTTAAATAGTTAATGCCTTATATCTATAACTATCTAAACAATACTAAATTATTATTCTTTCAAGTGAGAATTAAATAACATAATTAAGCAACGATTGTCCTTTACCACAATTTCCAATTTTAAGCTGAAATATTACTCCAGGCTACAGTCAATAATTATATTCAGAAAACTCAACTTAAAATTCAAAATTTCTATTTTTTATGTCCATAGGACCATAAGGTTATCTTCTTATGTGTTATCTATGCTATGAATCCATAGATAACCTAATTGGACCTTGGACCTACGGAATGGATCTACTGTCAATGGTTAGATCTACCGAGGTGGCCTTGATCTGCCCCATGTCACTGAATGGTGATGTGCCTGTAGCTGTATTTTAAAAGGCCAAGTCTAAAAAGGTACCATTGGAAGAATTTGGAGGTTAGCATCAAAAACTGTTTTAAAAAAGTTAAATTTATAAATAATATCCTATACTCAAGGATAATATATGAAAAAGTATAAACAGATATTTCTAAAATATGGTTTGGCAAGCACTGTATGTGAAAGACCTAAGAAAACATTTCATCCAGGATAGTGTTATAATAAAAAGAGCAGAAGAAACCATGGAAGAGCTTCACCATTCTGAAAAGGAGTAAGTAGAAAAAAAACTATTTATTTTCAACGAAGTTTAATTTCCATATCAATACAAATTATTCAAAACATCATAATTTTCAAAATACTTTGAAAATAGTAGACATTATTTTAGAGGTGTTGGTGTGTAAATAGAAGTCATTGATTAAGAGTAGTGTTGTAGTAATGATTTTAAAAATAATAGCATTTATTACCCAACATATTTTACAATAATTCTTTGAAAGGTCAATACACATACAAAAAAATCCTTATTATAAGTACAATAAACAAAATAACAGTAAATGAAACACAAAATTATACAAAAGCGGACAGAAAAACAGCATAAGCAAGCAATAAATATACATATACAATACATTAGGTGAGTGTCTCCCGATTGACTACTGCGAGTTATTTGAATTAATGATAATAAGTAATACATAAAATATAGTAACCAAAAAGAGACAGATACCTAATTTGACAGTGAATTGAATAGTACTATTCAAAAACAACCCCCAGGCATATACAACTTTATCAAAATTAACACAATAGATACAAGTGATCTTAGTATACAATTTTAAAACATTAGACTAGTATTACATGTGATTGAAAGTATGTGAGTGTCTGTCTGTAGAGTGAGTTAGTGGGTGAGGGACTACAAGTTAGTGAGTTAGTGACTACAGAGTTCAGTGAATGATTTACTACAAGGTATATATTGAGAAAGCGATTAATAAACTATTGATGACTGTGACTTTATGTGAGTTAGTATGTAATTGACTAATTACTGACTGCTGAGAAACAGGATGAGCTACTACTGAATTTCTACTTAGTGACTACTGAATTACTGCAGAGTGAATGCTGAGCGACTATCGAGTTACTGATAGGAAGCTAGTTAATCAATACAGAGGCTACTTGCTTGCATCGGGAGTAACCGCAGGGGAACTAAAAACAGCTAACAAAGACATAAAAATACCTGGCTGAGATGGGTTAATACTAGAACTTATCAAGGCACACACTTACTAAATGAACTTTTTCAAGAATGGACTTTTCGGATATCTGGACGGCAGCCAGGCTAGTGTTTATGGTGAAGGGAAAACCAAAATAAATAAACAAAGAGTATATCAAAAGATCAATATGGTTTCAGAGATTCAAAAGCTGCATAGAACCTTACTGTGTTACTACGGGCACTTGACCACGCCGTGCAAGATTTTTTTGTCTACGGAGAGATTGGTCAGAACCTATCCAGTGAACTGGATGAAGTGGCTATGGAGACACTACTGAGCAACCACTGAATCACTTTATCGAGAAATTGCAGGAATAACTACATACTGAGACTACTGAGACAGTAAAGATTATTGTATTATTGAGCGAGTGACTACTGGGTTAGTAAGTGAGTGAATGACTTATGAGTTAGTGAGTTATAGGGTGACTAATGAGTTAGATAGTGATGAGTTGGTGAGAGAGTGTGTGATGGAGTGAATGGTGTGTGTGTGTGTGTGAGGATAAGTGTGATTGTGTGTTATTATTACAACAATATGATAAAATATCTAAATTAATACATAACCTATAAATAAAACATATCCTATTGAATCTGTTGGCGATCCTAAGTGGGTTACTTCATTATCTAGATATCATGATTGATTGGAGCTATCCATTGATCTTCATGGCAATGTATTTGATAGATTTTCCTTCAATTACTGAAAAGTAAAAAAAAACTCAAACTTCAAACCTAACCCATAATGTTACAAGTGGTATTTAAATATGGTTACGTTTGCCATAATTATTAATATTTAAGGATATAACAACTTTATTCAGAAACAAAAACTTACTTTTAATAAAGGTATGAGTGAACTTGAATCCTGTAAATTGCTTGGATGTGTAGAAGCTTAGAAATTTATGTTCAAGTCGAGATCCTCTTCCGTTGGACTTAACTGGCTCGGTAAAGTTGTACCACAGAATTTGTCGATTATTCTTCTGTCAATATAGATGAGGATGGTAATGATTTGTATTCCCCTTTTCTCTTGCCTTGTTTTATTGGGATATGGTGAAGGACAGAGTGACCATATTTTTTCCAGGTGAATGTACAGGAAAGGGGTATATGATGGAACAAAAATTGAAAGTAATAAGCTTGATCAGATTAGAAATAAAAAGTTTACGGTTAGCAGAAGGCTCGGAAGAAAAAGATGTTTGAGTTTATATAAAAAGTAATGCTTGAATGCTGGATGACATTTTTTCCTACCGGCGAACACATTTCGCACTCGACCCAATAAGTGCCAGCTCGTTTTGTAGGCGAGGACTTACAAACACCCTAAGTCTTTGAGTGACTACGTACTTCCGTGAAGGAAATGTCAATCGCAATCAACCAAGTAGGCACTGAATGATGAATTATGGAAATGTTGATAAACGATATTTTGAACATTTTTTCCTACAGGCGAACACTTTTCGCACTCGACCCAATAGGTGCCAGCTCGTTTTGTAGGCGAGGACTTACAAACACCCTAAGTCTTTGAGTGGCTAAGTGCTTCCTTAAAGGAAATGTCAATCGCAATCAACCAAGTGTGCATATTATGTGAAGTAATCAGGATAATTCCAAAAAAATGTATGCTTGAATGCTGGATGAATTATTAAAACGCTGATACACGATATTTTGAACATTTTTTCCTACAGGCGAACACTTTTCGCACTCGACCCAATAGGTGCCAGCTCGTTTTGTAGGCGAGGACTTACAAACACCCTAAGTCTTTGAGTGGCTAAGTGCTTCCGTGAAGGAAATGTCAATCGCAATCAACCAAATTGGTTTCGAAAAAAATATCAGAGCAAACTTGTCATTTGAAAAGTACTTGGAAAAGAAAGACTAAAAAAATATGAGGAATGACATAGCTTACCTATGTCTTTAAAAAAAAGAATCTACATGTAAGAGAAAGAAAGAAAAAAATAAATGAATTATTAAAATGCTGTACGTCTGGTCAAAGTGGTCACTCTGGGATGATATGTTTTAGTGATTGATCCATTTTTACTTCCAATCACATCACTTTTGGGTCCTGAAAACAAAACAAAGTATAGAAATAGTCTGGATGATAGACCATCGCATTCAATTGTTAGATATTAAGCCTAATTGTAGTGATATTTTGAGAAAATAAAAATTATTTAGTAGTATTTAGTATAATTGTATTTCTTTGTTCAGTAAATGTATACATGAAACATTTGTTTTTCATTTTGTTCTTTCTTTTCCAGGATCTAGAAAGTACCCAAATTTATTTGTCCCTTAATCCTTACCAAATTCAACTTCTTGATTAAACAAATCTCAAATTGAAATTAATACACTACTTATTATTGTATTATTTGAACTAATAAATAAAATAATGACACAAAAAAGAATGAATTGTGATTTGAAGTAAACAAGTTACATAATTCATATCGTTTAGTCCCTTAATTGGCGTGTATATGGAATATATTATGCCCAATAAAAGGAAAAGGGAGGAATAACTGTCCTTTAACCTCTGCAATTGATTTTGGAAAAACTTATACTGTCCCCAAAATGTATTCCAGTACTAAAACTAGAAGCCGGTACTCGAAAATCAGTATAAAATACAAAGTAATGCAAATTTTTATAATAAATTTAACCCAAAGTTGAAGATATGAGGTACAATGGTCCATCAAAAATAAAAATCACACTAAATACTCACATTACATTTTTGCGTCACTGGAAAATTCCGCACTGTTTCTAACACCACTATAATTATTCTACCTATGTGCGCACAACTTGTCGACTGCCGCAGAGATGGACTTTGTATCTTATCACAGGTCGTTCCATGCATTTTGAACCCGCAGTGACACCAACTCCAATTAAAAAAAAACACTAAATTAAAACCAAAGCTTCCCATTTCTAAATTATAATAAAAGAAAGGAAAATAATTTTAATAAAAACAGATGCATCACCACTTTGGTGGTGTAACTCTCTTGGTTGTATTCTGAGGTCAAAGGTTATACTTCTCATTCCCTAAATTTTGTTGGGTGGGGTATTGTATAATAACAAATGAACAATAAGCCATAATACTATCTTTGTACCAATATAACTTGGTGTAATTTCTTTTGGACACTATATTATGTATTACAACTAGGAATTGTCATTATATTTCATATTATTTGATTTGAAATGGCGTGACGTCTTAACAGAAAAAAAGGCAGTTGAATTTCTCCAAAATCTATCTTGCTTAAATCTAAAATAGAAGGTCTATGCTCTTCCTCCAATGATTGAATTTTATTTGTGTCTAGAAATATCGTAAATTAAATTGTCATAGCTAATTAAGAGTTTCCACCCTTACCATATGCAACCTTTCCATGATTTTAAGATAAAATCAATCATTATAATAACCTGGTAAAATTTAATTTGCACACTCTGTATCGCTAGTATAAATAACAAAGAGGTATGCAACTGAACAGGCATGAACAGTGTATGTTTGGTTGCATACCCATTAGGGAGTTGTGAAAATTTACTATTAGATGGCGGTACCGAATTTTTGGTAGTATTCTATGGTTTATATTTCTGTGTTTTCTTACGATTATCTGTTCAGCTCTATGCTCTATCGAGCTAATAAAAAAGAAGACAACAGTTTTTTCATTTGATGGCTCATTTCCTTTTTCCTTCCTCTTCCAACCGGCTACTGGGCTACTAAGTATTTTTTTATCTATGCCGGCTACCATTTTTCAGTTTATGTATTTATATCGCAGATTTATACTAACACTAAATAATTTCTCCGTGAATTAAACTTATGGTAACACTATTAATATTATGTTTCGGAAATTACACTTGATCCAGAGGCGGTATGTTGGAAGATGGAATGGACGTTAAGTTGATATTAATTTGTTTATGTTAGGTAAGGTTATTCTTCTAAAAAAAACTAGAATCTTACCATTTCATAATCATTCACACCCTTCAATTAATTTGTAAAAATTGTTCATCAAGATGTTATGATAGATAGGCGAAGACAGAGATATGGTTAAATTATTATCTGTGTAAAAGCCAATTGTCCATTTCTACTTGAAACATGATTTCGTTATAATTGTAAATATTTCTTCTATTTCAGATACCTGTGTGATAATGTATACCAGTTGGGTGTTGTAGAATAAGAGATGTACAATAAATATTGATAGAACCTCCACCAGAATTCACTATTATCTGATTCAATCCAGTGGTCATTGGTGAGGGTATTATTTGTAAATCCGAGTAATTTATAATAATAACATGCCACTATACCTGCTGAAATCATTTCAATATTTCTTTGTTTTCAGGAAAATGAATCGATAATACATTTTTTGATGTTAATTGCATGTGGAAAAATGCTATACTGTGAGTATTTATATTATGCAATGGTCGTGTATATTCTAATATCCTAACCTTATCTTGGGGAGCAAATAGAGGTTGTTCATTGAAAAATATATCTTGTAGTAGATTATAACTCAAATTTGTGCCAAATATATTTCTATTGAATTTTAAATGGAAGGTTGTTGCTTTATTTTATATGATATAAAATGATTTCTTCGAATAAAGTATAGCATTCTCTTGATTTGCTCCCACAATGAGTGACTTCTATTATGTTTATATACTAGATATTTCCCATCTAACATGTAAAAATTGTACAATAATGGAAAATAACTTGGTTACACTGATAAAAAATTGAAAGCATTTGTTTATGTTCTTGCATATTTCTGTAAATTGTATGCACAATTATAAGTTTATGAATATAACACTTAGGGACAGTCCATTTCGAATTTGTGTGCTTTTCAGGAAGTGAAATGAAACCAACAGTATGTCAATCTAAGCTTATTTTTGTTGGATTGCAAAAATATTAGGAGAATATGCATTGGAGGAACTGACTTTATAAGATTCAACTGTAAGTGGGTATACATAATTATTGATATTCTTATATTACCTGGGAAAAGATAAGCAAATACAGTTTTTTTAGTAAATATTAAATCTCATTAGAATAAAATTTTGTACTTTATCTATTTCAGGTGAATATAAAATGAGTTTTTTTGTTCAGTATTCCAGTGATTGAATTTTATTTGTATCGTAAAATACTGTGAATTGAACTGTCATGTTGATAGTTTCCAGAATTAATCATTGTATTAGATGATATAATTTCATTTGCACACTCAGTATCACTTGTATAAGTAACTAAGAGATATGCAACTGAACAGGCATGAACAATGTATGTTTGGTTGCATACCCATTAGAGAGATATGTTAATTTACTAGTAGATGGCGGTACCGAACAACATTTTTATTGATTGACTTACCTCTCTATCTTGTAGTATTCTATGGTTTGTATTATTGTGTTCTTTTATAATACTCTGTTCTGCTTCATCGATCTGCTCGAGCTAATAAAAATGAACATAACAGCTATTTGTTTTAAAATGGCTTATTTCCTTTTCCTACTGTTTTTAGTATTTTTCACCTTAGCTTATGTGATTGATATCATCATCACTCAACGCTAATACTAAATAATTTCTCCGTGAATTAAACTTATGTCAGAGTTATGTTAACATTCTTAATATTATTGGTCGGAAATTGCACTTGATCCAGAGGAGATATGTTGGAGCAAACGTTGATATATATTTATTTAGTGAGGTTAGGTTAGTTTTTTTATTCTTCTATAAAAACTAGAATATGCCTATATACTCCTACCACACCCTTCAATCATTTTGTGAAAATTGTTCATCAAGATGTTATGATAGGGCATGTCCACGACAGCTGACATTGACAATACGACGGTGGTAAAACAATAAACAATAGACACGATGAAAAATTATCAAACAACAAACAACTATTAACCTATATTATATAGTATTAAATATGCAAGCTCAACAATTAAAATAACTTTAAAAGTACACTGAAGCAAAACCAACTAAACTCAAACACGATCTAACATTATGAAGCAGCATAACCCAGCATAACCTCACTATCAAGTACCACGTGGCTTTGTTTATTGTTTTACCACCAGCTAGTTTGTGACGTCACGTGGACATGCCCTATAGATGGATCAAAGAAAGTAATAAGGTTAAATTATTATCTGTTGAAAAGCCAATTGGCTATATTTTCTCCTTTGAACAAGATTTCATTTTAATTGAGAATATTTTTTCTATTTTAGATACTTGTATGATGTATTCCAGTTGGGTGTTGAATTGATCGATGGATTTACTGCATGTTGGAAAATGCTATACTGTAAGTACCTCTGTGTGATTAATGTGTATATTCTAATATTATTGTAATCTCATCTTGAGGAGCAAATAGAGGTTGTTTATTGACAACTATATAATATAAATCTTGTATAAGGTTATAACTTTGTCACTTGAAGTTGTGTCTAATATTGTTTCTATTAAATTTGGAATGGAAGGTTTGTGTTTTATTTTTGGTTATTATGTTATATTATGATTTCTTCAAATAAAGTATGATATCCTCTTGATTTGCTCCCTCAATGAGAAGCATCTCATTATGTTAATTTGCATATTTCTGTAATTTGTATGTGTAATGAGGTACATGGAGTTTGAAATTGTGAATAATTGATAATGACTATTAGGGATTGGAAATATGTTATCGTTTTTTTTCTAAATCTGTGTATAATACTGGTACAAACATTTCAAGAGAATCTTACTGATTGATTTAGTGAGCTGAGCAAGTTTTTTGTTTATAAATTCGAATATTTTATATGAATACAGTCATTTTAGAATTTGTGTGTTTTTCAGGAAGTGAAGGAAAAACAACAACAGTATGTCAAACAAAGCTTATTTTGTTGGATATTAAGATGATATATGCAGTGGAGGAACTGTGTGTTTCAATTCGATTCAACCGTAAGTAGGTATACATAATTATTATTGAAATTTTTATTTTACCTGGAACTAGAAATAACAATGTACCTGAGACTTTGGAGAGAAAAAAGTCAGTTGAATTTCTCCAAAATCTGTCGATTAAATCTAAAATAGAAGGTCTATGTTTATTCTATGTTCTTCCTCCAATGATTGAATTTTATTTGTGTCTTGAAATATTGTGAAATGAACTGTCATAACAATTTAAAAGTCTCCACCCTTACCAAGTAGAATCTTTGGATAATTTTAAAATGAAATCCATCTGGTTTAATTTCATTTGGACACTTTGTATTCAAACGATAAGCAACAAAGAGGTAGGCAACTAAACATACGTGACTAATGCATGATTGGTTGCATACCCATTAGAGAGATGTGGTAATTTACTAATAGATGGCGATACCGAGCAACATTTGTATTGATTGACCTCTCCATCTTGTAGTATTCTATGGTTTATATTTCTCGAGCTAATAAAAAAGAAGACGTTAGACGACAGTTATGGGATTCAAGATGGCTCATTTCCTTTTTATACTATTTTTCAGTGGATTTGTGCAATTTATGTATTTATTTTATATAATTTCTCATCCGTGAATTGAACTTCTGGTAATACCATTAATATTATCGTTCCGAAATTACACCCGATCCAGAGGCGGTATGTTTGAAGAGACGTTAATATATTAATTTGTTCATGTTAGGTTAGGTTTTTATTCTTCTATAAAAACTAGAGTATATATAATCTTACTAAAGCATTTAATAATCATTCAACAGGTTGATTTATATTTTCTACATATTCATATTGGCAATTTTATTTTGTTTCAGTGAAATTAAAGAAGAGTTGAATAAGAGTTTGGTCAAAGATCCAAAAAGATTATCAAGAAAAAGGAGTTGGAGAAACGTTGCGAATCGTTGGATGGTGATTGTTCGGCTACCAGGATGGATTTGAAGAGAATCGAAGATTTGCAGTTAGCCATACAGGGTGATTTGGAAGATACGATCTCTTATAATTCTGGTAGGTGAGAAAACTTTCAATTTTGATGATTTTATTTGATTATTTTTGATCATCAATTATTTATTTCCAGTTAACAAGAAACATACAGTTCGTATAGTATGTCTGTAAGTTGTTTCAATAACAAAGCTCCATTTTTATTGGATCAGTTGGATGTTGTAGAGCAGATGAAGTTTATATGCAGATGTACACTTCCAGGCTAAACTATTATGCAATTCAGTCATAGTCCTTGGTGAGTCTTATTTATAAATTCAAGCAGTTCTATAAGTTGGAATATTTTTCATGTTTGTTTTGAGAAATGATCACTGATAAATATGTAACATCAGTTTGTTGTTACTGGATTTTACTCATCATCTTATTTCTTTAGGATCCCAGATGATACCGTTAGGAAGAATCCATTTTTTTGGAGAAATTAAGAAGATGAAGAGAATCGAAGATTTGCAGTTCGCCATACAGGGTGATTTGGAAGATACAATCTAGGATCGTTCTAACAGGTAAGAATACTTTCAATTTTGATGATTTCATTTGTTTTAGACGATCTATCAAGCTTCAGCATCAGATGCTGCCTGACGATTCCAATAACTTACACAATTTTTGGATTTTTTCATGTGCTGATCGTAGCCATAGACGTCCATGGGCATTGCAAAATGACGACGGAGCGTGAAATTTTACATCAACGTTTTTCTCTATATATTTTCCAAATTTTTGTATTTTTAATTTCAGTGTAACTAGAAAAATTTAAAATAAAAGAGATAGTACCCTTGCGAAAATTGTGTTTTCTTCAACTTCACCACCGTCCCGTACTATCATAAAAATTTTCAGACAGAAAAAGATAGTGAGAGAAACTAGCGCCATCTATCGGCCAGTAGAAAAACTAAGCAAAGGTTCGGGAGTTTGCCGATAGATGGAGCTAGCTGTTTTCAGTGTTGCACAAAATGTCCGATAGGGGGCGCTGATCGATGTAGTAAAATCAGCGACATCTGGTGGTGACCCCCCCAAGTAGTGATAGCTGTTAGCGCCATCTATCGGCCAGTAGACGAACTAAAAAAAACTTCGAGGGTTTGCGGATAGATGGCGCTAACAGTTATCACTACTTGGAGGGTTCACCACCAGATGTCGCTGATTTTACTACATCGATCAGCGCCCTCTATCGGACATTTTGCGCAACACTGAAAACAGCTAGCGCCATCTATCGGCGAACCCTCGAACTATTTTTTAGTTTTTCCACTGGCCGATAGATGGCGCCACTTTTTGTCGCTATTTTTTGGGAAAAGCTGGATGGATGACTCTATTTACTGTACACTGATAAATAAACAACACAGAGGAGTTTTTCAGATTCGCTTTATTTAGAAAAAAATTCAAGAATTAAATGGACAATAGGGAATTCAATAAATCACCAGTGATAAGGATAGGGGCAACATTGACAATGCCGATGTATGTACGGTATTTATACACAGTTAGGAGAAAAAACACAATCAGCAATTACCAGTTACATGGTCAGCGTCAACTGGGTCTTTCCTCCGAACTCCATGTACTTTTTCGTACAAACAATTTACAGAAAAATGCAAATCAACATAATCAGTAGCTTCCGATTTCCCATGGTCGCAACTGATTATGTTATTTTGCATTTTTGTGTAATTTTAGAGTGACATGTTAAGTTGGGAAAAGAGAGGTTGTGGAAGGAAGAGAAAAAAACCAACACTCGCATTCTTACTCTAAAGATCACTGGGCATTTGAAAATATATCTTTATCGATATAACTGTAAGTGATCGATACAAATATTTGTATTATCAACAATACAAAAATAAAATTAGCATAAGCAAGTATTCAATAAAATTAAACAATAATTAATGAACATATCGATAAAGACTTATTTTTTTTTCAATTATATACAATGCAATAGATGAACAATCAATATTACTCAGTCCTGATATACACACCATAATTTTTTGATTACAGTTTCATTTTGCTCTTTTCGAATTGCAATAACTACAATAAATATTGCAAAACAATATAAAATCAAAGACATACAATCATTCAAGTATTTTTCTTTGCTGTTCTATCTTATTAATTTCTTCAAACAAATGGATTCTTCCTAATGGTATCATCTGGGATTCTAAAAAAAATAACATGATGAGTATAATCCAGTAACAACAAACTGATGTTACATATTTATCAGTGAGCGTTTCTCCAAACAAATATTAAAAATATTCCTACTAGAGCTGTTTGAATTTATAAATAAAACTCACCAAGGAATATGACTGAATCGGATAATAGTTAAGCCTGGAAGAACTCGGATTGCTTATTTTACATCTGCATATAAACTCCATCTGCTCTACAACATCCAACTGATTCAATAAAAATGAAGCTCTAGTTATTGAAACAACTTGCAGACATATCATACGAACTGTATGTTTCTTGTTCACTGGAAATAAATAATAGATAATCCAAAATAATCAAATAAAATCATCAAAATTGAAATTTTTCTCACCTACCAGAATTATAATTATCATCCTGGTAGCCGAACATTCACCATCCAACGATTCGCAACGTTTCTTCAACTCCTTTTTCTTGATAATCTCTTCAGATCTTTGACCAAAATCTTATTCAACTCTTCTTCAATTTCACTGAAATAAAATAAAATTGCCAATATGAATATGTAGAAAATATAAATGAACCTGTTGAATGATTATTAAATACTTTTGTAAGATTATATATACTCTAGTTTTTATAGAAGAATAAAAACCTAACCTAACATAAACAAATTAATATATTAACGTCTCTTCAAACATACCGCCTCTGGATCGGGTGTAATTTCGGAACGATAATATTAATGGTATTACCAGAAGTTCAATTCACGGATGAGAAATTATATAAAATAAATACATAAATTGCACAAATCCACTGAAAAATAGTATAAAAAGGAAATGAGCCATCTTGAATCACATAACTGTCGTCTAACGTCTTCTTTTTTTATTAGCTCGAGAAATATAAACCATAGAATACTACAAGATGGAGAGGTCAATCAATACAAATGTTGCTCGGTACCGCCATCTATTATTAAATTACCACATCTCTCTAATGGGTATGCAACCAAACATGCATTAGTCACGTATGTTTAGTTGCCTACCTCTTTGTTGCTTATCGTTTGAATACAAAGTGTCCAAATGAAATTAAACCAGATGGATTTCATTTTAAAATTATCCAAAGATTCTACTTGGTAAGGGTGGAGACTTTTAAATTGTTATGACAGTTCATTTCACAATATTTCAAGACACAAATAAAATTCAATCATTGGAGGAAGAACATGGAATAAACATTGACCTTCTATTTTAGATTTAATCAAGATAGATTTTGGAGAAATTAAACTATTTTCTCTCCAAAGTCCTAGGTACATTGTTATTTCTAGTTCCAGGTAAAATAAGAATATTAATAATAATTATGTATACCTACTTACAGTTGAATCTAAATTGAAGCACACAGTTCATCTAATGCATGTATTGTCTTAATATCCAACAAAATAAGCTTTGATTGACATACTGTTGTTGTTTTCCTTTCACTTCCTGAAAAACACAAAAATTCTAATTCTAAAATGACTGTTCCTAAGTGTTGTATTTATATAAAATATTCGAATTTATAAATAAAAAACTTGCTTAGCTCACTAAATCAGTCTGTAAGATTCTCTCGAAATGTTTGTACCAGTATTATACACAGAATTAGGAAAAAACAATTACATATTTCCAATTAATTATGCACAATTTTAAACTCTATGTACCTCATTACACATAATGAGAAGCTTCCAATTTCTTATGGTTGTAAGCAAGTATGTTATTTTCCATTATTTTATAATTTTGTCATGTCATGTTGGAAATATTTCGTATAATCACATAATAGAAGTCACTCATTGAGGGAGCAAATCAAGAGGATGTCATACGTTATTTGAAGAAATCATAATATATCATAATAACCAAAAATAAAACACAAACCTCTCATTCCAAATTTAATAGAAACATAGTATTAGACACAATTCCAAGTGACCAAATTATAATCTAATACAAGATATATATAGTTGTCAATAAACAACCTCTATTTGCTCCTTAAGATGAGATTACGATATTATTAGAAAATACACAATAATCACACATAGGTACTTACAGTATAGCATTTTTCAACATGCAGTAAATCCATCGATGTTTCAACACCCAGCTGGTATACATCATCACACAGGTATCTAAAATAGAAAAAATATTCACAATTAAAATGAAATGTTGCAAGGAGAAATGGCCAATTGGCTTTTTTATAGATAATAATTTAACCATATTTATTTCTTTGATCTATCTATCATAACATCTTGATTAAGAATTTCCACAAAATGATTGAAGGGTGTGGTAGGATATTCTAGTTTTTATAGAATAAAAAAACTAACATAACCTCAATAAATTGATATATTAACGTCTATTCCAACATACCTCCTCTGGATCAAGTGCAATTTCCGAACAATAATATTAATAGTGTCACCATAAGTTTAATCCACGGAGAAATAATTGTGTATAGTAAAAATACATAGGCTAAAAAAATAGTAGAAAAAACTTAGAAGGAAAAGGAAATAAGCCATTTTAAATCAAATAACTGCTGTGTTCTTTTCTATTATAAAAGAGCAATCAGCAAATCGATAAAGCTGATTAGAATATCGTAAAAGAACACAGAAATTTAAACCATAGAATACTACAAGTTAGAGAGGTAGGTCAATCAATATAAATGTAGTTCGGTACCGCCATCTACTAGAAAACTACCACATCTCTCTAATGGGTATGCAACCAAACATGCATTGTTCATGCTTGCTTAGTTGCATACCTCTTTGTTACTTATTCTAGTAATACAGTGTGCAAATTATATTATACCTGGTTATCATAATGATTGATTTCATTTTAAAATTATGGAAAGATTCCACGTTGTAAAGGTGGACACTATTAATTTGCTATGAGTTTAATTCACAATGTTTCAAGGCACAAATAAAATTCAATAATTGGAGATTGGAGGTAGAACAAAGACCTTCTATTTTAGATTTAAGCAAAATATATTTTGGAGAAATTCAACTGACTATTTTTTCTGTCAAGACATCACGCCATTTCGAATCTAATAATATGAAATATAATGACAATTCCAAGTGTCCAAAAGAAATTACAATGATAGTATTATGGCTTATTATATATTTGTTATTGTACAATACCCAATGGTTTAATAAAAGTTCTAGTTATTAAAGCACATTTAAAATTTGGAGACAATCATGTCTAAAATACATTAAAATATTCACAATCACTGAAGAGAAATCAATTTGGAAAGAAGGACAAATATACAATCAGATTTTCCAAAATAGACAACGCTGAGACGCCCAAGTGCAGGCAAAATTTTAGTTAACAATACTTCGATGTGAGATGCTGGTTCTCCAAAGTTTCACGTTAATATTTGTATTGCTAAGAAATAGACTTCAAGTTATCTCCGGTAAATTGACAAATAAAATGGTTGGGAAAATATAATCTGCATGTACTTCATTCTCATCGCTTCTTCCCAGAATGAAACCATTTGAATTATGATTTTTTACTTTAAAGAGACGAAAACGAGATCATTGAATCAATATGGTTCGGTACCGCCATCTACTAGAAAATTGCCACACCTCTCCTATGGGTATGCAACTAAACATACATTGTTCATGCAGGTACAGTTGCATACCTTCCTGTTGCTGATAGTTGTAATACAGAGTGTACAAATAACAACTTTATTTTAGAACAATGGAAAGATTCCACGTGGTAATGGTCAAAGCTACTTGCTTAAAGTGGTTTAATTATATTCTAATATTAGATGTATTTCAATAGGCATGATGACTGATTTTGAAAAACTGCTCCACGATGTTTTCACGTATATACTTTATCTACAATAAATGTTATTTCTGTAAAAAAAGATGTTTTTAAAGGAAAAATTCAACTTTTAAAAACACATTTTAAATTATGCGCCAAAACGCTATAATAGTAATGGCGTCCTTCTATGACGTCATCAATTCTTAACAGTGTCAACTGTCGATAGGTTATCTATGATCTGTGTCATGTAGTAATATCGTCAAAGTCAAACTTCAAACACTTGACAGCTTGCAGGTTAAAAGTTTATTTTGATGCATAAACATAATTTCAAAAACGGTTTTTTGTGGTAATAAAAACAGAGATACTTGATAGTTTATAACGAGAAAATATCACATGAACCAAGAAAAGCCAACAGCAACTAAGGAAATACAAAACCATAGATAATATAAAGACGACAAAACAGATGTTCGGATTTGGTTTGGGTCGGATAATGGATATCTGCGAAAGCATGACGTCACTCTCTTCTGATTGGCGTTTGAGATAAGATGGCGGATGGTTGAATTTTGTGCTTATATTTTTACTAAAATAAATGTAATCACACATGAAAATGAAAAATAAGTGATTTCTGTAGAATCTCTGCATCTTAAATAATTATATCAAATCAATATTTCGGTGATTCTTAGTGACAGTCATCATGCCTAATCTATTCGCTTCGGTCCATTGTTCTTAATACTTCTAGATAATGTTAGAATATCAATAATAATCAATACTTACAATGGAATATTATTAAAAGTTTCTCCATTACGTGGTCCTAAATTTTCAAATTCCAATAAAATAAAATTCCTTCACTTTCCTGAATAACATACAAATTTTATAATGACGATCACTACATCGACGTCGAAATAAAAAAACAAAAACATTATTGTGGTCTGATTCCCAAAAAAAATAAGAGAAAAAAGAATGAGGTTAGTGGTGCAGACATTTATATTTCTCTATGCTGCACGCTGCAGGCAGACCTTGTGAGGACCATAGATAACATATACAGACTGTGCAGATGCGTGGTATTGGTCTGTGGTCATTGCTGGGTCTCTGCTTACTATAGTATTCAGCACCTGTGACATTGATCAAGTTTTTTATGGTAAATATTCGATAATTTACAGGTATTAAATATTAATTAATTTTGCTATCGATGGTATATTTATAATTAATTATCAATTTTAATCAAGACCGTTTTTTTTTGTTTGATTGCTAGTTGGAAGTAGCCTATCAGCTTCAGCCTCGTGCATCAGTATTCAGCATAGATAAAAGATCAGCAACAGTAAGCATAAAACAAGAAATAAGCGAGCATGTCCCTCCTTTCATACAATCTTGACCAATAGCATTAAACCACGATTTAACTTTGACAGGTACAACACAGGGAAATGGGTCGGATATGAGTTGATGTGTATTATGACAATTATTTATAGATATTTATTCAAGTTCCAGTTCAACTGTTCAAAAAATCAAAATGTTTAGTAGTTTTGATCATCTCAATAGAAACTTCTGGATAAAAACTACACCATATCTAGTCTTATTAACTCTAGAACTGATTTTAGATGGTAAGTAAAAATGATCATAAGGTACCTACTTGGTAAATGATTTACTATAAAAATATGTAATAATTACAGAAAATAATGTGATATTATAGTTTCAGAATGTATGTCACAATCTGAGATAGATAAGCATTTAGAGTTAGGTAAACAGTATTTAGGAAGTGGTCAATTAGGAGATGCTCTAAGTCAATATCATCTGGCAGTAGGTAAGCTCAATACTTATATTCACAATATTTCTATAGGTAACTAAATGTATGCTTTATTAAACCAACAAAATATCTATGAATTACTAAATATGTAGATTGAGATCTTGAATATCATTTTCTAATTACAAATATCAAATTAATTTAAAAAGGATATTAATTATTATGTGCTATATAGGAGACATATTATTTAATATAAATGATAAGGTCGAAGAAACTATATGTTTAAAAAGTATGGTATTTTCAGGAATCCTAAATTTGTATCTCCACTGACATAACATTTTTATGATGATTATTAATTATAAATTTTTAATCAGCTGTTATTTAAAGGGAAACAATTATAATCATTTTATTAATATGATTGGTATCAAAAACAATGGAACTAATGACATGGTATGGTATTTGTAAATAGCTCCTTGTTAGCACATTGCTTGCTGATATTTAACTATTGAAGATTAGGTGTCTACTGGAAATATCAAATAATGTTTTTAATAAAAAATATTGGGTTTGGTCAAGCATAATTTTATATTATTATTAATAAAATGTATTATACAAATTTTCAGAAGGTGATCCAAACAACTATCTCACATATTTTAAAAGAGGTACAGTGTACCTTGCCTTAGGAAAAGCAAAAAATGCACTTAGCGACTTTGATAGAGTTATAGAATTAAAACCAGATTTCACTGCAGCCAGGATAAGTAGAGGAAATATTCATCTCAAACAAGCCGATTATGATCTAGCCCATTTAGATTTTTATAATGTAGTGAGTATTATACACTTCTCATTCTTTGTGTTTAGCAGAATTTAATTATTTATGTTGGTGTAACGTTATAAAACTAATTGTGTTATGATTTTTGCATATTTTTAGTTAAAAAGTGATCCTTACAATGTTGAAGTAAATGAACTTCTTCAGAGGATAGATCCAATCAAAACAAAAAAGCGTAGTGCAGAATATCATTATGCCCATGATGATTATGTGTCAGCTATACATTACCTTTCAGATGTCTTGGAAACAAGTCCATGGGCACCGGAATTATATGAATTTAGAGCCGAACTTCACATGCTTAACGGAGATGAAATGGCAGCCATATCTGATATAAGATCCACAACAAAGTTACAAAGTGATAACACAGATGGCTACTTCAAGCTGTCGCAACTTTTATACAAAGCTGGTCAAGCTACAGAAGCCTTAAAAGCTGTAAGGGAATGCTTAAAATTAGATCCAGAACATAAAGACTGTTTTCCTTTTTATAAGAGAATAAAAAAAATCGAGAAATTCCTATCAGATTCTGAAATAAGTTTGGAAAACAAAGATTATGCGCAATGCATAGAATCTGCTGAGAAAGTATTGAAAAATGAAAAAGAAGTTCAAAGTATTGTGTATGAAGCTAAAAGAATTCTCTGCACGTGCTATTCTAATGACGAACAAAGTTCCGAAGCCATTACTTATTGTACAGAAGCATTAGCTTATAACGAGGATCCAAATGTTTACTGTGATAGAGCTGAGGCTTATCTAAATTCAGAGCTTTATGATGATGCTATTAGAGATTATAGAGCAGCCCTAGAAATTGATTCTCATTCCAGTCGAGCTAAAGAAGGATTAACCAAAGCTGAAAACATACAGAAACAAGCTGAAAAGCGAGATTATTATAAAATCTTGGAGGTTAAAAGGTCTGCTACTAAAAAGGAAATTGTGAAAGCTTATAGGAAAATGGCGCAAAAATGGCATCCAGATAACTATCAGAATGATGAAAAAATGAAGAAAATAGCTGAAAAGAAGTTTATTGATATTGCTGCTGCTAAAGAGGTGAGTTTTTAATATTAAAATTCATTTGTTTCAGTAAATAGTTATTATTTTCTATTCATAATGTGTGTTTAGTTGGTGTAGGTATATACAGGGTGATTCATAAGTGATGGGACAAAATAATAATTTCATTAACAATTCTTGAAAATGTACACCACTGGATCAATAATTGACAAATGTTTTTTCATCAAAATATGCCTTTTAATATAAAAACAACCTGCCAAATATCAAATTAATTTATTCTTCCATTTTAAAGTTATCAAATAAAAACATTTATATTTTTTAAAACTTTAACACCCCGTATTTCGAAAAGTAAATGAGCTGAACCCCTCAATCCTTATATCATTTTGTCCAATTTTACGTATCTATTTTTAGGTACTGACAGATGAAGAAAAGCGACGACAGTTTGACAATGGAGAAGATCCATTAGATCCAGAATCGGGTAAAGGAGGTATGCCAAACTTCCACCATTTCCAAAGTTTCCATGGTAGTCCGTTTCAATTCAAATTCCACTTCAATTAAATCCGAAAAGTACCTTCCTAGTGATTTTATTATTTCTCTATCTCTTTTGGGCTTTATGTCCTAATATACAGCCTGTGATGTGTGCAATGTCAGGTGAAACTATACAACATAATTTTTCGGAGGACTATATTTAGTTTTTTCAAATTAATATCATGAGGTTTTTAAAAAATATAAAAACCGTAGGTACTGTTATTGTTTATATTTACGAAGTACTAATAATGTGGTTATTGCGTATTTTTATGCAATAAAATATCGAAAATAACACAAAAACAGTCTATAAAAATAAAATAAGAACAGACAAACAAATTTTCCACACTAATACACCAATCTGGCTGAAGACATCTGAAGCACACTGCAATATTACACGAGCATTGTTCGAAATACAACTTTTTCACACAACTAGAACTTTTAGCACATCTTCCTTATTGTCTGCAAAAAAAACGATAAAATGGAAAATATTGTTTCCATTATTTTACTTTTTCAACTTACCTATGAGTTATAATAAATCCTATGATAATAATAGGTGCCAATGTTGTGACCAAACATTTATTAAACTTCTAAATATACACAATAACGTTTCATTATCAATTTTGAGTGGTGCATTTCTTAGTTTTAAGTTATCATCAGGTACCTGAATTGCACTAAGTGGCTCATCATTTTTGTTTATAAAAATGTATAAAATGTAAAAAAAATGGACTGAATTCTTATAGACCACATTATTGTTTATACATTGTAAATAGTTTTATTTAAAATAAATATTTATAAAAAAAATATCGCTTTATTTCTATGTAGTCCCAGTAAGAATGATTCTGAACAGTCAAGCTATGGGACAAACATTGTTGTGATAAAACTGTCTTTAATTGAAACCTGGAAATTAGTTACCGACTTGTGAATACGATAATCAGATTTTACGACAAAATCTGTATATTTTTCACTATACAATTTTTAGTCAGTCTTTTCGAATAAGATGTAGGGTAGAGCGAGAAAAACTGATTTCATCTTGTCAAAAAAACCCCTTACTAAACAATTTGATAAATAACTGCAGGTTAGAAGAGAACTATTTTATTGGATCATTTTAAATAGGAGTAGTAGGATCATATGTGTATTGCCCCTTACTTATGTGACCTTTTCTACATAGATTTACAATAATGAAACAAAAGTCTTGTTAAAAAAAACATTTATTTTTTTCTTATTGTCTATTTATTTATATTTTGGAAGGGAACAGCATCTGTAACAACACATACAGTAATAAATAAAAAATTCACTAGAGTATTGGATAAAATAGTCAAAGCAATTATTTTGATCAGTATTTAATTTTCAACATGAATTGAATTCAGGTTTCAAATGTCATAAGCATCATGTATAAAGGTAAAAATTAATTATTCAACCACAATGAGTTTTTTAGGTCCTGTATAAATAGGGCATGTCCACTAACTGATAGTTGACAATACCTCTGAGTCTGAGGAGAAACAATTATTTGGTTAGGTTTTAGAATTGCAATTTTGTTGTTTGGATTTGATTTAATGATAATTTTTAGTATAAACAGTCATATATAGCTTATAATATACCTAAGCAATTAAAACAACAGGGTATGACATCAAAGTTGCCTTTACTACAAGAAAATTCCTAAATGTATCAACATCAACAGATTTTACTAGTAAATGTATAAAATTTCAACTACTTACAATTCTGATACGGTGTCCCATAGCCTTTGCTGGAAGGTTCCTGGCAAATTTGGCTCTAACAGCACCCCTTGTACCATGTGGTCTGGTTACTTTTCCCCAAATAGCTCTAACCTTTGATTTAACAGATTTTGGCCTACCGGGAACACAGGTCTTGTTTTTGGCTTTGTATACGTAGACGCACTTTTTACCTACATAAAACCAGCTTTCATCTTTTGAAGTTGTACCTTCTACAGATAGTAAGGCTGTATTTTCGTGTTGGTTACGAAGTCCTCTTTTATAACCAGTGAATATAGCTTTTGCATATAAACGTCCATGTCTTTTAAGAGGACGTCTTTTAACTGAAGGTTTATCACTTGCCACTGCACCTTCTTTGGGTGCCTTTTTCTCGGCTTTTGATTTCTTTACTGCTGTGTCTGCCATTCCTAGAAATAAATATACTTGTCAAAACACACAATATCCAAGTTCATCCAAATAATTCTTATGTATATCAATCATTAAATATTCATACTATGTTTCTGAGATGTCCTATCATCTAACTACACATATATTTTTCAAAACATTTCAGAAATTAGTATATATTTTTTAAATTCTTTTCTCAGCACTCACCGATATTCTCAATCAAAACCTAAAAGAACTTAGTTCAAATTGTTTTTGTAGATGGAGCTGCTAGACCACAGACCAAACTAGAGTGACATATGACAAGTTATAGAACTGGTGCAAATATTATGAACATTGAACCAAGGATTGAACATATCTACTAAAAAATGTCCCTCCTGCGTGTTTGAATATGATACTTCCAAATGCATTGTTAGGAAATTAAGTCTTCAGTCTGGTTGGTTTTTCACTTATAGGCTACAATTTCGAGAAAGAAAGATGTGTTAAAAAACAATCATTCCTAACTCTATGGTCCTTTGTGGAAAAAGAGAAGAAAGAAATGGAACGGATGAGGAACATAACGGAACAATCACAAAACATAACCTTCAAAAATTTCAAAATACACGTGTGAAATCTGTGAAGAAACTATAAATGATTACTGTTTCAAAATCAATTTAAAGATAGGTGAGAAGCAAATAACGTACATTCTCTTTATATTAAGAAGAAACTGATACATTTTACGATTTTTTAATGTAAATAATCAAGTTCGAGCATTTTCCTATTACATACTTTTTTTTCAGAGTACTTGAAGGACTCATTGATTTTGAATTTATTTTAAAAACATGGTTAAAGTGAAAAAGGCTGGAGACAAGATACTCTCCAAACATGGAAAAATATCACAAAGTATTGTCAATTCAAATAAATCCCTAAAGAAAATTGGTAGCATATTACCAACTCCTTCAAAATTGAAGAGTAAAAATGGCAAAAAATGTTTGGACACATTCACAGTATCAAGTACTGATGAGTTTACACCGCTTAAACAAAAATCCAAGCTAAAGAAGTCACAGTCTAATAATAAATTATCCAAATTGAGTGACAACAGTAACGTTAAAGTTTTAAAAGAGAAATATAACATTAAAATTGAGGATGTTGAAAGTGCTGTTCAAAGTGTAATTCAGTTACATTCTCAAAATCCAAAAATTAAAAACCAACTTTTTGGCAAAGATCGTTTTCCTATATCTATCGGTATAAATTGTCATAGAATTCCCAGAGGACATCAGACCATATTGAGAATACCATTAAATAACACTTTAATTACACCAGAAGATGAAATATGTCTTTTTGTATCAGAAGTAAAAGGTATTGGTAACAAGGAACATGACAAACATGTTGAACATTATGAAGAATTGCTTGCAAGAAAAGGTGTTACAAATATAAAAAAAATTATGACTGTCCATGAACTTAAAACTGAACATGAAACTTTTGAACAAAAATCAAGACTGGTTGACTTATATGATGCATTTTTAGTCTGTGGGAAAGTTAGTGGTAAAGTTGTTAGCAAATGTGGAAAAGTATTTTACAAAAAGAAGAAAATACCAACTGCAGTTAAATTGCAGAGTACAAAACTGAAAGAACACATAGATAAACAGCTATCAAAAGCATATCTTCATCTACATTTAAAAGGGAATTTCTATAATGTTCAGATTGGACACAGTAACATGGAAGTTTCAAAAATTGTTGAAAATGTTGCATCAGTAGTAGAGTATTTGGGTCAAAACTTCCCAGGTGGTTTTGACAATATTAAAGGCTTACACATTTCAGCCCAGAGGTCTACTTCTATTCCTATTTACATCTCTACAAGTAAGAGAAAATTATTCTTTTAAATAATAATGAATTAAAATATCAAAAATCTACCAATAAAGAAAGAAATTACTTTTGAGAAAATTTAATCAAATTTAATAGTGTAGTTTTGTTTATTTTATAAGAAAACCCAATATATAGATCTCACTGGTGATTAATTCCCGCAATCGATTAATAAGTAAGAGGAGACAATATATTCTCAACAAATTATTTTATTTTCAGAAAATCCCAGAGATATTTCAAAAGTGAGTGTGAAAATCAAAAATCAAAAGTTTGTTACAAAAGCAGTTAAAGGTGAATTATCTACACAACTCAATGCAGAGGTTCTTGTGAAACCAAATGGCCAAGTTATAGTGACAAGAAATGAACCACAAGATGATGAAGATGTTGATGCTGATATGTAGGTTTCAGATTTATTGGTTTAATTGAACGATCAATCTGCAGCAGTGTCTTGATCAAATAATATTAAAAATTAGCCGAAATTATTTTATGAGACAAGAGCAGAAAAAGTTGTGAATATAGTAAGCTGGGATATATTTCTTTGTAATGGTGCAGTACCATATATTTTTTTTATAAATCATCTAAAAAACTCAATATATCATGTAAATAACATTATTGAAGTCTTTTTTATCATTGACAGTTACCTAAATGCCTGAAATTCTACTCTGATGACTCCTATGCTGACAATGGTCAAATTATTACGTGTTTGATGAAAATAGTTTAGACCATGCAGTTAAAAATCACTTTCTCAAATAAAATTTTACTAGCGCTGTCTACTGGGAAACCTTCAAAGCAATCACCGCCCCTTATCGATATATCCTTGAACTACTGAAATTCTTAGTCATACAGCACTCCATAACGGAGTTCTCCCGACCTAATGAAATTATAAATTCTTAAGAGTCAGAGCATAGAGAAATATACATATGTCTATACTCTATAGACTGTAAATTGTCCCATTCATAATCATTAAGTATTTACAAGTATTTACGGTGGGTAAATTTTAGGTTTGTTCCAACCGCAGTCAGAAGCGATCAGAGAATAGTCGACCATTGCAATCAGTGATGGGAATTACGCGGAAATAACTCGTTGTTTGCTATGACCAGTTATTCTCTGATCGTTTCTGACGGTTTCTGACTGCGGTTGGAACAAACCTATTAAATTTATATTTATTCTGATAAACAGGAAATTGAAACCAAAGATGACGTTTTTTATCGTAAATATACCATATATAGATACATATGCAGTGTCTTTCAAAGCTAAATATCCACAGACCACCTCTATATCCCATTCCAGTATCATTAAACAATTAAATAAAGGCTCCTGCCCTTTGGGGAAATTGAGCCTCGACGACACTTACCATCATGGCCACCTGTTAGAGGTGGCCTTGCTTACCATGAACGCAAGGCCACCTACAGCGGGCGAGTTGTACCAAACACCTAAACTCGGTTTAATGATAACTGATGTTTATGCCCGTATTCACCAAAGTAAAATATCTACAATTAACTTTTAATTGTGGTTAAGCAGCTAATTTCGTATTCACCAATGTTTTAATCAGAGAATTAGTGCTTAAACAAGAAATTAACCTAATCGGCCAAATTTGAGCGGTTTTAAAGATAATCGCCGTTTATTCTGACAGAAGTGAACATAACAATCAAACAATATAAATCAAACCTACAAATTTATCTTGTCCTTTACAATTTTTGATTTTTCGTTGGTTTATTTTTTTCTGGAACAAGGAAAATATTGAAGATCAGCTGTGTATTACGATGATTTGGACGTTATAGACATTATTGCAGATGACTTTACTAGAATTCAGTGGGAAAGAACTAATTATTTTCAAACAATGGATGATTACAACTTTTATAAAAGATTTAGACTGATCAAGCCTATTTGTAATTAGTATGATGACTATACCACCCCAGTAGGGTAGTCCCAAATAAAATACCAAGTAACTTTGAATTAAAAGGTTTTTTCATTTTTTAGTAACAATCCAGTAAGGTTAAATCGATCTTTAAAAATGTAAAGTGTAAATATCTGCCAATATAAGCTAAAACATTCGTATTTTGGGTGGTGACACTGAGAAAATATCCATGTTGCCAAGTTGTAAATCAAAGTTAACCCCTGATTGCTTAATTTTACCAAACAACAATTTGGTGAATAGCAATTTGACTTAATCAAGATTACTTATTTAATCACAATTACCTAATCATGATTAGAGTTGAAGATGGTGAATACGGCCATTTAGACTGTGTCTGATTGATGTATTTATTATCAACAATTACATCAGTCTAATCATCAGTTAACATTAAACCGAGTTTAGGCGTTTGGTACAACTCGCCCTAAGGTTTTATGCAGAAACGTCCCTGTCATGAGTAGTTCAGTTCAGCAATCAAATTAAAAGAAGAAGACATTTATTGCTCTTAGCGAGTTGAGGTTAAGAATATGTAATAATTTTTGAAAAGTTGAAAATAAAATTGCTATGACAATACTAAAAAGCAGGGTTTTACCAGTATACTTTTCAAAGCTGTATTATTCTTCAAAAGTAACCTTTAAGGTAATGTCGCGTATGTAATTCCTTACAATTTATAATTATTTTAGAATACCGAAATTAATAAATATCCGAAAAGGATATTTTCAGGAATTCAACCAACTGGTGCTATACATTTAGGAAATTATTTAGGTGCAATTGCACAATGGATAAAGTTACAGGACCAAGGCGAGGATGTTATATTGAGTATAGCAGATTTACATTCCATGACTTTGCCTCATGTAAGTTTTTTTGAATCATAGTTCAATAATAACCTTAAAAATTAATATCGATAGGTATTTAATTTGTACTGATACTACCTGTGGGTAGGTACGTGTATTAAAATTGTAATAGGAACATTTTTAGGATCCAAATCATTTGTCAAGGAACATACAAGAAATAGCTGCAACACTTCTAGGGTGTGGTATAAACCCAGAAAAAACGATTTTGTTTCAACAATCAAAGGTGCCTGCTCATACTCAGTTATCATGGTGTTTAGGATGTATTTGTACAATGCCTAGGTAAATTATCATTTTTAATCTCATTGTTCGCAAAGAATTGTTTTTTCAATATTTCAGGCTAGCACATCTTCCTCAGTATAAAGAAAAATCAAAAGACTTGAAAGATGTACCATTGGGGTTGTTTGTGTACCCAGTACTGCAAGCAGCTGATATTTTAGCATATAAGTAAGTCTATTATTGTTTCCCACTCTTTTTGAGCCTTCCAGGCTTAAATGCTCTAATGTGTGAGTAGATCCACACCATTTTTTCCTTAATTCTTAATTTAAAGGGGTACTCATGTACCAGTAGGGGAAGATCAAATACAACAGATTCAACTTACTCAAGATTTGGCGAGAATGTTTAATAAGAGATTTGGCCAAACGTTTCCAATTCCCCATGCATTAGTAACAGGTAAATTTATATTTACATATTTTCTTAAATCGTTTTATTTCAAATCCAATAAAAAAATGATATTTAATACAAAATGATGGCTGGTGATGAAAAAAAGAGTACACATTTTTGTGCTGAATACTTCTAGCAGCTGAGACTAATAGAGAAAATTTTTGAGTAAGTTATCCCTCAGGATTTAGCTCGAAAAAGAGAAGAAGAGAAAAATATTAAAGAATCAGAAAATCAACAAGAATTGTATTGTTGTCCTAAAAATGTCTGAGTATGATAAAGTGCGTATTGGAAAGTTGGTGCTAAAGGGCGAAAAAAACAAATCGAAAAAACGAAAGCACAAGCCAAAACAAAAAGAACAGGAAAGTCCAAAAATTGATCTTGATAGTGCACAACATGGTAATTGGTGGCGTGTTAATAAGAAAGATGATATTGTAGGACCCATAGCTATAGAATTTGGATCACATACTTACGTTAAAGCTTTAGACAATGGTCTTTTTACGTTGGGTGCCCCTCATAAAAATGGCGAAGGTCCTTCACCTGAAGAAATTCTTACAGGTGTACCAATTAATGAAAGAAAGGTTGCTTTTAAATCAGGCTACAATAAATATTTGAGAGTTGAGAAAAATGGTGTCGTTACTGGAAGATCTGACGCAATTGGAGCCATGGAACAATGGGAGCCTGTTTATGAAAACGGAAAAACGGCCTTAATAGGGTACAATGACTGCTTTCTAGGTGTAAGTACAAACGATGACACAATTGTAGCAGAGGTTAAGAAAGCTGGTACTGAGCAGTACATTACTATTCGATCTCAGACTGTTAAAGAAGAAAGCAGTGTGTCGGAAGCTGGAACTGAAGAGCATGGTGATGTGAAACAAATTGAAATTAATTATGTGAAGAAATTTCAAAAGTTTCAGGATAAAAAAATGAGGATATGCACTGAGGGAAAGGATGACTTGAAAAAAGCACAACAAGAAGGCAATTTACATGAATCATTACTGGATAGAAGAAGTAAAATGAAAGCAGACAGATATTGCAAATGAAATGAAACTTGAGTTGTAGTGTTGATGTGGGAGTGAAAATATGTTGATAAACAAGAGTGTATTTACAACCAAATATACAAAATGCATGTATTAAATCTTATTTTATTTGTACACAAAAATAGTGATATATAATAATTGAATAGAAACTTTGTTTATCAATTTTTATGTTTGGTTTTTAAACAAGATTCATAATCTGAAAAATCAGTTTACGAAAATATGCAGATGAAAACAATGGCTTAATTTGTTACCTCAAATTGTGTTTTTTCTTTTTTGGATGCTGGTCCTATATTCAGCTACACTTAAGTACAAGCTTTTTGTGATTTCCAGGTTTATCTTAACACCCCTTCTGTACTAGCTTATGCTACACTTATTTTTTGTTTTATTAATTGGTAGGTCATAATTCCATTGCTTACTTTTTTTACTGCCATATCTGTGTCTACAGGCTCTGCCATTTGTACAGTATTGTACTCGAAATTGCTATGTAGCGAAGTTTTACTATTGAACTAAAAGGATAAACTAAGCTTTAGATTAATTTGTTTACTATTTGTAGGAGCTGAATTTGCCAAATTGAGAAGTCTTAGAGATCCAACAAAAAAAATGTCAAAATCCGATCCAGATTCTAAAAGCAGAATTTGTTTGACTGATAGTCCTGCTGATATTAAACGGAATATTAAGAAAGCTGTAACTGACTTCACCTCAGAGGTAAGTTTTCAAATCAAATGGTTAGGCAAAAAAATATGGAGTCTCTTCCCTCCGTATTTTCTTCTTTTTTTAATAGAGGAGCTCAGTCTAACGTCAGTATGGCCAACAAAAACTGGGTTTTTTGACAAGATTGACAGTTAAGATCTACTATTTAAAACATTAGATTTTGCATGTTTTTTTTATCATTGCGAACATCTTTATTGATTCATTAAAATAATGAATACACCCCCGAAGCGTTTTGAATAGTAGACCTTAACTGTCATTCTTGTCAGAAAAAAAAAACACTATTTGTTGGCCATACTGACCTCAGACTGAACTCATCTATTAAAGATGTTTCTAAGGAAGATCGCACACTCTGGAATGTATAACTGACGGACACTATCAGTTAGGCAACCAGCACTACGTGTAGGGTAACATTTGTCACATTGTATAATTATTTCAAGGTAACTTATGAACCTGAAAAACGTCCAGGTATTTCAAACCTCATAAATATCCACTCATTTGTAACAAATAAATCAGAAGAAGAAATCTGCCGAGAAGCCAAAAGCATAAATACTGGGGAGTAAGTTATTTTATATAACTCATTTGTTTCTTGATAGTAATTTGTTGTCGTTAATATATATTTTTAGGTATAAATCGATTGTAGCCGATGCAATAATAGAATTTTTAATACCAATACAAGATAGGATATCACACTATTTGTCAGACAATGTTTTATTGGAAGAGGTTCTAGAAAAAGGGCGAGAAAAAGCAAACGATATAGCAATGAAAAATTGGGATGAGGTTCAACATAAGTTGGGACTTACAATTAATGGTGATACAGTTCAGAGAATAAAAAACATTTAATTTTATGTAGCTTTTTATTTAATACAAAAACTCCCAAGGGAACAATATAAAAGGTATCCAGGAAATGATCCGAAAAATTTCATAAGGTCATACGATTTACACAAGTATGACAAGGATAATATGAACACTACTTGAAAGAGAGAGAGAGACAAAAATTGTTCTGTGTGAAACTAACCAACAGATCAGTCTTTACCACCTGTGTTCATTACACTTCTGACTTTTAACTGTTGAGTTTTGGTAGAGGTGATTGATTTATTGTGATTCTTTTCTCTATCTTTCAAGTAGTGCTGTTCATTTGATCCTTGTCCTACTTTTGTGAATCATTTGACATGATGACAATGTATTAATCAGTAAACAAAACAAAATTAAATGAGATTAAATGGTTCTATTTCTCCATTTAAATAACCACACAAAATACTAGATTTAACCAGTTTTACATAACCTTTGGTAACAGCTGAGAAAAATTGTGAATTTTCCAGTATTTCCTTTGGTAAATGCCCATTTACATTAATTGGGAAAACAAGGTTAGTTTTAGAGTATTCAGTCTCAAACTTAATTTGTAAATTATACACGTTTAAAATTGATAATGGTTTTGTAAAAACGATTTCATTTGTAAATTGGTTTCTATTTTTAATTACAAATAATTTCAGTATTTCTTGACGATGTGTCATATCTTCAATTGTGGACAGTGGTAAACGTTTCTTTTGTTGATCAAGCAAACTTTCTATTATTCGAGATCTGGCCATACTAATTTTACAAGGTCTGATTAATTCTTTATACCTTTGTTCGCTCTGTGGAAACTTTAATAAAACTTTGCTTGATACCAACACTTTAGATTTTTTCTTTTTTGTAGTATATCCACCTAATTTTTTTCCTTTTTTGGTTGCAAGTAACTCATTACTATTGGAATTAACAGCTTGAGAATGTTTTTGATAAATTGGGTTATTTTGCAAATGTTTTATTTTTTTATCCTCGTGATATCTTATTTGTTCCTGAAGTTGTGCTTTTTTTTGGTTTATTAAAAGATTAAGTGAATTAAGACATTTTTTTGTGCTCATATAGTCTCTTTTTGAGAACCCACAAGTTTTACCGTTTTGTTTTTTAATTTTCTCCCAACAATGTAATCCTGTTGGAGCAATACTCAATACTTCTGCTTCAGTTGCCCTCTCTATTATTTCATCAAAATGTAATGAAAACGGATCTAACGGTGCAGCAAATTTGGTTGTTGGTTCTCTTCTTATTCGAGGATCAATTTTAATCACCAAAGGTCCTACTTCAGGTATATTGATTATCACAGGACCTCCTGTGTCACAAGTTGCTGGCATAACGTTATGTGGTATTGTGATTTTATAAAGCTTGTTATTCTTCTTTATCAATACCAACTTGTCTGCAGCAGGTACCTGAGTAGGTGTTGTACCTAAAAATTGCATTAAAATATAAAAATTTAAGTTTATATTTTAAGCAGATAATTCACTAACTCCAGACTTTTTTTGCAGTTTTATAGGTGTTTTTTTTATAAAAATTAGCATACCTACTCAAGGATTTATCTATCTATTTACTTTGAGGAATTAAGTTAAATTGAATATAATAACAAATCATAAAAGTTAAGAATTAATAGTCACCCAAAATATTATTTTGAGACAAGAGAAAAAGTTAATTCTTATACTCAAGTACAAACTAATGCCAATTAACAGTATCAAGCATTTTTTAGTGGATAAAATCCACGTATATAACTAAAGCTCTACATTAATATAAATTACTATAGCTACAATAATGAAAATTATACTTACTTTGTTGACTTTTAATTAAGGTAGAATGAGTTCCAATAACTGGTTCGTTTTTTGATTGAATTTTTGTAAGGGTTGGTACTTTTGTACTTATAGCTTTGGCAGCAATATTGACTTTAGGAATTGGTATTAAGGGTGGCGGTAGGGCTGTATTTACAAGATCATTATTGCTATGAAGATTGTTAGAACTATTAATATCAGTTTCTATCACAGTATCTCCACTACCTTCATTTTCGTCTTCTGTAAAATCTACAGAATCATATTTAGGATATTTTGACATTATAAATCTAAATCTTATTTTTAAATTAAGTTTGAAATTAAAAAGATCTTACGAAACATGTTTGTAAACTGAAACACCATAGGTCCATGGAATATTGGAATAGGCATGATGACTGATTTTGAAAAACTGCTCCACGATGTTTTCACGTATATATTTTATCTACAATAAATGTTATTTCTGCAAAAGAAAATGTTTTTAAAGGAAAAATTCAACTTTTAAAAACACATTTTAAATTATGCGCCAAAACGCTATAATAGTAATGGCGTCCTTCTATGACGTCATCAATTCGTAACTGCGTCAACTGTCGATAGGTTATCTATGATCTGTGTCATGTAGTAAAATCGTCAGTCAAACTTCAAACACTTGACAGCTTGCAGGTTAAAAGTTTATTTTGATACAGTGATTTGTTAGACTCTGATCTGCTTTTATTATTGCAAATATCCTCGAGAAGAGTTATCATTTTGTGCGAATAGTTATCATAGTGATGAATCCTAACGTGTATCGATGGTGTGCGGTACCACAATGTAAGAATACATCAATAAAAACTCCGAACAAGATATTTGTTAACGTTCCAATGAAAAAAATGGTTAGAGATAGGTGGCTAAATCTTGCAAGAAGAGATCCAGCAACTGTATCATCAAATTCGGTCATATATTTCTGCGAAGACCATTTTGACGTGAGTATTTACTTTGATCAGTATATAATAATAATAAGTGGTTAATAAAATATCAAGATTCTTCAATAAAATTGCCAATCACTTGTTTGCGGCTATATTTCATTTATTTACTGTCTACTTTAGTGACTATCTAAACACTTTGTTCCGGTTTTAGTTACCAAATGATATGGAAAATTATATTCAGTATCAAGTAATGGGTACAGTTTCAAAAGTGCGCATGAAGTCAGAGTGTGTCCCCACAAGATTTGAATGGCAACCAGAAAAAAGAGCATGGACTTCTAATACTACAGAACAACCCTCGGAACAACCATGTGTTCCCAAAAAACAAAGGAAGATGCAGATTGAAGAAAGTGAAAAAGATTTAGCAGAAAAATGTACACCTACAATACATGTAGATTCTGTAGACACTTCATCAGAAACTCCAGGTAGAACATATCAATTTATTCTCTCAGTTCTCTTATCAACAAATACATTCATTTTTTTAGTTCAAGTAACATTTTTTTGTCTTTTTCTCCATCAATGATATTACACCAAATGCTAATTTTGCATTACACCAAATGCTAATTTTGCTTCATAATAAAAATTCACTTTATCATAAATCTATGTGTAATACATAGTCATGCTACAAATGTTTACATAGCTAATGGAATACCTATAAAGTATTGGATATTTTTATTATATACATATTTTGTATACTATCCAACCAGTCTATAGAGTACTAACCATATAAACACTTCAACAGTAGCATATTATATATTTATAATATCTCTATTTTTATTTTGTAGTATTAGAAACATTAGAAGAAAATGACAATGGACCTATTATCTATGCAAAATCATGTGATAAAGCAGTACAAGTATATATAACTCACAAATTTAGAAGTAAAGCTGTTCAGACAGAATTTAAATTAGTAAACCAGTCAACATCACCTATGAAACCTGATTGCTGTTCAGTATCAACATCTCCTTTTAAAATAAAAAGTTGTGGTTTTACTAAACCAGGGACATCAAGCCTATTTAAATTTTCAAAAATAGAACAATCTGACAGTGATACTTCATATTCACCATCTGTATCTCAACAAGAAGCATCACCTTCAACAAAATCTCTTCAGATGAAATCCACTTCAGACTGCAGTGAATTAAGCGAAGACACAAAAAAAGAAGAGGCCTTTAAAAATCTGAAATACACTTTAATGAAAATCATGAAGAGCCCACGTTCTTATATAGGTCTTCCTAAATGTTGTATTTATTTATTAGACATAATTGAAGAACAGACGAGAATTCCCACTAACCATATACTGCTTTGTTTGAAAAAAATTAGATTAAATAGCACATTTAGAGAGCTTGCCGATGATTTTTCTATCAGTACAACGTATGCAAGCAAAATATTTTTCAAAAATATACCAGTATTAGCTAGTGTTATGAAACCATTTATTGTAACTCTTGATAAAGATTTAACCAAAAGTACATTGCCAATGGCCTTCAGACATAAATTTCACAACACAAGTTGCATAATAGACTGTCTAGAAATTGAGGTGCAAAAGCCTTCTAAAAGTGTTAATCAAGCAGTATCATGGTCGGAATACAAAAAATGCAACACTATAAAATTTCTGGTCTCTTGTACACCAAATGGTTTGGTAAATTATATTTCACCAGGCTATGGAGGTAGAATCACCGATACATGTTTAGTCGAATCATGTGACTTCATTAAGTGTTTACAGCCTGGTATGTGTGTGATGGCAGACAGAGGGTTCAAACATGTACAACAATATTTATTTACTGCTGGTGTGCATCTTGTACGACCCCCAAGTGTTGTCACTGGAGCTAAATTATCAAAACATGAAGTCAAGGAAACAAAGCAGATAGCTAGTTTGAGGATACATGTTGAGAGAGTAATTAGACGGTTAAGAGAGTTTAATATGTTGAAGCCCCATGCATGCTTAAATACAAATTTTGTAAAGGTACTTGATGATATTATTGTAATTGCATGTGCTTTGATAAATTTACAAGACTCTCTAATCAAATGAAACTACAAAATTATCATTTGTGCATTTTATTTATACAATAATAATTTATTGATAATAGCGTGTGCTAACAAATATGACAATATATATTACACATGATACAATATAGTGAATTCAAATGTTTTTCAAACACTTTTTTATCTACACATTTTTTTACAAAACTGTCTACATTCTCTAACAACTATTTTTACATTTTTTGCCTTCTTAACAACATTGGGTAAGCTATTATAATATTGTATATAATAATAAGTCCATTGTGAAAAACATCATTCTGACTGTAACAATTTGAAGCCGTGGGTACATAGAAGTCAGATCTTGTTTGATAATCATGAACATCCGATATACATTGTGTATTTTTTAATAAATGTTCTGGATATAATCTGTGTTTTATTTTATATATAAAGGTATTTGAGAATAAGACTTGTGAATTTACTTACAACACACTTTTATGCAACACTGGGTACACATTTTCTTTCCACAAGCCCACTAAAAGCTTAAGGAAATCAGACATGTATGTTTCATCAAACAATACAGTGATAATTTCCACTTTTTTATTTGTAGTGTAATCACTATCAGCCACACAAAAGTATCCCTTTTTCAGTCCTGTCAAATACATTTGCAACTGCATCTGTGTATTAAACTTTGCAGTAGGTTTGTCATTGTTAACATAGTTTTTATATGTCTTTGCACTTGTGGGGCATTTGACCTCAACAATGAAATCACCACAAATTCCATCTGGTGATCCAGCTATCATTGGGTACTGTTTGGAGAGAAAGAGACCACATTTTTTTATTTTTTTTCCCAGTATATTGCTGACAGTTTTTCTCACTTCATCTTCTAAAACTCTACCACGTTTCATTGCTGGTGTGTCTGGTATACTCCCTCCCATTATTAATGCCATAATAGTACCATCCTTCGTTTTACACCGACTAAATTCGTAGGCTCGAGATGCTGTTATTCTGCCATAACGCAGTTCAAACCAAAGACTGTTTTGGTGCTGCTTCCTGGTCTCTACCTCTACTTCAACAATAGCTTTGTTAGATAGCTTCACTTTATCCAGGAATGTCTCACAGGACTTCTCCTTATACTTGAGCACAAGTTGATGCATAGATAAACTGTGAGTATCATTAAGAGTATAGTCAGGTTGATATTTCAATAACTCACAATTATTCAGTTTTCGTTTTTTTCCCATATCTAAAAACTTTTCGAGAACTGTAGGATTTGATGGCAAGCTAGTTTTCCCTTTCGACAAGTCCTTCGCCGACATGCTTTTCAGGCTAGTTCCAACGCAGGATAGTTTTGATTTTTTCCAGTAGCATGCTACAGCTGTACAGGATGGCTCTTCACTCCTTCGGTGGATCCACAAGAGAAATGCTATGGAGTGCTTGCAGCCCCCACTAGAAGCGACACAATCGTGACATTGAATGGATATAATAACCTCTTCTTCCTCATCCACTATTAATGTGACAGCATACAATTTTGCATGTATTTTATGCTCTGGGCAAATTTTTCCCTTTACTATGCACATTTTTCCATCACGTTTGAGCTGTACATAGCTCACAGCGTCATCACCATACGATGGTCGTGATGATCTGAAATAAAAAAAAATTGTATTAGTTTTAGTAATATTTTCATATAAGCATAACCTGCAAGCACTTAATACAAGTACAAATAATGTGTATGTATAATTAATTTTATGATATGAGTTCTAGATTATGTTATAATTACTAATATAATATGCAATACTTACATAGAAGTTTTAACATTTCGAAATTCAGCTGAACAAAAGTCATCGTTAGACGAAAAAAATGCTCCCAGCATGAAGAAATCGATTCTTGGCAAATTTGAGCTATCTGCCTTCACGAAACCTTGTTCCATAACTAATGTTTCTTGGACGTTTTAAAAAAAACGGTTTTTTGTGGTAATAAAAAACAGAGATACTTAATAGTTTATAACGAGAAAATATCACATGAACGAAGCAACCGTGAACCAAGCAAATCCAACAGTAACTGACAGTCACCACAGATTACATCTGACAGTAACAAAGGAAATACAAAACCATAGAGATAAGACGACAAAACAGAAGTTCGGATTTGGTTCTGGTCGGAACTGCGAAAGCATGACGTCACTCTCTTCTGATTGGTGTTTGAGATAAGATGGCGGATGGTTAAATTTTGTGCTTATATTTTTACTAAAATAAATGTAATCACACATGAAAATGAAAAATAAGTGATTTCTGTAGAATCTCTGTATCTTAAATAATTATATCAAATCAATATTTTAGTGATTCTTATTGACTGTCATCATGCCTATTGCATGGAATATAACCCGATCTTGACATTTTATTGACAATTGACAGCTTGTTTTTGTCATTTACATATGCTTAGTCATTTTCATGTAGTCGTAGGTTAGCTTGGGCCACGGTTTGTATTTGATAACTTTAATATGGATGAATAACGTTGTAAGCGTCATTTGCAAAATGCAAAAATCATGTTTTGAATGGTAGACCTTAACTGTCATTCTTGTCAGAAAAAACACTTTTTGTTGGCTGACCTTGGACTGAACCAGACAACTTCTCTGACAGCAATGCATATGTGTTGCCTATATTCAGGTGCTGTCGATCGGGATCGAGTCGATGTGATTTTATTCACGAAGCATATCCCCACTTGAGCGTGACAGACAGGAAACTGGCTTCGCTTTCGATATCTCTATTATTAGTAGCGTATAAATTTTGAGCGATGAGGGAAATAATCGCTACAATGTTAATAAATGTGTGTATGTAGTATTTTAACCATGATTCCATTTGTGTGTAAGTGTAAGCACCTACGACTGCATGAAAGTGCATCTAAATTTTACTTTCAGTCCCATAAATAACCGTTTCGGGTCTGTAAATAAATGTCATTTTAACAATAAATATTATTTCGGATTCTAAAAGGATTTATTCAATAAAACAATTTAATATACAAACCTAGACTTTTATATTAAAACTAAATAGTGTCGACAGTATTTCAAATGTTCGATACCCTCTTCATTTCAATTTTTTTGAATTCCAGGGGAATTTTTGTGAATATTTTTGCAAAATGCTTGTGTTCGCCTGGTAAATTAATAAACAAGTTTCTCTTCACGTGCAAAGCGTCAATGACATCTTTATAAAAACAGAGATTCTTTTTCAAAACTATAATAAAAGCTTTCCTAGCAATAATCCGTAATAAACCAAAATTAAATGCGCCACCTAAATAGTGGTACGCCTTTTTCGCGTGCACGGTAATAGTATTTTTTATTGAACGTAATAAATAGGGCATATCTGACGATTTCTGTTTGAAATCCTTTACAGCGCGAACCGTCATATCAAATTTGAACGCAACATAAGTAATTCCCTTAAAATATTGCGTTAAGACGATTTCCGGGTCACGAGAATATTTCAAATACCTAAAATAATGGTATGTTCGACGAAAGCTCACAGCTGCGTTTATAATTTCAGCTTTAGTCTTCGGTACTTTATCGCTCCAAAGTTTGAATTTGTGTCTTAAGCAAGTCTCTTTAGCATCGAAATGTTTACTAATCTGTTTAGTTTTAAAATTAATCAATTTCCCACAGTAAACCAATTCAGATCTATCGTTTACGTTTGCCGTTTGAATTTTCGATTCATTTAGGGGAAAATATTTTCTAAATGTATTTTGAAACGATTCAATTTCAGTTATGTCGGTGGTGCAAAATAAGTAGTCGTCAACTACACGATGTAACCGGTAAGAGCTTTGCATGAAATTGGACAAATGTTCCTGTTCCAAAACGCTAAGATACAAATTGGAGAGACAGGGCGACAGTTGGTCGCCTTGTAGAAGCCCATGGGACCATTTGAATATTTTTTTGTTGAATTTCACTTGTTGGTTTTGTATATGACTGAGAAGGAAACGTTTATCTTCTAGGTCGAATTTAGATTCAGCTATTACCTGACACAATTTACCGATATTTACGTTACCGTAAGCATCTTCCAAGTCGAGCGCGATTCCGCACAAATTTTTGTCACCGATAAGTTCCGTACATTTTTTCCAAAAAATGTGTTCCTTGATCGACGATGATTTACTGAAAAATAAAGTTAGTTGTCGAATTTTTTTCAACAGGTTGTTGATTTTAATTTTTTGAGCCGGTGGTAGTGGATTTGTACGTACAATAGGGCGGTATTTCTGTTGGTTTAAATCACCTCTTGGAAATAATTGCAGACTTCCTCTAGGTTTAGAAAAATCGCCCGGTATTAAATGTTTCTTTTCGATAAGCGATTTGAACACTTTCGTCTGAAAATATAAATACAATATTAACCATCAAAAGACATTTTTATGGGGTGAAGTAGAATTCAATGAGACCTCTGGCGGAAAAAGTTGATATTGTCGCAACGAGTAAAACAATTCGTTATGCATTGTTTTTGTATTATATGCAAGTCAACGTAATTACCGTAAATTCGTACTTTATTTGATTAATTTTGTGTCAGTGACAAGCTTAAAACTGTCTTTTTCTATTCAACTCAACTGTCATCATTTCTGAGGTTATATTCTTATATAATCAGAGATATTATGGAAGAGATGTTGTTCTATTTTTTGTTTTCATTGCACTTTTATGAAAGTGTCACTTATTTCCTTTATAGGTACCATGCAAAAATATATAGCCAGCATTTAAAACTGTCTGTCCCTTATTTATGTACATAGAAGAAGGCTCAGCATTTTCAAATTAAAATAAACTTTGAATAGTCAGTGTATACCTTATCCATAGTTACAAAAACAAAGAGAAAATAAGTCGGTATTAAAGATTTAAAATATTACTCAATACAAACGTACATTCCCTGTAACTTTTGTAGACATGACATTATAAAAAATAAAATAAAAACAAGAAATCAGACCTAAACTTGTTTTTTTTTGACAAATATCAACCATACCTATTACTCCAAAAATAAAAATATTAGGAGTCAAAATTTAACTTAATAACACAAAATACTGAAGCACAATCAAAGAAAAGGCAAAAGTTTCACACAAAAACACACTGAAAATAACTAAAACAGCAAAATAAAACCACTTAAATATCAAAGGGCTTATACGACAGCTGATTTGTTTTACTCGTTGCTAGGATGACATTGACATTTCGAAGCGCCATCTATCGAATTCTACTTTTCCCAATTCAAAATACCGTTTTAGCTGAATTCTCAACGCTCCAAAGGCCAATAGTTCTAGAAACTTTTGGCAAGTCACCATTTCATTTCTATTATCTGTCACTAGTTATGTCAAATGTCAGTGGAACAAACAACCAGCTTGTAGTTCATTGGATACAACTAACTAGAACTGCTACAAAAATCTAATGGAAAATGGACATAAACGATTAAACGAATATCAACAAAAGTATAGCTGGCATTTGACATAACTAGTGACAGAATAACTTAAATGGTGACTTTACAAACGTTCCTGGAAATATTGGCTAATACATTATATAAAATTTCAAGATTCACGCTCCGGAGGTATATACATTGCTTCAATAAAGCAATTTAGATGCTCGCAATGATAAAAACCTGCAAAAATCTTATGATTTGAATGGTAGACATTAACTGTCATTCTAGTCATGAAAACCACTTTCTGTTGACCACATTGACCTTAAACTGAACTCTTCTATTCAAATGAGTAATACAATATGACACAATTTCAGAAAAGAAGACAAATTTGTGGTCCTATATGTCAACCATTATGTAGCTAACTTCTCTTTTAGGGTATGTACGTCACGTCATGGATGGTGTATCATCCAAAAGTATACTTACAAATAGACATAGCAGCCTTGTGAGAATAAATAGATTAAAAATAATTTATTTTTCATTTTCATTTAACATAATATTTTTGTTAAGTTAACACCTTATTATCGGGTTATTTAGAATCAATGAAGTTTTATTTTTACCTGAAAGGTGTTCCATTGTTTGAAAGGAACAAATTTTATTTCGTAGGTTTTTATTGATCTTAAGCAATAGTAAAAATTTCTTATTAAAGGTTTCACAATATTTTCCAGAATGTACCAATTGGTGTGGTATAAAATCTGTTTTTGTCGTTTTGGATCAGTTTCCGCTTCTTGTACCCATTTCATACATTCTAGATTAAAGCCCTTATATAAGCTGGATTTAAAAACACATTCTCCTCGAGACTGGGTCGTTATTCTATTGATAATAAAATAAAAATGTTTTCTATTTTGCGACGATCCAAAATAATCGTGAGGCAAAATCTAAAACAAATCACAAATAGGTACGTCACCTAAAGAAACATGGCAGGAAATAAAATTTTCAATTTAGAGAAAAAATGCAGTACAGGTTTCATATAGGAATCCCCTACGCAATATGGAGAGTTTATAAAAAATCCTTTTTCTACATTCATGCAAAAAACAACACTTTTGTGAAACACATTTAATGGAAAAAGTGGTTCTTTTTTGCACTAGTACAACAAAATTCTTGTTGCACTCACCTGTCATTCTTGTGTCAGTTTTGTGATGATTTATGACAAACATAAACATTTAAATTAAATAAAAATCCATAGCAAGTATCTGATTCTGCTATAATACAACAATAATATATGTATATCTTACTGCTTAGTCTCAACGAGTTACAATTATTGCAAAAATCTTTAATTATTTAAAATTTGAATGGTCAAGGCGAAAACCAACTATGATTGAGTACTGACAAGGTGGAGGCCATAAGGATACAAAAAAAGAAGAATGGTTTGAGTTTGATTAGGATAGGTTAGGTTCCCAACATATATTTTAATTTTCCAGTTTTTGCATGAATGTAGAAAAAATATTGTATGCAACTCTTGCAAAGCGTGTTTTTTGCAATCGTGCGTGCAAAAAACACTCACTTTCTGCATGAATAACTATAGTCCCATTTTAGTCAACCTAACTCAGTCCTATAATTTTTACATTGATGTATAAAACTGTCATTTCTCATGTTAATTATTATAAGTGTCATTTTTTACCACCAGAGGATAACAATAAGAACAAAAAAAGAATAACATTAATTTAAATACTCGTAGACCGCGTGTTAGATGGCGCAACTGACTAAATAAACCAATTATTTCTTGAAAAATCTAGAAATTCTTCATAAAATTTAAAATTGCAGTAAATTTTGTATGTGTGTCTGGTCACAAAAGTCTATACACATCATGTAAGAAATCCTGGATGACAAAAATATTTCATTGGAGTAATTATTTTTTAATATCTACAGCAAAAACTCTTGTTAGTTACATTACATTTTTGTAAACATACTATCAAAAAATTAATATGTGAATACTTACTGACTTACCATATCGAGCAATTCTATAATCGTTTTGTCTATGTAAGTGTTAACTGCTGATACAATTTTTTTATATGCTTCAGTAATATGCCTGAGGATTACAAATATTGATAGTTTTGGATTCATTTTCCTTTTTATGCTTCTTGCAATCATTTTAAGTTGACTGTAATTTCTGGATGTTGTAAATATAGATAACTCGTAATATCCATTTCTCTTTTGCTTGCGTTTATTCAACTGAAATAATTAGAAACTTGAAAATTGTTAATATAAAAACTATCACTTTTGTTACCTACTGATTCATTTTCAATGTTCATGGTTTGATAAAGAAACATAGAATAAATTTCTTAATAATATATCTGTTTACAGAGAATTCAATAGAATACAATAAGTGAAATAACATGTTGACAACCAAATTAATTACCTGCATCATACTTTCAATAAGCTTTAGACTATCAATAACCAAGTCACATGAACTACATAAATCATTAAAATTACTTCTCACAACATTCACTGATGAGTTAAATAACAAGTTGTGGTTGTGGTGTCTAGCGCCTATTATTATTAGGCACATACCTAGTGATTTAACTTACTTAGAATAGCAATAGAAATGATTCTCAACTTCGTGCTACTGCATATGGTGGTGGAAAGAGTTGCGAGTTAGATATTGACTAAGTAGAGAGGGAATCATTAAAAAAACACCTCCTCACTTCTTAGTAATTAAACCTGGGACATGCCACAAGGTGGAATGATAAAAAAGTTGAATACATTCGTTACGGAATTAAGCAACAAGCAGGAACGAGATCCATCCATAACAGGAGTGTATGGACCAGGACCAAACACTCTGAAAGCTTGGGTGAAGCTTCAAGTAGTTCATTATTCTAGGGAAGTAATATTAATCAAAAGTTATGTATATTCTACTGTATTTATTTATTATGTACCCAACTATCACCATTTTAGCAAAAATTTATAAATCAAACTGTAGAAAAATAATATACAAAAAACTTGTCCTCTTACCATTTTTTTAGTTTGTACTTTTAAAAGCAAGTTTGTTTATTTTCTACAATACTGGCTAAAAACACTAAACACCTTTGAAAATTCAAATCTAAACACTGACATGTGACACGTGTCAACAGTTTTCTTCTTTTTAGATTTTTAGTTTGTAATACGATTATAGTCCCTATCCAGTATCCAGCCACATTTTTTAATGAATGGTAACGCCGTTGAGTGATAACGATAGCACCGAATGATGGTGATTGTAGGCCGCAACAGAGATAACATACATATCTGCATATCAATTAAATTGATCATATTGCGACCTGGAGTGGTACTCATCTGCACACTATAGTCTCTACGGACATCGACATCGACTTTACAATGACTTTACTTTCGACATATCCGTCTTTTTTCGATAATTTCTTCCTAAAAACTTCAATATAATGAAAAAAATTAGAGTATATATACTATACAGTATACACTGATCACGTCTTCACCGCCATTTTTGTTGACATCGGAGCGCGCCATCTATCGTAACTGTAATTTCCCAATACAGTACCTAACAGAGTGAGACTTTCGACTGACTCTAGAAAGCTACCTATAGAATGCCATATAGATAAATAAATATACTTATATATTTATTTCTCCATAAATTCTTCTCTATGGCACTCCTTATCGTCTTCAATGGGATTGCTGATGCAATTCAAAATATAATTAGACGTTTTCATGCATTGAAAAGAATGGTGGACACTTTGAACAACTTTTATTTATAAGTTCTTCTTCTTCTTCAAAATTTCTATGGCCTCCTATCCTACAGGACATCCAGCCAATTTATAAGTTATTATTTAAGTTTTATGTAGGTATTTATAGCTGTGAAGTTATCTGCTTTGTAATAACCATTCGTTATCTATTATTTTCAATTTATAATTAAATATTGACCAAAACTTTTATCTAATATCTGTAAGAGAGGGGTATGATATGGCATATTTTTGAAATCAGAACAAAAACATCTTTTCAAAAACTCGATAATATACAGGGTATCCCCCAAACTTCTTCCAATAATTGCTATGGTTGGAAATGGAATCACTATCCTAGCATACTTCAAGTCGGGCGGCGGTCTCACACGCACTCTCCATCATCTCCTCAGTTCTATCGCTCCTACCTCATATTATTTTCCAGCTTCCTCGTTCTTCCAGCTTCCAGCTTCCTAAAAACCATATCCCACATCATCCTCCACTCCACAATCCACATCTCTCGCTCACTCCAGGCTCTCATTTCCCAATCTTGTAGAGGTAAGGAGGTAACCTACTCTCGACCCATGTCCTATGAGTCCCCCGGCCGTGCTGTCCTTAATTTCGCTTTCTGTGCAGCCCTTAACATTTGAATGGTAAGAGCTGGTGACAGCAAAATCAATTTGTATTTGGTAATTTCCAAAGGCTGCAACTTTTTTTGTACTAAGGTAAGCTACATCCTATCGAGTTATTTCTGTTCCAAGAGTATATGACTTACATTTTTGTTAAACCCTGTAGTACCATAAATATTTAAATTTAACATCATCAATCGATTGAATACCTCATAAGAAGATACGACTGATGAGAATTTTTCTTGGGTCGAGACCCATTAATATAACTATCAACATCTTAATCTTGTTATGGTTAAGGCATATTTTGATTATGTATTTATAATTTAAAAATACAGGATTGTTTGTATGGTTTATATTTGTTTGGTTTATATTAACGCATAATATATAATTATCAGCATATTGATATTATATTGAGCTGGTTCAAAGCGTTTAAAAAATATTTTGCAACAATTGAATTGGAATCATAAAAAGTCCTACTCTGTTTTTAAATCCCCACTTTTGTTGAACGTGCGTTGAGATGTTTTACAATTTCGTAACAAAATAGATTAAAATATAATGAAAGTTTTATTTCGAACGGTTTACCTCGCGATATATTACAAAGATGGAATTGTAAGTATTTTAATTATTTCGAATATGTTAAAGTATTTAATTAAGAAGTTATAAGCTATTTATATTCTTTTTTGTCAAAAATGTTGGTGGAAAACAAAAATTAAATTAATAAATATTGAGAATTCATTGGGACTTTACAGTATTCTTTGTATTCCTCCGAAGAGGGTAACGAAGATGAAGAGGAAACGATTGCCTCCTCTAAGACGCTAAGAAATTGGATGAAATTTTCAATGCTGTTTATTGCTAAAACTCGATAACTTTAATCTATTCTTTTTATCATTTCAGATATGAAGATTTGAGATTTTTTGTTAACGACCAATACCATGAAGGTAAATTATTAACGCAATTTGTTACTAAATACTCTTTTCAAAGATACAATACCTTCAAGTTTCCGATGGTAACTAATAAAGTTATAATTCTTGAATACGCACGACGTTCAGCCTTCGATATTTTTGTATTTACGTCCTCATTTTAAGAGAGGTTATTTTAATGATAATAGGATTTTATATTTTGCTTAGATAGTAATTTGTAATAGTAAAGTTGATATCAAAAATAACTAATAATAGGAAATAAACCAGTTTCCATTTTAAATTACTTCCAAATTTTAAGATATAATTCAAATTTTCCGACCAACGACCGAGGATTTCCGAGCGCTACCGATGATACGTGTGATGTCATAGCTTGTTATTTTGGACAACACGTCGAGTGCAAAAAACACGTTTTGCAAGAGTTGCATACAATATTTTTTCTAAATTCATGCAAAAACTGGAAAATTAGAATATAAATATGTTAAGAACCTAACCTAATTAAACTCGACCCGCTCTTCTTTTTTTGTATCTTTATGGCCTCCACCTTGTCAGTACTCAATCATAGCTGGTTTTCGCCTTGACCATTTAAATTTTAAATAATTAAGGATTTTTGCAATAATTGTAACTCGTTGAGACTAAGTAGTAAGATATACATATTTTATTGTTGTATTAAAGCAGGATCAGATACTTGCTATGGATTTTTATTTAATTTAAATGTTTATGTTTGTCATTAATCATCACAAAACTGACACAAGAATGACAGATGAGTGCAATAAAGTACCACTTTTTCCATTAAATGTGGTTCACAAAAGTGTTGTTTTTTGCATGAATGTAGAAAATAGTTATTTATGCAACAAGTGCAAAAAGTGAGTGTTTTTTGCACGCGACGTGAAATTGTCCAACGAGGTCTTTAGGCCGAGTTGGACAACACGTCGAGTGCAAAAAACACGTTTTGCAAGAGTTGCATACAATATTTTTTCTAAATTCATGCAAAATCTGGAAAATTACAATATAAATATGTCAAGAACCTAAAATCTAACCTAATAAAACTCAACCCGTTCTTCTTTTTTGTATCTTCATGGCCTCCACCTTGTCAGTACTCAATCATAGCTGGTTTTCGCCTTGACCATTTAAATTTTAAATAATTAAAGATTTTTGAAATAATTGTAACTCGTTGAGACTAAGTAGTAAGATATACATATATTATTGTTGTATTAAAGCAGGATCAGATACACGCTATGGATTTTTATTTAATTTAAATGTTTTTGTTTGTCATTAATCATCACAAAACTGACACAAGAATGACAGATGAGTGCAATAAAATATTTTACCTACGACCCCCCCTGTAATCAGTCAATAACACACAGTCGGCGCTAATGTAATGACGTCTATTACGCACGGTAAAAAAAACGCACAGCTGTAAAGTAAATCGCACGGCTTCCCTAGCAACATCTTAGCAACTGTCAATAGACGTCGCCATTTTATTCAAAAATCTGACATAAGCCGTCAAAACATCAAACTTAGGTATAGGCTGCAATAGCGATTTGCGTAAGAACTGTCAAGAAACTTTTAAAACACTTTTTTATTATCCTTATAACTTATAATGGTTTGTGTATTTTGTGGAAAGCTTTATTCAATTAAAAAATGTCGAGTGAAAGTGAGATGGATTTAATATTATCATGGAAATCGCAGAAATAGCCAAATATTGTTGATGTTGTTCAAGTATTATCAATAATAAGAGTATAAATACATGTAGAAGTAGGTCGTAGGTAAAGTATAGTACGTAACTGGTGTTGTAGAGCATTTTACGCACTCACGGAATTACGCACTCGCCGCTACGCGGCATCGTGCGTAACTTTTCCATTCGTGCGTAAAATGCTTCTTACCACACACGTTACGTAATATACTATTATTGCACTAGTGCAATAAAGTACCACTTTTTCCATTAAATGTGGTGCACAAAAGTGTTGTTTTTTGCATGAATGTAGAAAAAAAATTTTAGAAGATTTATTTTTTTTACTAGTTTGAAGTTCAGTGACGATCCTTTCATAATTTGTGAGTAAAGATATGGCTAGCGAAGGTTTTGTAAAAGCACAAACTGATAACTTGTCCAAAGTAGACTCATTTATGCTACTTCTTTTAAAGATAAAGCAAATCTTGATTAATTTTTGATGACAATTCAACTCATGTATAAAAAATCGCATATGTCACAGTGCAATTGTCAGTTTGACAGTGGCAAAAGTTAGCTGAAACTTTTAGGGCGAGTTGTATCAAACAGAATCAAACACCTTAACTCGGTTTAATGATAACTGATGTTTAGACTGTGTCTGATTATTAGCAATTAGACTCGAAAAACTGTCCACCTAAAATTTTAATAGTTGACAGTTTTTCTCGTCTAATTAATAGGCAACAGTTTCTCATTGAACAATCCAAATTTACCCGATAAAATACAAACCTCTTGTGCAATTATAAGTGATAAAATATTAAAACCCGCCCGTTATTAGATCCTTCAAAAAAGTACAAAGCCTCAAGCTGCATTTTTGATTAGATCTCTTGCTAGCCTCTGTTTGTTCGATCAATGGAGATATCCAGGTTCTTTAGAAAGAAGCACTCTCTCACGTATCGAGTTACATTCCCTGCTTTCAGCTTCTCAATAATTTGAATAATACGACAATGTTATCACAAGAAAATTTGTTTCAGTCAATGCTCGTAAGTTGACGCCGACAACAACTTTAAACAGTTTTTTGAGAAACTTCTTACGTTTGACTGGTACGAAACGTATGTGCCTCGAGGGTGGATGTGGAACATGTATTGTTGCTGTCAAGAGAAAAAATGTTGTTACGGAAGAAATTGAAATACTTGCTGTTAATTCGGTAATTTTTTAAAACTTACTAATGTCCGTATTCATAAGCAAGACTCAAAGCTGAGAAAAATTGAAAAATAAAAGTTATTCCCGATCCCAAAGGCCGCTGAAAGCTATAGTAGAAATTGAGAATTCTGGAATTTTCGCAAAACTAAAACAATTAACTTAAACAAATCTTACATTACTGCCTTTTTGCAGCAACTTCATTGGAAACAAGTCTTCTTAAATTTGAAGATTTGAACCTATTTACTGCGAAGATTTCTTTTGACAATTGACATTTGACTTTATTATTATTAGGCGATTTCGTCCCGCTAACCTATCCTAACCCCACTTTGGTCGGTTAAATATATAACAATTGATTTCGTTCCGAAAAACGATGACGCCAAGGTAACATATTTTGTACCCTTTTTGGTCTGTCAAAGCACATATTGAGATCTGCAGAAAGGTTAATAAAATTAGTAGCTTTCTATCCTTGTCTGAAGTAGTTTTTGTCTTTCTTTTCATTCGTAAACAGAAAAAGTTGAAAAGAATTTGTTTGTTATTTATTTATTTTGTGTAGTAATAACATTTGTATAGTCAAAGGCACTCTTAACGTGCGGGTTCAAAGGTCACTAACCATATGTATCAAATCAGAAAACACAGAGGTTACCAAAATGTGATATTACACTACTGCAGATTGACGAATTTCCACTTCTTTCATTCTCGAAATAATCCATCGAACTAGTACAAAAAAACTGAAAATTGCTACTTATTATTCATATTGTCACTTTGAATTGTCAAAGTGACAAAACTGACATATTTAAATAAAAACTCTGCTGGTGAAAGACTTTTTAGAATCGCTGAAAACTAAATACATATCCTTCTTTTTCCCGTCAAAATTGCATAAGTCTGTCTTATTTATCTAACGGATTTCATTTGGAAGTTATAATTTAACGTAATAAAAGAAAATAAAAACTGTGAGTATGTCTTTGTTGAATCGTATGACCCGCACGTTAAGAGTGCCTTTGACTATACTATGGATCATTCAATAGCCTTTTTGGTGTGCGTCATCGATTGTTAATGCCTTTCTAACACATTACGTCAAAAGAAATGGAAAAAAGGACAGGTCTGTGATTAATCCTTATCAATATATCATAATCCTTATCAAAATATCAATCATGAGAAATCTCTTTGTTTTAAATAGGATGCAAACTCACACACTCTCCGTCATCTTCTGCCTTATAACACTCCCACCTTTTCCACGCCATATTAAGTCCTTCTCTTTTCCTAATCATGCTCTTTACTATGCCGCTTACCTCCATGAATTCCTCCTCGTCACTCAACAATATTTCCGCCATGTTTTCTCAATACACCGCTAGTTTCTTTTCCAACTTCTTCAGCAGTTCCTCGCTCTCCCGGCATCTGAACACATCTCCCATATCATCCTCCACTTCACATCTCTCGCACACTCCAGTCTCTCTTTTTTTCCCAATCTTATGGAGGTACCCTACTTTCGAACCATTTCCATTGAGCATCTGCGTCAAGACGTAGCTCATCTCCTTGAATTTCCGGTCCATCCAATCTCTTCTGCTCCTTTTAGCGCGCCCTTGTACTCCTACCACCTTCCCTTCTATTTCTTTCCTCATCCACTCATGTAATTTGTACAAAAAAATGCTGCAGTCTGAAAAAATCATGATAAATAAGTAACTAAGTATCATTGAGAAGCAAATTTAACATTCGGAGACGTGATGTTTATGATAAATTTGACCCAAACAATGGCTTGTACAAATTTTTAAATTTATCAATCTTAATTTATTTACTCCGAAAGTTGACTGGGCTAAATATATGAACAAAACATTATTATCTACATTTATTACATAACAATCATTTCATAATAAATTATTTAAAAAATCTGCTTCCTTTGATAGTAAGCATAATTTTTAGTGTCAGATATCAATTTTTTCAATATGCGGTTGGGAAATATACACAATAGAAGGCCTTGGGAATTCGGAAAATCCCAACGAATTACAAGATGTTATTACCAAGTTTCACGGCACGCAATGTGGTTATTGTACACCTGGTATGATAATGAATATGTTTGCTTTGAAAGGAAATAAAGAGAACGTTAAAATGGAGGATGTTGAAAATTCATTTGGCGGTAATATCTGCAGGTGCACGGGATATAGGTAGGTATTATTGGTGAAAATAATGTCTGCAAAAGCTTTTAAAACAAATAGCCTTATACCAGATATAATACAGGGCATTTGTTCATAAATTTCTGTAACACGCTGATTTGATTAAGTATATTTGTCCACGACTACCTAATAATAAGTCAATATTTTATCTCCTAACAAAAGGTATATATGGTATCCATGTATCAACTGTCGTGAATTATGTTTCATAATACACTGCAGTGTGTTATGGTTCATAATTCACGACTAGAGATGGAGGTACAATATAAATAAACTATTAAATCTGTGTATTTTGTTCAGGAAATTTGTTTCTGAAATATGCCGTATCGATAAAATATTGTAATTTTTAGTATTGATCCTTTTCATAACGATATTTTCTAAAACAATATATTTATAACGGTACGTTGTATTCATACTTGGTATCGCCCATCTCTATACAGGGTGTCCCACGACGAGTGAAAACTATCTGTATATGGCAAAATACTCATAGTAAAATCATGAAAATTTCTACGTTTGGGTTTTCGGATACGATCTTCTCAACTAAAATAATTTCAAAGATGGCCGACTTCCGGTTCTACCGAAAGTCGACTGTAACTTTGTTATTTTAGATGGAACACCCTGTATATTAATACATTTTTGAAATCTACGTAATATTTTAGTATACTTTTGTCTGAAAACTTTTTTCGAAAAATGCACACTTTTTGAGTTATTGATTTTTTTGTAGAAAATTTGACCGTTGAAGACCCTTATAAATTATTTTCTTACGAGGAGACCCTTGAAGATATGAAAATGGTTTCTCTTCGGTTGCCTTAAGCAAGGTCAAACGTATTCGAATCTATGTTGACAAATTTTTCATTTTATACAGAGTGTGTATAAAAAGTGTTCAAAGTTTAACTTCATAAATATCAAATTTCTTCATTTTCTTAAATAGAACCACCCTGTTTTTTCTTTAAAGTCTGCATTTTCGAAAAAAGTTTTTAGACAAAAGTATACTAAAATACTACGTATATTTCAAAAATGTATTAATATACAGGGTGTTCCATTTAAAATAACAAAGTTACAGTCTTTGAAAATATTTTAGTTGAAAATATCGCATCCAAAAACCCAAACGTAGAAATTTTCATGATTCTATTGCCACATACAGATAGTTTTCACTCGTCGTGGGACACCCTGTATATGTCAAATTATTTGATGTAGCTGCCACAACATTTTGAGGTTGGTAATACCAAATAGTTACTGACTTTTATTTAATAAAGAAATTAAGGGTCGTGGACAAAGTATAGTATTCTACTCGCAATTTATGCTAGCCATTATTCACGTTGAAGCGCGATCTAAGAAAGTGACTTGACTTAAGCTTGAGATGCAATAAAACCATGAAAATGTTCGTACTTACTCTCATAGAGATAATTTATTATTCGCCAACAAAATAAGTACGACCGGGCTAATATTTTTATGGCTTTATTGCATGTCATCCTCTCATCTCATGTAAGATCAGTTTCTTAGATCATGAAAAAAATCAATTTTAATATAAAATTTCATTATTTTAGATCCATATTGGCAGCCTTTAAATCAGTCTGCTGCGACGCCTCAACTGATTTGTTGAAACATCTTGGAGATATTGAAGACCTACCGATATGTCCAAAAAAATCAAACCACGCCAAATCAATCGGCTCAGATTTAGATTTAGCTTCCTCTTTTTATTACACATTAAGAGGTCTATCGTGGATTAAAGTAACATCCTTGAATGATTTATTGGAAGTTATTAAAGCATTTAACATTAACAACGGCACTCAGAATTATTACACTCTTGTTTCTGGTAATACAGCTCAAGGTATACAATTTCAATTTTGATATTTTATTTAGCATGTCACGAAATAAGCTCAATCGTTGAAAAATATTGTGATTAAGTCTGGAAAATAGAATGGTTGATTCACCAGTACAAAACTTGGTGAGCTGCTGCAGCACTGCTTTAAAGCACCTTTTCTTTGTAGTTTCCACTACTGGGGAAGATGATTAGCATAAATTTAAGACAATCAAACACCATCTTTGTATGTTTGTATGTATTTTGGGGTGACATTGACTGAAATTAGTAGCTCCTTAAGTCCTATTTCCTGGAGGAATTTGAGGAAATCTGCAGGCTTCAACCTAAGTAAATGTTCCTCTTCTATAGGTACAGGTAGTACCTTCCCAGGTACTGTGCTCTAGGATTCTGGAGTGCTGTGCAGATGAAAAGTATGTGATGGAGGTTTCCTCTTCTTTATCCACTATTTTGAGCTTTTTCAGGTGACCATTCAGGCGACAATGTACCGTTAGGATCTCTGTTAAAACTCTTAGCGCAGTTTTACTTTGACTTTGACTTATGTATGTAAGAATCTTTGATTGTATAAGTCCAACTAGATCTTTCCAATGGGTAGATCTTCTCTTTCTTTCGGCTCTTTTTCTTGGCTTTACCTATTTCTTCCAATGTTACATTGGGGCTGATTCCGCGAAAAGGTTTAGGCCCCCCAAAAGGTATTTCAGTCCCCCTCTTTGCTAGTTCATCTGCTATTTCATTTCCTTCTATTCCAGTGTGTCCTGGAATCCATAGTAAACTGACTATATCGTTCCTGCCTAGTTCATTGAGTTTGTTTAGGCATTCCCACACTATTTTGGAACTGATTACATAAGAGCTAAGTGCTTTAATGGCTGCTTGACTATCCGACATTATGATAATCCTTTGTCTTCTGTTTGAACTGGGCGCACTTTCTTATGGCATGGATTTTCGCTGGAAAGATACTTGGGGTTTTTCCTAAGCTTTCAGAGTGTTTGGTTCCTGGCCCGAGCATTCCTATCCCAGTTCCTCCTATTGCTCATGAGCCGTCTTTGTACCTAAAGTGAAAGACATGACAACAGAGACTTACTGAAGGTCTCTTCCCTCTTTTGATTTTTGAGACAAATTTCGTTCCATTCAAATTAAAATTGGGAATATCGAAATTATTCCTTTTTATTGACATAACCATGAATGGTTTAAGGGTTAAGTGGGAAGAAATAAAGAAGAAGAGTGAGTAATCCCAAAAAATGTGAGTGAAATCATGACAATCTCTTAACCATATGACGTCTTTAACCAACGCGCTGCTGCAATATTTTTTACTGGAACTTACTGAAACAAGTTTCACAAAAATTGTTAATGTGGAATTTTTTGGCGTTGCTTTAAATTAATATTCGCTTGGATTGGAACTCATTCAATTCGTTTACTATCGGTTTTTGTAGCTAAAATATGTACTTTCATTTTTACAGGTGTCTACAAAACCAAAACTAATTATAAAGTGTACGTGGATATCCAGGATATCTTCGAGTTAAAAAATCACCAACTAAATCAAATAGGTTTATGTATAGGGGCTAATATAACTTTTACTAGTGCTATAGATTTATTTACTGATTTGGCAAAGAAACAACCACAATTAAAATACTTGAAGAAAGTAGTTGCCCATCTTAATCTTGTAGCCAATGTACCAGTAAGGAATGTGAGTTGATACTCCTTTATTAGACACGCGTTCGTATAGTAATAGTTGTTAGACTCCGTTTCACATAAAAAGAAGCCACGTGAAGTTGCAGTGCATGCGCTATAATGTAAAATTGACATTTGACATTAGTAAAGTGACGTTTTCACATTCTGTAGGTCAACACAAAATTAGAATCTGTCAGCGTTGACTGTGAATACTTCTTATTTTAACACCAACAAGTTTTTTAAGAGGCAGGGTCTTTTTTATTATTATAGCGCATCAACCACGAGGGGTCATTAGCGATATTTAGTGTCTATATATAGATATAGATATACATTTGGTATTTTATAAGGAATTTATAAAATTTATCAATTTACGAAATGTCTTTAGGCTACTTAAATTGCAGTTTGTTCCCAATACGTCGGATAATCCATTGTTGGAGAGTTGTGTCAGTTGTTGCTGTTGAGTTAGTTGAGGACATTTAACAATTAAGTAGATGCTTAATAGTTGGTGTGAGTTACAATAATTACATTTTGGTTCGGGACCTTTGTCAAATAGATAACAGTAACTGTGAGTCAGTCGCGTATGACCTAAACGTAGCCGTGTTAGTAGCGCTTGATCGTGACGATTTTTTGGTAGGATTGACCATAGATAAGGATTGACCACGGTTTAGTAGACTTTTTACCTCGTTAAGTTTAGTTCCCGCTATTTTCCATTTAGCTTCACAGACAATGTTCACTTTAGATTGAATTATAGACTTAATATCCGCACTTACTGAAAACTGCACTACACGAGCATGGTTTTAGATCAAATAAAACACACAATAGTCACAAATGAACTTGCTAAACGTCTTAAAATATTTCTAAAATTAAAAATATTCACGTGGTTTCTTTTCAAGTGAAATGGAGTATAAATAATAAGCTGCTCTGTAATTTTAGGTTGGTACTTTTGCGGGAAATTTGATGATCAAACATAAACATAGGGATTTTCCATCAGATATATTTATGATCTTAGAAGTCATCAGCGCAACTTTAGAAATAAGTAAGAACATGAAAAATCTGAATTTCAAATTGTTTTAAATATATTTGATATTATTATTATATTTTTCATTTTTAGTTGATATAAATGGAAAGAAAATATTCGTTAAGCCGACTGAATTTTTAAAAATGAATATGGATAACAAGATTATAAGGAAATTACATTTTCCTAATCTCTCCGATGAATATTATTTTGACAGTTACAAGGTAGTGTATTGAATATTTGAATATTTAAACTCGAAAAGGCAAATTTGTTGCTTTTAAGTTTTGTTTTTCGTAGCTTAGTGCCTTAACTATACATGACGGTACAAAATGGAACCAGTTTGTTATACATTGTTTGATAACCTCACTTTCTATTCCATTGTATGATTTCAGTTTAGAGACTTTAAAACAAACACGTTTGAGAAAACACAACTTTTTGCTTGAACATCCTTTTTTGCTTAAAAATTCACTGAGGGACATAACAGTTGTGATTGGCGGTCAATATTCTAATATAGATTTTTTCACATGACAAAAACGAATACCATTTAGGTATTTATTCCTTTTCAAATGATAATGTACAGCTGACAAGGTTAGAAATGTTCCTGTTCACAAAAATGTTGATATTCGATGCTAGTATAAGATGCAGTCATTCTCAATATTGTTATTACCATCTCTCATATATGGATTGGATTGGTAAGACGGTTCACTAAAAAGAAAAATCTACTTCTCGGGCTATATGCCCCGACAGACAATTGATTACACTTCAAGGTTAAATAATTGTTACAGGAAACTGTAATCAAGTATACGTCTGAACTGAAATCAAACATTAAAAAAGGTAAGGCCAAAAGGGTGAGGAGAAGAAGGTGAGATTATGAAATAATGTACAGGGTGTCCCAAATTGGCGTGTTTTACATGGTATCTCGTAAACTAGAAGAGATAGAAGAAAAGCAGTTGAGATGTTATGACTTCTTTTTTTGTCAAAGTGACGATAACCTGAAATATCAAATAACGTTATGTAAACTTTTGATAGATATAAGTATTGAAGAGTTCAGTGGCGCACATAATTTTTTTGTTACGAAACTCACTAAGGAAAATATAATGCAAACTTATGTTGTTTTAAATGGGTGAAACACCCTTAAAAATTGAACACTCAGTAAAGAAATTCAACATTTTAATATAAGGATACTGATGTGTGACTATTTTATTTATCAATTCTATTTATATTTTCTTAATTAATAAGTTATAGCACCTTGTAGTTTTCGACATATTTCAATAATCGACCTGTATCTTCCAACTGCAGGGAGTTACTAAAGATATTCTGCACAACACACCAATTTGGCACACCCTGTACAACAAAGTAGTTCAGTTGTCCACCACCACGACGCTACAATCTTAATTTGTATCCCCAATACTTCAAAGATAGACATAAATTTATTTTATTTGCGTTTCAGATAATGATGCGGTCTCAAAATACTCGTAGTTTGGTAAATGCTGCATTTCTTTTACAAATTTCAAAAGAAAATATAGTAAAACAAGCCAGGATTGTTATTGGTTGCTTAGGTTCGAAATTACATGCGTCGGAAACTGAGCATGTGATGATTGGAAAATATATTTTCAGTACAGAAACTTTGCAGTTGATTTTAAAATCTCTGGATAAAGAAATCCATCCGGAATTAAATTTAATGGGACCTTCACCAGAATATTTGAGAAAATCTGTCATTAGTCTGTTTTATAAAGTGAGTATTTTTTCATTTTTATAATTTTTTTTGTGATAAACTGAATATTAATAACTATTATTTTCAATGTATACCGCGATTTGATAACGCAATGCTCTATGCACAGAAATAAATTGATCTTTTTCTATTTCTGTGGCGATATGTGGATATGTCAAGTGCTCAAAAAGCTCTCACAGTGCATCTGTGCGCGAGCAAAAACATTCAAAGACAGAACAGTGAAGATGATGGTGCCAGACGTGTGACCCATGAGTTTTATATAATACGTTTGAGAAACATTTCAAAATATATTGCGTTATGGTATCTTAATTTTAAATGTATAAATTTATCATAAGCCATGATGGGGAAGGTTCTTCTTCTCTTTTAATTTTCATGAGACTAAAGTTGAATAGGCTACTAGCTAACTGTCAATTATTTATATTTAAAAAGTAATATGAGTATATCACACATAGTAGACAGATAGATTTTATGAGAGCTGGCTTTGACTTATTCCACTGCGACCTTTTCAGATCTATTGTGGTCATCTAAACTCTAGATCACATTCTCCAGTCTGATTATTTAAAAAAATTATATTAGCGTGGAGACTGAACCTTTCATATAGCTTTCTGCCAATGGCTTTTCTTCGCCTAATGAAAAAAAAACCGCACATTTGCCAGGCTGTCGCACTGACATGTGACATAGAATGTGTACTACCGTTCTTTCTACTAGGTGACAAAACCTACACATATCTTCGTTTGTCAATCCCATCAGCTTTAAATGCCTATTGAGCTTACACCCACTACAGCTTTGTATGAATTTATTAATTATATATTTGTTAAAAGTATATCTTAAGCATTACTCCAGAAGATCTTTTATCACCGCAAAATGTTTCTGGGAAATTTAAATTAAAACGGCCGATATCAACGGGACAACAGTTATATGAATCAAAGGAGTCCATGTATCCAATATCTTATCCTACGAAGAAAGTAGAAGCGTTGATTCAAACTACCGGTAAGTAAGAGTCTATCTAACCAATGTTGAATTTTTAAAAAGAAGAATGTAACGTAACAAGTTTTAAATGCGATGTGTGTAACGTCATATGGCTCTTTTGACAACATACTTCGTGACGTACGTACGTACGTACGTAGTACATGAAGTTTGATGAGGTAACGTTTGATGTGACGTTTGACGTGTGAGATCATAATAGTCAGATGCAGTCTTATCATGCGGGTCATCCGACAAAGGCATACTCACAGTTTTTGTTTTCTTTTATTGCGTTTAAATATAACCTCCAAATGAAATACGTGAGATAAATAAGACAGACTTATGCAATTTTGACGGGAAAAAGAAGGATATGTATTTAGTTTTCAGCGATTCTAAAAAGTCTTTCAATGTCAGTTTTGTCACTTTGACAATTCAAGGTAACAATATGAACAATAAGTAGCAATTTTCCGTTTTTTTTGTATCCTCAAGCAAAAAAATTGTACTTAGTTCGATGGATTATTCCGAGAATGGAAGAAGTGGAAATTCGTCAACCAGTGTATTCTCACATTTTGGTAACCATTGTGCTTTCTGATTTGATACATATGGTTTGTGACCTTTGAACCCGCACGATAAGAGCGCTTTTGACTATACACACATTTTTTGAGTTGACGATTTCCTCATGGAGTTTAATATGTTACCGCATCTCTGCCAATAGGTTGTGCTGGTATCATTACTCTCTTCCACCATTAGAAACACAAAACGTCTGTCGCCAGAGGCATGAATGTGTCGAGAATATCTAGCTCCAAGTTCCTTAAGGCCCGGTTTTATAAGCTCGGGTTAACCCTGCCCCGAGAGTTATCCCTTTGACGGTCAATGGATTAACTCTCGGGGCAGGGGTAACCCGAGCTTATAAAACCGGGCATAAACTAGTTTTTTTCAACGCACTTTAATTGTAGGTGAGGCTGAATATATTTCTGACATGCCGGATGTGGCAGGGCAACTACATGCAGCATTTGTCTTATGTAAGGGAGAACCATTATCAAAAGTTGTAAAAGTAATTACAGAAAAAGCAATGGTAAGTAGTTTGGACCTTTATTTATCCAATATCAAATAAAATTTATCAGCGATAATCATTCAAGATATTGTATATAAATTCCATAATTTTTAAAATTTCCTGCTGCCCTTGAGGTAGTTGTCGTGCTAGTTATCTGTAAAGTAGGGAGGGTGAGTGTAGGCTCATAGCACTTAGGCCACATGGGACCCATTGTACATCCTCCCGAGAAGTTGTTCTTCTAGGTCATCGTCCATCCTTTACTATCCAGGAAGGTGGATAGGTCACTAAGAGAAATCTCCTTTATATCGTTCTAGTCTTTTGTACATTGTTTTCATAAAAAAATTTCAGCTTTGATTTTACTTCCAGAAATTAAAAGGAGTAGTGGCATTTTTCGATAAAAACGACATTCCCGGTCAAAATACTTTCACTCCAATAAAACTAGGAGCCCCTTTGAATAACCCAGTAGATGAAGAGTTATTTTGCGGAGGTGTTGTACAATACCATGGTCAACCATTAGGTATAATAGTCGCTACTTCTGAAGAAATTGCCGAAGAGGCTTCTGATTTAATTGAAGTTGTTTACGAAAAAAGCGCAGAAGCATCTGTTTATAGTATTCAGGATGTTTTAAGGAATAATCGAGCAGAAAGAATTAAAATTGATCGCACGGATTCGCTAATTAAAGAAAGTAAGTTGGGAACTATTGATGATACATCATTATTAACCACAAAAATCTCCACGATAATGCTCATTAAGTGCATGTAAGTTCCTCTCTAAGTGATTCGGATTCGGACCTTTCGTTTAGAAGTTTCGACGTGTACCTATAAAAATAACCGACACTTAAAGATATTACCTTTTAGGACCTGATGTCTTACATACTATCAAAGGACAGGTGAACACAGGATGGCAAAGTCATTTTTACATGGAAACTCAATGCTGCAATGTGGTTTATAAGGAAAATTGCTTGGATATCCATTCCAGCACTCAGTGGATGGATTCCGTGGAAATGGCAGCATCAGTAGTCTTAAATATCCCTTCTAGCAGGTGAGATATTGTTGAAAATATTTGTTGCACCCTTTATGATTGCGCCATATTTGATTACTCGTTTCTTTCAATGACCTGTTGCTCTAGTTTTGTTGTCTCAAATAATAGATGGAAGAAGATGGCAATTCTTTGGCTGAAGCTGGGGAACAAGAGGACTGAGCGAGTAAGCATCATTATTCTAACAATTAAGGGAACCGGTGGTGCACCCATGGAGAAAAATCTGGCTCATCGATGATTCCAAAACAAACCATGTCGCTGGGGCTGGTATAAATGAATCTAGAAAAAGAATGTTCTCCAGCCTTGGACGATATACGTCTGTGTTTCAAGCAGGGATGATTGCCTCTATGGCCTGAATTTATGAAAACAGCAGAAGAGGATAACTAACCTAACCAGACAAAAAAATTTAAATACTCACTGATAGGCTGCAGGCTCTGCTTAAAACTATCAGCAATTCACCAACTAGGTCTAAACTGGTGAAAAACTGTAAAGATTCCCTTAACATGCTGGCAAGAGACAACAAAGTGTCTCTAATATGGGTGCCGGCACTTTGAGTGGATTACAAGTAATGAAATGACGAACCAGTTAGCTAGAGATGGTTTTAAAGCAGACTCAGTTCCTGAGAAATACCTAGAGACTCCTTATTCCTTATTCCTATTTCCTGGAGGAGCTATAAAACATCCACAGTCTTCCAGTTGTACAGTAGGATTCTGCAGTGCTATCTTCCATTCAATATATTTTACATACTACTTGCCCCACTTGGGCTTTTTCATGTGATAATGTTCTCTTAGGACAACCAATTCTTCCAATACTACATTGAAGTTGATACCTTAGAGTTTGGGACCCCAAAAGGATGTTTCATGCCCTCCCTTTGCTAGTTCAGTAACATTCCCATACCGTATTTTTTATCATTGCGAACGTCTATATTGCTTTATTAAAATAATTAATACACCCCTGAAGAGTATATCTTGAAATTTAAAATGACTTTTTAGCTGAATACTAAACATTTCGGTGGCCAATAATTCTAAGAGCTCTTGGCATGTCACCATTTCATTTCTGTTATTCAGTCACTAGCCATGTCAAATGTCAGTTATTTCTATTTTTGTTGGTATTCGTTTAATTGTGTATGTCCATTTTCGATTAGATTTTTGTAGCATTTCTAGTTAGTTGTACCTATCTCTATTCTTGTAATTACTTTTTTCACTGACATTTGACATAACTAGTGACTGAATAACAGAAATGAAATGGTGACATGTCAAGAGTTCATAGAACTATTATTGACCTCTTTTATGTTGAGTATTCAGCTAAAAAGTCATTTTAAATTTCAAGATTTACGCTTCGGGGGTGTATTCATTATTTTAATTAATCAATAAAGATGTTCGTAATAATAAAAAACATGCAAAAATCTTATGTTTGAATGGTAGACCTTAACTTGTCCGAAAAAAGCAATTTTTGTTGGCCACAATGACCTTAAACTGAACTCCTCTGTTGAACTTAATTTGGTTTATTCTAGAATAAATGTCGCAGTGAAACGTATTGGCGGAGGTTTTGGTGGTAAAATAATAAGACACTCACAGATATCTTCTGCCTGTGCTTTAGCAGCCTACAAATTAAAAAAACCGGTGAAATTATGGTTACCTATCGAAAAAAATTTCGCTATTATAGGTAAAAGAAGTCCAGCATTTTGTAAGTACGAGATAGCCGTTAATAATAAAGGAGAAATTGAATATATAAATAATAATTTTTATATCGATCACGGTAAGGGAGGTAATGAAGATGTGCTTGCGTTAACCTACTTTACTTTTGGATCCACTTATGCGGATAAAAAATGGCGGATTAATTCGAGTACTGTTACTACTGATATGCATGGTAGCAGCTATACAAGAAGTCCAGGTAAAATATTCAAAAGCTTTTCGATTCCTGCTTATCAGAATAAATATGAATTTACCAACCATAAATACAATTTTATCCTTAACAGCCAGGGCAATTTACAGCTAACAGGTTGGCAAAACTTCAAGACGTTGTCAGATCAACTGGTAAAATGGACGAGTTCTATACAAGGGAATTGCTGCCAACATAACGAGCAAAAAAATACTGAAAAAGGTTAGTCGCATAAGGAAGTGTTTTTCCCAATCTATGTTTAGTTTTTCTTTTATGTTTTGAGTGCCTTTACAACCCATGTTGTACCCAAAAAGTTTGGAGGTATTTTTAGTTTGGGGTATTTTGCAGCTTACAGTTGACGAAACACAAAGAACACAAACAAAGCCAAATAAACATGTATAGACAGCTGTCATTAGCTGTTCGTCAACTGTAAGATATAAAATTCCCCAAGCTAAATAGACCTACATAGCTCTCAGGTAAAACTCCAAACTTTTCGGGTACAACATGGGTGGTAAAGGGACTCAAAACATATAAGAAAAACTAAACATAGATTGGAAAAACCACTTCCCTATGCGACTAACCTTTTTCAGTATTTTTTTGCTCGTTATGTTGGCAGCAATTCCCTTGTATAGAACTCGTCCATTCCCCAATCTGTTTTGACGTTTATTGACATTCGATCATCGTCTAATATTTACAAGTTTTTTGGTGCTTTTAAATTCATTGTTTCTTCAAGTTTAAAAAAACTAATTATTTAGGCAAATCTGCAATGTGTAGTTAATAAATTGCCTTAGCAACTGAACAGTAAATGTCAAGAGATGGTACCACCTTTTTTTTTACGCATATGAGGCACGGACCAATAAAACACTGTTAATCTAACATAAGATTGACTTTTCTAGTTTGCGTTAAGTAAAGAAAAAAACTACAGCTTGGCAACGTCACAATATTTCGTTTTGCAGCGTTTTAGATTATTCAAATAGTTGGCCATTTAAGCTGTGACGTACATTATGTAAAAGAGGAGTAAGTTACACTAGGATTGACATAGGACCATAATTCTGTCGTCTTCTTTTTTAAAATCGCGATTAAGTATAGTTTATGCTTATGTCACAAATTATAAAAGAGAACAGATTCGAAAGCTTGACAGAGAACAGTAAAAAAGAGAGAGATGGGTGGACATACCCATTTAAAGGTCCATCGTCGTATGTCGACTCCGTTCGGGCTGCTTCGCGAGACTTTTCAACGGGGTTATCAATTTGCATAATATTTCCCTTAATTCACGATCATAGGTCGAATATGTTATAAGCATTATTTTTAGTGTGATAGTTATACACATACAAATATTCAACAATTACTTGTTTCAAATCAATTTTATTAACATTAAAAGAATTCTACAATTTAAAATATTATAATGTGTAGAAATCATACCATAAATGTATACTTCTTTTCACAAACCATCTTTGACAATCATGCACAATAACCGTGACGGCTTGGCTCAAAAATCAAAATACAAAACGCCATTTTGACACTTCAGTTTGAAGGTTGTCAATCCGCGATATTATTTGTGTTATTTGACTAATCGATTGTAGGTTGCGGTAATATTAACTGAAAATAGTGTACATTAGTATATTATTTTTATAAAATGAATAAACATCACGGGGGAGTGTATTGTTCATACAGAGACTGTCCAAGTAAATTTTATTCGGAAAGAAAAGTAAAGAACCGGCACTGGAAACTGCTATTGTTCCCAAGTCAACATTGCAATTTGGTAAGAAATTCTAAAAAAATTTTAAACTGGCGACATCGCGGCCATACCGAGTTAAAGGTCCAATGGGTCCAAGGTCATTGAAATCGGAGTTAAAAATCCTTTGATGTTTTGCCGGGATTCGTATCTGTTCTCTTTTATAATCTGTGCTTTATGTTGTATAGCTTTAATAGATTTTTCACAATAAACTCGTTTTAGGAGTTGTCGAAGGTATCACTATGATCGAATGCATAATGGAAAATGCAGCACTATCAAAAGGAATAGATCCTTTAGAATTTAGAATAATAAATATAAATAAGAGTGATCCTAGAATCTTGGAATATTTAAACGAACTAAAAGAATGGGCTGGTGTAGAACAAAGGAAAAAAGAAATAAGCCTTTTCAATCAAGTAAGAACAGCACGTCCTATATTTATTTTTTTTTGGCTTATTTCAACTTTTATAACGGTTACAAAATATTTTCCTTTTAAATTAATTTTTCCAGTAACATGTTTTCTTCTGGCAATTATAATAAATTTAAATGTGTTTTAGAACAATTATTGGCGTAAAAAAGGATTGTCTGTCATACCGTTAAAATTTCCAATTGCAGTGTTATTTAATTACGGAGTTATTGTATCTATATACCGTGCCGACGGAAGCGTAGCCATATCTCATGGAGGAGTTGAAATTGGTCAGGGTATAAATACAAAAGTAAGTAGATTTGCCACCGGCCACCGGGCCACGCGACGTCATATCATATGGTGAAAATCAGGCAAGAGGGGATTCGTACCATGTCGGATGGTGTCGAGTCGCGTGGTATCGGATTGCATCAGAACAGTGTACTCACAGTGTATACATATGCATTTAAATCCACGGTGTCAGATCCTTTTGACGTTGCGTCGGATGGCGTGGCATGGTGTAGCATCAGAACAATGTGTTCCCGGCCTGCGGCTCACGTCGCAAACTTAATTCTCATGAGTAATAGCCATCATTACACGCTAGTTGAATTATATACTATTATTGTATAATGTGAAATGATTATTTGTTTTAGGCTATTCAAACATGTGCTTACAAATTGGGCATACCGATGGAAAAAATAACAGTGAAGCCGAGCAATAACCTAGTAGGTGCAAACTCTGGGATGACAGGAGCAAGTATAACAAGCGAAGGAGTTTGTTGGGTGTGTATACGATTTAGTCAGCTGTGGCGCTACCTTAGAGCAGTGGTTTAAGTGGTAGTTTGTCTTTAACTTGATAAAAATCATAGGCGTACGATGAAATGTTTATAGAAGGCTAGTTTATTTGCAAAAATTTCCGTCTACCAGAGTTGTACGATATAATTATTATGAGGGATTAAAAAGGCTTATTGCCGTTTGCAATAATTTATATTTAAGTCGACTTTTTTTCAATTTTTCATGGATTGAATTTTTTATATTATACCAACTGCTTCTACCACTTTCACGAGCTGGGTACGTTACATGGTTGATTTTAAACATATTACGAGCAGGTGAAAATTTCAATACAAATGTGTTATAGGGTGTTTCGGAATGTTGTGAAATTCTTTTGGAACGAATGAAGCCCATAAAAGAGACTATGGATAATCCGACGTGGGAAGAGCTGGTCGAAGAAAGTCATAAGATGAGTGTAAATTTAGTTTGTAGCTCGCAGTAAGTATCCCAGAAGGAATATTCGTTGACAAATAATTAATTTACTGTTTGAACTATGTGGAAAATTAATTCAATGTTTAGGTATTCCAATAAATCTCCAGGACTACAAGATTACGATGTGTACGGAGCATGTGCTACGGAAATAGAATTGGACGTTCTTACAGGACAACATCAAATCACCAGAGTAGATATTTTAGAAGATGTAGGAGATACTATGAATCCTGAAATTGATATCGGTCAAATAGAAGGAGCGTTTACGATGGGTATTGGGTTTTTTACTACCGAAAAAATTATTATCGGTAAAGATGGTGAAATTTTAACGAACAGAGCTTGGAATTACACTCCGCCTGGCGCTAGGGATATTCCTATAGATTTTAGGATAAAATTACCAGGCCGAAATCCGAATCCTGTTGGAGTATTGAAATCTAAAGGTATTGCAAATGTAATAGTTGGTTATTTATATCATTTTTTATGTGATATAATTATTTTTAAATCATTTTCACAAGTTTTTACTATTTAAACAAAAATATTGCCCGTTCAGAAGCTCCTTGTCCTGAAGGAAAGCTTCTGTTATCACTTATCCTGGTTATTAAGTAGATTATAAAAAAATTAGCGATAATTATGGAATTATTATTGGTAAAGATGATGGAATTTGAACAAAGAGGACTTGAAATGATACACCTCCTGGTGCTAGGAATATTCTTATAGATTTTAGGATAAAATTACCAGGAGGAAATCCAAATCCTGTGATATTATTGAAATCTAGATATACTACAAAAGTAAAAGTTGGTTATTTAAATTATTTTTTCTACATTCATGCAACAAACAACACTTTTGTGAAACTCATTTAATGGAAAAAGTGTTTTTTTTGCACTAGTGCAACCACATTTTTGCTGCACTCATCTGTCAGTTTTGTGATGATTAATGACAAACATAAACATTTAAATAAAATAAAAATCCAGATCAAGTGTCTGCTCCTGCTTTAATACAACAATAATATATGTATATCTTACTACTTAGTCTCAACAAGGTGTATTGCAAAAATCTTTAATTATTTCAAATTTAAATGGTCAAGGCGAAAACCAGCTATGATTGAGTACTGACAAGGTGGAGGCCATAAAGATACAAAAAAAGAAGAATGGGTTGAGTTCCCAACATTATGTATTATTCTCTATTTACGTATTTTATTGTATCTTAATATTTTTAACTGTTTGCCTTTAGCTGTTGGTGAAATAGCATTAAATTTGGCTATTACTGTACCTTTAGCGATAAGAAATGCTATGGGGACAGTAAGACGGTTCTTTGATGACAATGCTTCTCCATGGTATCCTTTTGGTAAGTTTTATGTTTGTTTCAACCAAATACTGAACGCCTAATTAGGTTTGAATTATATTTAAAGAGGTAGAAAATTTTAAAAACTTTTGTCATACACATGTCCTACATAGTGGTTGTCGGAAACTTTAGGGTTGTCGAGATTTTTTAATAATTTCAGATTTATAAATATCGGTGGTGCGCGTAGTTTTTTGTTGATCACAAAACATGTCAAAAAAATGGTACTTTTATAGCACTACATAACCAAAAATGATATTTCAAGATACATATTTGACAAGCTAGGAATTTACGTCGGGTCACTTTTATAAAATACTCTGACTTGACAAGAAGCGAAGCCCGACGAAATATCTTTGATGTTTTGGTAACAAAAATGTATGACCTTGAGAGACTGACTTTGACAGATAACTGAAAAAATGATCAAGGTTTAAGTATTGCCGATATAATTGGTCGACAAAGTGAATTATGACAAGTATATTATTAAAATGGCTCCTTTCAGTCATACGCATACAAAAAAAGGATAGGAAGCTTCGATTCTTGTTATAAGCTGGTCTATTCTTTGGTTAGGTGTTTCGGCGTTAGGGATAGTAGTGACAATTTTAGCTACGTTGACCGGTGGTGTTTATTTTTATAAAGTTGAATTAATTTCTTGATTATCCATATTTCAATTTTTATTTTTAGATGGGCCGTCCACTGTGGAAGATACCTTTATAAATTGTCTTCACAATTATGAGAAATATACTTTATAAACTTGAAAATTCAATTTTAAGGATTTAAGAAATAAACTAGGATTAATTCTAATTGTTGTGTTTTCATTTCCGCTACGAAAGGACCGTCTTCATCGTATTTTGAACGCCCGATTGATAGGTCGCGCTTGCACATAATCTAGACATCTTTCAATCAAAGATTAGGTTTGACGTTTGTAAACAGTTCATTATTGTGATATTTTGATAAGTTTAATCAAAGACGTGCTTTTTTCCATTTCTTCCAGCGTAATGTGTTAGAAGGACATTAACAATCCATTACGCACACCAAAAATGCTATTGTATGAACTATATATGTCAAAAATATCCCATTAGACAGGAACATCTTCTTATTAGGATACTTATATCTGATATCATTGAATTCTAGCTCATAAAGCACTTGTTAGTTTTTGAAAATAACGAGCTCCAAGATAATACAGAAGTAAGGAATGGGATCCAAATACCATTACCAGACTTGGAAAGAATACCATTCAATGGTACGCAAACGGCTCAAAAGCAATAGGAGGAACTGGGATAGAAGTTTTCGGGCTAGGAACCAAACACTTCGAAAGCTTGGGAAAAACCCCAAGTATCTTCCAAGCGGAAATCCACGCCATACGAAAGTGCGCCCAGTTCAATAGTGATAAAGGATACAGAGGACAAAGGATTATCATAATAACAGATAGTCAACTGAGCTCTTGTGTAATCAGTCCCAAAATGGAGTGGGAATGCCTAGACAAACTCAATGAACTAGGCGAGAACAATATAGTTACCTTACTATGGATTCCAGGACATAGGTACTGGACGCCTATTCTTGAAATAACGAGAAGGGAGTGCTCCCAGGGAGAGCTCCCTCATTTCAACTCCCCAATAAAAAAACGTTATATTCTTGAAAAATGGAGAGTAGCGATGAGGGAGCAAGATCGGGGAACAGCATTGCCAGTTGCCTTGACCAATGAACTTGTACAAATTTTTACAGACATTTAATTCATCGATAACCTCACTATTTACTATATCTATTTGGTTAATATAATTGAACAAAATATGGATGTTAAAAGTAAACAGCTGAGTCCTAAACAAAAAGAAACTTTGTTTACGCACGGTTTGTATGGATAGAGCAGAGGTTCTTGTGGGTTGAACTAGAAAAGGGGTGACAATGTCTATTATGTTATGACAGAGGTCTTTATCGACTCTAAATAACTGCACAAATATTTTGTCTCAAAACATCCCTACCAATACCCACTTTTTCTAACGCCTCCTCAACATTCTCGTTAATTATTTTATTCCACAGCATTAAATTGAAATCTTCAACATTCATTTTGAACCACAGTCAATCAAAACAAAACAATTATAGAGGTTAGGTCAAATACTCCCTTTTGCAATTCTCTCACTACCTAGTAGGGGAACTTCGAGTTCTCTTGGGAGATGCTCCCTCCCTCAAATTTATTTCAAGAATACCGATATCCTGAAATTCCTCAGGGAAATAGGACTAAAGGAGTTACTAATTTCAGAGACTTTCCTCAGAAACTAAGTAGAAGTAAGGGGGCACAATAGATCTTTCAGGTCTCAGTGAATGTTACCCAAAAAAAAACACATACAGAAGTAGTCAAAAAAAAATTCGTAAATAGTAAAAGCATATATTTTCAAAATATCGCTATTATACAACTTGATTAAATTTGAAATAAATCTAATAATACTGGGACTCTCTCGGAACCAACTGTCGAATATCAGTTTTATATTTTATTGTTCCAAAACTGTGTATTCTTAAAATTAACCAAAATTCTTAAACTTACAATACAAATTGCTCACCCTAAATTATGAAAAAATTATATTACCTACTTTCGTACAGTTTCAGTATACTTTTATCAAATGAAACGTACAACTCACAATAGTTTTTCAGTTCACCAGAGTCAGGTACATCTTTTATTTATATAACAATACCTTGTCAATATTATTTTATTGTCAAGTTTGAGGGATTTGCACGTTAATTCTATGCTTGACAGTTATACTAGACTCGCTACTAACAGCGCTTTCCGATGACGTTAAAGAATTCGGTAATTTACTTTGTCTTATATTTTCAAAGTGTAGTTTCGCACTATTCACTTTTTTGGTAGGATTTTCGGTAATATTGGATATTTTTTGTTGTTCTAGTGGTATTCTAGGATCAACAGGAGGCTTGTAAGGTACATCTTTCATCCTCGCATGTGAATGGTGCCGTTTATGGTGCCTTTTAATCTCTTTTATTTTTCTCTCGGTAATAGATTCTCGTTCACCTATAGGACCGTTTTGATTATCGTGTATTTTTATATTTTCCTCATCTAGTTCTTCGATTGGTTCGTCATCTTCTTCTATAACACTATTTTGAATCCACTCTCTAATTCTGTTCTTTTTAGCTACTCGATCTACTGTTGTTTCCAGACCGTATTGCGTGAGAGTGGAGAGCAATTTGTTCTTTTCTTCGGGGCTGCTGTGAAAACTGTACATCGAGGGACATAATCCTTCGTCCTCTTTCAGGGTTTCGTTTGTTTTTTCCATGCCTACAAAAATATTGGTTTAAATTATAACGTACACATATCTGTCATTTGTCAAACCACTTCCTAATATCTATGTGAATTGAATGTATTTTTAAATTTACCCTTAGACATCCACCTATCATCTAAATATCTATAAACATCTGCTAAACCAGCCGGCCTTTTCTCTACTCTTGGTTCTAAATATTTCTTAAACAGTCTTTGAGCCTTGGAAGAAACTAATTTGAACATTTTCGGTTGTCTTTTCAACGGTATGTTTGTATTTTGCCAGGAGATGTATCTAACATATCTAGGATCATCCATAGCTGCTTTTTGCCAAGGTAAACATCCAGTGAGGCATACAAAAATAACTATCCCGAATTGCCAAACGTCGTGAATAGTTTTTGCCCTGAAATAATAAGATTTCATTAAAAGAACAAGCATACACATACGTTTTAAGCAATAACTTAGATGACTATTCGAATATCGAATGACTGGAGTACAATTTGTTGACGAAAGTGAATTAATTTTGCAAGAGAATCGGAATCACGGTCGAAAATATCGTACACGGTTTGTTTATTATGTGGTAACTCGAGTCACCAATCGAATATCAAACTTCATATACGATTATTTAAATTATAAAAAATCACACTTACATATAAGTCCCATCAGTGGATACTGATAATATTTCCGGTGCTGCATACGGTAACCATTCATTTCTTCTTAATACCACAGTTCCAGATCTTCGAGTTTCGCCGAAATCGCATAATTTTATTCTCGAAAAATCTGATTTGAACACTAAAATATTATCTAGTTTAATATCGCGATGAACTAAATCTCTAGCGTGCATATGATCTAAAGCAGCCGCTAATTGTTTTGCAACTCTTTTAGTGTGAAGTTCACCTATTCCGATCTCTGACACATTTGATGTTAAATCACCTGAAATGGAAGAATTATATGTTACAATGCGTCCAGATTGTAGGTGAGGTTTGTCGGGAGTGGCTTACGGTATCGAAGGCCAAAAAACAAGCAAAGGTTTGGTTCACTTTTAGCTAGACTACAATTCAAAAAATTTCACCTGAAGAATTGTCTCTAAAAAAAGCAATTAGAATCATTTATGGCCACTTGCACCATCATTATAACAGTGGTTTGAAATTTAACTATTGGTTAACTTTGAATTTTGGCTTGGATCGCGATTTAAGCCACGGTTAAACTCTTCTAAACCACTGTTAAACTAAGCCACTGATTTTGGAGGCTTAAAATTGATAATAAACCACAGAAGTATGAATTCTAACCTGAAAAACACACAAAACTGATGTGTCTAACTTCAAAAAAGTACTATGTGCGCTCGAGTTAGTGTTTAGTTTCTAAAAAATGGATTTTTGGACACGACAACGACATATTCTTTGAAGATGATATGGATATATTGGATATTTCCACGAAGGGTATATGATAGAGCCAACCACTTCCACAACATGGATAATCTAATATTTTTCAAGAGATCTTGTCTCTTGAAACCAACCGTTCTTTATCTGTTTCTTTGTTTTCAATAATGCTTTTTTATTTTGATATGATTCAATGAGATGGGATTTTTCATTTGGTGAGAAATTTGATGTTCGCACTCATTTCGCGCTGGTGGATGTTGAATCCCGCCTACCCTTGTGTGCTCCAGAAATTAGGAACACTTTATTTTGCTAACCTGAAGCAAAAATTTCACCAAAATAGGAAATACCGGCGACTGCAAGAAAATAAATAATTTTTCTAACCTCAAAATATCATTGTCTGACTGAGACAGTCTCAGACTGAAGTTAGGTGTTAGTACCAACCGATTGTAATTTAGCAAAACTTCCCCAGATTGATTAGTTTATTTTAACTCTTAAATTACGGTGCAAGTAATTGTAATTCAATCGATTGTTTAAATTTTAACTGTGTTATTTTAAACAGTGAGTTAGCGAATACGGTGCAACCGGCCATTAGTGTCAAAAAACTCCAACCTGTCAAAATATATACATAAGGTTTTCTAGGTGGTGATGCGCACTACATCTCCCCTAGCGCTACAACGACCCCTAGTAGTGAATATTAACATTGCGACTAAAAATAAACATTTGAAAATTGTTTCTATATTCTTTTGAAATTTTATTAAACTTAAATGTTATATTCTAATTGTATTTGGCTCACTAGACAGCCCATTCTGTTAGTTTGGCTTGGGAAATGCCTAGACTGTGCCAACACAAACTTTAGTTGTGCAATAAATTATGGAATTGTATATATTAATATTCATTTTTGTTCGCGTCAATGGGAATCTAAACAAACAAACTCTCATTAATAACTAAAGTAGACAGGGTGTTGTTACAAGTCAATTATCATTTCCAATATTTATAACTGTCTGTGTGTCATTAATTTTAAAAACTTTATAAGATAGTCTTTACCTAGTGGAGCGTACTCTTGGGAAAAAACATAAAATCCCGCCGTTTCGAATGCTATATCATACGCTGTAACTATGTTTTTGTGTACGCCTAAATGTAATCCATAATGAAATTCTCTATAGAAATCCTTGAGGGCTGTATAGGGTTTTGGAAGTGCTTTTAGAACCATTTCTGTGTCAGTCGCTTTGTGTTCTACAAGAAGGATTTTACCAAACCAACCTTCGCCTACGATCTGCAAAATATCGAATTCATCGGCAAGATTGACCTGAAAATAAAATGAAAAAACTGAAATTTGTTTTTTTTACGGATAGGTATATTTGTACGTATTTAAAAAATCCGTAGGTATGTGGGGTACCATTGTTGGTTGAATTTGCCCCTTGTTCCTATTATTTCTCCACCCAATATTTCAATCAGTTGCCAATAAAAAACACCAACCACAGCGAGTGGTTAACAACGAGGCTATGGAAGAGGCCGATTTGGGACGAAGTTAGAAGAACAACAGTCATAGTCACAAATTTCTAGTGCAATAGGAGTTTCTCGTAGCAGTTACGTTAAAAATATTTGGTATCTGTATCAGTAGAGTAGGGAGGTTGAGTGAAGGCTCACAGCACTTAGGCCACATGTGACCCATTGTACATCCTCCCGAGGAGTTTTCCTCCTAGGTCATCGTCCATCCTGTCCTTCCCAGGAAGGTGGACAGGTCACTAGGAGACATCTCTTTTATATCCGCAGGTGTAGGCAAAGACTCACCGAACACACACTCCCTCATTGACGATAACTCCGGACACTCGCATAAGACATGCTTGACAGTTTCATCTTCGTGTTCTCACATTCTGCTTAGAGGTGTGTCCACTAGCCCCATAGTATGAAGGTGTTTCCTTAGTTGACAGTGACCAGTCAGAAATCCTACTGTTCAACGTAGGTTTTCCCTGGTCATTGCCAGATATTTCTTCGGCGCCATCTTCTCAAGGTCGCCCAGGGTGATCCTGGCAAAACTGCATCCTTTCCGCAATTGTCGAAGTCGTCAGGCCTTAGGTGTCACTGGGTCCAAGAATTTTCAGTCCAGCGGCTTCCCTGGCCAAAGAATCGGCAATGCGATTTCCTTTACTTCTGTCGTGCCCTTTAAACCACCTCAGGATAATATTGTTGTCTGCCGAGGCGTTAGCTAAATCTTGGTGGCACTCTAGTACTAGCCCCGATATAACACTTTGTCTTTTCAAGGCTAAATATTTGGTTCCTTTTCAAATAACAAAGTTTATTATTATTCCAGAAAAAGGATAGATTTGACAACATTGTAGATACTACCAAAATATCGTCCATATAACATATATAAAAATCCGTTTCAGAGATAGTTAAGGCGTTCCAAACTTAAAACTCACTCTTTGTACATTACAGGTGTATTTTAAATCAGTTAAAAAGAGATATTTTGTTGGCCTCCAACCTGTTTTTCTAGATCTCTTTTAAAATCTGCTTATTTTGCTTTGTGCTGGATTTTCTAAATACAAATTATATTTGGTGAGCAATAAGGAATTGTACATAATATTCAAACATGGTATTGAGACTCTACTAGAAATGTCAAATGAATATTGAAAAGTGTATGCTTCCAAATAGGATGAAATGTGAATTTGGACTGGATTTTTTTTTGGTCATAACTTTTGAATTATAAGTTTTCTCTGCAAATGCTACAAGGTATTTTAAATAATACTATAACATCGCCCTGTATAATATTTCTTCGGTGATTCACAGGTGTTGTTATTTCATCGAATTTCTCGAACATTTTTTATACTTTTTCCAAAAATAAAAATGATAATGCTTAAACTTACCTTTTCCAATTCAAATTCTCGGATTTTGTGAATATTTCCTGTTAGCAATTGTTTTAACGTACTACCCATAACGATTTAAAATCATTCCCTGAAATAAAAAGGAAAAAAATTATCAAAAAATATGAATCAAATGAAAAAACAGTTAATCAAAGGTTCAAGAAATTCTGTAAGGTGCTGCTTCCACTTTTCTACAACTACTTTTAAAAAAGCGCGATACTAGGTACCTCTTGGTTGGTGTGGAAATGGGTATATGTACAGGGTTGGGATAAAGTATGGCACCAAGTAAAAGAAAGATATTTATGAAAATTTGCAGGTAAGTCTAATGGAACAAAATGCATCTGATGTACATTTTTTTGTTAATAATATACTTCTGATTTAAACGGAAATGCCATCAACTTCTTTAATTTAAACGGAACACCCTATATATTTTTACAGATTTTGAAAGAGCTTAGGCGATTTCGTCCCGCTTTGGTACCCCACTTTGGTCTGTCAATTACATACCAATCGATTTCGTTCCGAAAAACGATGACGTCAATCTTACTTTAGGCGATTTCGTCCCGTTTTGGTTGGTAGGGACTTTGGTTAACCAATTGGTAGGTTCTACGTCACCGCTATGACGTAAACTACCAATAACAGGCGAAATCGTTTGGTTCCCAGCGTAGCCCAGCTGGTACAGCTGATTGATGAAATTGACATAGAACAATATATTTATAAATAAAAAGAAAGACAGAAACTACTTTAGACAAGGATAGAAAGCTACCAATTTCAGTAACCGTGCTGCAGATCTCGGTATGTGATTTGACAGACCAAAAAGGTACCAAAGTAAGATTGACGTCATCGTTTTTCGGAACGAAATCGATTGGTATGTAATTGACAGACCAAAGTGGGGTACCAAAGCGGGACGAAATCGCCTTTTGGTACCTTTTTGATAAAACCTGGAAGACCGCGGAGTGCAACGAACGAAATTGTTAAACAAAATATTGCAATCGATTTAAAACAATCACCTTAAACTTCCAACACAAATTTGGCACTAAGCGACGTTCTGTAGGAAAGATATTAAAAATGAAAAGTATTATCCGTATAAGGTACAGTTGGTTCAAAAATTGTCAGACGATAATTTTGACCGACGGCTGGAATTTTGCGAGAGGCTTATGGACATCTGTAGTGTCGACGAACATAGCTTTTTCCGATAAGGCAACTTTTTGTTTAAATTGAACAGTTAATCGCCACAACTCAAGGTTTTGGTCAAATGAGAATCCACATTGGAATCATGAAGCACATACACAGAAGTTAAATGTTTGGATGAGAATTGTCGAAAATAGGACAAAAACTTGAATCGTGACAAGTATTTGGATCTACTAAATAATAATTTCGTTCCTGCACTTCAACGGAATGGGCAATTACCACAAAATGTTTGGTTTCAATAAGATGGAGCACCTCCCCACTATGACAGACGGGTTAGGGATTTTCTGGATGCGAAGAATGGACTGCTCGTTCTCCGGATCTTAGCCCATTAGATATTCTATTTGGGATTATCTAAAATCACGTTAGACGACCAACAAACTTAAGGAATTGAGACAAAGAATTATTGATGAATGTGAACTAATACGTGAAGAAGTCTTGGAAAGGAGACTCAAGAATTTGTTGATAGGATGGCTTATTATCAGCAAGTAAACGGCAAGCATTTTAAGCATTTGGAGTAATTTTGTTTCTCATTATTGTAAAATAATGAAATGTACACCTATTGTACAACTAACAGTAAGTTTTATTCCTCGCTTTTACAATTTTTTTACACTAAACTCAGTATGTATATGAATTCAACCCACAAGTTCACATGTGCTTGCGAAAAAATAAAAACTGCTACCGGGTTTATCCAACTATTAAAAAAATAAATAACGTCCAATTGCACATTGACCCATTGGAACTAAATATCGTTCAGCTCATAACTTATTTATAATATCGATATATATTTTTAACACAATTTTACGCTTTGTCTGCGACTGATTTTTTGAGGTAATTGAACGCCGTTTGAGATTCCTGGAAAATATAAAAGTAAACCACACGTTAACTGATTGAAAACGTTTTCATTGTTCCTTATTCTAATAACCATAACTGATAATTTCGGTGTGGTTTAACAAAAAAAACATTTTAAAACGTATGGAGCAATAAAATCTGGAGATAGTTTGTAAATAAAATTTGTTTTAACATGGCTTCAAGTGCCAGATTTAAAGATATAAGATATAATCAAAATTTGCTCAAAACTAACAAAAAGTTAATCATGAGATAATAGTGAAGTATACAGAAACTCTCCTGCAAAACGGAAAAACTCTCCAGCAAAACGGAAAAGGAAACTACAGTTACTAGAGGTGATATTCCAACGTATTATTTAGAGAAAAAATGGACAACAGTAGGTAGTTATATTTAGTTATAACTCCCAATTATCATTTATAAATGTAAGGGTTTCGATTAAAACTGTATGTTACGTATCTCTTTTTGAAAATAAACATGCTCTTTAGCCTAGTGGTAGAAATAGATGACTCTGGCGCGGACGATTGGGGTTCGATCCTCACTGGAAGCTTCCTTTTTTTAGTCGTGGAGGAAGTATAGTCTTTTTTACTTGTGTAGAATGGCTAATATTCACTTGGATGATTCCAAAACTCACTCACTGCTCTCGCTCGTTTTGGAAACTTCATCTGCGTGAATAATAGCCATCATTCTGCACTCGTTGAAGAAAATACTATTATGAAAATTATCCTGAATTAACCAAATTCAGTGTCGGCTACATAAAAAACGTGAGAAATAAAAATTTTTTGATCAAAATACCTGTTGGTCTCCACTACTAACAAACTTGTGATTTATTTACAGCCAACAACTGATTTGTAACTATTTATTGATTATATATTTATTATTATATAAGTTTGAATAATTTATGTAACGGTATTTTTGAATAATTTGAAGAAAACTCATATGACGACATATTTTTCAAAGAGCTGTAGCTCCCTTAGGAAGCATCTTTGGATCAAAGCAATTGGAGCTAAATCGACTTAAAATCATCTCTAGTAATTGTAGTTTCCGTTTGGCAGGATAGTTTCTGGACACCCTGTATGATCCGAAGAAAATGAAAATAAAGATAAAAAAACTAGCGAAGAAAAGGATGCAACGAGATCGACGAAGACATATAGAACAAGAAGATGATCAAATAAAGAGACTAGAAATACAGAAAGTAACAAAAATAGAGAAAAACTGAATTCAAAATGAAATATAGGAAGCTTCTTTTTATTGATAAATGTGTCACTATAAAAAATAAAAATATATGCATGCAATTGATAAGACAAATAATTAAGTTAAGCGAATTGTTGAAAGAATAAAAATGGACTCTACCGTTGCGAGACGGAGAAAATTTTAAATGTTTGGGATGGTTTTGAAAAAAAGGCGTCAGAAAAACTTGAAATCAAAGAAACAAACTGAAATTATGAATAATATAAGATGTGGTTAATGTAGAACAGAAAATGCTAGAATCACAGTTGGAATCTGTATAAGTATGTGGTCACAAACATCAATGACTGGCCTATAAACTATCTGGAAATTAATGCCAGCAAATAGGGTCCAAACGAAATACTTGATAATCAAAATTAAAATATAATGAACAGTTGGGTAGAGATATGACTTCTCGGAGTATTTTAGACAATAAAGACTAGATACACTATTAAGAATACAAACGAAATAAAATAAGCTACCTAGGAATTTATATCAACAGAAATGATGAGTCAGAAGAAATTAATACAAGATTAACAAAGGAAAACAGGAGCGCAGGTCAATTATATTGAAAACGGTATCAAGAAAAACAAAAAAAAAGAAAATTATCACACGATCATAGAACAGAAAATTTGAGAGAACATATTTTTAGAAGATAGTTCTATCTGGGCTAGAAGATAGTAAGATCGCAACGTATATGATACTAAAAGGCCCAAAAGAGGAACTGGAAGTAAAAGAAAGACTCGAAGATCAAAAAAGAAGTGGAAAAGTCCCAAGGCTGTTGAATATAAGAATATACACAGACGGGAAGAAGTGGCAAAACATAAAAAATAATGGAGTGTCTGTAATATGGGTGCCGGCACATGAGGGGAGTGCAGGTAATGAAATGGCGTGCCAGACTGGCACTGCCAGTTAGCTGAAGAAGGTTCTAAAAGAAACTACATAAGTTCAATTTAGGACCAAGTCTTTGGTCTCAATGGCCTGTCGAGTTAATGATTGATCCTCAATATGATTTTCATGATTTTAAATCGACAAGTTCTATTGTGGTTTTCATAATACGGAAATACACGTGTATTGAAATTATGAGATGTATAAATTTAGTTCTTCAACAGAATAATTACTGAATTGTAAAGTTTGTATAAGGAAAGATATTTTAATTTTTGTTATTAAATACCAAAACGGCACGCCATATGTTTTTTAAATACACGTTAAAAGGTTCATTTAAATTTTTCTACGAATAGAATTTTTCGTTTGAACTTAATTAACTGAAAATTACAATAACATATATTTTTTATTGTATATATTCGGTAGAAATAAAGGTGGTAAAACTGTACTGTAATAAATAAGCAATAAAACATATTTTCAAACATTTTACAAACTCGGCTTATTTAAGTTTATCCAGACTTAACCAGCAACACAATTGTTCTATTTTAGTCCGCCTTTTTCGAGTGCCTAGAGAAATTACATGCGATCACAATTATGTTCAAGTATTTTTAATTTAGTTCAAAATGGATATCACTATTTTTAGTTACCTATACTCTATAATAAAATTAAATTATACATAGATTATTAAATTACCTTTTTAAAATAGTTATCAACATATGAACAAACCACTGATCACTTTTAGAAAAATTTTAAAATGTCACTTGTAATTTTGTAGTCGCTATGAACTTAAATAAAGGACTCCCTTTCAGCGCGAATATTTTTATTAGCTAGACGGCGTATTACATTGGGAAGAGAACTGATTCAGGTCTTCTTCGAAACATTAATAGTGGCATTCTCATTTTAAAATGTGACAACACACTTGCGGATATTTATAGATACTCGCCGTTTAGCTTGTTTTAACATTTGAGTCAAGTGTAATGTTCTTACTCTTTACTTCCCTACATATATTCATAAAATTGTCAAAGTTACCCATAAATTATAATGAGCAGCTCAATATTTTTGAAACTATATAGGTTTAATAGTGTATTATTCAGTCTGACGCTTGGTATTATTCACGAAGATGCGTTATGTCGCGAGCCACAGGCGTCTGATACATTAATTTTGTCCACGACCACCTAATAATAAGTCAATATTTTACCTCCTAACAAAAGGTATATGGTACCCATATACCTATAAAATATTGCACTTTTTAGTATTGATACCTTTTATAACGATATTTTTTGATATTAAGTATTTTAAAACATTATATTTATAACGGTACCTTGTATTGATACCTTACATACAGTATCGCCCATCTCTATATACGTCAAATTATTTAATGTAGCTACCACTCATCAAGGATATTAGATAATATCCTTGACCACTCATTATGACTGCCACAACATTTTGAGGTTAGTAATACAATGGTAATACCAAACCGTTACTGACTTTTATTTAATAAAGAAATTAAGTGTCGTGGACAAAGTATAGTATTCTACTCGCAATTCATGGCCACTATTATCTCGGGTGACGTCACCATTCGTGAATAATAGCTATAATAAATTGCTCGTTTAATAATATACTATTTATAACTGCATTCTTTGTTTATATTTTAATTTTTTGTCTTATTATTTTGTTGTTATTATGTACTATTTTTTATTCACTTAACTATTGTTAATTTATTTCAAAAAATTATTATTTCAGTGTTGGGGTTCGGTCTTAAGTAATTTTAAGTAATATTCTGTTATAAATATCCTTATTTATCAAATATAAATATTAAACCTTGGGTATTATTACTTCTATTGGGAAATCCTGTATATATTTTCCCATTTAAGGAATTTCCAGCAAAGAAATTGGGTGATTTCTGTTAAAAAATCCTGGTACATCTAAGACTTCTACAAAGCCCAATACCCAGATTCCTTCCAACTATCCACAATCAACAACAACAGGTTTTTTTGAGGAGCCGTCACTTCGCCGGCGCAACCTTAGCCTCCTGGGCTTATGTGTAGGGTTCTGATGCGAACATACATGACCAGATCCCACAGCAGCGAGCTGTTTCTATTAGCCTACTTCTAAGTATGCAGTCTATCCACTTGCAGCTTGTGGCATCGATTCCAATTTTCCTCGCTGCCTTGGCTATGGATTCGTAGGAGGTGTCAAGCTCCTTCTATATCTAGAAAGGCTGCGAGCAGCATCTCTTTGTTTTCCAGCACAACAGTGTACTGAGGCATTATTATATTATTATTATACAAAATGCTAGTACACCTAGATTGATCTTGGTCGTTAGACAACATACTCATTTCCCCTGTATCAACATTTGGAAAGTGTCGTTCTTTTTGGTGCCCAAATCACTTGATCTCGTGAGCTGAGATCCATAGAGAAATATATTATATCTAAAACACAGCCTAGTGTCTAAAATCTCAGTAAAAAGAAGCACACCATAGACAAAATAAAAAAGGAACGCACCTCTGTCAACAAATATGAAATAACTGATTTGTACACCAGCTTGTGCAGTACGGAACATACCTACTCTAATTTCACGCCCTTTGCTGTCATCTAGTGTCATCTTAACATTGTCAATTTTTGTTTGTTAAAAATAAATAACATTTAAATGTATACAACTGTGTTTCTATAATTGTAATAATTGCTTTTTATTTAAATTTAGAACAGTACAAATTAGATATATAGGTGAAATTGTAATTATTTCATATGAAATCAAATTTGTCACTAACAATTTTTTATTACATTGAAATAGGTGAATCATTCTATAATTTTTTAAAATGTCTAGTACGAGCGTTGAAAATGTAACAGGAGAAGCTCAGGTGAGTTTATTATTTTCCATAATACTGTTTGAACTGTATCTGCAAACCAAACTTTTTGAAGGAATATGATGGATCTGGTAATATGTGTTTGGAATTGGCATTAGAAGGTGAACGTTTATGTAAAGCTGGCGATTGCAAAGCAGGAGTGGCTTTCTTTCAAGCTGCTATACAAGCTAGTACTGATGATTTAAGAACTCTCAGTGCCATTTATAGTCAATTAGGAAATGCCTATTTTTATTTAGGAGACTATGGAAAAGCCATGCAATATCATAAACATGACTTGACATTAGCAAGGTAAATTATTTATATTTATATATACTGTTAAATGATATGCAATAAAATAAATATTTGGTTGTAGTAAGATGATGTATAGATAGCTATTTTGGTATATTATTAAAGATAAATAATACTACAATTTTTGACTAGTCTAGGTTTTTGAAAGAAATATTAATTTATTACATGGTATGTTATATTTCAAAGGACAATGGGTGATAAACTTGGTGAAGCGAAATCGTCAGGAAATTTGGGTAATACCCTTAAAGTAATGGGTAGATTTGATGAGGCTGTTGTTTGTTGTAAAAGACATCTTGAGCTGTCCCGAGAACTAGAAGACAAATTGAGTGAAGGAAGGGCACTCTATAATTTAGGAAATGTATATCATGCCAAAGGAAAACACATAGGAAGAGTTGGAAATAAAGATCCTGGAGATTTTCCTGAGGATGTGAAGAGTTGTTTACTTCAAGCTGTCACATATTATGAGTAAGTCATTACCATTAAACAGTGCATTGGTATTCATTTTTATATTATTTTAGAGAAAATCTAACTTTAATGCAAGACTTGGGAGATGTAGCAGCCCAAGGTAGAGCTTGTGGAAATTTAGGTAATACATTTTACCTGTTAGGAGATTTTGCACAAGCTATTCACTACCATGAAGAACGTTTATCAATAGCCAGACAATTTGGAGATAAGGCAGCAGAAAGAAGAGCTCACAGCAATTTGGGAAATTCTCATATTTTCATGGGTCAATTTGAAGAAGCTGCTCATCATTACAAGTAATTTTCCAGCACAATTGTAATTCATATGAAACTTGAAAATACAATTTTTATTTTAGACGAACTCTCTCCTTAGCACAAGAACTTTGTGACCCAGCTATTGAAGCTCAAGCATGCTATAGCTTAGGAAATACATACACTCTACTTAGAAACTATGATGCTGCAATAGAATATCATCTGAGACATCTTTTGATTGCTCAAAATTTATCGGATAAAGTTGGAGAAGGAAGAGCTTGCTGGTCACTGGGTAATGCTTATGCTTCTTTAGCTAACCACGATAAAGCTTTGAGTTTTGCCAAGAAACATTTGGAAATCAGCAAAGACGTAAGATTTTATTATTTTAATACATTATACCAAACTGTAATTATTAATTTTTTCAGTTAGGAGATTCGATGGGAGAAGCTACGGCTAAAATGAACATTTCGGATTTAAAAAAAATTCTCGATATTCCAGAGAGTCCGAATGATGATTCTGATTCAACTAAATCTGATGCTTCGAATAATGTAGGTCATTCGCATGTTCAAAGGGTGAGACGTGAAAGCATGGAACAGCTTAGTCTGATTAAGGTAGTGGCTTTGCCTGAATTTTTTTTTTGTAATAACTTGCATGTGAGCAAAATAATTCACATTTGATCATTGCATTTGTTTTGATTTTTATTTCTACAAAGTCCAATGTGAATAATTTGCCAGGAGCATCGTCAGAGAGAGCACTCCATCACTTAGTACAATTTATAGAATATATTCCCAAAAATAAGGAAGTATTAATAACATATTATGTGTTTTGTGCTAATTTTCTTTAATTTAAAATGTCAATTCTTGTGCGTCCAACACTCCCCCCGGGATTGTGTGCCACTTAGCGCAGTCGCAGTCGAGCAGTTGCGTAGCGCATGCGTTAATATAGAGAAATATAATATAAGGAGAGTTGTCAATCCTGCAATAACAGTTGGCATTACGTTGATCCCGAAGGGGTGTTGGGACTAATTTTTGAAGGCGGGATATTTAAATTGGTTAGTTTGAATTGTGGGTAGGTAAATTTTACAATTTGTCTAAATATTGTTTATTATATAATTATTTCATTGCAAAAAATAAAATTATATTTCATTTTTTCTAATGATATGATTATAATTAATAAACAATTAAAAGTCCCTTAGTGCTATAAATATTTCTGGTTTTGATCTTTTACCTTCGGTCTTTGTTTTATCTTCCACATAAAAAAAATAATTGTTTCTATATAAATTACTTGAAATGAAAATTGAAGACAATTCATAGTTTTATTACAAATGGTTCCTATAAATTTAATAATGAATTCAGGAACAAACAAACTGTTGACTACTTTACTGAGTGTTTTAATGTTGTGTGTTTGCATCTAATTTTTGTTGCATGTTTTATCCTGTTAAAATGGTGTTCTGTCAAACTACATGTGACCTCTGTGTTATTATAAACAAAAAGGGTTTTTTCTTTGTCGAGTTGCTGGTTATAACCCAGCGGTAACAAGCGGTCATTCACTCGCTAAAATTAAGTGGTTACGATAATTGTTTCTAAATGTCACAAGTCACAATAGACCAGGGTCGATAATTTTTAAAATGGTAAAAAGTGAAAAAAAATTATAGTAGGATGATACCCATTGGAAAAGGTAGAGAATATAACAAAAACGAAAGGAAAAATAAATTACGGGCGATCTGATGTCGGGAAGGGGGAGGGGGTGAGTTTTTAAGGGTAAAAAACGGTTAATTTCGATTTCCGGTAAAACTGCAAGTCTTATGAAAAAAAGTTGAATGGCAAAGTTGTAGGTAATAAAAAGATCCACAACTTTTGTATTGACACTTTTTTCACATAACCTCAAAATTTATGTGAAAAATTCGATTAACTGAGTTTTTGGTTTTTTATTTTTATCTTTTGCAAAAAAAATTATTTTTCCACGAAATTTTGTGAAAACTCACCTTTGTATGTCCCAAACATACAGTAATTTTTTTTAAATTAAAATATTCATTTTTTCACCTTATTTTGACTTAATATCGAAAAAGCACCCTAATTTTCAATCGAAAATTCTCACGTCAAAATATCTGCTTTTTTAAAAAACTTGGTGTGTTTCTTATTCGTTGAAATCTCTTCTTTCTGATGGTATAAAAAAAATATTCATTTCTATGGTAGGAAAATTAGGGTGCTTTTTCGATATTAAGTCAAAATAAGGTGAAAAAATGAATATTTTAAATCAAAAAAATTACTGTATGTTTGGAACATACAAAGGTGAGTTTTCACAAAATTTTGTGGAAAAATAAATTTTTTTGCAAAAGATAATAATAAAAAACCAAAAACTCAGTTATTCGAATTTTTCACATAAATTTTGAGGTTATGTGAAAAAAGTGTCAATACAAAAGTTGTGGATCTTTTCATTACCTACAACTTTGCCATTCAACTTTTTTTCATAAGACTTGCAGTTTTACCGGAAATCGAAATTAACTGTTTTTTACCCTTTAAAACTCACCCCCTCCCCGTTCCCGACCTCAGATCGCCCGTAATTTACTTTTCCTTCCGTTTTTGTTATATTCCCTACCTCTTCCAATAGGTTTCATGCTACTATAATTTTTTTTGGTCTCAAAAATTATCGACCCTGGTCTACAACATAACCTTAAGATATTTGTTTTGCTTGTGTTAAGTTTTTTATAATCTGTGGTATTGTAATACCTACTATTTAATAAAATGTTGGCAATTTTTTCATCCACCTCAAGCAGAAAATCTGACCCTTGATAGTTCAAGCTAATATTCACCATTCGTAATACCTTATGCTCCATTATATTCACAGATAACTTATTATTATATAATTCACACAAAAAAAGCCAAAAATTTAAAAAATTCAAATCAATACAACCTTACAACAACAAAGACATTTGAGACCATAGACAAATTATGGTTGAGACATTCACGTATTAAAACAAGAGTGGGGGGGGGGGTTAGAACCATGTTAGAACCACTGCCAGTTACCCACCTCTTGACTATGGTAACTGAAGTTATTGCCGCGGTCACTGATTTGAAGTTTTGGTATTAACCAACTTTTTATGACCAGTCACTCGCTAAAAAAATCTTAAAGATTTGTCCTTGGCTCACAAATAAAATATTGTATATAAATCTTTTGTGAAGTGTCTTTGTCAACATTTATCAAGTAATACACGACCCACTTTCGTCATCTTATGGAACACTGTAGACTTGTATGGTGTCCTACCTTAAAATTTGATCAGAATAGACCTTGTTATGAGCAACGTCTTGCTTTAGCCAAACCAAAGTATTTTTTAATTAGTGAACGCTGACAACGTGGTGACTTCATTGTATAAAGACTACGCAATTTCTTGAACAAGATCTAGAACGTTAAATTCTTTGACATCAAGTTTATCCCGTATTATACTGTACAATAGAAATAGTCCGTGATTCTGCGCAGTACACCGTTTTCGTCTATGTTAAAGCGAAATGTAATGTTTTATGATTCTAGTGAAATGTCAAAAATAAATTATAACCTAAAATTTTTGGTTAAAAATAACAATAAAATCCTTAAAAAAAACGAACAAGCCACATAAACGATAATATACGTGAAAGTAATGTTAAACAATGACAATCAACTAGGTTAAGTTATAAGATAAGGCGTTATCCCAACTGCGCATGCGCTCTGACTAGAAATAAAACATGCTCTATTTTCCGACACAATTTGTTGTTACTTTTCAGTTAACTCCAGATGGAAAACGACCAGGTCTATCGTTACCGCAAAAACATACTTTAACCTCCATGAAAACATCAGCTGGAGGAGAAGACGATTCATTTTTCGATCTACTATCGAGATTTCAATCGAAAAGAATGGACGATCAACGATGCTCGCTCACTATAGATAACAAAGAAAATCGAAATACTAACAATATTCCATTTAACAACGAAACGCCGGAAGATCTAATCGACATGATAGCGGGAATGCAGAGCAAAAGAATGGACGAGCAAAGAGTATCTTTACCTCATTTGCCAGGTAATTTTATGATATGACAATCGAAATATTGATAATTTTCTTGAATGTTGAAAAAATTTTTTACGAATTCTGTTTATTTTAGGCCTACAATCGAATCCTCGACAGATATTATCTGATCCGCATCGTTCGAATAGCGTGAACAGCGTTCCAGATGACAATTTTCTTGATCAATTGGTTCGTTGTCAAGATTCTCGTTTAGAAGATCAGAGATCGCCTCTACCGGTCGCTGCGGTTGATGCAGAAACCGACCCACCTCCGCCTCCTAATAGTAGGAAAAGCGGAGCTACTGTGCCTGATGAAGATTTCTTTTCTTTAATTATGAGATTTCAGTCGGGTAGGATGGACGATCAACGCGCTTCTGTACCTCGAAGAGAAACAAGGTAAGATTTGGCAGTTGTTTTATCGAAATAGGTTGAAAAAGATAAGCTACATTTTGGTCTGTAACAAATTTACATTGTTGATGCAGTATTTTACCAAAAATGGCAAAAATTAAAAAATGTAGTTCTTTTGAACCATTACTAGTTGAATAGGAAACTAGACAAATGGTTGGAAACATTGGCGTGTATCAGAGCAAAAGTGGAAAGAAAGAAAATTCAACTTGGAGAAAAACATTAGTTGGGAAAAGGGGATTTTACTAAAATTTACACAAAAGATGCAAAATTGGACCAAATTTGGCGATAAACAAAAAGTGGTTCATTTCTAATTAAGTAGTAAATTCTACTAAATGGTGTGAAGCATGTGCTTACTTACTCAAACAATTTTACATTAAAATATTCTCTTCCCAGACCAAAATTATATAAAAAAAAGAAATGCACATTGAAATTTCAACATGGGAAAGAAGTTGAATAAACCCAGATAGATTGAGTAGCAGGAAGTTCGACAAAGTTGACCAGATATTGTGATAATGAAAAAGTAGTTCATTTGTATCATTGATATTGGATTTTGCGTGCTGTGAGATCTCAGTCAAAAATGAATCCTTTTTTCTTCTGTGTTTCAAAAATTAATAATCAACACAACAACACTGCACATCAACATGTTTAGTTTTGCTTCAGTCCAGTAAATCAACTGACCCGATTGATATATGACATTTGGTTGGTTGTTAAACCAAAAGTAACCAGAATTCTCCATAGAATTGCAAGTTGTATGCAATAGAAATGGCACCAAACCGATAAATTGGAATTGCAGAAACTGATCAGCTGGGTCTTAACTGCGCATGCTTTCGGTCAAGAAATATTGCGTCTTGCATTGTATTGCACCATGTCAAGCGGCCTTTAGGAAACTGCAAATTGCAAGTGATGTCATCCTGCGCCATGTTGTCAGCTGATTATGGACAACCTTCAGAAAGATTCTGTAAATATTACATACAGTAAAATAATGTCATGTCATGTCAACTTGGCAAATCTGACAACCACAAAGATACAAAAATGAATTGAAAAGGGGTTACAGGATATTTAACAATAGAGGAGTTCAGTCTAAGGTCAGTGTGGCTAACAAAAAGTGGTTTTTTCTGACATGAATGACAGTTAAGATCTACTGTTTAAAACATAGGATTTTGCATGTTTTTTATCATTGCGAACATCTATTTTGCTTAATTAAAATGATTAATACAGCCCTGTTGCATATATCTTGAAATTTAAAATGACTTTTCAGCTGAATACTCAACATATCAGTGGCCAATAATCCTAAGAACTTCTGGCAAGTCACCATTACATTTCTGTTATTCAGTCACTAGTAATGTAAAATGTCAGTTATATTTATTTTTGTATGTCCATTTTCGATCAGATTTTTGTAGCATTTCTAATTAGCTGTATCTCTATTCTTCTAATTATTTTTTTCACTGACATTTGACATAACTAGTGACTGAATGACATAAATGAAATTAAATAGTTCCTAGAATTATTGGCCACTGATATGTTGAGTATTCAGCTAAAAAGTCATTTTAAATTTCAAGATATACGCTTCAGGAATGTATTCATTATTTTAATAAAGCAATATAAATGTTCGCAATGATAAAAAACATGCAAAATCTTATGTTTTAAACAGTAGATTTTAACTGTCATTCTTGTCAGAAAAAAACACTTTTTGTTGGCCACACTGACCTTAGACTGAACTCCTCTATTATAAAACAATAGATATGACAGAATATTGATTATTCTATCATTTTATAACTTTTTGAAAAATATTTTTTTTCAAAGGCTTTGACCGTTCCACTAAGAAACAACTACTTCCGTTGGACTTTGAAGTGTAATCCAATATCCGTCGGGGCCTATAGCCCAGAAAGTAGTTGTTTCTTCTTAGTTGAACGGTCAATGTCTTTGAAAAATATTTTTCAAAAACTTATAAAGCTATAAAATAACTAATATTCTGTGATATCTATTGGTAGCTCGCTTTATTAAATAAGACAATATTACAGTTTTCTGTAATAGTACTTTACAATCATAAAACAATCACTTGAACAAGGTACTAATATTTATTAACCAATTTCAGAATCGCCAATGGTAGCGTACCTCATCCGCCCGATAATTTAAACAACAACTTACGAAATCCTTCCACCAAAAAGAAAAAATAATTTGGTACGCTTCTACATAGATAGAGAATTTTTATTTTAAATCTAATTTAAGTAAGAGAAAAAAAATACATATTTAGTTTGTTTGACTGACATTTAAAATATATATATTATAGCTTTAGGCATTCCAGTTCAAATATATACATACATTTTGTACATTTAGGTGGATAGCGATAAAATAAATGGCACCTGTATCACAGTTATTGGAAATTGTAGACAAAAGAACCTATCTTCAAAGTGTCTTCCACTCTTTATAACCTAAACTTTCATAAATTCAATCTATTTTATAACTTCCAAATCATCCTGTGTACTATTGAAAAATGGTACGCAGAATAACCAGTTTTTCTCTAGAGGAAGAATAAAGCTGCCCAAACCGCTTCATTAACTTCAACATTTAATTAGAACCAATTTTTTTCTCATTTTTGTTCCTCTGGCTTTATTTTTATTTAGAGTCATTCACAGTCCCCAAATCTTCTAGGAAAATACCTCGGTTAAAAAATAGTCTCATCCCATCCAATAATTACACTTCCCCAACTTTAATTTCACGAGTTTTGCTTACTATTGGCTTAAAAAAATCTCCTTCCCTAGTCTTGTATGTCCCAAAATAATAGATACAGGTAACATTCACTGTCTTCCCCCACCTTTTTGGTGCAGTAAATATGATGCTTTTTATAAGAGACTTACCAACCTATCTGCCAAATTTTTTACCAATGGAAAAGGGATTTTAAGTGATGATATATTTGTGAGAAGAGGACACAGATAGTTTGAAAGAAAAGTGAGTGCAAAGGGATGGAAAGGAGATAAAATGGGAAGTAAAGGATTTGTTATATAAAGTTGTTGAAATTGTTTGGCAAGTAAAGTAACTGTACCCAGTAGTATTAGAATAAACTACCACTTATTTTTTAACAAGTTACATTTTTTTTCTATTTTAATTGCAATAAATTTTACATGTAGTTTCATATTTATATTAAGCGATCAACTAAGTTAATTTAAGTAATTGATTTAAAATCCAAATTATAATATTAACATTAGTTCAATATAGTCAGGAAAAAGCGATTAATATATTCGAATGTATGTCAACTGTCAAATCACAGTGCAAATTGTCCTTTTTAAGTAAATAGAGCATGTTATAATGTTCTACAATTGCTATTGCTTATATTAGGGTGTCTCTATAATGCTGGTAAATGTTCTGGGGTGTGTTAAATTTAAAAGTAGTTGCCAAATGTAAAAAATATTGGAGGGCACTGTTAAACTGCAGATAATTGTTGAACTTTAATTTACATTTATTTATTTATTGATCTTTTAAATGGAGCCACCTCAGTGAATCACAACTTTAAATTTGGCGTGGCATTTCAACGAAGGTTAGTTAGTGTACCTATACTTATCAACCATTTTTTTTCAAAAAACAAAAGGTTCAACTCAAACTAATCGATTCGATTGCCCTCCAGCACAATATGTCCGACCTGTCAAAGTCATGTGTTCTGGAATGGACTACAGTAATATGAAGTTATATTTTATAGTTGGGGAAGTTAAAGTAGTTGTTTTGGAAAAAATTTAAATTGAAGATACCGAATTTTTGGACACCCTTTATATACTGAAATAGGAATATACTATCAAAGTCTTATAAGAAGTATAGTCTGTAAGAAAATTTTAATGGAAAATGTTATTATTTAATGTTTTTTACAAAATATTCATATTTTAAAAGACTACTATATTTTACAGAGTATAAATATATAATAATAAATTTTATATATTATTTATAATTATTGTAAATGGTAATGTTGATGTTAGTGCCAAAAGTAAAGTATCATACCTTCCGAAATTTAGGAAAATTGTTTCATTTCACCTTTTAAACATTTTTTAAATAAAAAAGTATTAGAAAATCTAAAATATTCAACAATATATGGTTGCTTCAAACACAGCTTCAAATGTTAATAGTAAATGGCTGTCGGCTGACATTAAACGTATTGTATTTGTCTACAACCACCTAATAACACAGAGTACACCAGTTATTGACTTTTATTTATTAAAAAAATTAAGTGTCGTGGACAAAGTATAGTATTGCTCGTTTAATAATATACTATTATTGGTTTTGTATCATTTATGTGATATTTCCTTGTTATAAACTGAGAATCTGTTTTGTATTACCTAAATTACGACAAAGAAACTTTGGCTAGGGAACGTTTTATTGAGGCATATAGTTCAAATATCATGGAGCATTTACAAAAGGAATCTCACAACAAAGTACTTCTATTTAGGCATGAAAAATCAATTCAGTACATTTAGAGTTTCTTTCAGGCAAAAAGACACACAGAAAACATTAATACTCTACCACAAAGCGCTCTAGTCACTTTATGAATTTTGGTATTAGAACATGAACCCTTGAATGGCTTAGTTACCAAGGGTGTTCTAAATTAGTAATAACGCAAAATATTGTTTATTGTTGATTAAAAATTCCACATTTAATAAATTATATATAATTTATTCAACCAAATTTTACAAAGCTTATCCTTTCTACTTAATAAATTTTTTATACCACATAAAACTGGTAGCTCCACATAAACTAAACCACGTTAAAATATAAGATAAATGTTCGTTCCTCAAAGCAATTCTAGTTTGGCCTCCAATGGGTCCATTTGGAATATCAAAATCGTTGGTAGCGTCCAAGAAAATTGGGGCAGCACCCGTCACTGCTGTCATATGATTCAAATCTCTGAAAAATGCAGCAAATTTGTTGTAAGTACTATCTGGTGAACTGTCATTTTAATTTTTCATCAAGTAATCTTAACTTTTAATTTCAATGAAACACCTTGCAACTAACAATAGTAATTTGCATAAATTTTACCTGTAAAAGTAGATATTGCTACCCTCTCTATTTTTCATTGTGAAGGTAGGTCTGGGTTCATGAGTTCGTAATACACCTATTACATCTACAATTCCATTAACTTGACCTTCTTGCCTTGCTCTAGGATCTTTTAGTTTATTAGGTACCCATCCTCTATTTATTAATATGGTATCACTAGAATGATTAACATATTAACGCTTACACATATTTAATGTAACAAGTTAAATGCCATTTAGTTATTATATGATAAAAACAAAGTATTACTCTCTATTTTCCAACTTTAATGGAGTGACAACCAAGTAGCCCTGTGTTGAATTTGCACTTCCAGACACAAGTGAACTTTTTGTAGAAGCATCCCCTTTTACCAGCATTGAGCGGGGACCAATGTATACTTCTTTATCATGAAGAAATTCACCTCTAACATGGAATGTGTTATATTCCAATTTATTTATATCATCCAAACTGAAACGTGTTTGCTATTATAATTTTATCAGTTTATTTTTGTGATATTAGACATACTTCTCTGGTAATTTAACTGGTTGACTAGTGGTTTTTTCTTGTAAATCTGCTAAAAGCTTTTCTTTCCATTTTTTTCTTTGTATTTGCCAAACACCCAAAGAAAACGTAGTTGCGGGAATAACCTACGAATATGGTAATTAATAATTAACAAATTACGGCATTGAGAACATTTACTAGAAGAAACCAACCAAAGGGTCCAATTTTTTTCACATCGACAGACTGGCGTAGCTTTGATTTCCTATTAAGTGTACAATAATGCTGAGTTGCACTTAGTTTTGCATTTAACAGTCTATAATACTGTATTATTTTATACATGTTAACGTTTTAAGATAAATTATCATAAAGTCTCCATATAGGTTTGGGTAATCTGTGATATAGGTTAACAGGTGCTTCTTCAGTCTTCTCTCTATGAAAACCATAGATTTACAGCACATGCTAAACCGATTCTAGCCTGTCAAAGTCAGCTGTTCTGGAATGGTGTATCTATGGAAATATATCTCTATGATCGTGGTTATTTACTAAAAAAATTTTAGGTTATGGTGGTATATTATTTTGTTCTTTTTAAATGGATAACAAAACCAAAGGTATAAAAATGATAATATCTACTATAACTATATATACGTATACATTTTAATGTTATTTTTTATAGTACCTCCAGGCTGGAATGATCCACCTATGTTAAATTACAGTCCATCTAATCCACCACCAAAATCACGGATATCAAACAAAAGGGTAGCTTTCCCTCTAAATAACACGATTAACCCTGGTACCGCAATTTCTCAACCATTAAACAATGTTCCACCTATGGTGCCACAATGTGAAAATAAATTATCAAAGGAAAGTATTGAACAAACTTTGAGTAGGCTATTGCATTCCGAAGAAGCTAAAAAAAAGTTCCATGAAATATGGAATGATGAGGTACCAGAAGAATTTATAAACGAAGTTAGTCTAATGACTAATTGTTTATCCATTAATAACAAAGAAGGTGCAGTATATCATCAACAAAAACTTTGGTTAAAGTATGAATCAATTTGTGATATTTGGTTGAAAGATTTAACTTTTTAATATCTTATGTTAATGCAAGGTCGACGGAAAAATAACTTGAGTAGTAACTGATAATATTTATAAAATGAAACTATAATTGTATGTAACTATGTTTTATTGAGATGTGTAAAATCATGAGGTAATATAATATATTGTCAGACAAAAAATACAGTATTTGTGGAGATCATCATCCTTACATATCATGATATTGATTGATATGATATTCTAAAATTCTATCTTGAAACAGTGGCATGCCATAATGTTCAGAATGCTCTAAATTTTAATAAAAACTGAATGATTTTCATCTGATATATATTTTAGCATTCACAGTGAATGAAATTATTACAAATAAATTAACCCCATTTATAGAATCGTATCCCCCAACCAGCTTTCACTTAAATAAATCAATTTTTCGCTAACATCTTCGCCAGAGAAAAACTTTCTGGAAAGTTGCTGATTCAACAGAATGGGCAAGATTAGTAGCAAAGGCAAAGGTGAGTAGAATTTGGGTTCCAGCTGGCTTGGAAACAGTACCTATATTCCATTACGAGTCCAGAAAATACTTTTATACGCTTTTCCCGTGTGAGCGTGACAATTTTTGCGTTAGACGCAGATGAAGGTAATAAATTAGGTTTTTCTTATTTATAATTTTTTTTGTAGTTCAGTAGTTTTTAATGGGTATTTTCAGGTTTTTGTTTGTGGACTGCTTAACCCCATTGAAATAAAAAAATCTCATGAGGTGCTGATGCGCATTGCGCACCGAATTCTGACACCAGATAAACAATAGGGCATGTCCACGTGACGTCACAAACTAGCTGGTGGTAAAACAATAAACAAAGCCACGTGGTACTTATAGTGAGGAAGTGAGGTTATGCTGCTTCATAATGTTAGATCGTGTTTGAGTTTAGTTGGTTTTGCTTCAGTGTACTTTTAAAGTTATTTTAATTGTTGAGCTTGCATATTTAATACTATATAATATAGGTTAATAGTTGTTTGTTGTTTGATAATTTTTCATCGTGTCTATTGTTTATTGTTTTACCACCGTCGTATTGTCAATGTCAGCTGTCGTGGACATGCCCTATGTGTAAACCCCCCATGAAATAAACAAAAATGATCACAGACATCTGTTGAAGGAGCTTAGCATGGAGACTAGATATAAGGAGCACCGGAAAAACATCGAAAAAGTGTCCAGCGGTAAGCATAGTGCTCAGTCTCCATCATATAGGGCATGTCCACGTGACGTCACAATTGTGTGTGAGTTCAGTTGGTTCTGCTTGAGTGTTTTTTGAAGTTATTTTAATTCTTGAGCTGGCATTTTTAATAATATATAACATAGATTAATAGTGGTTTGTTGATCGTGTTTATGTTTTTTACCACCAGAAAATTGTCAAGTGTCAACTGTGGTGGACTTGCCCTATTGTTCTATGGTCTCCATGTATTGAAAAACAACTAAAACAAGGTTATCTGTGATTTGAAACATCACCTCATTTACCTGCATAAGTACGCATCTGCGCTCTCGCGTATTTTATGCGAAGGCTGCAGTAAAATTAAAATATAGGTTATATTATTTGGGATGGGAGTTTCAAGTTTTCTTTGATTTGGGAATGTGTATTGTACCTGAACTGCAATAAAAATATTATGTCTACTGCAATGGAACAAAGTGCAGGAGAATACGTTCAAACGGAATTCATCTCTGGAGTAGAATTCATAAATAAAACAAAATCAAAGATATATTGTGTCAATGAAGAAAATGGGGTAATAAAAATCACCTTTATCTGGTTTAAAATATGTACTTAGATATTTGTTAATGTTTTAGGACTACACGAACTTAAATAAATTACCCAAAAAATCCAACGTTTCAAATGGACATGTACTGGTGAGTATTTCACATTTCATATTCCAGGAAGTAATGAGTACAATCATGTCGATTATCGTTAATAAATTATTGATACGTACGTATAACGATACCAGTGAACAGAAGTGTTTATACTTGGGATATATTTTTTTAAGATTGAATACCGATTAATAGGGGTACCATTTAAGAAAAAAAATTATATTAAATGTTTAAATCGGTTTCTTAAACTCGCGTTTGTTTCGGCTAACAGGTATTCATTTATTTTCTAAATTGACATAAGTAGTTCAAAGTATGTTTGGAAAGTAATTAAAAGATGAACCTATAATAAAAACTAAGTGTATTTATATAAACAAGTGAAGTTTGACATTCATTCCAGTGCTAATACATTAGGTATTCTTCTGTTTTCAGATCCAAATATTTTCACATAAATTATTAATTGAACATAATTAATTTAGGCTAGTGAATTTTTGCAAACTTGGAAGTAATAGTAGTATTTTACCTCCATTTCCTTATTTTATTTGGTATTTATTTTCTTGTACATTTTTCACCTAGTTATTGTGGCAATAAAGTAGTGGCCGAGGTAGTGGCAATATTTAAAAAAATTAAATTAAATTTAAATGTAAGATTGTACCTCCCTGTAATTATACAACAAGGGCTTTAAGACAGATCTGCCTAACTGGGGAGACTATGTAATATTTTTAGATGTGCTGGCTAAGAATTGTTTTGTTTGCCTCAGTCCTGGAATAGTTTTCCAGTAAGACAATTGTTCATTTTCCAATTTCCATCATAATTTCTTGATTTACATGGCTTTATGTTAATCTACAGTAAAGTTCAGGTGCATTTCACTGTTATATTCTTATTTTATCTGGATAATCAGTACAGAATTATCTGAGAATTGTATTTTGAAGTTGTCTACAAAGGAACTTAATGTAAGTTTATTACAAACAAAATTGTCAAGAATGACAAAAAATGGAGTCACTTTTTAACTGATGTTGTAATCATTGTTTTGTAGATTCAAACATACCTACTTGGTAAACATTATGCATTTTATGCAACGTTTTTTTTATTAAGAGGTTAAAAAATTGTTTGAAATTTATTACCATCATTTTTTATTGCTTGGTTTTATAATCTTTACATATTTGTTCAGTTAGGGTTTTCAAGTAATTTTGTTTTAAATATCTTCTGTATGTTCCTTGTGGTATATTATTCATTCTTTTTTTAATTAAACCACAATATTTTCATATTGTGGTTTAATTTCCCAAGAAATTGAAAAAAGAATAATTTTGTTTTAATAATGTTATTATTAGTCGGGATGGGACATAAGTAGCTTTATTATTATTTTCATTTACAAACATTCCTGTTCCATGTATTACTTGAAACTATATCCAATCTATTTTCATATAAAATTACTAATGTTATTTAAATTACCAAGTGGAAAATTTGTAGGTAACTGTTGTAACATGCTATCTATGCATAATTATTTCTAATCATACAAATTCATGTATTTTGTCATGTTAACCAATATTTAATTAATTAATTTCAATATAATAGCACTTCTACCAACCTGACAAAATAATATGTCCAATAATGACAGGAAAAAACAGGGTCACCTTTAAAATCAAGCATATAAATCTTAATTAAAAGTCTTATTACCCCTCAGGAAGAAGAAGAATTAAATGTCTAATATTTATTTCAACACTATATTTTAATATTTTGCAAGGAATCTTAGCTTGAATTGATTTAGCTAAAATATTTCTCTTCTTCACTTCAAATGGTTTATCAGGTCTCATCCAAGGTGGTTTTTTTGAAATATATTTATTTTAATTCCATATTTCAATGTTATCATTTGATATACAGGAACTGTATTTATATTAAGATACAAGTTTACAACCAGTAGGAGTGTAGCATATCAATATTAGGTCAATATACAATATGACTGATGTTAAATTAATTTTTGGCAGTTTTCTGCAGATTATTCAATGTACTATTTTCTTATAGACATCTTCAGATGAAGAACCAACAGCCACTATACCAAATGGATTTTCAATTAGTAATGTAAGTTCTCTATGTGGGGTGCTATAATGCTCTTTAGATTTTGGCAATAAAATTTAAGGTGCCAAATTTAAAAGTGATACTGAAGCAGGTAGTATAGGGACTCCCCAACAGAGGGCGGACAGTAGTAAAAGTTGTTTCGAACCAAAGAGAAAATTAGCAGTGATAAATTCTAAAAACAATCTAGACTTTAACGTTTTTATTTCGAAGTTGAATTTAAAATTCATTTAAGTTGAATTAAATATTAATTCAATTAGAATACTTTGTTAATTCAATGATTTTATCCAAATCAATTTCGTAAAAGAAGGCGGGGTTGAGAGTGATCCTTGTTGATTATTCGGTGCTATAATATAAATACGTCCAACGGAGTGGGGTGTAGCGAGTTGCCACAGCAGCTGCCAGATGAGAGTTACGTTACCTTACATTTTGTATTTTTCTGATTAATGCGAGTTTAGAAAATATTCTTATTCAATGTTTTTTTCCCAGGGTAACACAAAATCAACGGAAAACACCATAAAAGAAGAACCGAGAATCCGTCAAATCAAAGAATCCTTCGAACCTCCCTTGTTGATAACGAAAGCCCTAACCCAGATCAGTTTTTATATCCTTATGTTCTTAGGTTATCTTAGTCAAACGTTTTTTCCTCCGAAATTAGTCAAAGAAAAAAATAGAGATGGTTATCGATCGCTTATCGATAGATTTGCCGCTTTTTATTCAAGATACGTTTATAGAAGAATTAAGGACTGTTGGAATTATCCTATTTGCAGCGTCCCCGGGGACGAAGTCGTCCTTAAAAACCGAATTACCAATGATAATGGGTGGACCTTCGAGTAAGTACATACTGATATTTTCATAGAAACCCTACTATACCAAATGTCATTTTTCATACACCTTCAATTCTTGAGGTTATGTTAATCGACGATATATTTGCCCCACCCTGTATACAAACATTAATATTGACCGAAGATAAGTCATTGAACGACTCTCGTAAAATATTTTTTCTCCGATTGGCAGCAAATATTAATTTTGCTGACTGATATCAATCAGCAAAGTATTACTTTTCCTGCCTAGGCAGCAAAGTGATTATAATCAATTGGAATAAAACATTTGACGTAAACATTTATTAACAATTATTACATAATAGTACGAGAGCCCACGACCAAAATTTTTGTCTCATAGCAATACGGCCAAAACCGCATCAAATCGATAGATACGATTATCTTGAACTCGAAAATACCAATATCAGACATTTTCCGCGTAGCGTTTGATCTGACCGAATTTTCAAAATTGTCAAAGAATTTTGCCGAACTGCATCATAGCAATATGTCTGATTTGCAGACTGTAGTTGAATGGTAGTTTTGAGATACCGGAAACATATTTTTCAGACGTTAGTGGTGTAGCGCAAACCCGTAAAATCACTAACAAAAATAAAAAATGAGACAAAAAAAATGTCTCATAGCAATACGTCTGAAAATCTTTTTTATTAGTAAATTTTGGTTATTTGATGCGAACAAAACAATTTTCAGACGGAAATGTGAACGCATTAAATTTTGAGACCGTTTTGAAAATGTTAACAAATTTGACCGATCGGTATCATAGCAATATGTCTGAAAATTGTTGGACATGATAAAATAAGTTGTCCACATGTGCAAAAAATGTATATCAGACAAATTAAGTGTAGTACCTTCTCTATCAGACAACTTTTCGATACCCAGATATCATTTAAAAATCGTATTGAGGCATCTTGAATTTTCTGTTACAAATCAATGAATACGTTGCGACCCTGAATTTATTAGATGATAATTAACAAAGAATTTACCCGAAACCGTAACATTGAAGTTGAAGGACTGAAATAAATCGCACAAAAGGAAACTAGGATGAAGTTGAAAAAAAAACGGTTTATTTAAAGTTACAAAATATTATCGTATTCAATCGCTGTCGGATTCGGAATCGTCGTCTTCAAAATCACTCTCGACGTCGCTCAGGAGATCTTCAACGTCCTCTTCTGTAAAATAAACATCTTTAGTGAAAATCACGAACTTATTTATGAAATTAACAGCAAAATCCATGTAAACTGTACCTGTTGTGGATGATGATTTGTCGTCAAAAATAACGTCGCTCAACTCAGGTAGTTGGTTGCCAGAGAACCACGAAAACTGAAATCGTCCCTCGTCTTCATACCATCCGCAGTCTGCAGGGTTCAGTTCGGTTGGGGTTTTGGTATGAGCGTTGCTCCAGACTTGTGCAATATATTTTGTAGCACGCCGAATGGTATCCTATGTCCGTGTCGATACCACGTGGCAACTCGATTTCGGAGTAAATAGACTTCCTGCTTACTCTCTGCTTTTTACTCCGATATTCGGCCACTTCTTTGCACTTTTTAAGCGTCTCTTCTGTAAATTTTTTCACTTTCTCATTCGTTGTTTCTTTACAAAACACACAACTCAGGTCCGACATTTTACACCATCACAACCGCACAACGTATTACAACTAAGTGAGCGTCATTCCAACGTTTGGAGCAGCTGGCGAGTGAGCTGTATAATACTAAGAAAGAGACAGGAGCGTATATAACAGAGGCCTATAACAGAGGCGTCGGTCAGGCGACTCCGAAACGTTATTTTCGTTTTTGGGAGTATATGCTACACTGAAAGTGTCTGAAAACAGGTTTTTGGTAATCCTGGCAGCAATACAAAAAGTTGAAAAAAAAAATTATCCGTATTGCTATGATACAGGTCGGCTAAATTTTTTGACATTTTCAAAAATGCGCTCAGGCTATATGCTACGCGCAAAATGTCTGAAAACAAACTTTTTCGTAATACAATTATAAAATCTATGTACATTTTCACTATCAGACGTATTGCTATAATACCGACTGTCTTTTTTTATTGACACAGCAGAAATGGCCTCCCACGCAGTTGCTACACTTTCGACCGTTACTACACGCCTAGTCGGGTTCAGAATCATACAATCTAACGATTTTATAGGGTTTTTGCCGTATTGCTATGAGACATGGTTTTGGTCGTGGGCTCTCGTACTATAACACTTTTAACAAGAATTTAAAAACATATGTTTAGTTGTTATTAACATTGATGGTAAAATTACTACACTGTCCATTATATAATTTAAATATACCGATATTTTTTCGCACAACTGTCAGAAATTTCATGAATTGTCAAACTAAGTAATTATCATGGACATTTCCATAGCAACCAACCATTCCAACAACTGCGATTTCTATCACATTTTATTTCAATTGAACACTACAGGGAAAATAAAGAAATTGTGGGAATTGTAATAATTTGCAAGTACAATATCCTCCTATATCATTATGAACAATCGGAGAAAAAATTAAATGTTCAACTCGGCAGCAAAGTAGATTGACTGCCTTAGCTGAATTCAGCCTCGGCAGTCAATCTACTACTTTGCTGCCTAGTTAAACAAATAACTATTGTAATCCTGTTTCAGATTTACTGGATTAAAAACAAGATGCTTAAACTTGGCTTCATACAACTACCTCGGTTTTGCCGAATCCACAGGACCATGTGCCGAACACGCAATCAAAACTCTTTACGTAGATGGCGTTAGCACCGGTAGTACAAGACAGCAACACGGCACATGCGCACTGCACGATGAATTGGAATCATTATTAGCTGAATTTTTAGGAGTCGAAGACGCCATTACTTTCGGAATGGGATTTGCAACAAATTCCTTAAACATTCCCACTCTTGCATCACCCGGTTGTTTACTACTGAGCGATGAAAAGAATCATGCCAGTTTGATTCTCGGTATTAAACTGTCAAATCCAACCGTCAAAGTATTTAAACACAACAGTGAGTTTTTGTCAAATTTATTTATTGAAATAAGTTATTGATTGATATTATTTGTAATGTATTTTTTTTTGATGAAATTCACTTTGACCTAAAAGTGTCCATTCTACTCAGTCTAGTTCCTCACAAAAACTTTGGGATATCCAAGGAAACATTCTTCTTCTATCTAGTAGTCTTTCAGGTTTTGTGTCCTTGGGTTTTATAGTGCCTTGCATCCTGCAGATTTATGTTTCTTCTATCCTACTAAAACCTTATACATGTGGTTCCCTGTACGACAAAATTGTCATTTGAGGAGAAAAAACTGGCTCTCAAATAATTTCTATCTTACACACTAACTTTAATTCATAATGTTTTATTTTCCCTGTATTCCAGCTAGTGTTCGAATCAATGTGATATGATTACGGATCTACTTTTTCTCTATTTATATAAAATATTTTGAAGCGCTCTATATGTTATTTCAGATGTTAAACATTTGGAAAAATTACTTAAAGAAGCCATTTATTACGGACAACCGAATCAGGTAAATAACGAGTACAAACCGTGGAAGAAGATAATTATTTTTGTAGAAGGTATATACAGTATGGAAGGTACAATATGTCGTCTTCCAGAAATTATAGCTCTCAAGAAAAAGTACAAAGCTTACTTATATTTAGATGAAGCGCACAGCATAGGAGCGATGGGGAAACGCGGTGGGGGAATCATAGATTATTTCAACTGCGATCCAAAAGATATCGACATATTAATGGGAACTTTTACGAAAAGTTTTGGTGCCGCCGGAGGTTACATTGCTGGGAAAAAGGTAAATAAACAATTTATTAATAATTATTCGATCGCCCTCTATTAATCTTACTGTAAAACCTTATACACAACATCACAAGTTTCAGGAATGATTTGGCACTCTGCGGTTTTATTTATCGTAGAAAATTTGATGCATTCATAAAAGTTATCTGTGGCTAAAAATCTTTGTGCTACAGACAGACATGATATAGCGGACCAAAAGTTAAAATATTCACTGACAGTATAAAAAACTGTCAGAATCACTTAAAATGCTGTTAATAGACAACAAAGTGTCTCTAATATGAGTGACTATGAAGGAGTTTGTGAATGGGATTCATGTAATAATAACAATTTTATTTAATTATACATTGCACCATGTGCAGATAAAGGAGTACAAAATATAATACAATACACACTCGGCTCAACTGTCTCTTGCCTAACAGATAACACCTGACAGCGGAATCAGTTATCAGCTAGGCAAGTTTTAGTGACTACCAATTAAGTTGTTAAGCGATATGTCAACAGACTAGTGATCATAGTTTTGGCATAGGCAGATCTGGTTGGGTTAAAAATTGTAACAAATCTATTTTGCGTAACCCAATTCATTTGTGAAGTGCTGGAGAAGAAAAGTCAAGTTGATATTATCTACACTGACTTTTCTAAAGCTTTCGACAAAATTGACCTTGGATTACTTTTACATAAACTTAATTTATTTGGTGTAGATGACATGTTAATTGCTATACTTAGTTCTTATTTTCATGATCGCATTCAATATATTATTCAAACTTAAGGATACAAATCTCAACCTTTTCTTCAAACTTCCGATGTCCCACAGGGCTCTATATTGAGTTCCTTACTTTTCAACATTTTTATAAATGACATTACCGAATCTTTTCCGGGGTAATTCATAGGCAAGACTTCACTTTGCAAATAATGTCTGTGTAAGTTTCTTTTTGTGAATGCCTGGCTGTATATGAGTGCTTATTTCTCTTTTCCCTGAAAGAGTAGTGAGCTTACGTGAATACCCAGCTTTATTAAAAATACTGCATTGTATTATTTTTTTCTACTGTTTTATAATATACTTATTAAAAGACTAAAATCTGTATCATAATGATATTCATTATGTTACAAATTTTTATTATGATACAGATTTTTAAGCCAATAGGAATGCCATTGCAGGCGAACAGACCTATTAAGTGACACTTAATTTGACAGTTCCTTTCATTGTTCTTATTTTTTATAATAAATAATAATTAATTGAATAATTCTTATTAATCGGAGTAGAAAAAATATTGTATGCAACTTTCATGTAATGGCCATTAATACACTCGCATCTTATATCCTACAACTTGCTGGTGTCTTAATGGCTATCATTACATGATCATTGCATAAAATACTATTTTGTCTCTTCTGTCTTTATTATCCTGTGTTTGTCCTTATCCTGAAATTGGGCTTGCCCGAGGATAATAACTTTGTAATTGCAGGAATTCATAACATTTTTGCGAGAGCATAGTTTCGCTTCACGATACGCTTGGGCGATGGCGCCACCAGTAGCTGCACAAATCGTATCGGTTTTAAAGATAATTATGGGTAAAGATGGTACAAATGAAGGTCGACGAAGGATAGAAAGGTTAGCTAGAAATACCAGATATTTCAGATTGCGTTTGGAACAGATGGGTTTAATTATACATGGAAATGAAGATTCGCCAGTTGTACCAATATTAGTTTATCTTTACTCGAAAATAGCGTAAGTAAATTTGGATTTTTTTTCGGGGTGAATTTTATGAATTTAATCAATGAAGTCAAAATTTTCACGATATCGAAATGGTAATGGAATATAGGTTTTTTTGGACGAAAAGTCACTATCGCTGCTTCTCACATTTTATTGCGCTCAAAAAACATGCAAACTTCTGACAAATTTTAAATGAAATGTCAGCCGTTATTTCGTTGCTACGGTACCGACGTTTTTCAGGTCGAGACAAGCAGATCCCATGGCGAGTCCTGGAAGCTTGGAAGCGTGTTTTAAAGACCTTAATATCCACTTATACTTTGATTTGTACTTGTACTTGTTTTTCATTCCTAATTATGGGTTAATTACCATTTTTTTGTAGTTTAATGGTAAGAAATTTGATAAAAGAAAAAATAGCAACAGTTGGAGTCGGATATCCGGCAACGCCGCTAACTGAAGGCAGGATTAGAATATGTCTGTCGGCTAGCCACACCAAAGAACAGCTTGATTATGCCTTGGAAGTTATAGAAAAAGTAGCCGATGAAATAGGTTTGAGATACTCCAGAAAACCTAGAGATCTAACACCGATTGATTACAATAATATCAAAATATATCAGGATTTATTTTAGAAAGCTGTTGCCATAAAAAGTTATGTTAGTTTTGTAAATTTTATAAAAGTTTTTTTTTAAGAACTGCTTTTTATCGTTGTATTCAAATATTTTGCTAAGTAAAAATTTAAAAATATCAAACAGCTCGTTTAATTATTTCCTCTGAAATGAAATAAAACAATAGGTAAATCAAAAACTAGAAGTATTATAAACTACGATTCATTTTTTGAAGACGCTATGTATGTTTGGTTGCCTACAAAATGTCAATATATAAGATGTGCGTTGGGTTGCTGCCTGCAGAAAATCGTTATGCTTTAATGTATGAATTTGTCTAGTTTTGAGAACGTTAATATCATATGTTAACACACGGACGATGGAAAATACATTTTTCTAGTTTTTTATTTCCATGGCAGCAAAAAATCTACACGGTCGATAAAGGGCAGAGAATGTATTTTGAAGTTTAATTCCTACAGTGAACATTAGACGAATCATTTACTGCCTGGGAAAGTTGAATGACTAAATGACTTGTCTATAAATATTTTCCTTTATTAACTACTAAGTACTCAGTTGTAATTGGGTATAACCGAAATTCACATGACAACATAAAACAAGAAGTAAAAAACACAAATACAATAATATGAGGTAATAAATCCAAACACAATGTGAAATAGCAAACGCAAACAGTATGATAAACAGCAAACGCGCAAAAGTGGTAATGATTAGAGTATTTTTATGTAAATAAACACAAATGTCAAAACTGAAAAATAGTGTTGTCAGCTCTATTAAAAGAGCTGTGTGAAACGGGCGGCTATCTGACCAATGATTAGCCTGCAGAAATGCCAACTTCAACTCAAATCGCTCCTCTTTAAATACAAAGTATAGTCGTAGGTATAGTATACATATATGGGTGCTACGGTTTATTGTTTTTATGATGAAAGTGAAAGATAAGGATAATTTGAAAGTATAAACCTAAATCTCCTTGTGAATGGAAGAGAAATTTCACTATTCTGAGGAATGACAAATTATCATAAGCGTGGTAAGTACCCCATAACGAATATCCAAGAGAAAATTGCGTGTATTCACGAAGGCCTGTCCTGGGAACCTAGCTGCTTTCAAAACATCGTCAAGTGCGTTTGGAAATGCTAATTTTGAAAAGCCAAGTTTCAGTTCACGAAAATTTATGAACAATGCGAATGTAAACATAAATTTGTTCTGAATTTTGTTTCCCAATGGTGGACTATTCCAAAACTTTTGGATTGTCCGTTGTATCAAAATTAATATGTGTAAAAAGGGCAGCAATCTGACCAATAAAGTGCCAGCTTAAATTCAAATCGCTCCTCTTGGTTTAAAAACAAGAATTAATACATAGAAATAGTCTACTTTTATTCCAGTTGTAAATACTATGCTATATCGAAATCATTCGACAAAACGCTTCCATTCGAATTTATATTTATTTGTTACCGGTAGAATTAGACAAAAACTAGTATATATTTTTTTTTCGATGAGTAATCGGTAACAGACAGCACAAAATAAATATATTGGATTCAGTACAATCATAATCGGGCTAAACAGTACGTGTTTTCGGTATTAATATTCGATACCGGTATATAGTAAGTGGAGTGGTTATGTGTAGTGCTTTTTTGGATTTATATATACGACGATGATAAATGTGGTAAGTAGGTATTTTTATTTTACTTTTAAAAATAGTTGATAATAATTATAAAATAAATATAATAATTTTTATGGAATTTATTGCTGCAAAATAGGTACAAGAAATACAATTTGGTGAAAATAAATATTTTTCTGTGGCTATCATAAAATACCAATAAAATTGCTATTTCCTATATAACTCTTTTTAAAAATATTATATGAATTTGATTTTCTTATGGCCGTTTGTACCAATAGAAGTATAAGCTTAGAATAGCTATGGCGAGTTTAAAATTTAAGGGTCGCTTAGTTAAAGTTCAGTTGCACCAATGTTTTTGCTCTGCTTCTTAGCTGAGTGCTTAATACATTTGTCAACCTCGCTATTTAAGTTGAGTTTTATTAATTTCTCTATGGTTTCTGGTGACTTTTCGTTTTTGTGGTTTGAAGTAACGTATTGAAAGCCGTTAAAAGTCAATTATTTGAAAATCAAAGTATTTTATTCTTGTTTTTCAAATAAGAAAATTGTTAATAATGGAAAAAACAGTAAGAAATAAGAAAATCAGATCGGCTAATTATACAGTTCATGAAAAAGAATTGCTAATATCTTCATCCAATTCTTCATAATAGTTTTTACGGTTGTACCGTATTCTTGGAAATCCATTTTCGAGAATATCCAATACTTCCAAATAATCCTCCATAAACATCCTTCTTCAAAAATTGAAAGAAACACACCTGAAATTGAGAGACAGTAAACGAAAACCCGAAAAGAGGAAAAACATTGACATATATATCAATCAAAACACAAGAATGTTAGGTTAGAAATCTCCACTTTGAGGATAATTGGAGAATAAGCAAGCGATTTTCCAAGCTTAGCTAGGTGCAGCTTAAATTGACAAGCTGTTCATGTTGCAAACAAAACTTTCTCAAAGCGCCACTTAACTTAAATATCAATTGGTGCAAACGGCCAGTAATAGTTATAATAAAACAGATAGTCTCTGTCAACCAATTGACTTGGAATGTTAAACCGCAAAATATTTAACTCCAATAATGGGATTTTTCCAGTTCCGTGAAAATTTTAAGATTTTCACTGCAGCGTCAATCACCTATATCAAGTTTGGGTCTTGGACAATAGCCTTATTCTACTTGTTTTCCACATTAAACGGCTGGAAACGGCTTTCATTGAAATAATGAACTAGTCAGAGTCAATCGGCGGTCTATTAAAGTTCGTTACCTTTCGAGGAATAACATCGATCTCATTAAAAATTATTGGCGCCCAACGCTCAATTTTTTTATGGTGTCATCAACTACGAAGGGGAAGTTGTCATTACAATTTTAAGTAGATATCTCTGTTCAAAACACTACAAAACTGCCCTTGAGAGTTTTGGATTCACACTCATTACTAGATTTCATAAAATGTTGGACATAAACACAATTACGAACCAAAAAAACTATAAATTTCAATAAAATTAACTATAATTTATTGTTCAGTATAAACAAACAACGTTAAATAAGTTGATAAATAATTTCATCATTAAAATTTTAACTGTATATCACTCTCGATGGTATATCGATACCATTGTTCTAAGTCTTTTTTGTTCAATATTTTATTATTGTCATGTTTTTATCTTTTCCATTTGTAGTTCTTCAAATTTCGAAGGTTTTTCGTCTTTTGTATCGTTTGATTCGATGCTACTTTCCGGTAAATTGTTCCAGGGCTGAACTTCGCCAGAAGCAAATATGTCGTAGATAAAACCACATATTATGTACGTTCCGCTTGCTAACCAGAAAACAAATGACCAAAGCTGCTTTTCCGTCTAAAAAATAAAAATTTCATATAATTGAATATTCACAATATGATTTAAAAAATAACATCCACTGTGACCACAATATTTGTTAAAAGCTTAAGCAGGGATAACCCTGGAAAAACTGCGCTCATTCCCGGCTTCACCAGAAAAAAAGATGAAAGCTGTCAAGCCTCTACAATGTGAAGTTGTAGTACCATGCATTTGCGCGGTAGTAATCTTCTCACTTGTTCGTAGCTTTAGCCGCCTTTAATAAATCTTCCTTCTTTTTTAGGTTTTCACTTCCAATATTATATTGCTGCTAATTCTAGCCCCTATTCGTTTTTATTTCAGAGTATCCTGGAGCTCACAGTAGAGAGATAATGCTATTTTTCCGTAGTTCATCGAATTGTTCCATACATTCTCATATAATTTTAGATTTGATTCCACAACTGATTTTTCATTCTACAGATACATGCAATAAAAAACAGAACTTAGGGATTTTAAGAATTGTATCTGAACCGCTTTTGAACTAGTCGACCAATATGAATCTTCACCAGATTTCAATCGTTCATTTGGACACCAACAACATATCTTACAATTCCCACCACTCCGTGTAGTCTCAACCTGTGGGCGGTTCTTAATAATTAGAGTCAGACTTGCATGTATCTGTATATCTATGATTAATATTGAACTAAGCATACTTTCCTATTACGAGACATCCCGCTTTAAATGTCACTTACAATTGGCTCTACTTGCTTCTTTTTTTCCTCCATCTTTTTGACTGGGAAAACTTCTCCGCTCGCCCAATATAATTTCTGTTTATTCATTTATAATTTTACCTAAGAGATTACTGGATAGAAAAAGGACAGGTTTAATCAAGTTGAAGTCTGCAGCTATCCTAAAATTCCTCTAGGAAATACGACTAAAGGAGCTACAAGTCTCTGAGATATTTCTCAGGAACTAGGTAAGTAGAATCAAGAGGGCACAATAAATCTTTTCAGTAAATATCACCCCAATATACATACATATTGTTACGCTAGCTAGTGCATTAATTTGCTAAATCAGTGCCCCCAGTGAAATGCCTGTATGAGACGACTATGGCTCCTCCGTCCACTTGTCCAGAAATTTCGAGACTACCCACCGCCTTCCCCAGAACGAGAGATTTCTTGACTCATATGGATAGTCAGTTAGTGTTGATATCGAAGAAAAGCAAAGTGTTTATTAAGTGACTCTCAAATAAATTATAGTTAGTGTGTTTAGTGTATGATATATTATAAATTATTAAATAAGGACAGTATTACCTACATATAAATCTGTAAATATAAATTAAAATAAACGTTACAATATTTTAAATTTACAATGTCTCAATATAACTTACCTCGGCATATCCTGTGAGTGAAACTATGACATCTACCACTAATGGAGATATCAAAGAAAATATATTAGAAACGGTATTGGTTAGTGACATCAATGTACCAGCATGAACGGGAGATATATCGATGTGGTTCACATTATAACCAGAGTAAATACCAGAATTAAATCCCACTGCTAAAGTTAGCAATAATACAGCAACAATTGCATTGTCGCTACCCACAAACGTTAGAGCAATGAGTGCTGCAGCTGGTATAAACAATCCTGAAAAAAAAACGAATAAATGATAACATATCTACTAAATGTTTTATAGGCGAGCGGTGCATCCCTGTGTAAAATCATGAAAATTTCTACGTTTGGAATTTCTAAGATGACTAACTTCTGGTTCTACTAATTAAAATTTTAGTCAAGTTCTCGATCATAATTATTAGTAAAATAAGAACTTACCGATGCTGTTAAATATTTTTCTACTTTGTCCAATTGTTACGTATTTTTTGATAATAAGATAATCTGCAAGTGGACTAATGAATATACTTAAAATCCAATTCACCAAATAGGGCAGTGATGAAAGAGTACTGTTCTAAAAATAGTAAAATAAACGATTGGCATTATCCAAACAGAAATGAGAAAATAAATGAGGATCACTTAATTGGGACTAATTTTGTGGAAAATACAGTAATAATCTTACCGATTTGAGATCAAAATTGAGTATATGGTTCATATAGGATGGGGTTTCAGTGAGCAGCGTCCAAAAGCCAAAATTTTGACCACAATGAGCTATCAGAATTGCCCAAAACGGTGGAGATGAAAATATTGCTTTCCAAGGAGTCGTTACGATCTGAAAACAATTGAATTGAATTAAAAAACAATGTTTTCTTATTACAGAGCATTTCAATAAAAACTATCCACCTCACATAATTCTAAAGGCGTCACTTTTATGAAAAAAACACAAAAATCATATGAAGAAGAATGTCTATTTGCTCATATGTAGACATTATAACTTTAACCCCCTCTCCCTATGGTCACTGCTCCTAATTTTTTGATTACAACTCCCCTCACATTATTGGATTATTTAAGATACTGGCATGAATTTTGTTCAAGGGGGTTGAATCAAGTGACCCAGGTGGCCATTCCAGCATTAGGCCTCGTCTACTTATCCACCGGAGCATCGAGAGCTAAATATGGAGGTGTCCCACCTTGTTGAAACGCTAGCAAAGCTTCTGACATGGTATCATCATTTTTCTTTGGTAGAGAAGAGTGTTCACGAATTTTCCCCTGGTGATGATGGCAATACATCGTCGTCATATCCACGTCAAACCACACAGGAGTTCGTAAACCGTCGGGATCCACCTACCTGTGGAGTTATTACAGGTTATCTAAGGGAGGACCTGGGGCTGTATAACAGAGATCTCAGCTACAGATTTTGTAGCATGGAGACCGAGATCGTAACCCATATCTTATCTTTGGACTCCAGAAGACAGATAATTTTCGAAGAGCTAATGTGTCACCTGAGGGATATGGCGCGCATGGAGTGTCCAGATTTATCGTCAATAAGATATTGTGTGTTCGGTGAGTTTTGGTTACACTGCCGATATATACGAGATGTCCACTAGTGACCTGAACACCTTCCTGGGAAGGACAGGATGGACAATGACCTAGGCGGACAACTCCTCGGAAGGACAATGGTCACGTGTGGCCTAAGTGCTGTGAGCCTACACTCACCCTCCCTACTCTACAAATAGCTAATTTCAATCCTACTACCCCACTTACTTTTGCCGAGTCTTCGCTCTTGTTGGTCGAGTCTTTCTCGATATACATAATTTCCTCTGGTGTTATTTTGCTGTGTTTAGACGGACTGTCCGATCCGAAGCCGAACCATAGAAATGACCAGGCCATACCTAGAATGCCGTAAAGGTAGAACACAGTGGGCCATCCAAAGCTCGAATTGGATATTAGACCTGCTATTGGCATGGATATAACGTTTCCCAAGGGACCACCTAAAATACAATAACGAAATTATTTTTTGGTATTAATTAATCAGTTGAGAAAAAAAGAAAATAATTTATGAAAATTCTTAATTAATGATTTTCAGTCATTGAAATGAACAGGTTGGTTCTTAGCAGCAGGTACTATATTTGTCAATTACAAAAATTGTGGTATTTTCAGTATATCGCACCGGTATAACACTTGATTCAGTCCAAATGTATCAGATTTCAATTTGTCTGGATTTGTTTAAAATATTTTTGTACTATTAAGGCAATGCAGCTCTTTATTTCACTTTACATATCGCTAATACAACTATGTGGTTCAAGCTCCGACAAGTCTTACAAAGCTCCTCACCTGCATAAACGAAGCTTCCGAATTTCGCTCTATCTTGTATAGCTGTCCAGGAGCTCAATAGACAATGTGTACAGGGAAAAAGGAATCCTTGGGTTAATCCTGTCATTATTCTACAAAATATCACTCCTCCGTAGCCTGTTTTGGCTCCAATAAATGGTATTAGCGCACAGAATAGAGATCCAATGAAAATCGCTCCACCAAGAAACCACTTGGGACCGTAATTTTTTATCAATTGTCCAGCTATTAATTGAAAACAAATGTAGCCCCAGAAAAAAGATGATAACATCATGTTTTTGTGCTCCAGCCATTCTGGATAGGTCTGAAAAAAAAATCAAATAAAAAATGGTAGAATTGAATTGGAACAAAAGATATCTTTGAAGGTCTTGAAAAAAGGCATATCCTGAGCACGCTCTGTGTAGCATATTAAGCGACTTGGCAGTTCACCAATACGTGGCAAATAACTAAGTTTACAATGCTCATTTTGGCCAACAAAAACTACGCGAGACTATATTGTATCAAGAAATAAATATAGGAATTTTCTATTTATCAAAAAAATATTTGAAAACGATTTGATGTTTTGTTTAAACAGAATATTTATAAAACATTATGTATTTTATAACCTATTGATTTTAATCGACGTGTTTGGGTTCCTGAAAAAATTATCGCATAAACTTGTGCAATTTGTTTGGTTTTTATTCAAGACATACATTAAAAAATTATATATACATCATACATTGATATAGCGTGCAATTAATTACGAGGTTATCAATGCTTTCATTTTCATACTGTTAAAATTATCAATTTGAAGATTACATAGGTTAAATATACAATTATTTAGCATCATTTTTAGCTACGAATAAAGTATTTTAGTAAAGCGAGTTTTTGAAATTCAAAGAACAAAGACCGTTCACTAAGACACAAATACCACTTCCCTGGCTCTATATACAACAAAGGACATTGAATTACACTAAGATATAATCAACCATTTTAGTTTGCCATTTTAGGACAATATCACTAATACACCGGTTTCGCAGTATTTGAGCATACTTCTGGGCTGTCTAACTACAAACTAAAGTTCAATTTGACACAAAACCTGACGGCATTGCAGAGTTATCCATTTTATTTACAGTTTCCTACTATTATAACGCTCTGTTCTTCGAATTAAAGTGGATAAAAATCGAGTTTTAAGGCTTCGTTGTAAATGGTTACAGATATGCATACCCTACATAAATATAGGTGTAGCTAATATGAAAGCCTGTTAAAAAAACCGCTTATTGAAAAATCAAGATAGATTATTTCAAGGGGCTACTCTATTTTCTATTGAATTCTTACAGGGATACTCTTATCTGGCGGATCTTCAGCTGTCATTGGGAAAATGGCGATACTAAGCACCGATCTGATTCCATAGGCTATATTCACGGCAATGAATAACATCACATACTGAGCGTGGCGGATTCCAAACCAATTTTCTGAAACAAAATAAAATTATGTAAATTTTTGTATTGTAACATTATTGGAAATAAAATAATAACGTCGTCTTCTTTGAAATAATATATTTTTATGGTAAAGTAATTTACACAAATTAAAACAGGCTACATTATAATGAGAAATGTCAATAAGACTCTAGAATTATTTAAATAAAGTTAAATCTTGAAAAAACTCAATGCTCAAAATAAGCATATTATGAAGTAACTTTCGTTTGAATATGAAAACACGTGCATATAACGTTCGTACATTAGACCACAGTGCCAGTCGACCTACTTTTTTTTTGTAAGAGAGTCCCGTCAGTAGCACACTATTACATTGTTCTGATGCTACATCATGCCACGCCACGCCATCCGACGCAACGTCAAAAGGATCTGACACCGTGGATTTTAATGCATATTTATACTCGTATATTGTGTGTACACTGTTCTGATGCAATACCATATCCCACACGACTCGACTCCATCCGACTTGGTACGAATCCCCTCTTGCTTGATTTTCATCATATGATATCATATGAGACACGTCGCATGGCACCGCGTTGTGCTTTGTAAAGTTAAAGTGTAGTGCGTGTGCACGCGAAGGTGGTATAGTTCCATTATTTGAGTTCGGAAGCACGAGTGTCTTTATGATATGAATAGCAAGCACTATAGAGACCAGAATATGAGAGGAGTAGCTTCTTTGTTTCCGTTCTAATAACAGTACCTAAAGCTGATGCTGCACACTCTTCTGAGAAGCTACTACTCGCCATAGTGTATGAACTTGGTCCCATTTTCTATCATTATGTAACGTAGCGTCACGTAGTATCGGATGACCGATGAACAGTGTGCACAAAGTATATCTCTGACCAATTATGTCGTATGGCGTGGCGTGGTGTGTAGCATCAGAACAATGTGTTCCCGGCTTAACACCTTTAAGATAACATCTTCTCACAACAGTCTTAAATCGTTTTTCTCATAGTCTTCACATATTTTTCATTGAACCAATAATTTAAATTGCAAGTATAACATTATGCACAGCCAATTAAACAAAGTTTACCTAATTGTGGCTACTGTCTTGTATAAAGCGACTGTAACTGGTTGCATAGCATGTAGTGAATAGGTTTCATCTTTTATCCTAATATTCTGATCCAATACGAATTCAAACCGATTTTGTATCTTTGGAAATCTATGGGAATCTATATCTAAAATGAGATCCTGTTTTACAAAAGTGATTGATTTGTTTTGGTTACTATTTTTTTTCAACTTTGATAACAAATACTTACATCATTTGTTTTTACTAGGTAGGTACCTAGTGTTTAATTAAACTTCATATCAAGGAACAAAGAAAAAATAGTGTAATAAATACCTTTTATGTTTGGGTTGACAGTAAACGTTCTGGTTACATGGATTTTCATTTTATTCGCAAACTACTTAACTAATAACTTCATTATAAAGGTAAAGTGAATTGAGTAATGGGAAAAATGAAAATTCCAACAATAATGGTAAATATCTTTACATTGGCGTACATACTATAAATGTACACCTAGGTACATGGAGAATTTTTATTTAATTTTAATGGATAACAGAAATTCGCTTGTGAAAAATTTAAATTGTTTGAGTTAAGACTACAAAACTGAAGCACTGTTATCTTCATCTAGAGACAGTAGACAGTTGTTGAATTCAAATATCTAAACTAGATAATAAAAGTGTTAAACTTTTGCTTTTGTAACAGTTTTTATCATTCAAAAAAGATCATATCGAAGGTTCACTCCGTTTTTAAGATAGCATGGCGCTGAATTTACAAAAAAATTAATTAAGAAGAGAGGTCAAGATCATTGAAAAGATAATTTTTGTTTATTATCAACCATATATGCAATAATGCTGTCATTACTAACGTCAGCCGCAGGCGAACGTCGTAATTATTCGAGTGAGTAATAGCCATTACACGAAAGTAGAATACTATACTAATTCTATGACTGAGTGCTCACCATTCAATTCAAACAAACGTGATATTTAGAGAATATTTTATTGAAGAAACTCAATGGTTTATGTCAAACAAATCCATATTTTGGAAGCTATAATGAAAACTTATTTATTGTTTACAATATTGATGTGAAATTTGCGCAATTTTAAATATTTATACAGACATATACAGGTGAAAATAACGTTCGAAAACTGCTTAAATTTCCGATGAACACACCTTATCGCTATAATTTTTTAATCCGAAAGGGGTAAGAAAGAGTGGCCCGGCTATATTTCCAATGAAATAATCGATCTAACGTAATCACAGGTCTCTAGCTAATAAAAATTGTTTACATAGAAAATGAATTACTTACTTAATTTTAAGAGCATGTTATCCAATTTTTCACTTCAATCACAATGTACGAGATAATAGTCAATGTTGTAGTTTCAGTGGCTATTAAAACTGATCGGATCTATAAGACAAAAATGGGAAAATTGCAAGGTTGAAAAATATAAAGAAGTGTCGCGGTGAGGTATTGTTTAAAAACTGTATAAACTTTTATTGAACAAATTATATCAATGTCAAAGTTTTAGAATCGATGAAGCGTATTTATGTGATGTAATCTAAATTTTACGTTTCTTTTGTTGAAACGATCCTCCAGAGAACATTTCCGGGCGTATTTCAATGAATAAATGATTTTTTTGGTAACATCGTTTAGTAGGTATTTTTCATGTTTTCATCTGCGGCAACTGAATCTATTCATATATTTTAACACCAATTAAACGATATCAATAACAAAGAAAGTCATATAGGGATGTGATAAATAGTTGATTATTTTTCGATTAGATTAATAATAATTTGTTTTTAAATAATTAACAGGTTAAGTGACCTGAAATGATTAATAAGCTGAAAGACGATCTCTATATTCTGGAGAAATTTATATTTGAAGGATTGCGATCCTTTTCAGGATAGAGAAGGGTATGTAATGATAGCCATTAAGACACGAGCATGTTGTAGGATACGGAAACGAGCCGCAGGCGAGTTTCGTATATAATATGCGAGTGTATTAATTGGCGATTACATGAGAGTTGCATACAATACTTTTTCTACTCCGATTAATAAGAATTATTTAATTAATAATGTCAAAGTTTTAGAATCGATGAAGCGTATTTATGTGATGTAATCTAAATTTTACGTTTCTTTTGTTGAAACGATCCTCCAGAGAACATTTCCGGGCGTATTTCAATGAATAAATGAATTTTTCGGTAACTTCGTCTAGTAGGTATTTTTCATGTTTTCATCTGCGGCAACTGAATCTATTCATATATTTTAACACCAATTAAACGATATCAATAACAAAGAAAGTCATATAGGGATGTGATAAATAGTTGATTATTTTTCGATTAGATTAATAATAATTTGTTTTTAAATAATTAACAGGTTAAGTGACCTGAAATGATTAATAAGCTGAGAGACGATCTCTATATTCTGGAGAAATTTATATTTGAAGGATTGCGATCCTTTTCAGGATAGAGAAGGATATGTAATGATAGCCATTAAGACACGAGCATGTTGTAGGATACGGAAACGAGCCGCAGGCGAGTTTCGTATATAATATGCGAGTGTATTAATTGGCGATTACATGAGAGTTGCATACAATACTTTTTCTACTCCGATTAATAAGAATTATTTGATTATAGTATATTATTAAACGAGCAATTTATGATAGCCATAATTCACGAAGGGTGAGGTTTGCGTCACGAGCCGTAGGCGAGGGGCGCAAATCACCCAAGTGAATTATGGCCATAAATTGCGAGGAGAATACTATACTTTGTCCACGACCATTAATTTCTTTTATTAAATAAAAGATTGAAACGATTTGGTATTACTAACCTCAAAATGTTCTGACAGCTACATAAAAATATAATTTGACATAATAGAGATGGGTGATACTGTGTAAAGTATCAACACAACGTACCGTTATAAATATATTGTTTTAAAATACTTAATATTAGAAAATATCGTTATGAAAAGTATCAATACTAAAAATTACAATATTTTATCGATACGATATATGTCAGAAACAAATTTCCTGAACAAAATACACAGATTTAATAGTTCATTTCATATTGTAGGTACCCCCATCTCTAGTCCATAATTCACTACAGGGTATTATGAACCATAATTCACGACAGTTGATATATGGGTACCATATACCTTTTGTTAGGAGGTAAAATATGGACTTATTATTAGGTGGTCGTGGACAAATAATTATCATTTATTATAAAAAACAAGAACAATGAAAGGAACTTCAACAAATCTTCTTTGTGCATGTATAAATTATTTATTGTACAATTTGTAAAATTTATTTGGGGGGCTGATCCTGTTCGGATGATTGTTGAACTGGAGAGCATGTTAAAGTTTGTTTCATTCCTATTTTCAATTGAATTAAAAATTTCATTCGAAACACTGCAACCGCAGTGGATTTCCGACCACCGTGTTTTTTTAAGGTATACCTAGTCAAAATTATTTGACAGCTGTCAAATTAAGTGTCACTTAATAGGTCTGTTCGCCTGCAATAAAAGTGTAGCACTGAGCTATATAATTTTGAAGAATTCATTGCAGGTCTATCTGTGAGAATATGCGTGTAAAATTGCTAAATTTGGGACTATCTATGTATATTGCATTTATATACTGTAAGAAGCATTAAAACATAATAAAAATAAATAAACTCGTATAGCTCAGTGCTACACTTTTATTGCAGGCGAACAGACCTATTAAGTGACACTTAATTTGACAGCTGTCAAATAATTTTGACTAGGTATACCTTAAAAAAACACGGTGGTCGGAAATCCACTGCGGTTGCAGTGTTTCGAATGAAATTTTTAATTCAATTGAAAATAGGAATGAAACAAACTTTAACATGCTCTCCAGTTCAACAATCATCCGAACAGGATCAGCCCCCCAAATAAATTTTACAAATTGTACAATAAATAATTTATACATGCACAAAGAAGATTTGTTGAAGTTCCTTTCATTGTTCTTGTTTTTTATAATAAATGATAATTATTTGTCCACGACCACCTAATAATAAGTCCATATTTTACCTCCTAACAAAAGGTATATGGTACCCATATATCAACTGTCGTGAATTATGGTTCATAATACCCTGTAGTGAATTATGGACTAGAGATGGGGGTACCTACAATATGAAATGAACTATTAAATCTGTGTATTTTGTTCAGGAAATTTGTTTCTGACATATATCGTATCGATAAAATATTGTAATTTTTAGTATTGATACTTTTCATAACGATATTTTCTAATATTAAGTATTTTAAAACAATATATTTATAACGGTACGTTGTGTTGATACTTTACACAGTATCACCCATCTCTATTATGTCAAATTATATTTTTATGTAGCTGTCAGAACATTTTGAGGTTAGTAATACCAAATCGTTTCAATCTTTTATTTAATAAAAGAAATTAATGGTCGTGGACAAAGTATAGTATTCTCCTCGCAATTTATGGCCATAATTCACTTGGGTGATTTGCGCCCCTCGCCTACGGCTCGTGACGCAAACCTCACCCTTCGTGAATTATGGCTATCATAAATTGCTCGTTTAATAATATACTATAATCAAATAATTCTTATTAATCGGAGTAGAAAAAGTATTGTATGCAACTCTCATGTAATCGCCAATTAATACACTCGCATATTATATACGAAACTCGCCTGCGGCTCGTTTCCGTATCCTACAACATGCTCGTGTCTTAATGGCTATCATTACATATCCTTCTCTATCCTGAAAAGGATCGCAATCCTTCAAATATAAATTTCTCCAGAATATAGAGATCGTCTCTCAGCTTATTAATCATTTCAGGTCACTTAACCTGTTAATTATTTAAAAACAAATTATTATTAATCTAATCGAAAAATAATCAACTATTTATCACATCCCTATATGACTTTCTTTGTTATTGATATCGTTTAATTGGTGTTAAAATATATGAATAGATTCAGTTGCCGCAGATGAAAACATGAAAAATACCTACTAGACGAAGTTACCGAAAAATTCATTTATTCATTGAAATACGCCCGGAAATGTTCTCTGGAGGATCGTTTCAACAAAAGAAACGTAAAATTTAGATTACATCACATAAATACGCTTCATCGATTCTAAAACTTTGACATTATTAATTAAATAATTCTTATTAATCGGAGTAGAAAAAGTATTGTATGCAACTCTCATGTAATCGCCAATTAATACACTCGCATATTATATACGAAACTCGCCTGCGGCTCGTTTCCGTATCCTACAACATGCTCGTGTCTTAATGGCTATCATTACATACCCTTCTCTATCCTGAAAAGGATCGCAATCCTTCAAATATAAATTTCTCCAGAATATAGAGATCGTCTTTCAGCTTATTAATCATTTCAGGTCACTTAACCTGTTAATTATTTAAAAACAAATTATTATTAATCTAATCGAAAAATAATCAACTATTTATCACATCCCTATATGACTTTCTTTGTTATTGATATCGTTTAATTGGTGTTAAAATATATGAATAGATTCAGTTGCCGCAGATGAAAACATGAAAAATACCTACTAAACGATGTTACCAAAAAAATCATTTATTCATTGAAATACGCCCGGAAATGTTCTCTGGAGGATCGTTTCAACAAAAGAAACGTAAAATTTAGATTACATCACATAAATACGCTTCATCGATTCTAAAACTTTGACATTGATATAATTTGTTCAATAAAAGTTTATACAGTTTTTAAACAATACCTCACCGCGACACTTCTTTATATTTTTCAACCTTGCAATTTTCCCATTTTTGTCTTATAGATCCGATCAGTTTTAATAGCCACTGAAACTACAACATTGACTATTATCTCGTACATTGTGATTGAAGTGAAAAATTGGATAACATGCTCTTAAAATTAAGTAAGTAATTCATTTTCTATGTAAACAATTTTTATTAGCTAGAGACCTGTGATTACGTTAGATCGATTATTTCATTGGAAATATAGCCGGGCCACTCTTTCTTACCCCTTTCGGATTAAAAAATTATAGCGATAAGGTGTGTTCATCGGAAATTTAAGCAGTTTTCGAACGTTATTTTCACCTGTATATGTCTGTACACTTTTATTGCAGGGAACAGACCTAATATAATTAATTTCAGAAATGTCAACCAGGTATCCATGGCTATATTAAATATTGTGCGAATGTCGCATTCCTATTGGCTTAAAAATCTGTATCATAATCAAAATTTGTATCATAATGAATATCATTATGATACAGATTTTAGTCTTTTAATAAGTATATTATAAAACATAAAACAGTAGAAAACATTTATTATGAGTAAAGTTTCCATATTAATTGTTTACTATATTGATTTGACATGAAATTACGTAAGTACATTTTAGGACTTTTTAACCCAAATGAGACAATAAACCAATAACTATACTATGTTAATTAACGATATAGCCCCTAGTTACAGAATATCATATTTCAGTGATATCCTCCCCCCTTTTAGAGTGTAACGTGATTAATTGATGATAGTACCACTTAGTATACAGGAATAGTACGGTTTTTTCAATATAAAAAAATACTCACTTGGCCTTTCCAGTTTATCGACAACTTCTGTGGTGCACATTTTAAAAAAAATATTTCAATGAACACACCTCACTAAATTGTATCCGTGAAAGAGGTACTTTCTTTAATCGGAGAAACAATATAGGTACTATATAATACCAAATTTTCGAGCGAAACGTGTTTTGTAAATTGATCGACAATAAATTCGCAACTACTACGAATATCACTAAAGATTTTAATAATAAAATATATTGTATAATCTTTTTCGCGGGTCAGGGGTCTACTTAAATAATTTTAATCTTAGAACTTAGACTTTATAAAACAATATACTCGTATGAATGGGTATAAATCGGTTACCTAACGCTTTATTTGTTCTTGGATACCTTATTTAGCTTTAAATACGTCCAACAGGGACGGATATACGTGATTTGAATCCAATAGTATGTTTGAACGAAACCTATTTTTTAACATTTTTTTATATTCTCAATGATTTTCAACTTTTTAAATTGCGTTTTCAATCTTTGGAAAACTATAACAGAATTGTTAAAATTCTAGCTTATCTCCGGCTCGACTACTTCATAAATAAATAGATAAACGAAGAAATTTCAATTGTGTTTCTTTTATTGAAAATTGTTAAATCCAGTCCTGTCAATCAAGGGCATAAACTTAAACATCCATAATAATTCAAGTTCGTAATCCCGTTCGGCATAGAAAATATATTATATATATGTTCTATTGAGAAACTACATTCATAACAATTGTCACGGTACTTCTGACCTTGCTTAATGTAATTCATGGGGAACTACACTGAATATGGTAACAAATGTATTAAATTTGAACAATTTTATATAAATAAATTAAATAAAATTCTATTTAATTGCTAATTTGAACTGTTAATTTACTTGTTTCAACTATGAATTTTATTATTTTCATAATCCGTTAGAAATGCAGGTTACGTACGCTAAATTTATCAAAATTCCGAGCTTACTCTGTAAATTTATGATTTAAGAAATAAATTTTAATTTTAATTTCACTTGCATGGAATTTTCACTTGAAATTATAATGAATTGTAAAATGGGAACAGTTCTCTGGTTCTTAATCCCTGGTGTTTCCGGCTATTGTGAATAAGATTTGTAGCAGATGATGTTGAGGAAACAGCAACCGAATCAAATTTCCGTAAATTTCCATCTTTTCTACTAGGGGGTCGATCATGAGACATGTCACAATAAAAATGGGATTTTTAGACCTCCTCCCTCCCGGTTGTCACGCTGTGTTACACTTTATGTGACCACCCTATCAATATTTACGTCCCAAAAAAAAAAATCCCTTCTAAAAATGACAAATTTAAATTTTAAAAAAATATTTACCCTATTTCTCCAATAAAATCTATCACAGAAAAAATAAAAAAAATAGTTGGAGAGAAACTCTAGTATAATTTTTTGATGTCGCGTGCGTCACGTTGCCTTAGTACTCTCTATCCCCCCTGTCACATCTTGTCACACGCAGCAATTCCTTTCCCCCCCTTGTGTGCGAACGTATTTTATGAACGACTCTTAGGTATTTATTTTAGGCCACTTTTCCCACAGCTTTTATTATTTTTTTAACAAATTTGTAAACTGCGAATTCTGATACTGCAATGTATTTAAACTTTTTGTTAAGACCAAAATATCAACAAACTATCCAAATTTTAGAAGTTTTCAAAAAATTTTGCGCAGACCTCCGACCTAAAAGAGTAACTTCCTATTCGTTTTTGGTTAATTATCAACAAAAAATATTTTATACAATTTATTCTCAATATAAAATTACAAAATTCTACTTTTGCTTATCCAAAAATTCCTGTTTCAATTTTCGTCTTAAAATCTTTCCAGAGGGATTTCTTGGTATACTTTTCACAATTTCTATACCACCGTCCAATCTTTTATATTTAGCCACTTTGGACGATACGAATTTTTCTATTTCTTCTAAATTTGTACTATCTTCGTTTTTGGGAACGACGAAAGCTCTAGGAACTTCTCCACTAGTAGGATGAGGTATACCAATAACAGCTACGTCGTTGACGGCCGGATGGTCTCTTAAAATTTCTTCTAATTCTGCAGGGGCTACTTGAAATCCTTTCACCTACAACATACAACCTTTATATATAAATTTTTAAGGACTCCAGATTTAAATTGCTTTTCCCATTTTTTAACCTACTACTATACTATAGTTTGGCAAGTTTATCTGAAGCTACGGGGCATCGGTAAGAGGCGAGGAAACATGGCGCATATCTGTCATAAATGTACCAATGGCGTACTGTACCTATTTTATGGAGAAAAACTGAAAATACAAAGGTAACTGACTATACCAACGCCACTGAATAAATCAATCTGCAATCCTTTCACGGTTTCAGATATGGTCAATTATTAGTTATGAAAAGTGAATATTACTCTTATGGTATTATTTATTCAAATTTTCGCAGTTCCAATATTTTCCACAGATTAATAATGTTTTTACGAAAATAGTTATTACATTTTTATATATGATTACGTAACGTAAAATCATTTAATTGAAAAAATTGTGAGAACCACAGGCATTATACGAATTTTACCTTGAAATTTGTTGGTTAAAAGATGAATTTGTATGAAAATAAAAAAATCTGCCGTTGTTCTATTCAACAAAGCGTTGAAAAATAGGTGATTTTAATCTTGTTGATTATTGGATTAATAAACAGGAAGACAGCAATTGTTTAATAAATACATGTGAAAATTTTTTTGCTGTAAAAATTTTATTTTCATTTTAATAGACCGTCGGTAGTTGAAAATAGTCGAGAATTATTGAGATACTAAGTTTACTTAATTAAAATAGTTGAAATTTATCAAAATAATGTAGTATCACATACAAAACTGCAATTATTGTTATCAACAAATTACAATGAAAGAAGATAGCATATAGTTTTTTGTTAATAACTCAAAAATTATTGATATTTGAATAATGTTGAAAAAACATCCTTGAGATAAGGAAATTTTCAACAAAGAAGTTTTGACTCTCTCGAATTAAAAAACAAATAGGTCAAATTAAATAACTTTTTAGGTATTTATTGGGAATTTGGAAATTCTAAATATCTTTTTTATATTTTTAAAACATTGCCGTGTCATTACAATAATCGTTTGAAAAATGCATCGTGACGTGGAGCACTTCCTATACAGGGTGTCCCGCGACGAGTTAAAACTATCTGTATATGTCATAATATAATAACATCATGATAATTTCTACGTTTGGGTTTGGGATTTCTTTTCTACCGGAAGTCGACTGTAACTTTGTTATTTTAAATGGAACATCCTGTATATAATTAAAATCTACATAAAATTTTAGTATACCTATAAGTATCTGAAATCTTTTTTCGAAAAATGCTTAATTTTTAAGTTATTGATTTTTTTGTAAAAAATTTGGCTCTTAAATTATTTTCTCACGAGAATACCCTTAAAAATATGATAATGTTTTCTGTTTGGTCACTTTTAGCAAGGTCAGACGTATTTGATTTTATGTTGAAAAATTTATAAAGAATGTTCAAACTTTAACTTCATAAATATCAAATTTCTCTATTTTATTAAATAGAATCACCCGTTTTCTATTTAAACTCATTCAGTGGCGAACAATAAGTCAAATTCATGTACACTTTCCTATAGGGGAGCGAGGGGCTTGTTGTAACAGGGGTAAGTAGTAACAGGCCCTTTTCACTAGGACCTTAAACGCTATTAAAGTATGGTTTTAAATGAAACTAACTGTTTCTAAATGACTCCACAATATATTTGAAAAAATGTGTAAATTGCAAGTAAATTGACAATTGTTTCGATAAATATATCATCATCATTCTGAGTCATTTAGAAGCAGTTAGTTTCATTTAAAACCATATGATGAGTAGATTCCACGAAGTGAGGGTTTATACAGTTAGCTATTAAAGTATTTCTTTGACTCGATTTAACCTATAAACCGCGCCGCATCATGTTGCCATAGCCAATGTCCTGCCAGCCGGTGCATTGAGGGGAAGTGTGCATTTGCTTCATTTTTGCCAGGTAATATGGCCGGATACGAAATGCCTCCCGAAAAAGGGTTTCTTACCTGTCGCTAAAAGGGTCACATACGAATTGCCTCCTAAGCTCTAAATAAATTACCAGCTTCTAATCTTTGTACGAAGGTGAGACGTTGCCAAACTTTCGTCCTTTTATAGAATTTCGTTAATAACTCAATATTAACCATTATTTTTTGGTTTTAATATTTTGATTATTTTGATCAAAAACATAAAGACATAACCTAACCTAACCTAACCTAACCTAACCTAACCTAACCTAACCTAACCTAACCTAACCTAACCTAACCTAACCTAACCTAACCTAACCTAACCTAAACAAAAATGTCGTACTCTGAAATATTTTGTTAACAGATTTTATGTACAGTGCATAAGAATTAGAAAAATAAAAATAGATATATATTTACCTATTCAAATTATAATTTGGCAACATTGTGTCATTATACAAAGATTAAGCACACAAAATATTACCATAAATGATTAAGGACCCGGAGGCATTTCGATTGTACCCGGGAGGCATTTCATCTATGAAAATAGGTACCTGAAAAAACGGGAGGCATTTCGATAACACCGGGTAATATAAAATTGTACTATCGTAAAATTTCGGTTTGCGTATTTAATATTGACTAATTTCAAACTTTCTATATCTTATTTCCATTCAAATTTATCTATCTCTGATAATGTGTAACAGTTTTTATGATTGCTAAATTGTTTAAATAGTTATCTTGATAAATGTTGAAAACTATACCAAAGGGTTAGTTGTAACAAAATCCCGGGGCTTGTTGTAACGTGTTACTACATGCCACCAAATGTTGATTCTTACATAAGTATAATACTTTGTTATTAAGAAGAGATAATTACGAGCATACCTTGAATAATTTAATTACTTACTGTGATTTAAAAGTGCCATGATGATTATAAGTAGTGTTTAACTATATAAATAAAACTGTTAATTACTTAATTTTTAAGTGTTGATTACTAAAAAAATGTATTTGAGTTGATTTTTGATAAGAATTACGTAATACTTACTTTAAAAAGATGTCAATTTAAAAAAAAAAACAAAGAATAAATGATTAGAGGTATTATTGTCGTTTTTTTTTGTCGTTACTACTTGCCCCGGTAGATGTTACAACTTGCCCCAAGCACGAGGTAAGTTGTAAGACCGCACTTCTTCTAGAAAATAATTGATTGTAAAATAATGACCAATAGGTATGGTATTATTTTTACTTGATTTGGTAGAGGAAGAGTTACAGTATTCATCCATCTTTATTTAGTAGAAATTTAATCAATAGATTTCAAGATATATTAGTTTTAATGAAAACTGTTACAACAAGTCCCTCGCTCCCCTACCTAAAGATTACCGTTATCCAGATAAGGTTTTCTGTAAATTTTTAGAGATGCAGGTGTGTTGTAAATTTTATTTACTTACTTTGATTAATTCTTTCAATCTGTCAGTTATAAATAATAGTTTTTCATCATTAAAATAACCTATATCACCCGTCCGCAGCCAACCATTTAAAAATACATTTTTGGTCTCTTCTGGTCTGTTATAGTAGCCTTGCATAACTTGGGGACCTTTTACCAGTACTTCTCCCTGTTCATTCACGCCCAATGGTTCACCTGAAATGATCAAAGTAGTATTTTGCTTTTATTTGTAATTATATTCACCTTCTGGGTCTTCTGGATTGATTATTTTAACCAATGTGTTAGGAACTGGTTTACCGACGCTTCCGGCATTTTTTTCTGATCTTTTTAAAGTTTTTGGTGTGAACGACACACCAGGTGACGCTTCTGTTAATCCATAACCTGCAAAATTTTATGAAATTTCATTATTTCTCGCAATTCTTGAACATTTCCGTTCTAAACAAAATATAACAACCAAATTTTTAGAGGAAAGAAAATAGATGACACATGGCAGAGAAGAAGCAATAAAGAACTAAGAGAACTATATGGTCAACCAGACATTATAGGTACTGCAAAGGGAAATAGATTGAGATGGATTGGCCACATACAGAGAATGAAAAATGAAAGGGTACCCCAAAAAATAGTAGAAAGCGGGATAGGAGGAAAGAGGACGACCCAAAGCTAGATGGATGGAAGAGGTGTTAAAAGTCCTTAGAACACTAAAAATAACCAACTGGAAAAGAAAAGCAGATAACAAGAAAGAATGGAGAAAGGAAGTCAACAAAGCCATGGGCCTTCTAGGCCTGCAGAGCTGATTATATATATATAAAATTATTTTGATATTTAAAATATCATAATAAATGTACCCTTATAGTATATGTACGATAATACTTTTGTAATTTTTAATCTATTTCTCTTTATGAATTTATCTAGTACCAACCTTGAACGACCAATATATCTTTATTTATTTTTTGTAAAAACCTTTCTTCGTCCAAAAGTCCTAGTGGAGCAGCACCACAAAACATGATTTTGAGGTTATTGAAGTATTCTTGCTTAACGGCTGGGTGAGTAGTTAGAAATAACACTACGAATAAAAAAAATATATATATCAAAAAACCTGTGTGAGCATCGAACATCCAAGATGAAACTTATATTATATTTTTGTGAGCAAAGGTAGTGATAGGACATCGTCAACACGTCAACACGCTTTCGAAAGATAACTGCTGTGAATATGATTGAGGGTGGTTCTTCGCAAGCTGTTCTTGCACCTTTTTTGACTTGTTTTCGCACATTAACCATTAGTAATCATGCGCATTGTACAATTGCAAATGATGTCAAGAATAGCTGCCCAAAACTTTCGCCGGAATAAATTTCACAAGTATCGAAAGCGACCGACTATGCCTACAAGAGAGATTTGTGAAGGTGCGGCTAGCCGGCTGAATCTAGATCAAATTATCCAGCCTGATTATTTTTAAGTAACTGAATCTTTCATGTAATTTCTTGCCGTTCTCACACTATGACAATAATATTGATAGTTTAAAGCTTACCCAAAGGTGGTACAGCAAATATCAAACTGATTGGGTTGTTTTTCAATGCTCTAATGTACGATTCCGGAGTGAACTTTTCCAAAACTATCGTTTTACTGCCTTCGTGTAGAAATACAAAATTGAATAGTAAACCATAAATGTGATACATTGGTAATACAGTTGGTATCATGTCTTGAAAATTTTCTGAAACATAAATAAACTGTAAGTTAAGTGCGCGTAGAGTTTCTGCTTCATTTAATTTATGTCTGAAATTTTGGCGTTATGAAATACACAAACATATAACAAAAAATAGTGTTTTGGAAACACCAACTAACCTGAAGGGGCAGAGTAGCAGGAAAGATCTGAATGAGTCATCTGTAAAATGTTTGCAATGATATTTCTATGATTGAGGAGCACTCCTTTCGGCAAACCCGTTGTGCCACTGGAATAGGGCATTATTGCTATGTCGTTGGCGTTTCCCGGCTGGATATCGGGAATGTCTAAATTCTGATTAACTAATTCTGAAAAGTTTATCGTTTGTTCTGGTAAACTTTCGGCTTGCTGAAAAAATTATTTTAGTATCAATTTTATATCCTGTTTACTATGTTTAATTGTTCTGGTACACTTTTTATTTTGGATTTTATGTGACAAAGATAGAAGTGTGCTGCCTGATATTCGTTGGAATAGTTGACTGCTGTTAGAAAACTATAGCTTTTGCTTACATTTGTTGTGTTATTTTCACATCATTCTGCTCAGTTCTATTAAGATAAGTTGTCACCTGAACGGGTGACCAAAATGAGAAGAAAATCTTAAAAAGAATGCACAGAAATAATAACTAAGGGAAGAGTGTAGTGCATTTTAAAATTGTAGGTTGTTTTTATAAGATAACACGCATTTTAATCACGGCAACTAAAAAATTACTTCTTGATCTATTTTGAAGGCGATTCAGCTGTTGCATGGGATTTGTCAAACGTTGTTCGCTGCATTTTCGGTTAGGTTAGGTGATGTTAGGTTCAAATGTCACTTACAACGTTGCATGTAGATACCACTCGTAAAATTAGACAAAATGATATAGAAATGTTATAATTTGATAACTTTAAAATGGATGGATAAATTGGTATGACATTTGGCAGGTTGTTTAAAGAAAAAAATTTTCAATTCTTGATCCAGTGGTGTACCTACTTTTGGAAAAATATGACACCTTTCTTTTGCCATTTTTTACGCCACAACCACTGATTATTTGAACATATACTTACCGTCTCTTTAACGACAATAATCGGAAGCTGCTTTTTGCTCATACTCAGAGCAGACCTCAGTGTGGGTATTAACGGTGCTTGGGTAAAGATTAATTTAGGGGATGCATCTTCGATTTGTTTTGCAATTTCATCTGAAACAACAATATTTTTATGAAAAATACTATAAAAGAACTTCTCGAATCAATAAATTTTTATTTAAAAAGCCCACTGTTGATACAACAAGAGGTAACTCTATTCCTCTCTAAGGTCACTGGGTCCAAGAATTTTTAGTCCAGCGGCTTCCCCGGCTAAAGAATCGGCAAAACGATTTCCTTTGTAACTGTCGTGCCTTTTAACCCACTTCAAGCTAAATCTTGGGGGCACTCTAGTACTAGTCCCGATATAACACGTTGACTGTTCAAGGCTAATAGGGCTTGTCTATTATCAGTGCAGTACCAGCCAGTTCTGTTTGAACCACGCTGGTATTGTTTCCCATTCCCCACTTAATCCTTAGGCTTAGTGCTCTCGAGTAAAGGGTTAGGAGGTGAGCAGATTTACGAAGATATGCTTAATACCCTTGACCTTTGTATGTGACCGTGTAAAATTGGACTACAAGCTTCAAAAGAGGTAAATTTCTCATTGAAGATGATGACCGGCCAGTTTCTGTGTCAGTCCCTGAAAATAGCGATGTCGTGCAATGAGTTCATGATTTTATGACATTACTGACCACTAGCTGTACCGATAAAAATTGTACTGTACGTTCTACTCATTTGTTGATTGGTTTTAAAGAAAAAAAATATATTGATTATTATTAAAATGAATTCAGCAGGTACATATATTTTTCACTCACCAGCAGTATAAATAGGATTCATCGTTGTAACAACTAGCCTAGCTTCCAGTGCTCCCAAGAAAAAAATAATAAATTCGGGAATGTTTGGTGCAAGTACAGCAATAACGTCACCATCTTTCAAATGGAATTTCGATCGCAAGAACTTGGACAAATTTCGACTTTTTACTCTGATTTGTTCGAACGTGTAACTTCTACCAGTGGCTGCAGATATCTAAGAAAAAAATATTCTCAAATGTCGATTATGGTACATTCAATTTCATTCAAATAACATTTTTGGTCTTATATCCGGGTTTTCGGTATGTCGGTTATTTTATTTGCTATTTTGACATATAGCTAACCTTGAATTTAATGGATAAAATTATCTGTATCGTATTCAGCCAAATTCGAAAAGGCTATGAAATTAATAGTTACCAGCTTCTTTTTCTTACTGAAAATACTTGAGCTTATGTTTTTCAGTGTATCTAGGCATATTTTTAGTAGTATTATTTAAATAAATACAATCATTAACCTCACTTCTCATAAATAATAATTGACCAGAAACATTAGAAAAAGACGTGAGACAAATTGCCTCTACGAAAGGTACGTCTGTATCCTATTTTGAATGGTGTAATTTCAACAACAACATCAACTAACTAACGTGATATTTTGATTGGGATTACACAGACCTGCCGTTTTTTCCATTCCTTCCAGCATAAGGTGTAGAAGGACAAGAAGGGTATTATATGAACTATAGAAATTGTTGGCCTCTGGCTCAAACCTTTTTTGTGAATAGTTTTGGAATAGTCTAATGGAAAATGGACATAAAGTATTGAACGAATATCAACAGAAACAAATGACATTTGACATAACTAGTGACAAAATAACATAAACGAAATGGTGACTTCCCAAAACTTCCTAGAACTATTTGAAAATAACTGATAATGAGAACTCAAGCTCACCTTATTCAATAAAATTAATATAAGTACTTACAGTTGCTGTATAATTATTGTACAAACTAGTTTTTTCATACAACAATTCCGGTATAGTAACATTTGGTAAAACAATATCGTCCACTTCGTTTCTTAAAATATTATCATTTGTTTCTGTAGTGATACTTCTTGAATAAATTAAACTTCTATTTTTCAAATTCGTGATGTTTTTACTTAAAATCGTTCGTCTAAACGCATACATATTGAACAGTATATTTCAAACTTGTTATTATTATCAAGATGGGTGATATATAAAAACAATATTTTATTTTATTTAACACGTTGAAGCTTTGATGTATACCTTATCTTAATTAAATACGTAGCATCAAGGATAAGTGCTCGAAATAATAATTATAATATTATAGAGGGTGCTGCAAATAAACCGATTGAATGGATCTCGAGGAAAATGTCTAAAAGTGGGGAGCAGTAACCATAGATAACATAATACGTAATAACATTCAAAGGCTATTCGAGGGTAACGCTGGGTAATGCAACGCTAGTACCTATAGTGATTCATAGGTTCCGAAATGTGGAGTCATACAAGCATTTCCGTCAGATCTAATATGAGAAAATTTTGACAAGAGTAATAAACAATTACGATGTCATTTTTTCGCCATCTCCATCCGTACAAAAAACCTAGAAAAACGAAAAACAAAGTACTATCCAATAAACCCCGAAAATCAGTGAAATAAATATTTTGAGGCACCACATAGTTATCTCAAACACTTTTTTCAGTTTGTTATGGACTGAGATTAGTTTCACAGGCTTCATTCTATGAATGTTTATTGTGTTTTGAATTTCTTTTGAGTATTAATTCAGTTATCTGCTTTGAATTAGATTTGGCAGCGGGTGCTCATTACACCCATAATCTTTTTCGGCTCTGAATGGGACTTGAGTAGGGAGTTCTCATCAGACTCTAAATCAAGTCTTTTTATCAGTTTAGTAGATTTGTTGTTTGTTTAAAGAAATTAACAAATCAGATGATTTATTATTTGGAATTGTTCTTTGATATTTGCAATGATTTATGGAATTGCTTAGAACTCATGTGTAAATTTTCTGTTTTGAATGAGATTCCGTGAGGGGTTTTTATTAGACCCTTAATCTTTTTCTGCTCTTATTGATTTTTGTAAAATTGGGTTCTCATTAGACCTTAATATTGAATCTATTTTACAATTTTATTTGGGAAATTACATATTAGTTTTAAGTCATTACCGGATCACATTATTTATAATGATTTTTACAAATTGGAATAGATTCCATATGGCCGTTTGCACCAATAGAAGCATAAGCTTAGAATAGCTATGATGGCGAGTTTAAAATTTAAGGCAAATTATACAGTTCAGGAAAAAGAATTGCTAATATTTTCATCCAATTCTTCATAACAGTTTTTACGGTCGTACCGTCTTCTTGGAAATCCATTTTTGAGAATATCCAATACATCCAAATCATCCTCCATGAACATCCTTTTTCAAAAATTAAAAGAAACATACCTGAAATTGGAATACAGAAAACGAAAACCCGAAAAGAGGAAAAACATTGACATATCATATCAATAAAAACACAAGAATGTTAGGCTAGAAATCTCCACTTTGAGGATAAGTAGAGAATAAGCGAGCGATTTTCCAAGCTTAGGGTGCGTTCACAAAGAAAGCTGGCAAAGCACTTGAGAATTTTGTTGTGTATACCATTTCAAGCTTAGTGTCTCCTCAGCTCTGGTTAAGACAATGTCTCCCACAAGTGATGAAGAGTTATTTTTGCTTGAGAATCTTCCTTGACTTTAAATGTAAAGTCAATGCATCTTCTAATAATTTTCCGTACCTATTACCTAGTACCTGGAGAAATTTTAAATACAATGTTATTTTCTATATTCTTTCCCAGTGCAATTATTGCATACACTTTTTTAACACGCATGTGGCACTTCACAGAATCTTGGCGAGACAAAAACGACCCGTCGGCAATTCTTGGTAAATCGGATATTATTTTATTTACTTTTGTTTTTATTAAAAAGAAAAATATTGAATTTGATAGATACAATAAATTAATAACAGTCAAAAAGTTTCACAGTCTTGAGTAGGATGAAAAATAAATTGCTAGTGACGTTACTTGCGGGTGGGATTCATTGGGGACAAAAAACTGAAACTAGAGAATTTCTTTTAGTAGAAAGTCGTGGTACTTAGTGTAATAATACTGAATCTTTGATAGTTTTATATAAATGTACTAGTGTTATAACAATAGCATTGCCGATAGGTTATTCAATTAGTTTCTAGATAGTTTTTGCTCAAACAACATGGCTACCGATATTTGACGTCCACCGTACACTTGATTACAGATAAAAAAAAATCTAACGGACTGTGATGAGAAAACGGGAAGGTCACTCTATGAATTCTTATTGTCAAGACATGAACGATCACTCCAAATTATTGATACAACAAATTTTATTTAAAAATTTATATTTTACTTGGATCCATGCCTTATTTGCACCTTGTATACATTTAATTAGTATCAAAATAACATTAACATTCTTCATTTCATTTCTGCTTATCCAAAAATGCAAGTTTTAATTTTCGTCTTAAGATTTTTCCCGAGGGATTTCTAGGAATACTTTCTACGATTTCTATTCCGCCTTCTAATCTTTTATATTTAGCCACTTTCGCCGATACAAATTGTTGTATTTCGTTGAAATTTGTGGTTTTCTTGTTTTTGGGAACAACAAAAGCTCTAGGAACTTCTCCACTAATAGGATGAGGTATACCAACAACAGCTACGTCAGCTACGTCCGGATGATCTCTTAAAATTTCCTCCAATTCTGCTGGAGCCACTTGAAATCCTTTTACCTAAAACATACAACCCTTAAAAATGAAAATGTTTTTTGTATTTTTTATGTATCAAGCTGTAATGGTATATTAACTAAAAACTCCTAATTCAAACTGATTTTACCAACTTATTTTCCCATTTTTCCATCCACAATTCAGTTGAAAAAAAGATTAGCTTCTCGAAAACCAAAAACTTTTGAAACTAATGATAAGTATGTATGTCTTTTTGTCACAAAAATGATAAAGATTTAATATTTTTCAATAAATAGGGGAATATACCGTTAATGATAAATAAGTTAATCGCACAGTTACACCAATAGCATATCTTTTGTGGCGCCCTCTAGAAAATACATTAAAACGGATAACATATTATGATTTCCAATGCCCCAAAGCCCCTATCTTCAAATTTTCACGTTTGTATATCCAAAATCTTACAATTTACTGGGAAAAACATTTTTGACCTGTCAACTTTGCCACCCTGAATATTTTTCATCATCAATATTTTATTAAAGGAAGTTACGTCAATCTGATCCATTACATACGGACCACCCTGTATATATTATCGTCGGCTTATTCTAGAAGAATATGGTTGCAAATAAATTTACCCCTCAACCCTTTCGGTCCTTTAGGGTCAAATATGATCCAGCAGCTTTCCAGGAATTCATAAAATGGGGTACTAAGCTATAGATTACGTATTGATTAAAACCCAACCGAATGGGTGAGTAAAGGAAACTCACCTTAATTAATTCTTTCAGTCTATCGGTGATAAAAAACAATTTTTCTTCATTAAAATAACCTACATCACCCGTCCGCAGCCAACCATTTAAAAACACATTTTTGGTCTCTTCTGGTCGGTTATAGTAGCCTTTCATAACTTGGGGACCTTTTACAAGTACTTCTCCCTGTTGATTCACGCCCAAAGGTTTTCCTGAAAATTTTGAATTAATATTTTGCTTCTAGATAAAACTATATTCACCTTCTGGGTCTTCTGGATTGATTATTTTAACCAATGTGTTAGGAACTGGTCTGCCGACGTTTCCGGCATTTTTTTCAGTTCTTTCAAAAGTTTTTGGAGTGAACGATACTCCGGGAGATGATTCTGTTAGTCCATAGCCTGTAAAAAATAATATAATATAATTTTTTTCCGATCGTGGGAAAAGTTATACTGTTTTGGCCTGTTTTCTATGCGCAAAGTTCAACATTCCAGAATAGTGGGCAATGCTCAGAGCAATTAGAAAATAAGAGTGCGGTAATATTCTTTTTCTACATTCATGCAAAAAACAACACTTTTGTGCACCACATTTAATGGAAAAAGTGGTACTTTATTGCACTCATCTGTCATTCTTGTGTCAGTTTTGTGATGATTTATGACAAACATAAACATTTAAATAAAATAAAAGTCCAGAGCAAGTGTCTGATCCTGCTCTAATACAACAATAATATATTTATATCTTACTACTAAGTCTCAACGAGTTAATCTTTAATTATTTAAAATTTAAATGGTCAAGGCGAAAACCAGCTATGATTGAGGACAGTAATTGGAAATTTAATGTTCGCTCTTACCTTGCATGATCATAACTTTTCTTTTAATTTTCTGAAGAAACCTATCTTCGTCCAAAATTCCTAGTGGTGCTGCACCAGAAAAAAGAGCGTTGAGGCTATTGAAGTACTCCGGTTTGACCTCTGGATGAGCAGCAAGGAATAAAACTGTAAATAGGGGGGAAGATTGTTAAACACGAAATACTTGTATATATGTATTATGTCTTTTTTCGTCCTAAATACAGGGTGAGATAAAGTAGAAGGTTTTTTAAATCCTGGAAGAAATTAGAATGAAATTTTTAACGATTGTATCCAGCCTGAAGGCATGTATTTTGAAATAAGTCACAATTGTACAATGTATTTCACTTCAAATTTGAATTTTGCTATACTTCTCTAAATATATTAACATTTATTTTTTGTATATAACACTATTAGATTGTTTATTGGATTATTGGATACCTAATATTGTTTTTATTAGTTACAAGGATATTTCGTTAAATTTTATTGAAATATATTGAAACAACTAAAACACCATAATGTCACATAAAATCGATTTTATCCTGCTGGTCCCCCCGACTGACAAGCTTGTGTTGGATCTGAAAAAATTTATTCACAGCGAACGACTGGTCTGTAATTGTTTATTGATTATACCAACTTTGAATATTTTAAGTACCTAAAGGTATTTTTAAATAATTTGAAGAAAACTCATATGAGAACGTCTTCTTCAAAGTGCTGTAGCTCCCTTATTTGATCTAAATCGACTTAAAATCACCTCTAGTAACTGTAGTTTGGAAGGATAGTTTCTGGACACCCTGTATTTTATTTAATTAAATTAATTTGATGCAGTTCCACATTGTAAGGATTAAAACAATTCAATTATTCTCTATTGTAATGATATAAGGTTGTAGTAGGTTATACAATGTATTTAAAAATTCAGATCTCTTGTTCTTAAAAATCTTAATGAGTTCAACACCCCTTACTCCTTATAGGTACTTTATACTGCGCATTTTGGAATGAATTTGTTACAGCTATACGTCAGTGAGTATCGAAATTCAATGAATCTGCTTTCATATCCAATAAACCGTATACAGGGCTAAACCAACAATAAAAAATTTATTCACATCAATTACCAATATATGAAAAATAATAAATAAAAATAGTTATACCTAAAGGCGGTGCAGCGAAGATTAAACTGATTGGGTTGTTTTTCAATGCGGCGATGTACGATTCAGGAGTGAATTTTTCTAAGGCAATAGATTTACTTCCTTCATGTAAAAATACTAAGTTCACCATCATCCCATAAATATGGTACATTGGTAATACAGATGGTATCACGTCTTGATAAGTTTCTGGAGAATAAAAGTACAACATTACATAGAAATAATTAAGTGAATAGAGACTAACCTGAAGGTGGAATATAGGCACTCATATCTGGATGGGTCAACTGTAGAACGTTCGCAGTAAGATTTCTATGAGTTAGAAGTACTCCTTTCGGTAAACCGGTTGTGCCACTGGAATATGGCATGATTGCTACGTCGTTCACGTTTCCAGGTTGAATATCGGGAATGCCTAGATTTTGATTAACTAATTCCGAAAAGTCTATGGTTTCAGCTGGTAAACTTTCAGCTTGCTGAAAAAGGTTCGAATATTTTTAGGACATACAGATTGCGAAAAAGCTTATCGAAACATGCGGATTACACAAGTACAAGTAAGACAAGGAAAACAGTGTCCTTTACTGAGAGAATGATGAAAGTGTTTAGTTCTACCTATTTTGCATGACTTCGAAAAAAAGTCAACGATAACGAGAGAAAAATATCATTTGTACAAATTAATCTGCGCTTTTGGTCATTTCATATATACATTAAATGGAGAAAAGTTGTGATATATTGATGGAAAATTAAAATTTGAAATAGCTCGACTAGTTCAAGATATATTCGACAAAATCCGAAAATAGTCCTCATCGCTTTTTAAATGTGCGTATTGTACTATTAAGAATATTGAAAATTGAAAAAAAATTATGTTTAGCTTTTTTTAATAAACGCTGTTTCGTTGTTAAGGAGTTCAACGACCTTTCTAAATCTAACATTAGCTCGCGTTTGACAGTTTTGTACAGGAAACAACACACAGTGTATAAAAAAGGCTACGAATTTCCATTTCTCCTTTTTTTTAAGTTAAGATATTTTTTTGTTAACATCATTTGTTTGATGTACCGAATATTTGCCATTTTAACATTTGCCAAAATAAAATTATCAAGTTTTTTTTAAATGTTTTGAAATTATCACTAATGCAGTATACGTATTTTAAGTTGGTAAACAAAATTAGCACACTTTGTCCTTCTTTAAAAAGATAAGATATTTGATAAAACACAAACGCAAATATTCATATTGACATTGATAAAAATATACTGTCATTCTCGATTTTTCAACGCAAGAAAAGTATGTTTAAATATTGGAGAGAGGAGTATAGGTATATACTGGTAAATATTATAAAAATGAATGGGTCACAAACAAAATTAAGCAAGCTAGATAAGGTTTAGGCTTCTGCGAAAACCTATCATCCGTTTTGGATCTAGGTCTGTAGCCTGATAAGATTTCAAGTAAATCTGTTCCAAGTATTTAATTACCCTGCAATTGCACCTGATAAGATGATTAAAGTGAAGCAGTGTCAAACGCGTTTAGTACTTGGATGAGTGACCACTGGAGAAACACCGTCGTACAGCCTGCAGCAAACCACTTTAGACTACTAGAGTAAGAAGCAAAGCAAAGAGGAGATGTGAAACTGAGGACCTGCCTACATGGATGTTGTAGAACACTAGTGGGATCAGTAAATCTTGATTTTCTTTAAATTTGCCATGGAAAACTGTCTTTTATTGATAGTTATGACGATAAGTCAACAATAATTAGATTTTTGAATAAAATAGTGTTAATCAAATGTTTTAATAACCTTCTGGATCAGCTTCCAATATTTTGTTGACGAAATGTATTCTTGTCATGGTGGTTCCACTAAAAAATTTTATTGGAGAAAGAAATACTCACTGTTTCTTTGACAACAATGATTGGTAGTTGTCTTTTACTTAAATCTAGAGCAGATCTAACTGTGGACATCAAATTTGATTGCGTAAATATAATTTTGGGGGATGCATCTTCGATTTGTTTTGCGATTTCATCTAAAACAACATATAATCTTAACATTCATGTCAGAAGAATAATTAATGATGACTAAAGTTATATTTCTTATAAAAATGTTTCCAAAATGAACTTTTTCTACTACCGTGTGTAAAGTAGGTACTTTAGACACACTTTCGAGTGCGTAAAACCTTATTTTACGCTCAAGAAATTGAACACACTGTATAAATTGATCAAATCTATTACTGGTATATACTTCTCACTTACCAGCCGTATACATAGGGTTCATCGTTGTCACAACCAATCTAGCTTCCAGTGATCCCAATAAACATATTACAAATTCTGGAATATTTGGTAAAAGTAAAGCAATAACATCACCCTCTTCTAATTGAAATTTAACTCTCAAGAATTTTGACAAATTTCGACTTTTTTTTCGGATCTCTTCGAATGTATAACTTCGACCGGTGGAGGCAGAAACCTAAAATTAAAAAACTGTCATTTATGAAAATTTAAAAGAAAATTATTACTTATAGGTCATATTTTTTGGGACATTCTAGATTTATTTGAATATTAGTGGGAGTCAAACAACGCGCTCAGAGGTTCACTGGTAATGCCTTAGCATATAAAACAATTTTTTTTTCAAGCCCAACATTGTTTACCAAGTACAAAAAGCCCAACATTTCTTGACGACTGTGAAGATTGTAAGTCAAATAATAAAAAATGCAATAAATATTATTTTTTTAGAATAGCTGAAACCAGTTACAAGAAAATACGTTTCTGTTTTACATGTTAGACAATTTTCTAAACACAAACACGCAAAAAACTTCTAGCGGAAATATAACATTTTCATTTATTGATAAAATATATTGTATATTTAGATTGATTCGAACTTTAATCGGCTACTCTGTAAAAGGGCATGTACAAAAACGTTCAAGTATTGTCGGGAGATGGTTACCAGTGCTTTTACTTCAATGCAAGGATCTCTTCCGAAAATTGGAGGGCCTGGAATCATAGTGCAGGTTTGTGTCTTGAGATTTTAAGCGATATTAAGCTGATAGGAATAGATATTATTCATTGATCTGTGTTAAAGCTCGGGAAGAGGATCAAACTTAACTTAATATTTTCAGGTTTATATTTTAATAACACATCAACATATTTCCGCAGAAGTTCTTTTGCGTAGTTATGTTTAGGAAAGCGTTTGACGGTTTGAAATATAAAGCATAAAAAAGTTTTCATGTAACTGGTTTCAGTTATTCTAAGGTCGGGAAAATTATGCATTTCCGCAGAAAATTTTTTGTGATTTTGTGTTTGAGGAGGCGTCTTTATAATGAAAACATTTTTCCTTAAACTGATTTCAGCTAAAAAAAAGTTCACCTAAACATGATTTGAAATTCAACAAATTATCATTCAAAAAATTATATAAAAACACAATACAAGCTGTTCTACTTAACCTTTGAACACCATTCCGCTACAATAACCTTTGAGATTCAAAACAACAACATTCGGTCAATAGTATTATATCTTATCAGGTTTTATGTTCAATTATTATAATCGGTTACCAGAATTATCTAAACTTTTTAATTGAATGATCTTTGAATATAAAAAAGTGATAATAATGACGTACCTACTTACACCATATGTATAGGTACAAATACAGTGTGTCCACTTAAGTTTGCAGCATAATATGTTGTTTTGAATTGAATTAATTATCATTTTTAATATAAACGGGCAAATAAATATATACAGGGTGGTTCTTAATTTATTGTACCGGGTGGCCAACTAAGAACGGCCGTCGGCCATATCTCAGGAGTGGATTATACCACAGGCTCGGGAAAAACCTGGAAATTATTTTCAGAATTGTAGGTCCACCGCTAGAAGGCGTATTTGACAGTTCAAATTTTAAAGTAAGAATTTTTTCAAAATTCACCCCATTGACGAGCATATTAAACATTATAATCAGATTCCTCGACAATTTCTGCATACTTTTGATGTGACAAGTTTAAGTCTATCTTTTCAAATAAGGAGTGGGGGAAAGTGGGAACCTTGTTACGAAAAAACACCTGTAATTCCGGTTTTGCTTGACCGATTTTAATAAACTTGATGTTGTTTAAAAGAGCTTTTGTTGATCAATCGGGAATTTGTAAATATTAAGCAATCTGATTGATAACATGAATGCTAGAGGGCGCTGTTTTATATTTTTCAAATAATGTGTTTTCTCGTAACAATTTTAAATGGGAGCATACAAATTGGAGTGGGTCATTGAAAAGTAGACTAAATTTGTAATAGAACACCGCAGACCGCAAGGCGATATCTCTTTCCTATCTTGAGATATCGTAAGAAACAGGTAAATGGCAAGAATAATTGTTCTTCCAACGTCTAGAAGGCTGGTTCGCGTTAACAGAAATTATTAAATTTAGCCATAAAACAAAGAGCTGTGCTCGCCGAAACATTGCTTTTGCATTAGCCGCCCTTCAATTTCTCGCAATTCATTTTAAGAATGAAAATCTGCTTCTTCGTATCATTGAAAGAACGTTAAAATTTAAAAATTATGCAATGCTTTCAATATATTGATAATTTAAAGAATTGGGTGAACCGTTTAGGGTGGGCTATGGCCCCCCCTGTAGGCACGCCTATGCTTACAACGTTTGCATGTAGATACCTCTGGTAAAATTGGACGAAATGTTACGCAGTGTTAAAGTTATGAAAATTTGAATGTTTTAACTTGATAACTTTAAAATGAACGAATAAATTGAAAAACAATTTTAAATTCTTGATCCAATGGTGTACATTTGGACCTTTCTCCTCTCATTATATTTGGAAGAATGTCACCTTTCTCCTCTCATTTTTCACGCCACTGGCATTTGTATTCCTCAATGGTTTTCACGTAAAACACATAACCTTTATATATACTTATTAAAAAATTTGTGGTCTTCAAGATATTAAATGTTTTCATGAAGATCACTTTTTAATAATTAATTAAAAAAAAATTTCTTAATGTGTATATTTTTTCAATAACTACCAATCTACTTTATGGTAACAGATAGACTTTGGTAACAGGAAGTTATTTATGAAACAATACATATAAAACATTCGGAGAAGATTATTGATAATATTTGTCCAAACTTTATTAATAAAAAAATAAAAAGAATCCATACAGTTACATTGGTTTTTTCCGGTAATCGCCAGTCTTCTTTCCAACGTATACGTTTTGAATGAGAAAATGGACAAAATTTTGAACATCTCTTGTAATTTGTTGTTTGTTAATAAAATCGCAAGTCTGGACAGGTATTTTCAACAATCTACTTCGCGAAAATATAATTAAACTTGCACTGAATTTCTTATCCAATTTTTTTTATAAGGTTCAGGAACACTGAAAATAAAATCACAAAGTGCATATTTCGGTGTAGCTTTTTGCGCCATATCGAAAAAATATTTTTGGTCGATATTTCGGAAACTATACGTATATTAATCCTCATTTTTTTAAATAATAACAAACGTATATTGACCAATATTTTATCCCAAAAGCAATAAAATTCTGTAACAAATATTTTTCCACACTATTTGAGCATAATTATAATACACCCCTCGTATTTTCAATAAATTTAATAACAAAATATGGGTACTTACAGTTGCTGTATATTTACTGTGCAAACTCATTTTTTCGTATAACAACTCCGTTATAGTAACATCTGGTAAAACAATATCACTCGTTTCACTCCTTAAAATATTATCATCGGTTTCTGTAGTAATACTTCTTAAAAACAAATTCTTATTTTTCACAATTTGAAAAAATTTTCTTTTCGAAAATATTCGTCGACTCACGAACATGTTGAAAATAATGTGAAATGCTTGTGTTGACTGTTTTCGTACTTGAGATTGTTCAACGTGCTAAGTAAATAAATTCAATACTTCGAAATTCAATCTGACATGTAGCATGTAGCAGTAAAGATAAATAAAATAGATACAAATTATCTCATGGTTATCAAGTTAATAACGTGAGTAGGGATAATTAAAATTTTTTAAATAACATTATCAGTTTTGAGGTAATTATATATATTTTAATCATTGTCACATTGTTTGAGTTAAAAAAAAACAAGTAGGTCGAATGTGTCGTGAACTATGAACTCTGCCAGGTATAATTAAATAAAATACATATAGTCCAGGGAAGAAGGTGGAAAAATATACCCAACATTTTTCCAAGAAGGAATATTACCAAAAAATTTTGTTAGAGTTTACGTCATAATGCCCGGTTTTATAAGCTCGGGTTACCCCTGCCCCGAGAGTTAACCCTTTGAACGGTGGGTGACACAGCGTTTTATCGTTGATTGAGGATTCTCAATCAACGGTTCCTCAATCAACGGTTTTATAAAGCGGGGTTAGAGTTAACCCTGCCCCACCATTTGGCTCGGGTTAACTCTCAAGTTAGCGGTTGTCATGAGCAAAATGCTAAAATGTGAAGATAATATCATATCCGATATGTATATTGTTCTATGATATATATTTTCAATGTGGACATGGATGAAGTGAGAGATATATTTGAAATTTTTGATGACTTCCTAACAGATGATGAGCAAGACATTATTCAAATGGTTGATATATGTTAATACTACTGTCAGAATATATTTCAAATAAGTGTCAAACTAGATCACGGCATTTCTCATATATTTTACAACATTTTCCATGCCACTTCCAACAAAAAATGTGAAGTTATAGGCTGCACTCGAATCATAGAAGACACTGTGGACTCTGTTTTATGGACCGAAGTTTTCTTCTTTTATATATTTTCACAGTGATCTATGGATTTTAACCTGAGAGTTAATCCTCGAGGTAACTCGAGATATTTAACTCTACTTTATAAAACCGGGCATAAGTATGTATGCTACTACAGGGACTGTATTTTCGAGATCACTCGAGTACAATTCGTGTACGAAAATTTTCGAAACTTTCGAAGGCTTCGTGCACGATTTGTTTCGCATAGGGTGACTCGAGTGGGTATGCACCATTTGAATATCAAACTTCGTATATACGGTTATAACCTTATTTTTGTTAGAATTGTCAGTTTGGTGTTTTATCAGGTTTCTATTGTGAATGTGTTGTGAAAAATGGCAGGCTCGAATTTTCTGTACCCATTTCTTCCATGTCTTTCAGTCTCTTGAAAGGTTTTTCATTTCTAATATGGTTTTTATTCTTTCTAAACCCGACCTTGTTATTATTTTTTATGAACACTATTTGGTGAAAAAGTTAGCTCGCGTTTGACAGTTTTGTACAGGAATCCCTATGTCGCATCTTATAAATAACACAGTGTATAGTGTCTCCTAATTAGGGGCAAATTAAGGGTGTGTATGGTAAACAAAAATATTGTTGCTAGTTCAAAATAAAACTTTTACCCCTTTTATCGGCGGTGGGGAGGCAGTTTCGCTTTGTAAGTCAGACACTGGTGATGCCATCTATTTTTAAAATTTAAAAAGCTCCTAGGACACCGCAAACAGTTGCATTTACAGATCTCTTACTTCATGATTCATAAAATTCCTGTAATCATATCCATTTTAGAATGTTGTTTATTGATAATTGTGTGTATTTTTCAAGTTGTGTATTCATCGTTGAAAATAGGTAATAGCTAAGCTTCTTTTTGTGTAATAGAGGAGTTCAGTCTAAGGTCATTATGGCCAACACAAAGTGGTTTTTTCTGACAGTTAAGGTCTACCATTCAAAACGTAAGATTTTGCATGTTTTTTATCATTGCGAACATCTATATTGCTTTATTAAAATAAGAATACATCCCCGAAGCCTAAATCTTGAAATTTAACATTACTTTTTAGCTGAATACTCAACATCGGTGGCCAATAATTCTAGAAACTCTTTGCATGTCACCATTTCAAAGAGGTATAAAAAACTTGTAGAGAACATTCATCTGAATGATAATACACAGACCATTGTAAGGGGATATGACATAAGATAATCACCACTTATTCGTATACGTATTGCAATGCAAATGTGCAGGAGCGATGCGTGGGCTTCTTTACGTTAGTGGCGACAGTGCTTCAGGTTATCTCCGTGGAAATAATATATTATACACTGAAAAGGACATTATTCCAGAAAAAATTGATTTCGGCTTGGAAAAAGTGAAAGTAAAAGAAGTAATTTTAAATCTCGCTTCCTCGTTGAAAAATCAGCAATGCCTTTTGTAGCATTTGGTAATTTCTTTAGCTCTGTTCGTCCTATGGAGAAGCTACTCCTACACGAAATATTTATTCTCAGTACAGTTCGCTCACCAAAAGTAATCTACCAGATATTCACAAAGATAAATCCAAAATGAAACGTGCAAAATAGTTAATTTGTATATATTCTTCCTAGCTATTTTCAGCCAAAATAGACGACAGCCATCTTGAGACGTAATAATACGAACAAGAGAGATACGGTTTACTCTTTATATTAGACTATGCTGCTACACAGTTGTGCCTGATCACAATGAAATAATGAGGGAGAGCGTTGAAGGTTGAGGAGATTATATTATGTTTGATTCCGATTCACTCGATCAATTCATTATCATTTCCTCAGGCTGTGAGCACGTCGCACTTTAGATTTGCTAATAGGAACTTCAGCTAACTGACTTGTTTATATCAGTGAGAAAGTAACAGTTTGTGAAATATCGTTCATCACAAGTTGTCAGTTCACACAAACTTATTCGCGAAAACGAGCAAAATTGGAATGGGGAAAACAAACCAAATCGCCACTACAGTACGTGTATTGAAACAATTGGGGGTTAGCACAATATTTTATCTGGGCTAGCATTGTTTTCCCCAAGGCCTCCTACAACACTAGGCCGGAATGCTGAAATTTGGCAACTTTGTAGAGAGGGCTTATCATGTCAGACTTCTATCATGGCGAGACCGTGAAATAATATTTATTTACGTTTATAGTGCTTCTGTATTTATAATTCGTGATATTTAATAGATGATCAGAGGATTGTAATAGTGTGTACAATCTTTTTAAATAGATTTTATGAACTTGGTGCTTGTTATTCGCAGTTAACAGACTGACAACTTCAACATAAGACTTCTGTTTGCATCCGTTTGTTTTTGAGGTAAGATATTTAATAATATATATAAATAAAAAGATTTTAGCATCAGTATAATTTGTAAACATACTCTCTAGTATGTGGACTCATATAATATATAATGCAATTAAAGCATAACATGGTAATTGTATCAAATAAAGGATGTTTAAGAATTTTCTTAAACTGATTGAAATTATTTAAAAGTGACTTGAACCAAGCCTAATTTTCATATTATTATACAATTTCTGATTCTTGTTAAGCCATCAAGCCACATTAAACATACATGAATTATATAAATTAAGCCAATAAAGTTATTTACTCATAAACTAATAACTCGACTAATAAGTAACACTTCTATTATATATTTTATTTTGTTGTAGATGTCTGCAAAATGTTCAGTACTAAAGTTGTACTAGTAATTATGATTTCAATAGTGAAGGATATATTACAGTAGTTTCCACCCAGTGATAAGCTGAAGAAAGGATCCTACATACAAATTGGGGACTAAGTCAAACTTCAGTGTGTATAAAACTCAGTATTAAATATTTCCCCAAAGATCAAATTTCATTAACTGATGTGTACAAGGATAAGTATGGTGATCTGAAGACATTTACAAGGAAAAGACCTGTGTTAAAGGAAAATGTAATACCACAAATATTTCCCCGTCTCTCGAAATATCTTCCAGTGGAGAAGAATCCAGCTGCAAGAAGTAATCCTGGAATGGGAAGAATAAGGACAGGTACAACAAGAAGAATGGTTAAATAGTGATGTGATAGTGAATTTTTGTGAAGATTAAATCTAAATTGAGTGCTCATTTAGAGAAGTGGCTGTGTCAATAATTTATATTTGATTGGATTTGACAATGATGAACCATATGTCAGGTGTAGTATAAAACTATTTGAATGAATAAATGATAATCTAGGTAAGAATTGAGCATAATTTATTCAGTATTTAGTTGATTTATATTTATTTTAAGGTGATGTCTTGTCAGCTGTAGAGGCTGATTTTATTCATATTTTATATTCTTATCAATAAAATACCTTTTGCAGTATTATTTTCTTTGGTCTACCCATATATATTTCGATTTTTATTCGTTTAAAATGTTTCTTAGCCTGATTTATTTCATATTTCTCAGGCCTACAATCGTTTTCATCGGCCCTCTTTTTGAAAGTCGCGCCACGTTGCCACATCTAGGTTTCCGGCCTTGTGTTAGAGGTGGCCTTGGTTTTCCCCATTCCACTGACAACTTTGACATACACAGCAGCGCCCACTATCGGAAAAAATTTCGCGAATAGCATTTGAAAGAAAATACCACCGTTCCTTCCAGGTTATATTTTCTTTTCACATTTTTTTTATATCTCTATATCTGATCCTATTTTATGTATTTTAATTCTTTGTGCACTTCTCATACAGCATGGAACACGACTTTTTAATAGTGACACTTGACACTATTCGCTGATGGTTAGGCGTCTTATCCAATTATAGGTTATGTTAGACCGGTTAAGGTTTGACATTAGATTTTTACATTTTAAAAATTTATTATTTGTTACTTATTATTTGCTTAATATCTACAGTTATGGCTGAAAAACAATTATCCGCCGTCGAAGCTGAACTATACGATAGACAAATAAGATTGTGGGGTATAGAATCACAAGAAAAGTAAGTTCAATTTGATATACAAACTAATGATTAAATGTATTTCCTTTATTATAAAATATCGTTAAATATATCAATATTTATTTCAGGCTACGTGCAGCAAATGTACTTTTAATTAATGTTAGAGCTTTGGGATCAGAAATAGCGAAAAACATATTACTCTCTGGAATTAACTCTTTAACCATTTTGGATGATGGTATAGTAACAAGTGAAGAACAGGCAAAGAACTTTCTTCTGAATAAGGACAGTGAAGGAAAAAAAGTAAGTAACTTGTAGTAATAAACATATTTTAATAGTAAATAAATGTATTTTTTAATCTAGATTGCAGAAGAAGTTTTACTAAAGGCACAAGCACTCAATCCTTTGGTAGAAATAAAAGCTGATACTGACTCACCTTGTGCCAAAGATCCAAATTTTTTTAAAGACTTCACTATTATAGTGGCTACAAGTATAAAAACAGATCTTTTACTAAAAATTGATAAAGTCTGCAGAGCTAATAATGTAAAGCTCATTTTTGGGGATGTGTTTGGATTATTTGGATATTCTGTAGCCGATTTTCAAGATCATAATTATCATGAGTAAGTATATAAATATTAGCTTGTTTAAATAAACTTTCTATCGTATGTTGTATCTGTGTTCATAAATTGTTTTTCAGAGACCAGGTGATAATGAAGACAAAAAAGAGATCTCATGATGGTGCAGAAAAGACAACGGTTAAGGTACAAGGTGTTATCAATTATCCAGAACTGAATAAGGTCCTCATATTGCCCAACACAAAACAGAATGTAGACAGCATTAAAAAATCAAAAAGAAGAAATGAATTGTTTTTCATTATGTTAGGTTAGTTAATAATTCTTAAAATATCTTCGTTTTGAGGTATTGAGTTAATTAGTTTTAAATTTCACCTATTTGCTTTAGCCCGCTGTTCATGTTAAGTAGTAAAACTTGAATTTAAACTGTGTACTGAAATAGTCTTATGAGAAAACCTTTAATATTTGTTTTTAGTAATTTTATTATTTATTTGCAGCTCTAATTGAATTCCGCAACAAGAACAATCGCACCCCCTCCGAATGTTCCTATGAAAAAGATTTAAAAACTCTAGAATCCATAAAAAAAGAAGTTCTTGAGCTCTATCAATTTGATGAATCAAAATCAAAACTTCCAACAGATATTTTTGAATATGTTTTTGATGAATCTGTACCAGTATGTGCTATTATCGGCGGGGTTATAGCTCAAGAGGTTATTAAAGCCGTTTCCCACAAAGAAGTACCCATCAATAATGTATTCTTGTTTGATCCCATCACTTATGATGGCAAAGAAGAAACTGTGGGGGTTTAAATTTCAACCGGTATAGGTATAAGTCTATTTCTGCTAACTAGTAAGTAATATCAGTGAATATCACATTTCTTGTGAGTATAATAAATATAGAAAAAAAATAAATTGGAGATTTGCCAAAAATATTGAGAGAAAAGAATCCAAACTATGTCTCATGGAATATGAGTAACCTGAATGTATTTTTTTTTGGTTTATTAGAGAGTTTAAAGCAATTATAAATCATGAACCCCTCGTTTTGTTCAGTGAAATTTTGAAATTTTGATCAGTTAGCAGACAAAAGCTATTAATCCCATCGATTGTCATGTTTCTAATGAAAAGTTTTGTATGTATGTATAAGTTTTATAATAAAATATCAAATACTTAAAAATGTTTAAATATTTTTTGTACATTTTTGGCCGCAATCACTACGGGAGTAATTTAATACAAGGGCAATATTGGCAATGAGCTACGAAAGTAGTTAGCATTAAGACAGGGTTTGAAAACGTTGAAGCCCACGATGAGCATACGTCATGCAGACAGACTGTAGGAAACAAAATTATAATTGTTTGATGACTGATTGAAGAAAAATATAATCAACACTGGACTATAAGTACTCCAAAATGTACATGAATTTAAGCAGTCACATTTTCGATAATCTTCTCAAAATTAATAAATAAATTCAAACAAGAGCTCTTTCACATCACATACTAAAACCCCGATCTAATATACCAAGTTTTTATGAATTAATTTGTCGAAATTTCCCAAAACAAGCTTGAATAGAGTGAAATAAGTGTTATATTAAAAAAATCCTTGAGTAAAGTAAAGACCAACTATTCTGTTGAACCAGATCTTAATTCTATTTTACTCCATCCACAATAATTTTTGTGGTGGAAATTACTACTGTCTTTATTAGAACTAGTTCCTACTCTGGAGAGATACTAAGCAATTTCTGACGATTTTCTTATAACCTGGCAACATTGTATAAATTAGAAATCACTGTCCTATCATTGGTATTAATTTAAAAGTTTTTCGATATGAAGTGTGATCATATTATGAATGTAAAAATATTTTATATATTTCATTTTTTATTGTTTTAATATTTTTTAATTTTGATTTTAATGTGTATATTTTGTGTCTGTGACAATAACAAGTTTTTGCAATTTTATTTTTTGACAAAAAAATGGCTAGAAGTACTACTGGTCCGGAAGCAAACAGTAGTAAGTACCTTTTAATGTTCGTACCTAATATTTTGGTTTATAAAAAATGGAAATCCTGTTAAAAACTATAATAATGGAATATTTACTATTTTATATACAGGGTGAATCACGACCAACGGGATGGAAGTTTATAGCGAAACGGTGAAAGTTTTAAAATGTTTGTCACTTTAGTATAGTTTGTACATTCATAAAGGCTACATTTTAAAATTATTTTGAAATATACATTCGAAAAAAATTGATAACTCATTGATATAACAAATTCTAGCAAATTTTCTTGATGGACATTTTGAATGCAGGGCCTGATTTAAACTTATTGCCGCCCCATATTATCACTGTAATTTTACTTAAATATATAATTTTGAGATCTTAATTATTGAAAATTGGAAACTTACTGTAAAGGTCGTTTACATGCAAAAGTTTCAAAATATTGGAAGGTGATCAAATTTTGTTCTATCGTTTTATTTTCCACTTTCCAAATTTTGCCGCCCTGGGCACTAGCCCCGAATGTCCCTAGTATAAATTCACTACTGGTTGAATGTATTCTAAACATCTCTTTACAGGGTGTTCAGAATAATTTTCAGTTTCATTATTAGATCATTCAATGTGCAATATATGGCTTATATAGAACATCCTGTATTTTAATAATTCACCATGTTCAAAAAATGTGTCTTCTTTCGGATGGTACAAGGGTGTTATATACCTATAAAGATATCACTTTTACAGCTTAAATATAATTTGAAATATTTTGATATATACAGGGTGTTCCAATAAAGTGTGGCATATCAAAATTATATTTTTTCTTATATTTTCTTATTTTCAATATTTATCTATAGTTTTCTGATTGCCCCTAAAAAATAAAATACTGTTTCATAATGGTTCCCTATACCTAAATACAGAGTTATGTCGACTCTTTTAAAAATGCTGGACATTCGTTGAATGTATTCCACGATTGAGTACTAAATATCTCTTTACAGAATTTTCAGTTTCATTATTAGATTATTCAATGTGTATTAAGCGGCTTATTTTGAATGGAACACCCTGTATTTTGATAATTCACAATATTGCTAAAAATTTATCTGCAATTCTCTTTAAATTTCAAACTAATGATCTTGGAATAGTTGTTGTGAGAAACTGAATAAGTATATCACGTTTTAAGCCTTCAGGAAATATAGGGTTTTGCTATCCTATACCGGGTGGTTGGAAAAATATAGCCATTCTCACAGAAAAATCACTATCCAATTAGATACATTCTATGAAATAACAAAAAGTATGCTTTAAACATTAAAAAAACTTGAAAAAAATTTCTAATATCAAAATATATGTAAGAAACTGACATTGATGATGATCTTATGCCATAGAAATAATCAATTAAGTGGCATAGGTACCCAAAAATTCAATTTATTTATTTCAGGTTCATATAAATCTTGGTTTGTTGATGAAACAACGTTGGATATACTTAGAGATACATTGTATAATGTACCAGCATCTGAAACGAACGTTGTTTTACTAATGAACATATTCGATCTTCAAACTGTCAATCCCGCACACCCAACAGACGATCCTGAAGGGCCAACTGATGTTATTTTCTTTTGTATAAGGTATTTACTATTCAAAATCGTGTATGTTTGGTTGATTACTATAGAGAAATAATAAAGAGATGGAAGGAGCTGGAATAACGTTTGTGCGCAGCCTGTAGCGCATGGTGCTTCACAGCAACTAACTGAACTATTAACAACCCCGCCTTTCATTAGTATTGAACTTGTGTTCATTATGAATCTGTTGCACTACAAATCCAAAACTAAGATAAAGAATCCTGACGATGAAATATTTATTTGATTTGATAATAATTAGAAAAGGGAGCAACTCCACATATTATAAGGGTTGCAATAACATTGAATTTATTCTGTTTTCAATTTTACTTGTAGGTTTGCTGTTAACAATACTTATCAACCAATTGGAGGTATTTTAACTCATTCAGACAGAGATCAAAGTGATGTTATAGCCGATTGTATAAGAAGAATGCATAGAGACCTTTATGAAATGGGTGTCCAAGTTTTGTGTAGTGTTTCTCCGCATTATAAAATTTTTAAAAATGTTATTCGCAAATTGAATCCAGTAAGCAAAATGTCTAAATAAAAGTATTCCTAGTCGAAGACAAAATAAATTCCACAATCTATTCTCTTATTTAATTATTATTTTGTTTATTTCAGAATAAAAATTTCGATGAAGAACCGGGCGCAATCTATTATACCGTATACCCCATGAATAATGTTATCCACCTCTATGACGCAGAATTGCTTATGTGGAAATTCCACCGTATATTTATGCAAAGAGACATTAAATTCAAAACAAAATGCGGACCACCTCACGAACACTTCGCTGTTTGGCCAGATCTGTTTTATACGTTAAATGCGTGCAGTGATCTCAGTATATATTTTTTTATTCCAAAGGTAGCTGTCCAAGGCAAATGCATTTATTTTCTCAATCGATTTGGCTTCAGTATCTAGAGCTTCAAAATAAAGGTGAGTAGAAAATATTGGAATGTTTTTTCTTCTTGTTGGAGTGAATAAGAATTTTGTTGAGATTCTATTTCACATATAAGAAGTAGCCACTTTAGACCAGTGACGCCATTTATAAACATAAGGTTGATAAGGTCTATGAACCTTTTTTTCTCTCAGTACTGAAACTTGTGGAGTCTACCGGTGCACATCTAAGGCTAAGGATATAAGTTTTCGGCTAAGCACAACCATTCCCAATGTTCTTCTCATTTCTCATAGAATTACCGTGCCGCATACCACTTAGTTAAAACATTTTTTTACTTCTCTGACGTGATGTCATATTTATAACAACTCCCCAGCAAGTCGTGATGTTGCTGGAAAAATAATTTGTGTTTGCTTTTAGGAGTTTTGTCTCCGCACAGCAACGGAGGAGCGATGATAATAAGCACTATAAATGCATTCATGGGAATTTTCACCTGCGAATTTTTGTTAGGTCATGAGGTATTTGCTTACTGGGAGCAAATATTACATACTTTTGGAAACTTGGTATTCGTTAAACCCGAACTTGTCGATATACCGAAAGAAACGTTAAATCAGATGAACAAATTCAAAGAATCGCCTGACTTTCTTTCCATCGAAAAAGAAGATTTTAATCAATACAGGTAGGGTATTATAAATAAAATAAAAATATAAAAAGTTTATTAATAGAAATGTATGCAGGTTCAATCTACTATCCAAATACTATTTCAGGGAAACTGTCAACAAAAGTGTAAAAGGGCATAAAAAAGAGAGAGAATCAAATGATGTAGAGCAGCTCAGTGAAACTGTGGATGAATTAAAGATTCAAGACAATGGAGATTTGCAAGAAAATAAATCAGGTAAATACGTGGTGAATTGCAGGTTAATTGAGGAGTTCAGTCTAAGGTCAGTTTGACCAACAAAAAGTGGTTTTTTTCTGACAAGAATGACAGCTAAGGTCTTCTGTTCAAAACATAAGATTTTGCATGTTTTTTACCATTGCGAACATCTATTTTGCTTTATTAGAATAATGAATACACCCCTGAAGCGTATATCTTGAAATTCAAAATGACTTTTTAGCTGAATACTCAACATATAAGTGGCCAATAATTCTAGGAACTCTTGGCATGTCACCATTTCATTTCTGTCATTCAGTCGCTAGTTATGTCAAATTTACTTTTGTACATATTCGTTCAATTGTGTACGTCCATCTTCGATTAGATTTTGGTAGCATTTCTAATTAGCTGTGTGTAAATAATTAGCTTCTAATTACTTTTTTCACTGACATTTGACAGAGCTAGTTACTGCGAATAACAGAAATGAAATGGTGACATGCCGAGAGTTCCTAGAATTATTGGCCACTTATATGTTGAGTATTCAGCTAAAAAGTCATTTTAAATTTCAAGATATACGCTTCGGGGGTATATTCATTATTTTAATAAAGCAAAATAGATGTTAACTGTCATTCTTGTCAGAAAAAACCACTTTTTGTTGGCCATACTGACCTTGGACTGAACTCCTCCATTGATAATTTATATTTTCTAATTCACAGGTACAACACAAAAAGTTATTACTGAAAATAAGGTTGATGGCGTCACAGCAAATATTAAATCTGGCCATAGTTTTATAGACATAAATGAAAAGGAATTTCATTGTGAGAATAAAAACTGTACTGGATGTGTAGTTACAGTAGATATAAATAATAGATTGAAATCTCCTGGTTCTGAAACAGAAGCCGAGAAATTAGCTGAATCTGATCATGGCGGAATTAAGAAAATTCCATCTAAAAAGAATAAAAAGAAAAAACTTAAGAAAAAGGAACAAAATTCTGAGATGTTCGGTAGTATGGATAAGCTGCTCATAGATTTATTAGATTATCACGATAAAAATATGACTTTAGATCAACAATGGGCCTTTGTGAACAAGCTCAAACAATTGAGATTAACAAAAGAAGTCTCAGTAGGTCCTAATGGAGAATTTTGTACTTTGCCATGTATTAATGGAAGAGGTAATATAAAAATGTTTACTAGTCGATACATTTTATCATTTAGCACCGCCTAAATATCCATACATTGACGATTTTATATATTTTAGACGTTTTATGGGAAGAGCCGCTAGATATTGACGCAGAACAAGAGCCGGTGGTAAAAGAAGTTTTGTGTACCCTGAAAGGTCTATTTCAATTGATATCGATGCTAATTGAAAAAAATATAACGCGGATAAAGTCCGATTCACTTTTGACTCAACCACTGGAAAAGATGGTTACACAAATACAAAGGGAATATAATAAAATGAAACTGGTTTATTATTTTGGGCGATTCTACAAATGCTTAGATCCAGAATTAGTTTCATTCACTTTAGATAACAGTAAAAGCTTGTATTTGATTAAAAAAGACTGATTTTATTTTTATAAATAAACATTTTACATTTTTGTTTAATTGACATTGTATAGCTGCTTATTAATATGTTTTGAGTGCTTTCCTTGGATAAAGAAGAATATTTTGACACATGACATTGACAATGTGATTGAAATTGACAGTAAGTGGCATGGCACTGTTGTTATTATTAATCAGTAATGGCATTGTTATTTAAAACTAATGTTTTTTTAAAGTAGGAAGTAGTATCTTTATAGGTATATTGTGAGTGTAGAATGTACTAGAATGGGTTTCCATGATAGAACTAGAAGAAGGTCTAGATCACCATCATCCAAACATGTTACAAAAAACCGACGACCATCCAGATCCCGATCACCTTTATATAAAAATCACTCGGAAGAAAGAACTGATAAAAAACATGGGTTAACCCATCGATCGAGAGAGTCGACTAAAAAATTTAACGAGGATGATTTTATGGAATCTCGTAGACAACAAAGAGAGATTCTTGGCGTTAGAGAATGTGCTAACATTTGGGGTAGATCACCAGAACCAGACGACACAGGATCTGAAGAAGCTGTTATAAGTAGTGAAGAAACAAATAACATGAAAAAACAGAAAAAAAAACGAAAGAAGGAGAAAAAGTCGAAGAAAGTTAAGAAACACAAAAAAGATAAGAAGAAAAAGAAGAAAAGAGTTAGTAGTAGTGATAGTGATTCTAATTTTGAAGAATGGGTAGAAAAACCTTCAGCAAACAAAAATGAAAGCTTGTCTGATAATGAAGATACAGAGATTGGACCTTCACAGAAGGCACATGGTACTCTTACTCACAAAGAAATGGGCAAAGCTTTGCTACCTGGAGAAGGAGCGGCGATGGCTGCATATGTAGCAGAAGGTAATTTTTATATTGTGTATTGTTTTTTTTTTCGAATGGCTTGACTGCCTTGTAAATATAGTTAGTAAAATTATTTAATTTTCATTGTTCAAATGAGTTGTAAAAGCATATTTCTCTGACTGAATTGTCCTCTAAGGTCACCATTAATATCCATATTTTAAATGTTAGGTGTATTTTTTTAGGCATTAAAACAAAAACAAAGCATATTTATCAATTTAATTGTAGTATACATATATTTTATTATAATCATGCTACCTATCGTTCACTATAATCATGTTTCAACTATTTTCAGGTAAACGAATACCAAGAAGAGGAGAAATTGGTTTGACATCAGATGAAATCGAATCATATGAATCTGTTGGTTATGTTATGTCTGGATCTAGACACAGAAGAATGGAAGCTGTACGTATACGTAAAGAAAATCAAATTTATTCTGCAGATGAAAAACGAGCACTGGCTATGTTCAGCAAGGAAGAACGACAGAAGAGAGAAAATTTGATACTAGGACAATTCAAAGATATGATTAATTATAAATTAATGGAAAAGAATAAATAGTTGATATGAAGGATAATTGAATTAGGTTTATTGATGTTTTGTTTAAATGAACATTTGATATTTATTGAGGAAAGTGTATTCATGTTGTACCAAGTTTATGTATGAAGTGAGACTGTAATTTAAATACACAAATAGTTTTTAGCTTTATTTGATCAATAAAGAAAACTAAAATCAATTTATACTTTGTTTCAGTTCTTTTGATAGCACATTATGTTTGCAAATCCCTGTACAGGCTTAGAACTCCAATAGCACTGATGAAATATTAGGTTTTTTCAAAAGAACCAGTTCAAATTGGGATTTGTAAAATATAATTTTGTAAACATTTTCAATTGGTAGTGGTAAATGAGTGTAGTAGTTATTGATGCTGTTATTAATTTATTATTATTCATTATTTATTCAGTTTATAACTCAATAGAAACATTTATAGCCATAAAAATGGCTTATAAGTTATTTTTATACTCTAAAAATTGAATAATCTGTGTGCCTCTGGTTTAATAGTGTTTTCAGTTCATTACCTGAGGTTGCACTATCAATGTGATGGAAACAGGGTGAGTTTTTTAAGTTAGTGAACCAACTACAAGGAGTTATTAGTATTAGCGAGGTTTTTGAAATAGATTAGCTTATTTTAGGTAAATGTACATAAAATCGAATCTAGTATCTGTATCATTTTAGTGTTATTGTTGGTGTAGTGAATATAAACTGAGTTCATTATAAAGAAATGTTACGTCTGTAGTGGAACTTGTTATTTTTTGCTTGAATCAATGAAAAAAATTCCCAGAAGCTACAGTAAATATATTTATAGGGAATATACTAAAAGATTGGGCGGTCAATATAAGAAAGAACGACAGGGCTCAATTTGTAGAATCAATAGTGAAGATGTACTATAATTACTATGATATTGTGATTGACAGGTTTAACAATATAGTATTAAACCAGTCCGCGATGCAATCAGGAAAAAACTACAGGCAGATTCATGCAAACGTAAGTCTGAAGTCAACAATTAATAATATTGAATGTGATGAAAATACTCCTAGGTCTTATGCAAAAATTTTACCACATTGTTGTTATTGAATTAGAATTATAAAATTCAGTGTGTCCTCCATTGTCGCGGACAAGTTGATGTGCACAAACGGGCCAGCCTCTAGTTCTAGAAGCTCCAGTTCAGCTTTCCTTCTGTCAGTACTGGTTCAGTACACACTTCTCAGGCAGAGACCGCCGGGTCCTCAACTACCATTTTCTCCTTGAGAATGAAAAATGAAATAATTTCCTTCCTTTTTTTGTTTGAATATAAGTCCATAATAAATATGTTTGAAAAAAGTACAGGTTATTCCTTTTGCTTGGAATCTATAGACAGGAAAAATAAAAAAAGACAAAATATCCTTAAAATGCTATTTTATTAATAGATCTATAAATGTAAAAATGTTTTTCTATATCCTACAATTATAGTGTGTTGTAGACGATTAAAAATACAGATTGTCATATATATATTCGGTATACGTGATGGTATTTAACAAAAATAAACAAAGCACACACAAAAATAATAACGAAATACTTGCATTAACTAATGAGAATTATAAAAGTTCGCTGAAAAATTCGTCACAGCATGAACAAATTATTCAGACATCATATTTTCTAATTGAACAAATTGATTAAAACATTTCTATTTCGGATGTAATCCCATTTGGTATATTTAATAACTTTGGAAATGACTAGTTTAACCATGAATTGCTTGAGCAATATTAAACTCGTTGAATATCACTGTATGAACGTTCTGAAACAAAAAAAAAATAATTAAAAAAGAACCAATATACAGAGTGATGTGTAGAAATTGGTTAAACACTTCATTCACAAATACTATAGTGGAATTTACATTCAAATAGCAGCATTAGAGAGATATAGTCTTAGAGGTTATTATATGGTTCGACTCTATAAGAAAAAGTGAATACAGAGCATTTCAATGAAAACTATCCTCTCCTGAAGCCGTCACGTTGAATCATTTAAAAAGGAGTGCCTTTTTGCTCTTATGTAGACATTATAATTTAACCACCTCTTCCCTTATGGTTACCCCTCCCAATTTTTTAAATGGAACACCCTATCCATTACAAAATGTGACGCTCAGAATTATGTATACTTTTTTAGAAAATATTCTACAAAAACTATATAAGAAACAGTCTCTCTTATTTTTAGTTGCCTTTGTCATTTTGGTAGTTGGTACCTGCCCTGGGTGTCTAAAGAACTTAAAGAAGTGAGATCTAAAAGGATAGTAAACTCTTTAAAGAGCGCATGCGTGCTATATCAAAATTGCAAGTTTCAAAATAGCGCGCATGAAAAGGAGACTTCTAGGAGATGTCTCTTCTTATAGACACCTGGGTGTCACAAGGCGAGCTCCAATCTTCCTCATCTCTGGCGATCTACAACCGCGCTTAACCTTTTTTTCAAATATAAGAAACGTTAATGTTAATTCAACTGGTGTTTTTCTTGTTCTGAGATAGAAATAATTAAATGTATCTATAATATATCTTACCTCTGAATTTGAAATATTTGGTTTCAGAGTTATTTCCATTGTCGTTTCTTCTCGGTGCCATTCCAGTTTCTCTGGAAGATCTGAAAGATCCAAGAGCTCTGAGCGATGGTGGTTGAACACAAAAAACGTCTTCGTTAAGTCGGTACGATGTAACCGAAGGGGTTCCTAGAGTACTATCGTCATAAGTACTAATATCGATGTCAGTCAATACTGAAAAATAAAAAAAAATAATTATTAAAGGTTTATCCAAATATATTCAACAGTAGAATCAGTAGAATAATTAAGATATTTAGAGACAAATTTAACAGCAAGCCAGGCAGATATTATTAATATTTTTGCTAAAATGTCTGTACCCACAGTTTATTTAGGGGAAACGTCAAAGTGGAGACCGATAAACTTGAATGAATTTGTGGAGTTATTATTATTAAGATTCTACATAAAACTATAGTTTTCTCAGTGTGAAAACCAAATTCATTTGTGTCAGTCCTGGATATTAAAATGAGATCTTTTTATAGAATGTGAAGTAGTCATTTTTGAACTACCCCTACTAATGAGAATCCTCACTGGATGAGAGAAGAACATATGCAATATCCTTAAAAACTTAATGTTTGGGTAGGAAGATGGACCAACTCCCCATTACCAAATCTATGTCTGGCAGTAGGTATACCTGAACCAACAATGCGATTGTAATAAATCTGGAAACATTTAATATTTTCGAAGCAGTTGAAGATAGGTAGGTACATTGTACATGAAATATATCTGCATGCATGCATCTCACAATATGACATACCCTATATATTTTTTTAAATACCCATTTAAAAATACAAATCGACATCGACATTTCAAGAGTTTTTCCCAACACGCGATTTTATTCCCTCCTTATACGAAGGTAATCATAATTTGATTATAAATGGAAGTTTTGATGTCACCTACATAAATAACATGTTAATATGATTTCAATTGACTGAAAGACCGATGTAAACATAATATTTCACTACCATTACTGTGCGCTACATACATATTTGTTACACTTAATTCACTTACCCAACAAACTGAAGCAGAAAATCAACTTTCTCAAGAAAAACATTTGTTTCACTTACATGCGTGACATAAATGACAATATTTAAGAACAATTGAATTGAAGTTCATTCTAATATAAATACCGAAATTTAATACATCATTTCCTATATAACTATCAAGCCATGCTATTTGGATCAAGGATGACTAAGGGAAAAAATATGACGAAGAGAGTATCTGTAGAGTCGGGAGGGTGAGTGTAGTCTCACAGCACTTAGGCCACATGTGACCCATTGTACTTCCTCCTTGGTCATTGTCCATCCTGTCCTTCCCAGGAAGTTGTACAGGTCACTAGGAGACATCTCCTTTATATCGGCAGGTGTAGGCCAAGACTTACCGAACACACACTCTCTTGACGCTTCCCAGGGTAATCTTGGCAAGACTGCATCATTTGATTCCATCCCATCCCACGAAGAGACTAATGGAAAGATATCTGTAGTTCTGACATGAAAACTTTGGATGGTGAAGCAATTCCACAGCACTTAGGCCTCATTATTCCTTTTACGCATCCCCCTGGAAATCCCTATCAGTATCTCAAACATCGTATGGGCTTAACTTAATTGATGTCACCAAGAGAAACAAGAGGAAGAGCGCTACTGCTAAAACTGGTTACACATTGGATCAGCCTCGCGGTTATCTTTAGACTTATGTACCATTGCCTTTGGTCCAGGACAGTACGTGTGATTACCTTATTGCTTGTCGCCACAACTAAGACATATGGTGACATTCTAGTACCTGATATGATACGTGTTCTCATCAGTGCTAGTAGTGCTTGTCTGCTACTGTCTGTTTTTAACGGAAATCTCTTTTGCAGCTTTGCAGGTTCAATCTGAACAAGTTGGTATATTTGGTAATATCCCATTTAATGTTAAAGTCTGAAGAATTGGAACCTTGTTCTGTTTTTTTCAGATGTGGATAGTACCTGCCACTGGTGTTCCTTCAGCAGTGCGTCTTCTCGCCTGTAGCATTGGCATCAAAGTGATAGATTCCCACCATTAATTGTTTGAAGTCTTGTTACTCGCCACACCCTGTTTCTATGTCAAGAATATGAAAGCGATACAACTCTTTGATATGACTATCAAGGGAAACAAGATCAAGAATTTCCCCCATAGCTCTATCTAATAAATGTGGTTAGTTGTACTTTTGAACAGTATTTTAAAACAATATATTTATATCGGTACGTTGTATTGATACTTTACACAGTATCGCCCATCTCTATATATGTCAAATTATTTTATGTAGCTACCACAACATTTTGAGGTTAGTAATACCAAATATGATCGTGGACAAAGTAAAGTATTCTACTCGAAATTTAAGGCTAATATTCACTCGGGTGACTTGCACCCCTCGCCTGCGGTTCGGGACGCAAACATCACCCATCGTGAATAAATTGCTCGTTTAATAATATACTATTATTTCATTTTTCTAACCCCAATATTCACTTATTTTTGGGGTACTAAAATAATTAGTAGCATCAACTACGTATAATTTAATTTTCTTCACGCACTAGTGTGTACAGTTTTATGTTCTTCATAGCATATAAAATAATAATATCAATATATCTAAGTACTAAAGCATGTAATTGCCATAATCTGATTTTTAACCATTTTATTCAATTGTATATATTAATACATAGCTTGGCGGTTCTCGAATGTATCGCTTACTACTTAGAAAGTTTCAGCACGAGGCTGTTTGAAAATGATTACCACTTTCTTTTTGTTAACCGAGCCGTGAAGATCAAAAATTTACGCAACAAATCCTACAAAATTATTACAATTACTGCTATTTTCCTAATTGTTGAAAATATGGATTAACCACAAATTGTTGTATAAATACGAGTTTCTTTAAATGTGAGAATTGAATGCGTGACTGGGGACCACAAAAAACGAAAAAAAAAAATTTAAATTCTGTTGAATCATAAAATTTCTTGATGGTCAAGCATGAAAAATTAGATACGTTCCCGAAATTGGTAATAAATATCTTTTTTTTAAAGTGACGGCTATAATAAGAAGCGAGTGATGGTCTCTCACTATACTTGCAATATGTGTAGGTACCTACACATATTTTGTACATTGCATATGATTTGCAGTGTTCTGCAATACCTACTCAATAGTACTTCGCAATGTGTATCTGAGAGCGCTACAGTAATTCGCAGCAGCATTCTGCTAGTTTATAGGGTACCTTATAATACCCAGAGGGTAAAAACGGATCTTATTACTAATACCCGTACCAATACTCAGAATTTGAGGTTGGTCAAGAGCTTGAGTAAGATTTGAGACAGGGTCTGTATACTTTAAACAAATTTTGGGCAAAAAGCAAGATTTCAGCGCATGCGTGACTTGAGACAGGCCCAAGTCTGGTAGATACCAACCTTGAGCACGACTTGCATGTCTTGGGTTTTTATCGACAACAATCGTTTAAGAAATTTGTCTTAACTGTCATATTAGGAGAGATATTGAAAATTTTAGGAGATATTGAAAATTTTAAAGTGTTTTTAAAGATTATAGACATTTCTGAGGAAATTCCAGATATTCGCTTACCAAAACGGTATATTCGAGATGTGGCAAATTCTATGGTGAAGAAAATTTTAGAATTCGGTATAGATTATCAAAAAATATTATTAGAGACTATACTTTTCTATTGTACATACCAATTTTAGAACTATGAGGATTACTTATCCCTCCAATAATTCAGTTGTTAACGAACCTAGAATTTTAATAACACAAAAGTTACCAAAACAATTAAGCCTGATACCAACTTGCCCGAGAATTCACGAAGTCAGGAGTGCGTGGGGACTATTATAGTATAGCAGCTAAACTTGAGACAAAGAAGTGAGACTTAAGTTAGAGATTGAGTTGGGACTATAGGTACGGGCATAGAGACTTCGCTGTCCGTCTGTCACCAGGCTGTATCTCATGAACCAAAATAGCTAGACTGTTGGAATTTTCACAGATTATAGGTTTGTTCCAACCGCAGTCAGAAACCGTCAGAAACGATCAGAGAATAACTGGTCATAGCAAACAACGAGTTATTTCCGCGTAATTCCTATCACTGATTGCAATGGTCGACTATTCTCTGATCGTTTCTGACGGTTTCTGACTGCGGTTGGAACAAACCTTGTTACCGCTATAACAACAAATACTAAAAAACAGAATGAGATGATTATTTAAGGATGCTCCCAAACAACAAAAGTGTTTTTTTAAAAACATCTTGGCACTATATATGGAGAAATAATTAAAGAAGGAATTTGGCAATAGGTAGACGATGAGTAATATTATTATAGATAATTGACTCGCACTTGGTCGGTTATTTAGCTCATTTTGCAGCAGTGGTTGCGTGAATACTTTCCAAATCATTCTAGTACTCATAAAACCTAAATAATGTTGTGAAGCCCGATTCACAGTTCACAATTTTATCCTTTTAGCAATGTATTGCAGCAACACTTTGACCCTGCAAGGTCTTGCTTACAACGATTGAAATTTCACAATTATTGCAATATGCAATTGTGGATAAACCAATATTAAATTGGAACGCAAAACTTTTACATAAAGTGAAGAAATATCATCAAATATGCTTTATCTATTGAAAAAATGGCAATTTTTGCATAAAATTTGACAATTCTTCTGTTCTGTGTCTCAAAAATTGAAGAACTTACGTGATAGGCGGTTATCTAAAGATGGCGGTATCCAATCGTCTTCAGGCTGTGGCCTCAGTCTTCTTCGTACAGTTTCCTGTCTCGAATTCATACTTTCTGTTACTAATCGTCCTAAATCTGAAACAAAACCACATAATTATTATCAAATAGACAACGATCTGATGAAATTAAGTAGTTAAACTCACAATATATTTAAAATAAAATTAGCAAGACGTAATAAATATCTCGCTAGATTGAGGGGTTTTTTGATGCACTTTTGAACACAAAAATCTATTGAGATCCCATTTTTTGGACCTATGAACCCTATTCCTGGAGGACTCAGGATATGGATTTTTCTCCAGAGCACTAAGTCTGAGGATTAGGTGAGGTATGGGAAAAAATACAAGCGTGCCACAAAAGAACTTACCAAAAAAAGGAATATCTGACAAAAACATAACAATCTGCACTGACAGTTATATAGTTTAGCAAACCCATATGAATAATAATTAAATTATAAGATAAATATTTTCATTTAATATAAATCCCTGCACAGTACGGCACTGTTATTGGAATCTGCGTGTATTGAATCGATTTGAATGTTGGTTGTGAATAAAGAGTTGTTTATATTGGATTGGATGATTCGTGTGTAGGTGAAAAATATTAAAAGTTTGAATTTTGTTACCCAGCTTTCAAGTATACAAACTTTGGGAAGAAGTTCCGAAAGTTACACGAGTAAATAATACACTTTTTGTACGACTGAAAAAATGCACACTCGTTTTAAATTCGCTTACCAATTTTTTGACGAGAAGCTATCCATTCATCCAGATTTGGTATGTTATTGTTATCTCTTGATTTATTATTGTCGTTATGCGAATATCTCAGTGCTTGTCTTCTCTCTTTACTGACAAGCATACATTCTTCCAGAATTTCAAACCAGTCTTCTAATCCTTCAGCAGATCTCAAATATATTTTACCATCTCTACCGAGAAGTAGAGCAACTGAAATTAGAAAAAAATATTTTCAATTGGATGAAGGAAATGAACTCAACAGTAAGTCAATAATTCATTATTTTAATAAAGCAATACAGGTATTCGCAGTGATAAAAAACATGCAAAAATCTCATATTTTGAATGGTAGACCTTAACTCCCATTCTTGTCAGAAAATAGCACTTTTTGTTGTACACACTGACCTTAGACTAAACTTCTCTATTCTCAGAGCTGCCAATACCAGAACACAGAGTACAACTGACATAGAACACCTAGGATATATAGGGATATTTTCTCATGAAATGGAGAGTTGGAATGAAGTGAAGTTAGAGAAAGTTTTAGTTTGGCGACTCACCTGTACTGTAATTCTTTTTGTTTTCCCATTCAATTTTGACGATATCGATTAATTTCACTTTAAATAAAAACTGCCCCATCTCAGAAATACGATCCGATCCCGAAGCCCTGCGAAAAACGTGCAAATAGTCTCTGGTTAATATAAAATATCGTTCCTTCCATCTGCTGAATAATTTATCGCGCTGTTGCCACATAAGGCCTCTTTTTATCACATGTGCCGACTCCTTTCCAAAGCTGGGAAGAAGTGACTGAAACAAATAAAAATAAATTAGAAAATTATTTGGAGGTTACAAATTTCAAATCACATGTATGCATGAAATTTGTTTATTATTTTACGTTGATTGCAGGAAAACATGGAACACGGAATATTTTTACCTTTATTTTTGTTTTGCTTCTATTTATTTTTAATCTCATTTTTTCACTCTCTTTTGTTATTTCTAGTAGCATTTGTTTCATGATATTCTTTTTTTTCGTTACAATCATTATGTCATCTGCATATGCTACTATCTGACACCCGCTTGTTCTTAAATTTCCCTTGTTCACATTTCTCAGAACATGCTCCAGGGCCAAATTGAATAGTGTTGTTGATAGACCGTCACCCTGTCTTACACCTCTATTCGATACAAAGCCCTCCGTTTCTCCTTTACTTATAAGTACCTATCTCCACTTTTGACTCCTTTATAGTCATTGCAATTAATCTTCTAAACTTGGTTATAAATAAAATCTTAATCAACTGTCTCTCTTTAGGTATGCAGCAAGAAAACGGATTATAAAAAGAACAGTAAGGTTTATTCAATAAAAATTTGAAAAGAAATTGTATAATACTGTAAAAAGTTAATTACTATTAAAGTGGATCAAATTGTCATTGATACTCGATAAAAAAAAATCAAGTTCTTGAAAGGAATGAATATCTTTAACGAGAAACTACATCGTTATTTAAACATCCAGATGTGCGGCATTATTTCAAACCATTATATAAAAAAAAAACTATTGATATAAAAAGTCAAGAAAGCCACAATTTCCTTCCGGAACTCTAGATAAAATTGTTAAATTGCTTTCGATAATAATTTCGAAGTCAATTAACAACCGTTTATTCACATTTGTTTATACTAATTAGATATGATAATTTTATTTAAAATAAAAGCTATTTATTATATTATTACAATGACATTTAGATAGTTTTTGTTAACAATGTTGTTATTGTTGTAAGTGATTTCTCTGTGAACTTAGTTAAACATTTTAAACGACACAATAATATTATGACACAACACTATAGAAAAAATAGATAAATCCAAGTGCTTTGAAGAGAAAAATTAAAATCGTTAGCGCAAGCGCTGTATTCTTTTCATGCTCCACAGATCGAGAATTAGTTTTGAACTAATACGTAGGCAAATCGTTCCAACCAATGAGAGAACTACATAGTTCATGAATGGTGAATGTATTTCCGCGTCCTGAGTAGGTACCAATGATGGGACTGTTAAACGCATCCGTAGAAACGTCCCGAAAATTCCCATTCCCAAAAATTTGGAACACAGAACCAATACCCTACTAGGGCTTGCATGAAATGGTTCGTAACAAATTTGAGAAATATCCGTAGACACCTTGGAACAAATAAGGAACAAGGCAAGGAAAGAGATTGGACATTTGACGCGTACTCAAGTATTAATAATTTTTACTTAAATTCACGAACAAAACACACAGTAAATTTACCATATAATAGAACAAGGAAAATGGTGTTCAACTTAAAAGTTTGACCCCATGTTTTATTAGGTAATATTAATAAGTGAGAAATGGGATATTCAAAAATAAAATTATTTCAAATTTAAACTTAAGATTAACAGAAAGAAATGGAAACAAAAATTTACTAAATTTATACAACTTATAATGCAGTTCAAATGTGAAGTTGTCGGTTGTCTTACTTTGCTGTTCCATGCTTCAGCTTCTCCTTCTTTCTCTTCCATTTGCATGTTTGAGCTTGTCCATGACAAAATGTTGACATCTGATATCTATCACTCTGTGTACCTCGTTCAATTTGAATTTGAAGCATTTTATAAATAAAATGCATTAACTCATTAAAAATTTAAACCAATATAAAACGACATGCGAATGCAAACCATTTACTGTCATTCTAACCTTAGTTTCTTCTTTTCTTCATTTTTAAATTTGGTAACTAGATTTTGTTCAACCATCCTTTGGCGTTACGTCATAATCGGTGACGTTTTCTGCTGTTTCACGTTTGTATATTAGTTGAATGTTATTTTACACTTAACCTCAAAATTATAACCAATGACATACATGCTAAGAATAGTTTTTTCAAAATATGACAACTGAACAGTCAAAAGTAGGTAACAAATGAAATTCATAATTCATCATAATTCCGTCACATAATTTCATGAATGAGAGATCAAGTTAGACAATGTATGACGTAACGGCAAAGGATGGTTGAACAAACTCTACCAACTCTTAAGATTATTTTCTTCCGAGTCATGATATGTGACTAACTTAAACTAATACTAGTGACGTCAAATTCTAGGCGCATTTTAAGAAATTTTTAAAATATAATTTTTCAAAGGGGGATAAAAATAAAGCAATAAATTTGATAAAATACAGTTCGACCTTATTTGTTGCCTTAGAGTTAACGATCTGCTAATCATTAAAAAGAATCTATTTTTAGTTGAACACTTTATTGCAAATACAGTTTGTTATGCTTCAGTTTTATTTGTTCTTGAAATGTAGTGGAACAAAATGTGAGAGTACTGTAATATCCTTAAATACTGGAAAAATTGTGCAAGACAAATTCTTGGTTAATTGATTCAATCCAAAGTACAATCTAAATATATAATATATCTTGACTGTAACATTAGTTTGTTGGTATTAGGTAACCTCTTGTGTCCGAAGGAAGTATAGTCTACATCTTGACACGTAACAAATCTACTTTATTTATTTGAAAGTTATACAGGGTGTCCCAGGAGGTCGTGCCAAAAGCTAGGGTGGTGATAGAAATACTAAAAATAATGATGCTATTTTATATAAAATTTTTCCTTTACAGGTTTAATGAAATCTGAAAATCGCACTGGAACTCTCGGAGCTATACGGACAATAATATAATGCCACAGATTATGTGAATCTACGACGCTAGTTAATTTAATACGTAAACTCAATAAAATAATTTTAAACATTGTAGAATAAGTTTAAAAAATAATTCACTACAGTATATTATTCTCTCTGGTGCAATAAAATGCAGACGCAACCTTCTATTATTTTAATTTCTCAATTGCTGGGTGTTAGTGTACTTACTTACTATAATGAAATATAATTAAAAGCAGTAAGCGTACAGCTGTTCTTTCGTTAGTTAACCTTTGTGATCTCATGAATCCTAGACCTCTTTTTCTTTCAAACGAACACACTTAAATACATCATGTAACTTTGCCATAAAATTGATAACTAATCCTCCGTATTGATGTTGGTTCTGTAATATATTTACCGATATTTAATTGGCAAAGATGTTTCGGGTGTATACCACATTTTTCTCAATACAATTTTTCTCAATACATTGTATTTACCAAATGGAAATAGGTGCTGATGATTTTTTTAATGATACATAATACAATAATATGGTAGTTTCCATGCTTACATTTAAGAGTTTTGGAAGGAAATGTCAAAATAAATGTCATCATATAGTACATTCAATAGCCTTTTTGGTGTGCGTCATCGTTTGTGACATATAATCGGGTTTTCGGTATGTCGTTTATTTTATTTGCTATTTTGACACATATCTAACCCTGAATTTGATAAATAAAATCATCAGGATCGCAATCAGCAAAATTCGAAAAGGCTATGAAATTAATAGTTACCAGCTTCTTTTTCTAACTGAAAATACCTGAGAACTTTCAAAATTCTGATGTTTTTTCGTATATTTAGGCATATTTTTGTATTATTTAAATAAATATAACAATAAGATTCACATTCACTTTTCATAAATAATAACTGAACGTAAACAACAAAGTAAAGACATGACAAGAACTGTCAGTGGGACAGTAGAAAAAGATGTAAGACACATTGACAATACGAAAGGTATGTCTGTATCCTATTTCAAACAAAGGAATTTCTCCCGACTGATAGGTCGCGCTTGCGCTTAATCTAAACATCAACCAATTAAATTTTTCAAGTCAAAGATTAGACTTAACGTCAGTACATTTAAACGGTTCATTATTGTGATATTTTGATTAGGATTAATCAACGACCTGCCTTTTTTTTCTATTTCTTCCAACGTAATGTGTTAGAAAGACATTTACAATCAATGACTACTCTGACTGTCAAAATATTGACGGTTTATTTGTCGATTTCATCAAAATCAAAGTCATGATTTTGTCCGTTTGAGTTTTATAATAAGTGACAAAAACGCATCTCCATACAACAGTTTACTAATGAGATTAGACAAGGAACTCTCAACCAGGCTATTTAAACTGAATAAGAGACATTTGAAGACAGTTACCGACGTGGTGACTGGACATTGCAGCCTGGGGAAGCATCTGCACAAAATGGGCAAAGTTAATGAACCTATGTATGTGTATTATGATGAAACTCCTCACATAATCTGCTTCTGAGAGAACATTACATTAACACAGTTAAAACATTTGAAAAAGAAGCGAACGAATAAGTGGGTACTAGGTATATAAAGTTTTATTACAGTAAACTGTAATATTATAAAGCGATGGAATAATTAATATTCGATACTACTTTGGTACTATTACTTTATTTATTAATAACAATAACGCGTTGAGCGTCCTTTACTTGCTATCTTAGCGAATCACACAGGAAATTAATGCAATATAAATGGCTACTTACAAACAAATTAATTGCAAGATTAATATGCTACTCACGTATTTATTTCCGTCTAAGGATGACACATACGCGTCTTAATACCAAAAATAACATTTTGCAATGAACTTTATGGCTAAAATTGGAATATGATTGCGTATAACTTAACAATAAATACAACAATATGGTTTGACATAAACTAACTGAAAAATGTTAAGATAATTAATTTTATTTAGGAAAAAGGTTCATAATAGTTCTGTTAAATGGGTGAGATGAAGCAATTGTTCAGTTTTTTTAACTTTAATTTAATAATAAATAAAAGCTAAATGGACAAATGGTAAAAGCCTAACATCTTTTTAAAATCCCGGATTATTTTTTTCTAAGAATGCTTCTGGTACTAAAAATTTATAGTTTCCAAAACCAAAATAATAATTTATATTCGTATCCATTTTAAAATGTCACCCATACAATCTAAAAGACTACAACAAAATACTGGATGTGACTTCCGACTAATACTGATAATGTTATCTTTAATGGATGTTTTGAAACATATTTTATGTCTTTAAGTTGTTAGTTTTTACTTTCTTTTTAGTACCGATATGGTTCTGTTAACATTGATTAGTGAAAGTAACTATAGACGTATATAAATTATTGTGATACTTACTTTTTCTATTTTAAAGGAACAAAATTATACTTAATTACTGATATATGTAGATACGGAAGTTATTTCTAATTAAATATTTATGTATTTACTTCTTTTAAACATTTTCAGTTACATTTGAATCACGAAGTGAAACAAATCTCCCACTAATGTCAATTAGACTACGTTTCACATAACAAGAAGCCACGTGAAGTTGCAGTCGTATGCGCGAACTGACATTCGACGTTTTGTAGGTTAAAACAAAATTATAAAACATTGAAAATGTAGCACAAAAAAGCTTTTAAGAAGGCATGGTTTTAGTTCAAATTGAACGCGAAACAAATATAAACTATCTAAGCGTCTTAAAATATACAAAAGTCAAAAATATTTTACAGTAAACTAGACCAATTTTGGTTTGTGAGCAAGTTATTTGGCAAACTTCACGTGGCTTCTTATGTGAGACATAATCTATTAGCAAAATAAATGAAAAAATTGAAAAAGATAATCTAACAAGAATATTAAACATATTTTTCATTTCTAAAATGATTGTAGCTAATTCTATGTGAAAATTCTATTGTATTATGTAATGTGGGATGATGTTAAGCTTCTAGTCCAGTCGAGTTAGCATTTAAGTTGGATGTAATAGTAGTAGGCGAGATTTAATATTGAATTCCTCAAAAATATCATGGTTAATGATAATCAAGTGCCTCCACCGGTATTTAGGATAAGATAATTATTGCACAATTACAGCCAAAACAACCAATTTATTCTGCATATGTATGCGAGCAAAGCGGTTCAAATTTTACCTTTGTAACAATTAAGATATCTGTGCGGTCTTTCATTTTATTTGAAATCTGAAAAAACCAACTCAAAGGACTTGAAGACACACAACTTTTGACGTTTTGAACGTTCAATTCGGACCATTTAATGCGGAGTTATTGAATCCCAAACTTGATCAACAATTTCCAGCAAAAGAACAACAATCTAATGCAAAAAAATACCGTCCTGTAGGTCCTTCTGCAAGCTTACTTTGAGGAAAACGGGGTAATTATGTATTAAATCAGAAATTCAACTTTCGTTTTGAATAATTTTTGAACAGGTACCAAATTTAGGAAAAAGTGATAGACGGGTTTGTCGTGAACAGTTCAATTCTCTCTAAGATTATTCTAAATATTAAAATTAAGGATACCGAAGTTTCCCCTTTTCGGCTCCCTGGAGCTATTTTGCAGGAAGTCGACGTAAAAATAGTTTTTTTTCAATAAGCCCAATATATATTCTCGTCATTTCTTTTTATCCTTCAATTTTAGAATATTATTAGATTAATGTTTAAATTTAACTAAATAGATAGTTCAAAACATTTTTTTTAATAATTTCTTTATTTTGTTCCAGATTAATTTAATGCAGGACTTATATTTCTTCTTTATTAATTATTAATAATAATTGCAATGCTAGCAGAAATATTTAACAACAAAATAATAAATAATAAACATTCAAATACAGCGAAATTAATTTCCTATCTCAAAGAAAACATTTTAATATATTTCTATTCGATACCCTCAATAATTTCAGTAAAAGGTTATCATTGTTTTAAATTGATTTTCTCAAATATTATTACATAGTCGAAAAATTGATGTCAGACTATAAATAACTTTTATTTACAAATATTCTTTCTGCTCCTATTCGATCTAAGATTTTCAACGTCCCCTTTAGCTTCGATAACAAGTTTGGGTATTGGGAAATGGCCTGCTTATTATTCTTGTCGATGAGAAAAAAATAATAGACATAGTTGCATCTCAAAACAATAATATCTGCTGGGTCATTCTGTATATTATCTAACTAAATTTAGGTTTTATCAATATACAGACAACTAAGTGACAAAAATTATTTATAAACATGTTGTTTTCTAACTAAAAATACTTTTCACATGTCATGAAAAAATAGTAAATACACCACAAATTTACATAATTAGTTGTAAAATAATTCTTCAACGCGTAACTCTCATTATACACTTATATAATAATATATAATTTACAAGTAACCAGTATTTTTTTCTTTGATATATTCAATATTTACACTTTCTAATCTCTATAAAGTATGACGATTATTTGAGCATTATCTATTTTTAAACTATTTTGGACTCAAACACAGTTGGTTATATCCATTAAAATGTAATTAGAGAATACCACAGTAGATTTGTGTCGATAATTTCAATCCGGAAATAGAAAACTATTACATATTAAAATATCAAAAATGGCTTAAAATTGTTTTGGAAATACAATGTTTGTCAAAAAATATGAAGCTTATTGAAAAGTGAAACATTTATTTGCCAAAATATTGACAGTTGTTGATGAAAAAAGCTGTCAGATTATCAATATTATCCAGGACAATTAATTTCAGAAGTATGTGAGGAAATTGCTGCAAATATAAACAGGAGATGGTGGATATACTGAGGCTTTAGTGGTTGGAAGCGAAAAATAAATAATTTATTTCCATTATATTATTATGAATGTTATGCTTATTACGTATTAGTTAACTTGTTTATTTTTTCATTTGAAACATAAAATATTATGATAAGTATGCAAAAACTTTTCAATTGCAATGTACATGTATTTTTATATAAATTAATAAGGTAAGTAATTTGCATACTATGAATTTTATTTAAAAGAAAAAATAATTTTTTCATACCATATGGATAATAATGGAAATCAACAATACAATAGTTTTTTGAATAAGAATTGTCAATATTTTGAAAAATAAAGGTACTTTACTTGAGTACTTTTGTTTTGTTTCCATTCATTGAATTTGTTTTCCTTTGACTTGTTTTTTAATAGTTTGCAGTTTTTCTTGCCTCATTACTTATTAGTCAATTATCAATCAATCCAAATTTAGCCGAGGAAAGAAAATTTTAAAATGCCTCTCATTGAATACGACTGAGATGTTCTTAACCAAAACGAATTAGAAAGAATTAAAAAAAACTGATACTCCAGAAACCAAAAATTATTAGTTAACCCATGGAGGAATTGGATTTACTTGGTCGGCGGAAAAACTGAATAATATATCATTTATTTGAAATAATTTCAGCCAATTAAATCCTCACCGATCAAGCAAACTAAACCTTATTCGTTCAAGTATTAAAAAATTTTTTCAAGTTTAATCACGGAGCTTTCAGAATAGAGGTCAGTGTGGACAACAAAAAGTGCTTTTTTATGACAAGAACGACAGTTAAGGTCTACCATTAAAACATGAGATTTTTGCATGTTTTTTTATCATCGCGAACATCTATATTCCTTTATTAAAATAATGAATACACCCCCGAAGCGAAAATCTTAAAATTTAAAATGACTTTATAGCTGAATACTCAACATTTCGGTGGCCAATATTTCTGGGAACTCTTCGCATGTCACCATTTCTTTTCTGTTATCTGTCACTAGTTATGTCAAATGTTAGCGGAAAATGTAATTAGAATAGAGAACTAACTAGAAATGCTACAAAAATCTCATCGAAAATGGCCATACACAATGAAACGATTATAAACAAAAATAAATATAACTGACATTTGACATAACTAGTGACTGAATAACAGAAATGGAATGGTGACTTGCTAGAAGTTCCTAGAATTATTAGCCACCGATATGTTGAGTATTCCGCTAAAAAGTCATTTTAAATTCCAAGATATACGCTTTTGGGATGTAGTCATTATTTTGATAAAGCAATACAGATTTTCGTAATGATAAAAAACATGCAAAAATCCCATGTTTTGATTGATAGACCTTAACTGTCATTCTTGTCAAAAAAAATACACTTTTTGTTGGCCAAACTGACCTGAGATTGAACTTCTTTATTGGTAGCTCGTCGCCTATGAAAGATTGATCGGTTTTAACAATGAAATACAGAAGAGAGGGAAAATTAAATATTTAATGAACCTTTTATTGATCGACGAGCGAACTATTATCATACATTGTTGGACGGTTAATGCTCTAAAGATTTTTTCAACGCGGAAGGTTCAATTTCAAATGATGTAATCTTTAAAAATAATTATACACAGTCGGTGTCATAATAAATTAATTGAAAATACATTCTGTAAAAAAAAACACAAACGCTTCCCACGCAACGCTGACTCATCTTTTTACACACTAGGTTATTTCCTTTTTAGTAAACTAAATAATATTTTGTAATGTTACTTTATAAAATTTAGAATCTGGGATTAGATATATAAAAAAAAACTAGTCCGGAAATAATCGTATTTTCACACCCACTAAATAGACTAAACAAAGCAGCTGTTGTTTACAGGAACATAAAATATTCTAGAGACATGCCCGTATGTTCGAAAAATACGAGGAAAAGTCAGAGTATATTTTACAAAGAAAGAATCCCGTATATTCTTATTGACATTTCAAAAGTTGTTTGATCAAATTTTATCGTATATAATAGATCTAGACAGTCTGACCAAAACTCGTATATCTGAGATACAGTGTGTATAAAAAAATCGATTATTTTGATTTTTTCAAGTATATACCTACTGAAAATATTGGACATGACAAAAGTAAAGTACTGTAGACATTTGAACTCTTCATATTCATATTAATTGATAAGTTCTGTTTTCCATTTAAATATCAAAATTGTCTTTAGTAATAAATATTGTAATTTTTTAAATTTTTCGACGCTAAAATAAAGTTTATGAAAAAAATTTGTAGGTTATTTTTTGTAGAGAATTTTATTGGCTAAGATTTATCTTCAAAAAATGTTTTTCATATCTTTTATGGTTTGTGAGCTTTTTGCATCAATCTGCATTAAATACCACAAGTCAATACAGGAAGAAATTTCTTAATTGCGTCAAAAAGCTTCCAGTGTAATAATCACAAATTACAATTAATATAAATATAATTAAAAAGCGATTTTTGGATTGTAAAATGATTATTCCATTATCACAATAAATTATAAACAATCAAATTATTATCAAATATTCAATTTAATACGAATACTTTACGACTCATAAAAGATATTGAAAACATTTCTAGAGATAAAATTATAGCAAGTGAATAGTCTACAAAAAATAGGTACCTTGTGAAATTTTCTGATTAACTTGATTGGAGCGTCAAAAAAATTGGAAAAATGTCAAAATTTATCACTAATTTAACTTCAACCTTGAATAACTTTGAAAAAAAGTAAAAATATAAATACAACCAGCCACTCTGTAATTAGAAGGGTCAATATCACTTCTATACCGGTTTCGGCCTATTTGCGCCTCATCAGTATAATGTAGATATCATCATACAACTAACCACAAACCAAAATTTATATTGACAAAAAACCTTCCCGGTTTCGCAGTTATTTGCTAAATAACAGATTCCTGTATATATTTAAGTAAAGCGTATAGTCAGTAGATGTCAAGGTATAGTTTCATACTATTATAACTCACTTTTCAAAGAGTAGACCGTTTACTAAGAAGAAACATCTACTTGTCGGGCTATGTGCCCCAAAAGACCATAAATTACAGTTTCAAGTTGAATGGGGACTTCGAGGGTGTTTTCTTTGTATGATAAGAAAGGATTTTCCGAAATTCCGGTGGAAAGTTTGTATGGAACAAACATAAACATTTTTTAACTGTATTAATGGAAGACGTGTTTCGTAACTACTTTATTGAAACGCCTAACGGGCTTAAAAACGGTAGAAAGTTATTTTGGTGATGATATGAAACGAAATACTTCTTAATGCTTTTGATTTTATTATGAAAATTGAATCCAATTTTATTAAAAAAACATTGAAATCACTGACATACATAATTATATGAAAAATTATTTAAAAATATTAGTTGTTTTGAATAAAATACCAACCATAATTTCCATCTAATTTCTGTTTTTCAATACATCTCATATTCAGCTATGTATCTCGAAAACTAGTCATAGGATCGCTTTGAGTCCTTGAGACTTATTGGTTAGAAGGTCAAGATTTCTAGTTTTTTCAAATTCAGCCATTTTCTGGAATTTTATTAAAAGTGTGACATAATTTAATGCAGTCTGTGGTGTGACCGCAAGCATTAGATGATATCACTGTAATTTGCATTATTTTTTCGACGAATCATCATTTGTTTTCATAAGATTTCGTCTGATGATTCTGGCAAAGAATGTTGAATGGATGACTAACAATTTGCATTGCGTATCATAACACTTATCTTATTGTGCAAAAATATTATCATTAATAATACCAAATTTTAACAGAACAAGAAGACGTGAATTAGTCCGAATCGAATCTCGTCACGAATTTGTTTATTTAGGTAAATATACATATTGTGACAATAAAAAATGAATGTAGAAAACGTTATTATAAAAAAAATTTAGTATTTTTATGTCCAACCATACACTGCGTTGTTGAAAATTCTCGCACCAAGAGATTATCTTTGAAAAATATAAAGATAAAGTTGCGAAGAAGAAAGGTGAGGTTTGAGAGTGTTTTTTTTTTCCAGTTTTTGGATTGATAATCAAATAGAGCAGTTTGTAAGGCGTAGTATAGTTTGAGGTATCATGATTAGGGCACATTATTAAACCAACTTCACATCAAATTTAACTTCTGTCATTCTGACGATGATATAAAGATACGAACATTTAAATGTTTCAATGTAACAACTTTAAAATAAAAGAATAAATTGACTTTACATTGGCAGGTTGTTCTTAAATGTAAAAGGGCATATTTGCGAGAGAAAAACATGTTCCAATTCCTGATCCAGTGGTGTAAGTTTACAAGAACCCCTTTCCCCTTCCATTTTTTACGCCACTGGCATTTGAAGTTATTTTCATTTTATTTTGTATTCCTTAATGGTTTTCAAGTGAAGAGCACATGATCTTTACTTATAAAAAATGTGTAGTCTTCAAGATATTTATAATGTTTTTATGAAGTGAAATTGAAAAAATGTTTTTCTTTTTTTCAAAAACTATCAAACTTCTAGTGGTTAGAATGAAACAGCATAAATATTGTTTCATTCCACCTGGTTAATAAATTGTCGAATTTATTTTCACAAAAATTCGAAATGTATGTGATGACTCCAATAAATAACGTCCAACAATGTACCAAAAATCATTTTAATCGGTTGAAATTTAAAAGAGTTATTCTTAATCAAAAATAAGCAAAATTTAAATCGGTGCTTTAATTTTAACCATGCCATGAGTTTCTGACCAACAAGATTGTACGGAATTCAAAACACTTTAATTTGCCAAGTTGCCAAAATTGCCGAATGACTCATACGATCCAATTTCTTCATTGACAATTTAGATAAATACTATCATCGAGAGATTTCACAAACTATCACTTAGTACGTGTCGAAAACGAATTAATTAAACATTAACCTTGTAAGATTGTTATTGTTAATTCAAAAAACGAAATTAACTTAAGGTTAAGATTGAAGTTGGCCTTACAACGCAAATAATTAAAATTTTAAAAAGCGTAGACATATAACACGTCAAGCTAAAAGAAAAATAGTTTTTCTACTATCGTGTGTAAAGTAGGTACTTTAGACACACTTTCGAGTGCGTAAAACCTTATTTTACGCACTAGTGCGTAAAGAGTTTTTCTTTACGCACTAGTGCGTAAAGAAAATGTTCCAATATTATTATGTATGTAGTTATTGGTATCTGAATAGGTATAAGTTGGCGGTGAGTGACTGACATTTCTTTAATTGTGAATTGAATCTGACAATTAAAGTTTAAATTGAGATCTTCCGACTATACCTAGTGTAATCAATTGTATTTTGATGTAAGTATTGAATATTTTCAGGAAACTATGAAATAATTTTAGATTATTATAATTATAAAGATGGATCTCTCAGAAGATTACTTCGCAAATAGTGTGGGAAAAATAAAATGATAAAATATTCCGAAAATGTTCTAGTGGCATATTACTTAAACTTTTGTATTTTGATAAAGTTTTCGATAGTAGAAAAAATTTTGTATGCAATTCGTGTGTAAAGCCCTTTTTTTCGACTCATGTGATTGTCGCATTCGCCTGCGGCTCATGCGACAACATTCACATTCGTCAAAAAAAAGGCTACTTTACACACTAGTTACATAAATAACTATTTTATCAATGAGTAGTTTTAACGGGAGTGTTAATGTCAGAATTGTTATTATTTATTTTAATGTTTTATCTAATTGTTAATATATCGAGGTTATTTGTTGTTGTATTACACAATTAAGACGTGATTAATTGAAAAAATAAAAGTATGTTTATATTATAACGTTGTTTTTTTATAAAATGTGGTTTCCTATAAAACTCAATCGCGAAAAAGATTTGGGTATTTGAAAAACTAAGAATGTCCCCAGAGATTTCTAATATGGAGGTAAATATGTTAAGTTAATTCACAATTTTCATAATTTTTTCCACTTTTTGTGACGAAAATTTCCGTAGTTTTTGTGAAACTGACGTTTTTTGCGAGGAAACTATTCTAGTTTTCTTTTATTCAAAGAGTTCTGAAAAAATAATGTTTTTCACTACTGGCTGTGTTGACAATTATTGCTTTTTCTAGCCAACTGTAAAGTTGAATTTCTCCAATGGTGGTTGATAATTCCCTTCATCATTAACCTAGGTCAATAATGGACCAAGTCAAATATTTTGAGAAATGAGGGATAGTAGTTCAACAAAAGCAGCATAATTGTGTATACCCAGGAGATTGTGATTAACATATTTGCTGCTTAAAATATTATTTGAATAAAAATGACATTGTACTTGTCAGTCAGACGACAATTTTTTCCACTACCAGCCAAATTTAAAATGAACGTTGAAAATAATGCACAAACTCACCACGAAAAGCATTTACCCCGTCGTCTGACTGACAAGTACACTGTCATCAGTCATTTTTGGTAGAGCGGGAATTTGAAACTAAAATGGTATTTCAATTCAAATAATTTTATCTTAGTAGGTGATTTCCAGCTGCAAATACGTTAAATACAATCTCCTGGGTATACAAAATTATGATGCAATAGGTAGAATACTTCACTTTTCTAGCTTGGTGCATTATCACTATTTTTGTAAATTTTCAAAAAACTTTTCTACTACTTTACAGAAAATTAGGTCTGTTCGAACTCTCTAATCAATGAATAGCTTTTCCAGGGAACTGACTAAATAAATTTTTCGCAACTACTGAACTTTTTGACAAAAAATATCTGCTTATTTGACATTAGAAAGCCAACAAGTTTAACGATTCTAATATCATATTCTAAAATAAAATAATGAAATGTGAAAAATTCCTACAAAAATTTGTACTTCTAAATTATCTACAACTTTAGTGTGAACAAGTTTTGAAAATAACCTCAAAATTATCAAATAAAATGCGAAATTGTGATCATACCGTTATTCATTTTGTTTATTTTTGCCTAAAATTGATTATTTTTGTTAGTATTATATTATTTTCAACTCCGAATGAGCACGCATGTTTTTGTTGACAAACAGTTCTGTAGTTTTTGGGGAATTCCAGTTTTCTGTGTATCCTATAAACTTTAGCGGTCAGCTTAGATAATAATAGTCTATATGGGATTCTTGTAACAATTTGATTACAAAGTTTTCTTAAAAAATTATCTCTGCGATTTATATGTTTCATAAATATTGGAAAAGAACTTGTTAACAGGAAAAGACAAACTCGAAACGAAAAACAACTTGCCCTTCCGTTTCCTGTTTTATCTCTAGCGAAACGAATAGTGATTTATAGATATAAACAAAACTACAAACTATTTACTGAATGATATGTTGGTTATCAAGAGCTTAAGAAAATTTAAACAGATTATATTGAGTTGTTTTATGTAAATCATGACATTTTTGGCATACCTATTTCTAGATGTCATTTAAACTTTTAACCCAGGGCGTTTATAATTTTAAATTCATAATTCAGCCGACCATACTGTAAATATATTGACAGTTATGAACCTTTGTCTGGGCACATTATAATATAGACTTAAGCTGTGTGGAAAAAAGTGAATCATCGTTCGTAAAGATATTCAAGTTGCTCATGTATTCAACAATCGTGTTCAAAATCCGGTATAGATAGAGTGGGAGGTAGTGATTAACAAGCAAATCTGCATTCGAAACGAATACTGTGAAGAAAATAGAAACAATTACATGGGCTCGTCAATAATTTTAGGTTTCAATTTTCATTGTGTTACTTAGAAAACGTTTACACGTACAAATAATTGTGTATGTATTGATTATTGATTCCTAGAGTCTAATTGACATGTTGGTACCAAAGGTGTAACAAAGAAACAGGTAAAAATTCCAAGTTATGATATTTAAATGAGAAATACAAGGTTCGGTTTATATCAGAATGTCTGGTTGTTTAGTCACTTTGAATTATCACATCAAAGAGAATTCCTTTCCTTTCCTTTTCTTTTTGCATGTAGACAAAAAAAAGGAATCTTTGGCCGTTTTTGCAGAGTAATAGATCAAAAAGTATACGGTGGGTCATACGGTGTGAAATATTCTTTATCGCCAACCGTCAGTAAAGCCGTCACTTATCAGATTGATTTCCGGAAGTAAACAAACAGTTCACCTTCCGTAACTTTATCTGTATTTTGACTTTGACATTTCTCGAAAATCATCATCTGTCAGTGTTACGCTTCTCCCAATTATAGTTTTCTTGCGATTATTTTAAAACAAATTATTGTTGGAACTCCTTTGACTTCTGGAATTAACTTTTATTATGCTTCAGGGTGTACCTTCAATTTAAATATAACAAATAATAAGTACATTTGTTTTATATTTGCTATCTACTTTGTCATAATAAAATATACCTCAGTTTTTGTAATCTGAATTTTGAGCAGTTGGCGATAAAATTTTGTATGCACCACATCAGTAAAGTGTCTTTATCGGACTCGCCAGTTATTCGCTTTGCTTCGATCGTCTCATAATTTCAGACTCGTCCGAATCACTTTACTGACTTGGTACATAAATAACTATTACTACTTCTTTATTTCAAAGTAACCTTTATTAAAATCCTGTCCACATATGTTTTGGAATTATAGTTTCCAGAATTAACAGAATTCAATGAAATATTTCTTAGAAAATTTGCTATCAGCAATAAAATTACAAAATAAATAGCTTTCTTATCAATTACAATTAAAAAAGCATCTGTATTAAAGCAAGATAAACAATCTAGAAAGGAATCGCAGTAAATTTTCATTGTCATCTAAATATATTCTTGGGTCAATATACTGACAATTGATGATATTTATGAATATTATCACTAAAAACAATAACATATATTGATTATGTATCGTTTATTTGGATAAAAATTGAATCCTGCATCTAAAAAATGTCTTTTAATCCAAACATCCTCAACTCCAACTTAAACAAACTGTCAACAACAAAATTGTATAAATAAAACCAAGTATCACATTTTTTTCGAAATATACAACATACTTCCTTTCACCCTTCCCACTAATCACGAACTAAAACTTTTTAAAAAACTACACTCGATGGATTAAAATAGTACAGCACTGGTTGAAACCAACACATTTTCGCCGATCAAAGTTTTGTAAATACATTTAAAATTTTTTCACACCTGCTTAACTTTGCTTTGTTTGATTAATAGAACGATTTTAGAAATGGTGATTCGAATAACACTGTTAAACTACAAAAGAAATCCAGCATCATGTTTTTCCAAAATTTATTAATGAATAATGTTTTGATTGAAAACAGTTTTTTACATACAGTGTGTTTTCATAGTTTTAAATTTAGCTCCAAATGGATCCGCTACGTATTGAACCAAAGGAAATCATAAAAAAATCATTGATAAGTTTTTATTTTTTTTTTTATGTGGAAGTGATATAATGAAAAAAAGCTTTTTTTTTGTAGCCGTCCTGAAAATAGAACTTTCGGTATGATTTATCAAATCATGCTTTATGAAAACTAGTTTTTAAATTTGTTATAAAAGTATTGAGCACTCTTTACTTAAATATGGCATTTGTAACAGGAAACTGTGATTAAGTAAATATAATGTAGCTCTTCATGAACCTTTCCAATCGATAAATCGATGGCTTCAAATTGAATACCTCTTTTTTTATTATTCATGGAATAAATCAAGGGTTACACCTGATGCTTTTTCAATGAGATATTGCGGTGTACTTGAAATTATTTTATAGGGAATTCGTTTCGTTTCAAATGTGAAAATGTAATATTTGTCAGATAAACTAATTTTTAGAATGGTATAGATATTTGGAATGGACAAAAGCTATTCTAACAGGTGATAGCTATACGTTTTCAATGGACGAGTTATATTCAAGGGAATTGCTGCCAACATTACGAACAGAAAGATCAGTCGCATAAGAAAGTGGTTTTTCCAATCAATTTTTGGTGTTTTATGTGTTTTGAGTCCCTTTACCACCCATAGTATATCTGAAAAGTTTACAGGTCTTTTTAGTTTGGTGTATTTTGCATCTTACAGTTGACATTTGTTTAGCTTTGTTTGTCTTTCTGGTAATTATATTGAATACTAACTTTTATTCTACCTTTGTTTGTGATTTGTGAAATTCTGATCTGCTTTGATTATTGCAAATACCATCGAGAAGAAACAAATAAATAAATATGTTGACAGCTGTCATTAAATTTTCGTCAACTGCAAGATGTAAAATACCCCAAATTGAAAAGGCCTGCAAACTTTTAGGGTACAACATGGGTGGTGAAGGTACTAAAAACATTATAAGAAAAACCAAAAAATGATAGCAAAAACCACTTCCTCATGCGACTAACTTTTTTCAGTATTGTTTTGTTTGTTATGTTGTCAGCAATTCCCTCGGCAATTCCCTTGTATAGAACTCGTCTCTTGGATATGAATACACGCATTTTCAATGCAGGTTATATATGAAAATACATTGTGATTGTTTTGGTTTTGCCAACAATTATTTAAAAGTTCGGGTAGGTCAATGGAATATTAAATAATCTTTTTTCTTGTCGTTTTAAATTGTTAATTCCAACGAAGGATCACAAATGTTAAACAGTGTTGATTGTTTCATATTTGATGCGTCATATATGCACTAACATGGTGAAAAAAAAAAACAACAACGGTGAGACCAAATAGGAAAGTGTTATTTATTGTTTTTAAATCAGTCAGGTGGCATTTGCTATATTGAATTGGCATGCAGACATAAAAATAACAATGTGGTATATTGGCGCAGTAATAATTCAAAAAGATGTCATTTTGTATTTTTATTCCTATTTCATAATTTTTTTATTAATAAATCAAAATCTTCTTTTATATATCTAACACAACCTTGGTATTGTTATCACGTATGAAGTTTTTGAAATTCCTGATTATACTTCACATATGTAGACAATCAATAATGTTTTGATGACCAAGACTGCAAAAAATGTCAACATTTTAAGGTCTATTCCGGTCTATTCATAGTAGATTATTTTCTTTTTGACGATGATTGTGAATAAATAGTTATTTTTCTAAGTGAAACTTTCCAGAACACGAAACATGCTTTCAAGTGCGGAAAATACACTTTCCTCATGTGTTAGGAACAATATTTTATCTACGAGTCTGCGGAAAATGAAAAAAAAATCATTCAATGAAATAAAATAACAAGATACAAATTTACATGTTTACCAGCTAGCTTCAGGTTATTGAAGTAATAATAGACTTCATATAGTTAGTTGCGGGAAAAGTAGAATTTACCGAACTAAAATGAGTTATGCGACTTCTTGTTGTGTAAGGTTAGGCTTTCTTCTCTTGGTTACCTTAGATTTGTTTTCGTTTTGATCCCTTTGCCAAACGGGCTGATTTAAAAACAATGTTGGTATTTTCGAACACTGTTTTTCCAAATTCTGAAATGGTTTGTGTTCAGATCTGTTTTTTATTGAAAAACATTAATTTTTGAACTGAACTAATCTTACGTTTCCTAACCAAACACAAAACAATTAAAAAATTCACTATTTCCAGGGCGATTTCGTCTCCCCGAATATGCTCATTCGATTGCTAACGTCCAAATTCAACTTCTCAACCTGATCCTAGCAAAAGAAGTCAATTCATGGTATTTTTTACTTGATAGATGTCGATACGGATGTTTATGAGCAAAATTTTGGTCCTGCTTCTCACTAATCTTATTTAATATTTTCATGGAGCATGAAATTCTGTATAATATTTTAAAATAAATTGTTTAGTTGGGAGATATCCAGACGGTATCTTCAAAATAAGATCCATAAGATGTTTGAAAGCGTTTTCGACAAATATAAAGAAATTAAAAATATTTTTCAGAAAATCTATGAAATTTTCAATTTATGGCTGATTCCAACTAAATATTTTTTTCCATCATGTGATACATGTTACCGATTTATTTTTTCCTGAAAAATACGACAGCGATATTGAATTTATCATAGGGTATACCTGAAAAGCGCTAGAAGCCAAAAACTTTGTGAAAAAAGTGAAAAAATGACATTTTGTGTATGGAAGGCTGTAGCTCTGGAAACAAAAAAGTTGGCATATTGCGGTTTGAACCAAAAGGTAGCTTATATATTCGAGAGCAACATATCCAAAATTCGCCTTAATCGAAGTGGGCGTTTTCAAGACATCGCATTTTGAAAATAGAAGTTTTTTCAGTGTTTTTTAATTTTCCGGAATAATTTTCCAGGATATTGGAAATCTTGAGAGAGAATAATAAGGCAGATTAAATTACGCACATTTTCAAAAAAAAAAGTTTCAATATGATTTCTTGGGACGAAATTGCGACCATTTTAAACAAAGTGTACTTTTTATTTTTCGAAATAACGGCTTTATTATACGATGTATATTTTGACATGGTGATAAATGATTCCAAAAACGTATTTTGGAAAAAAAAAAATATGTGTCTCATCAAATCGCAAGTAGAATATAGTCTCAAAGTTTCAGAAAAAGCAAAGCTCGTTGAATAGACATGGAATCTTTCTTATAACAACAATTATCTATTATATTTAGTTCGAAAAGCAATAACTAGACCTGCCGCAACAAATTAACAATTCAAATAATCGTGAAACTATATCTATTATTAATTGGACACACCGAACTTATTTTCAAATTAGTAAATTCTTTAAAAATAATTGTTGTTAGCTGAGAGTTGGACTTTATAGACTTTTCTGTTTAAGCACAAATATTGATTTTATTATTATAACAAGATAAACAATCTGGCGCCTATAGTTTTATCGCAGATAATTTTTTTCGGGTATTATTGTATCATCGGAAAAATTAAATGTTGTATATTGTTACTGGAAGTCTTATTTCCAACGATGTCAATTGGCGCAATATAATTTTTTATGATTCCGCGAATATACGACAAATTGGAAAAGATTTTTTTATGATTGATTGATTTTATGTAAGTACAATAAAATACATTATTCAAAATAAAATTGGATGATTTCAGAGACATTTTTATATTACAAAGTGTTCAGAGTAGGTATTGTTCGTTAAAAGTGGGTCCAAATGAGTTGGCATATTCCAATGTTTCTGAAAATTTATATTTTAGTGGAAAATACAATAAAACAATAAGAATCAATAGTTTCCGCAATTTGAAATATCTATATATAGGTACATGATGACATTCGTATGATGATATTCAAGGTTAATTATGAACATGACAATTTCTCTTTAAATTTTTTGAATCTGACTATTTATTTAGAATGGTATAAAAATTCTAAAAGTAGGAAAAATCCGTTTGGCTCCATAGGGATGGTGGGTGATAATCTGTAAAGCCGAAGCAGATTTCCAGTTTTTTATAAAAATCTTAATCTCACTTACTGCTTTTGATACCCAATTATTTAAGTTGGGATAATTCAAATTGTGAAAATTAGTCAGTTTAAGCACGGGTAGAGTCGAAAAATTTAGACATTGATATTGCAAAACAATGAATTTACACTGTGTTATTTACAAGATGTGACATAGGGATTCCTGTATAAAACTGTCAATCGCGAGCTAACTTTTTTACCAAATAGCTTTAATAAAAAATATTTGGAAACTTCGTTGAAAAATAAGTTAAAATGCGTTTTTAATTTTCCTAAATTAGCTTAGTTAACTATACGTGGTGAAATTGTTGTTGTTTTAGTTGTTATTTCACAATTTTTGTCTAAAAAACATTAAATTCAAAAAAAAAGTAATTTGTTTAAGAAATTTAATTGTACATTTGAACATATTTTTCAACGTCCTTTCCAAATCTTTTATTTTTTATGAACGCTATTTGGTAAAAAAGTTTGCTCGCATTTTGTACAGGAATCCCTGTGTCGCACCTGATAAATAACACACTGTATAAGTAAATATTTTCATTATCAAGACTACTTTAGCAGTTCTAAGCTCTTTTAATTATTCGAATTCGTACCTATTCGCTATTTTTAAAAATAGTGACAATTTTTGAAACCATAGGGATTAATTTAAAGACAATCTGTATACAAAAAGTTATTGAACCTAATCAATACAGTCTTGACAGACCAAAACTAACGTTCTTACCAAAAACAGCAATGGGAAATCATATGACGAAATTATTTAATTCTATTCTACTGTTGTAACAAAAAGGAAGTTAGACGAAATTGGCATGAAATTTTAATTATACATTAATTAGAAAAAAAAAATAATCACCTATCGAACCAATCAAGCAGTTCATTAACACAAACTTAAGAATATATTATATAAACACAACTATTATTTAATATTTAACAAGCGTTGCTTCATAGATTTGTTTTAAAGAGCACAAAAATATTAATATTTAATTGTATAAATCTACACATGATTGGGACATTGGAAAATATTACATAATGTTTATTTTGATGTTGTTTTAAAAGTGTATATTGACCCTGCTGCCTTGGTGTAGGTGTAGATAGGATTCTGTATGTTTATTATCTTTTTTCAGTTATCGGACACAGACAGAACCAAAGTTTTGTTCTGGTCAACTTCTTTATTTGTTATCTGGCATTTCATTATTTGCTTACAAGCCATTTAAAATATATACAATGGAAAAGTTTAATTATTATTCAATGATTAGATATTTTGAGAGAAATATTAATAAATGGCAAAGGAAGCTAACGTAGACGTGGTTATTGTGTTGAATGTAAATGAATCTGGTGGACTGGAGTATTTGATGGTATGGTCGTCGTTCCAGCGTTGAAGATTATCCACGCCCAATATAACAATCACACCATAAATAATTAGCACATGAAATGACTGGTGAGATCCTTGTTTGTCTAGTCGGTTTACCCCTCAGTAGGAGCCTCAGATGAAGTATATTTTACATAAAGTACATATGGAAAAGCTATAATTTGTCAATGGATTATTTCAAAAACGACATGAAAAAACCGTTTTTTACACGGTTTTCGTCTGTAGTGGCTACCCTGTACGACACAGAGCACACCATCAGCAAAGAATATTACCTTATTGGAATATATTGAAAATGAAAGATGTATCCTTTATAATATTAATCAAAAATTACAAAAAGTGTTGTAGAAAATACTAATTTTTTCTTCGAATATGGAAATATTCAACTTTAAAATCGCAATTCTTAGTTTTTCCTTGTCTTATTATTTTTTAACAAGACTTCTTCTCTGTATCAACATACGCGCCACCTACCCGCACCTTCCAACAAAATGGACCAGTGAAGTATTTCGAACTAAAATTTTGCATGCACTTGGTGTCTCCCCTAACTCTCTCCTAACCCTGTACGCGGGATATTATCCTTCTTTAGCAAAATCTACCAGTAAAAAGGATTAAACTTTTCATTGCATAAATTGTTTTTTTAGAAGCTGCTAGTAATTAGGAGGATAATTTTAGTGTGTGAAGAGCACTAATAATGAGAAAACCGTTTTGTGTTTCGCACCCTATTGTCTGGCCTAAGTCGAAATCAAACGTTATCCGACTGATATATCGACTACTTTTTAATATTAATATTTCTAAGAAATAAAATAATGTTTCCAACAACTTTTATCAGATTGAAAATCAAGTCTCACACGCTAAGGTTGTCGGAATGTCATTCCAAGGGTGTTTTTATAGCAACGAATTATAAAATTAGAATAACTATAAAAAAAGTCAAGTCCCTAAAAAAATGTATACACATGGTATTACGCTAGCATGTGTCATCCATATGCAAATTTTAAATTACCCAACTTCGCAATAGTTAATTCTTCGAATTTTTACTCGATTTTAATCAACTTATAATAGGAAATCCATTGGTAAAAGTTGAATTATAAAATATATAGGGAACCATTAAGAAAGTACCACAGATATAATCAAAATCATTGTAATTAATGTTCCCAGAACTGCTTTGTTTGATATATTTATAATAACTAATTTGAAAGTAATCCTATTCCTACATAACATTTACTTCACCTACTTGGCAACTTAGTCTGCTATGACTTTAACTTTATTATTAGAAGTTTGTAGTGGTGTATTCCTCTTTTGTTAACCTTTCTCTGAGATTTATAATGTTTAGCTGGCCATGTTGCATATACTTTGTTTTTGAAAAAGACCTACAGGAAAAATCCAGCGGTGTAAAGTCTGATAATCTTTCTGGCCTCTCAATATTTCCCCACTATCCAAACAATTGGAGGAAATTTCGCTTAAGTACAATCTTTCAATTATACAAAGTGTTTCTTTATTGTCGTTGTCAATACAGATTTTACGTATTCAAGGTGAAAATGTTTTGACTCCATGCTAGATTATTACATTTGCAGAATATACTATTATTTCATAATGTAGTTTTCAAACTGTTTGTAAAATTGCATTACTTATTCACAATTCATAAATTGAATTTTGTGTTGCTCCGGATTTTAATAAAAAAACACAAATGACTAATAATTATGAAAAAAATTCCAGAAACCAATATTTTTATTAGGTCCATACCAGGAAATGCGGTACCTCTATTGTATTTTATCTTATCAATGTAAATTCCCAAACGAAAGCGGTTTTTATATTTATCTATTTTTATATCAAGTCAGTGGTTTTTGTGTTTGCTTTAAAAAAAGGAAAAAGATAATGAATATAACCATAATATAACTACTGTAAGGCACATTATAATAATTATTATGTACTTAATGACTATGTTTGTGACTTGATTCACTTGAAATATTTTTATCCAAAAATTCGTTTTAAATAATAAATGTAAACATAATAATATGACAAATCAAAGTGAAATATTTGCTTATTATTACTAACACATGAATAAGTGAAATATAACCTGTAGATTTGAAAACTTAAACATATGGAACAGCAGAAATATTTCTACTACAGCCATTTTCAGTTATTTCCTTCAGGTTTTCTGTTGGACAGAATTCTTAGAAGATATTTGGTGGTTCCCTGCGTCGTACACTATTAACCCAGTCCCTCTTATCAAAGAGGGACTGTATTCATATATTATTTATCTGCGTGCTATTGTGTAAGAGGGAAATTTAGGAACCGTCTGAACTAAATGGCGACAGATGGATCTGTTCATTTGGGGATAAGAAGACCTCTGCACTCCACTAGTACTAGTTCTGTATTTCGACGTTTGATTTCCAAATAAATGGGAGAAAAAAGTGATGCCACAAGGAACATACAGAAGATAAAAATATATATAAGGTTAAGGAAAGGAATGGTATCAATAAGAGTTAAATCTGGCCCTGCACAATATACTACGCCCTATTTTAAAACTTTGACGTGTAAACAAAGACGTAAGAAGAATGTTATGAGCTTCATTTTAATTATTTTGAATTTTGACACATTTTTTTACATATATGTGGTTTGATTTCATAAAATTTCCAAATTAACTAGAAATTTTCCGAAATGATAATCTACTTGAATTTGGCTTAAATTCAAGTTTTCTGACGCACGCAGTATATTACGTTTGTTACTGCATATTTAAATCTATTTAAAAAAACAAAAAATCCAATAATATAGAGTAAGTATTAAAAAATCAATTTTAATAAAATTATCGATATTTTTATTGATAATCTCAAAAAAAATTCACTTTGAATCTCGAAAAAATTATTCACATACCACAATTCAACAATAAATAATATCTCATCACCTACCCTTAAATACACGCCCCAAATTATCCGGAAAAATGTATCAATAAATTGACTTACTTGTGTATATTGAGCCCTAACAGCATCTTGTCCTTCTCGATTAGCTCCTTCTCCGTGTCTTAACATAGCTCTTTCAACCCTAGCTAACGTAGGCGAGTCCAAAATACCTGGAGGACGTTGAACGGCCCTTCCTGGGGGATCATTGTAACCCTGCAACAGCATTCTGCTAGGATAATTCAAAAATCGGTCAATAACATTCACCCAAATTCTTAATCGCGAGTTTACCGTGACCGATTCGTGAATAGTTGACTGGCCGACTGTTTTCAGAGCATAAAATTGACAGTTCTATCGCACACACTCACCGCAAGACGAAGCTAAACGATACTCGTTACGCGCTGCATGTTTTGAAAGCGACTGAAGGAAAGTATTCATTCCTACTCATGACTCGCGCCAAGATTATCATTTTATCGTAATTTTCTTCAAGTGGTTGCTAGGAAAGGCATGCGCTTTTGACGAATTTCGACGGAACTGAAAAAACTCCAGGAAGATGGGAAATTCGCTGTTGATAGAACGACTTTATTATAAAAATTTCAAAAAAATACGTCGCACAAAATATTAGTTGAATCATTTTTGTTTACACCGTTAATATAGAACCTTTTTTGTACACTATATAGTTTCTATGCACTAATTTGTAGATAATTATAGAAATTAAAAAAATGTAATAAACATATAAATATATAATAAGCATATAAGGTAAGAGTTTATCAAATTAAGTTCGAAAGTGAAAAAGAAACAAGAGAAAAACAATGTTCAGAAGTAAATATTAGGTAGGGATGACAAAAATGGTGACGAGAATAAAACTAAAGTATTAGTGAAAGTTATTAAATTTGGTAAACTCTACGTTCATGGCTAATGAATCCTGGCAAAACAATTATGAAGAAGCACATGTGATGCACTCAAAGTACATTCGTTTAGTCGAAGAGGTTGGATTTGATAGAAGGTAATCCTAAGACATGCTAATGGTCGTGAAGCAACTGTTTTGTTTCTCTAAAACATCTTGCACCATGTGGAGATGAGACTACATTGGACCAATCAATCTAAAATAGCAGCTTGGAAACGGAAACTTCCGAAACAACAACTGAAACAGATCCCAACTTAATTCTAATAAATTTGAAGACATTCACAGGTCAACTCAAGACCTTGGAAGAAGAAGAAGACTATTTCGAAAATGAAATTCCTAAAAGTATAGTAGATGTAGTATTTAAAAAAGAAAAATTCCTGACTACCTTCAAGATTTTAGTGAGAATGTACTATATTACTATGTACTATTATATACAGAGAGGAAAGTCTAACTGGAACAAATTCTGTAATTTGATAAATAAAGGTAAAATTTTTGAAATGTAATTGTATATGCAATTGTGAAAGCTTTCAAATGAAAAATCAATCAACAAGTAGTATAAAAGATTATAAATTATTTGGAAAATAGGTGGTACCCAAATCTTGATTCGCTTTCGGCCCCTTCAGGTCTTAGTATATGGGACTGGAAGGATCTACTTGATAGATTGGCAGCAAATTATCCTTAATTGGCTCCAATTTTGTTAGGAATAACTGCAAATCTCAGAAGCTTTCTCGTAATTCTCCAGAGTCCGGATACTCTTCGGGCATTTCTGCTAAAAACCAAAATGTTTTATACACATTCAGCTTCTTATTAGTGCTTAGCTCGAGTAGCTTCTCGTGTTATCTGACATTCTCCACTGCCCTTTCATCAAATGGATTTATGATCCATGGATAGTATTTCATTCGAAAGAATATCTTCAAATCTGATTTTCAAGTCATCATACAGGACAATTAAATGTTGAACTTATGTCTGAATTGCCACCTGAAAAGCCCAAAAAAGTGGAGAAGAATGTAGATTTTGTGGTATGGAAAAAGAAACCTTCATCTACATATTTCGGAGTTCCATATACAGCAATTCAGTCCTATTGCCACCTAGGAGATTTCTTAACCCAAGTTAAGGCCGGCAGATATCTTAAAACTAGGTCTGAAGCAGCTATACTTATCGCTGAAACTTTCCTCAGAAACTTAGTAGAAGTAAGGAGGCATGTTTCTAAAAAAATCAAGAAATACTAACATCCTAACAAAACAAAAAATACGCAAGGAGACAGAAGTGGCTGAGGAATCAGCACCTCGCTCATTGGAACGCTCTGCAGGGTCCTAGACAATCCAAACTTCTACTGAAGAGATGGACTGATGGACACGCTATGGCAGCTACTGAACTACCAAGGAGTAGGCTAAGGAAGATAGCAGGACTCCTAACAGGGCACTGCTGTATGATGAAACACCTCCACAACTTAGGAGTAGAGGAAAGTTCCCTATGTAGGGGTTGCGGCATGACTGACGAAACGTCAGTCCATGTTCTCTTAGAGTGTCCACACTGGGCTGTACTACGTTGGCGAATCTTCGTAGTCCCTGTTATGGCCCCTGGAGACACAAGCAGACATCCATTGAAAAAGGTTGTGGCCTTTATTGAAGGGCTCGGCTTCATGGATGTCTAGGTAGCAGGAATGGCACATTGGGCCCGCCAGTGGCCTCAGTGCCAGAACCTTGGCTTGAGTTTGTCCAGGACAAGCCTCGCCTGCAAACTCAGTAGTAGTATTAGTTACTGGAAAAAACAGATTCAAAAGAATTTAATAAAAAAGGTTTTTTTCTAGGCTGATTATTTTTTATTTTCACCAGCATAACTAGCCTACGACTAACAGTTTTTATATTTATGATTAACAAACAACGTAGATCCTAATCTAACAAATTTTTGTTGAACTTAAACTTATTCTAAGGTAAAAATCTCTTTTGTACTAATAAGCATTGAGATCTTAGTGCCAATATTTCGACTCTTGAAGAGAAAAAGCAGGTAAGTACTTCAATTCTGTTTGTATTTAGGTGGTAGTTGCTGTCGCCAAAACTCTTGTCGTTCCTTCAAATAATCTACGGTATCTTTAATGCACTGCTCGATGGAATCATTTTTCTCCTTAAATTTACATTTAATATCAGGGTTATTCATTAGATTATCTAAATATGCTTTATCAACTTCAAGTTCTCGAAGAAGTCTACTCTTCTTAGACGTTTTTGATGTATGAGTGCTGCTTTTGGCGCTGCCTTTAGAAGTGAGTCCTTAAAAAGAAAATGGAGATAAGATTATTAAAATGTTCACTACATCGGACGTGGGCAACAAAGACAGCTTCAGAGCGCTTTCGGACGAGACACTACATCAGGCTGCTAGTGTCTGAAAATAATCGCGTGGCTAAAAAGTGCAAAAAACAGGCTTTGCACGAGTTGTATACAATATTTTCCCAAACTGCAGCAGTTCCTTGGCAAGCCTGCAGCCTTCTGTATCGTCCCATATACCCTTAAATTTTTCAAGGGAGTGTTCCTTTATTAGGTCAATCATAGCCGACACCGACAGACCAATGAAAGTGTCGTGCCAAGGGTTATTGGGAGGCTGTTTTCCTGGCTAGAGAGTCGGCAATGTATTTACCTTTCGATTTACTGTGGCCCTTGATCCAGCCTAGAGTGACTTCGTTGTTTGCTCTCTTCGTTCAATCAGGAATGATTTCCAAAGGGTTACATATTTCTTCATTCTGCGGAGCTAAGAGTTTGATTCAGTCCAACGGCTTGGCCAGTATTTATAGACTGATTGCTTGACAAATTTTGTTGCATCCAAAACAGAAACTTTTGGAAATGTGGGAGAATTGAGGTCCTGGATCAGGTTTTATTGTGGCATTAATTTTTGTAAGAAATACAAAATGCGGCTATATTTTATTGCCTAATTTACAATAAACTTTCATTTTAGTGAATTAGTATTTGGTCCTACCATTCCCGGACTTAATTTCCCTTGATAGAGTTTTTCCAAGAAAGAAAAAAATCTTGGTAGTTCTACGCTAACCGTCTGGTAACCCTACATATAGTTCCAGTTTTCTCAAGATTTGTATAGACATTTCTGGTACTTACTTTCGTTGTGACTTTCTTCTTGATTAGTAGATGGGCTCTTAACACTTTTGCTCACACATTTGAACGTTGAAAAACTACCAATGGCATTTTCTATTGCGTTTTGCGCTTTTTGCACACCTAATTTGAAACCTTCGTGATCTGGTCTTACGTGCAAACCTCTGTGATAAAACATCAAACTTAACTCGAAGTCTCCCAAGTAATACAAGGCTTCAGCCTTTTGGTAAATGGCTTTGATGAAGCTTTTGTCGATTTTCAAGGCCAATTCCGCATCTTCGAACGCGTTTTTCGGTTGACCCATGAGTATGTAGCATTTGCTTCTTGCTACCAGTGCGTTTTTTTCGTTGGGGTTGAGTTCTAGAGCCTGAAAAACAGACAAAAGTAAATATTTTGATTTGTAGACTACTATGAGCCCTAACAACAAAAGATTATTCGTTCATTCAATTCTTCCCATCGACCAAACAAGATAAAAATGCTTTCTAAATGCTTGGAGATTCAAGGATGAAATGTTGAGCACTTGGTATTTATAGGTTCTTGTAGTTTATGTATGCGGAATTATGCCTAATCTAATGTATTATTGAATGGAAGGAGAAGAAGGAAACCTAAGGTAATATGGTTACATCGACATCAATAGTATGGGAATAAAGTAGTGGATAGAAGGAGAGGAAGAAGTTGTGGTAGGTAGCCCAGAGCATGGAGCATTGAGGGGAATTGATGCACCTCAAAAAACGGGACGATAAAGCTTTTTGAAGGGGCGTTACCTCTCTTCCCTCAAGAGGTGTTGAGCCATGTAATAATATTCAGTGGTTGAGTTTGTTCTATTTACACTTTAGTCTAATAATTATTCACATGTGCCAAATACATTAATTAGGGGCCAATGATTTAAGATATTGTCATCCTCTCAACTGGTTTTTGTTCGCTTTTCGTTCTCCTGGCTGTCAAATGTCCGCTGTCAGTTGTCACTCCTGTTTGTTAGGGTAAGTTATACTAAAATTAGTTCCAGAGTGTTTCAGCGTGTTCATGATTGTATTTGGTCTGTGAAATTAGCATTGTGTGAAATAATTTGACTCCCATTTATTTATATGGACTGAAATGTCCCGGGTCCAATAAAGAATTGGTTTTTTGTTAAAAATTTCATTTATCAACGCCGCTCTAACATTTCAATACCTCTTTTGTAGATCGATTTATCTTTTGCCTCAAAATAGGTATCAGTTACAGAAAAAACTTCTTTATTCCAAAATGTTTTTGGTCTGCGAACAATCAGTAGTTGCTGGGAACCAAATCTGGCGAATAGGGTGGATGTGGTAGCAGTTCGAAGTTCAATTCATGTAGTTTTGCCATCGTTTTGATTGACTTGTGATACAGTGCGCTGTTTCAATGAAACAAATTTGTTTTCTTCGCCACTTCCTTGCAACTTCTGCCTTCAAACGTTCCAATAACGTTGTATAATATTCATGTTCAACCCAAAATACCAAGGCCATAGCCTTTCCAGCTAATTGTTGTGCTTCCTGGCTCTCAGGACGAGATTTACTAGTCACTAACAATTTTTTGCCGCAAAGAAATTGTCCAATTAGTCTATAAGTAGGTATGTAGGTACTGTACCCACAATAAATCGTCTTTCTCTATATATATCTATACAAAATAGTCATGAACTAAATTAGTTTGATGCAATTTTGGCTTCGCTTCGCATGTCTCAATTTCCGTAATATAAATTTAAAAGCATGCACGTTTTTAAACACAGACAATGTTAAAAAATAAATCCAGTTTGATCAATAACATCAAGAAAATGCATTTTTGTAATGAAATGAGTTTACTTAACTTTTACTTAGTTAAAATCCGTAGAAACAGATAAATAGTGTTGTGGAGATAAACTTTGCATAAACTGTGTTTATCAAATAATAAAATTGGTTAAAAAAGCGAAAATAAACGTAAGCAGATAGGGAGAAAATATTTTCAATAGCAAGGATTTAGCAGCGGCGTCCTGATTCACTTGGATACATGTGTAATATTTCCAATATCGTCGCTACTCCAAATATTTTCCTATCAAATAGACGTTTCATATGCAATTTTTTAATAAAACGTCAGTGAGTCAAAATTTTGTTGTAATATTATCCTATTTTTTGGTATATATATCCGGTAAAAGAAAAACGGTAGTGTATCACACATGTGAGAAACGATTTAGCAGCCAAGACTATTAGATGCACGAGTAAGCGTAGCGATTTGACACAATATACTATGCCCAAAACCCCCTGTACATCATCAATAACTTTTTAACAGCATGACATAGTCATCTACATAAGCTAAAATATTTCGAGGATTCCGTGCCTGCTACTGATCATTATTTCCAGGGGATTTACATTAATTTATTGTTAATGTCAGGAAATTATAAATTTTAATTATGAGTGTCTGTTCTTGTTTGAATTTACTACTTGCAATTAGTATGTGAGTAGGTACTTTCACTACATTCCACTTTTTACATACATATTAGTTTTTAAAGCGATAATAACGAGTGTGAATCGATTTAAAATGTATTTTATCAATTAAAAATTCATTATTATCTCTAATTCCATCACAAATCACTTTCTTGAGGATTTGGTAGCTCAGTCAACTGATATATAAAAAATAATAGATATTGTTTGGAAGAGAATAAACTAATACCTAGTATCACACACTGATACATCTAATAATAATTGTTGGTTACGCTAAAAAGTTTATTTATAAAATAAATGATGAAAACTTTTTAAAACAAATGAAAGTACAAACACAACATAATTTGAGAGGTGCATCGGCTAGGCAACCAATATCACAGACTTGTATGTGGTGCGCTATAAGATGAGTAACGTTAAAAGAGTTATCAGAAAAATAAACTATATATTATGGTAATTCCATAAATATAATAGGCATTGGAAAATAAGTAAGTATGTAAGATGAAATAGTCGATTTGGGATGTTGGGAATACTCTTGTCTTGATTTATCAGGGAATACCTAGTTATCAGCTATTTTCTGACATAGCTACTCAGAGCTTCAAACTATTGCATAAAATATATGTGAATCAGAGGAAAAACCTCCTATTTTGAACAGAATTTTGACACATCTTAAAAAGAACGATCGATTATCAGTAGATACCGAAAATAAGAATGTTCTCCTGAACTGTAAATATACTTATCTTGGTTGATGCCCAAAACGAAAAATTGTTGTTTAAAAATTATAATATATAAATCGTCGTGAAATTATCTGGTTAAAATTCTCCAAAGATAAGAAGACCCATGAGTAACTCTCAAACCAGAACAGATTGGTGCGAAGGTAAAAATATGGAACTGAAACTTCTCAGGCAACTTGCATACGCAATAACCTCAATAATCCACATGCAATTCAATATCCTACAAAATTATGGTATTCTCCTCCGTTTTGCTATTCTTGATGGACCATCGAAACGACACATACCGGATTTCATCTACATCATCCATTAACCCAGTCTTTTTGCATCGCTATACCACATTCATAACTCCTAGTGATTTTATTCGTCCACTTCAGCAATTTCTTGATACAAGTGAAAATTTATCTCCGATTACTCAGGTGCTTATTGAAGTAATTTCCTTTCATTCTGGAAAAGGTGAACTAGTTAGCTTGTCATATCGAAATGCTACTCGGAACTGGAAAACATTTCAGTGCAAAACTTTCCAGCTTCGTCGCAAATATTGAACAGATATACCATTCCTAAAGTCCACTTGGGGAGCACGCTTTCCTGGAAACCTCGGTTATGACTAAGACCGCCACAGATTGGATGAATAATAAGTAGTGACAATAACTATTGTGGATCACACGTATTCAGATTTCACCAAAAACAAATAAGTTTATTTGATGAATGATATTTCTATATTTCAGGTCCGAAGGCGAAAGAGAGACCCTGCCAAACATCGGATACCTGATTCGAGCCGCGGCGGGGCAGGCACAAATTATATGCTCTGCTGTTTCATCATCTTCCAGACAAAGACGGTAAGTCTGATCTTCCAACAGTCCAAGTTTCAGCCTGTTAGACAACGTAGGTCATGCCTGCTATATAGTGTTATATTTGTTTGGAGACATTCTTCGAAGGATGTGTAAAAGTCTTTGAATGAAGCAGTCCTGGTGAATTATGCCAGATGTCAAAAGCTCGTCTTGCTGTCCAGGTATTTTATAGTGTTTGTTTGGCAAAACACATTGCTATGCCAATTGTAGGTTCTGGTCCAATAAAAACACTTGCCCCCCTTCTCGTTTCCTTCCATGCCAGAGTGGCCAGGGATCCAGACCAGCAATACTTTATCGAGTTCTCTTATTGAGGAGAGTCTTTTTTGGCAGTCTAAAACCAATTTTGACGTTACACGGTGAAAGTTGATAATATTGTAAGTAGTTCTGTCTGGTTCTATTTAGTATATAACTTTTTTAATATCGGCACCACTTTTCGAATATGCGTGCGAGCGGTAAAAATGCAAAGTGTCAAAGTTAAAATTCCAACAGAGCACTTAAAAATCTATAAAATCAATAATTTTCAAAATTTCCAGGTAAAACTACCAAAAATAATTGCTCTACGTAGATTTTGATCAACTAATAGATTTTTAAAGCAAATAAATATATTTTTTTAATGACTTATGACTTGTGTTCGCCAAAACAGCATCTGCCGACGTAAACATTCCTTTAAATATTTCACGAAGTGATACGGATTAGCAGGTTGGCGGTTCCCAGAAAGACAAAAAACGACTTGGATAAAATACGAAGATCGCAGTGACCGATAAAGATGATTGAGTACATACAACTCCCGAATAAAGAATAAATCGTTTCCTCATTAAACTTATCGAAATATTAAATTGACACGAAAACGTCACACGTTTTATTTCACTTTTATATATTTCGTGTGTATAGGTATCAAAGAATTACAGTTATGAGTGACGTAACAACGAACAAGGAGCAATAATTACTGATTACAATATTTATGACATAAACGTTTTGATGAATTATTAAGCAAAAGGACTGGTTGGAAAGTTCATGCCATCCAATGGAAAATAAATATGTACCATTCTAAGCATCCTTCAGTTCAATCCCCTAGTCCAAAGTCTCAAACTCTGGACCGCTGGACCTAAACTGGACACTTTTCTTTTCAAGATAGTGTTAGCTTAAGCGTGGTAGTTCTTTAAAGAACACAAATTAGTTCCGTATTAATGTCGTGTCAGTAAAAAATGAAACATGGTTTCAAGTAAACTTGCTCAAACCATAGGTTCAGACCAGTGAAGTTTTTTACCATCAGTGCTGCTTCAGTGTCAGTTCCTTCATTTGTATGATATTTTGTGTATTTTCCTGAAGGTATATCTGTAAAAAGACTCTCTCTGGATTCTGATATTTCACTAAAAGCAAGGTACCTACTTACCGGGTACGAACTACAGACGGATGTGTGTTAATTACCACCACTGAATAAGCACGGTAAGCACTGATACCGAATTGACCTGGCACTAATACGGAACTGATGTGAGTAAAAAGTCCCTTATTTCTTGGTGTGGATACCATCAGGGGGAATCAATTTCGAACAGTTTCTGTAGATAAGATTGGATTAGTTTTGATGATGTGGCTAATCTGCCTATTCCACTGCGATCTTTCCAGATTTATTGTGTTTCTCTCAATCTAGATGACATTCTTTTTAAATAGTTAATCAGTCTCTAGACGTAATTTCTTGCCAGTGGCTTCTCTTAGCCTAGTACAAGAAACCCCACATTTGTCAGGCAAACACACTGTCATAGAATACGCTCTGCAGCTTCCTCCTCTAGGAGACATGGCTTCGTGCCTTTGATATCAGCTTAGTGTGTCTGTCAAGCTTACAGTGCTGTGTATATGGAGTAGATCACTAGCATAAGAGACTGTTAGCCGGATATAGTTCCTTCCTTAACACAGTCAGTACATAATAGTCCTATGCAAATGCTTCCCCAGGGTGCAGTGTCCAGTCACCAGGTCGGTAACGGTTTTCAAAATTGACTTACCCAGTTTAAGCTGACTTGATAACAGAGAAAAAAGTTGCCAGATTGGAATGAAATTGAACCGATGCTACTATAAGAAATGAAACATTTGATTAGAACAAAAATTTGGATAAATGGCGTTGCATGAACTTTTCAACCAACCCATACGTTCGAAAATATACCAAACCTTAGAAATAAATCCAATAGCGATACGTATATCTCCTCTGCACATCTCGTAATTTCCCAACGCCAAAAATGTACCTGGTTCTGCTTCTTCGGGGATTTGTAGAGCCTTGGATCGATCTTGTTTTCGTTTTAATTTCAAAGATTGCTTAATATCCTTCGAACCAAGATTTACCGCCGCCGCGCGATCTTTATCGCAATAAATTTCTTCATATTTTATACAGTTACGACGTCTTCTTCTCCTACCTTTTTTCTTTGATTCCTCGGCGAATTGTTTCGATAGTTTTTTGGTTGTTTCGACTGGGATTGTCTGTTTGCTTTTCATGTCCGTTTCTAGAGGTAAATTATTTGATTGATTGATTTTTAATCAGTTCAAAAAATGTGATGAAATGTACAAATTCGGATTATTTTGGAAAGTTTTACTGAAAAATCTTCTGTAATCAACAAATTTCAGCCAAAACAGGCTTATCCTTGACCAAAACAGTAACTTTCAAAGAAGGCAAGAAAAGGGAAGGTAATTTTTTTTTCTCTTTTACGACCCTCTGATTAAGTCAGGTGGCGCACTAATTGGGTTTATACTAAACTCCTAACCGACTCAACCGATTGTGATGGAAATTATATGTCAATATGTCATACGTCATACTATTTTCCATTAAAATGTACCAAGGTCTTCTGGTATTCCATACAATTTATTACTTATTTGTTGTTTCGTTTAATGTAATCATTTATTGTTCCTATTATTACAAAAAAAAACAATAGCTTTTTAATTTATCATATTTTATTTTCATTATCTTAAGGTAATTTTCACATATTTCTATTTTTTTTCGAGGGTGTGTAAACGCAAATGAGATTATGCTCATCAGTCACCTCTTCAGAAATCAGGGACAGTCTAACAAGTATTCAAAACCGATTTGAAATTCCAATAATAATGGAATTTAATTGGAACCCCTTGGAGCTGTACTATACTCCAACATTTGCATAGTCTTTTTCTTGGTTTCCACCACTACCACACTATTTTATGGAACAATTCAGAAAACAGCTCGCGTCAAATCCTTTTTTTCGGCAAATATATTTTTGAAAAAAAACCTGGACACTCCCTATACCTATTAAGTACAAATTATATTATTAGTATACATAATTTAAGGTAAATGATGATTATGAACATATTTAATCGTTCATATAACGTAAATAGCATGCAATAGCGATAACCAAATATCTTTCATTTAGATAGTAAATCAATTTTGAAAGGATTGGCATACGTGGAATTAACAATTTCCAAGCTGCATGCGAAAGCTCAAGGATATGGGTTTACATCGCATTAACAGGAATTTTCCATGTAAATTGAAGGCGTATATTATAGTTTCGAAATGGGTTGATGGTACAGAAATTTACTAGACAGCATAGTTTAAAAAATTGTTACATTATGAATAACATCGTCAAATATCCATTATGCAGTAGGGTGCAAATGAAGGGAATAAATTCGTTATTTCTTAAACCGGCGACTTTAACCCTTCGTTAGTCGCGTGGTGTTTTGTCAGATGGTTGCTCGCGCGGGCTACAATAGTAACTCATTTGAATTTTGACTAATCTCACTTTTAAAAATGGAAATAATGCAACCTTTTGTTGATATATGCCACATTAATACAGGGAATACAACAAATTTGAAAAAAATTCGATCTATGGGCTTTAGAACACAAAATATAAAAAAAATTCTTATTTCATCGCATACTTACATTTGAAAAAATCAATCTGTTGGAAAACAACGTTATTTTATTTATAAATAAGAAAATAACAAAATGTAGGGTAAAACAATATAAAAAACAGATACCTAAGTATAAACTGCAACAAAAAACATAACTTACACTGCACGAAAAATTAAATACAAAGCTGCAAAAAAGGACAAAGTTTCAAACGTTTAGGCAGCCAACATAATATAGTGTTCTTTGTACACCTGGCGATTACATTTGACACATGTGATTCTTGTAGATTTGTTCTTATTTCTTGGGCAAATGGAACAACGTCTAGCACTTTTATTTGGCCTAACAGGCACTTCTAGTACCAGTTTTTCTAGACCCTACAATTCTCGTGCACGTCTTCTTGTTGATATCGGTTATACGGCCAAAGAAGATCCAAATTTCAGTGGAATTATCAAAATACAAGTACTACATCAATTACTAGGTGGTACTAACCAAAAAATATTTTCTTGAAACAAAAAAATTGAGGAAACACCTATAAAATGCTTTTATAAAAACTGTTACGACTTTGGTTGCGTGGGCTACACTCGTAGCCCAGTGAAAATTAATCATTAAATATATCGGAAAGCCGTGATTTATAGCGAGTGGGTGTTAGATTCATTCTATTTTGGTACACTTTACTTTTCAAGTATCCTTTAAAAAGAAATCAAAAGGAGTCAAGTCAGTTGACCAAGACGGCCATTCTATTGTTCCTCTTCGACCTATCCACCGATTTGGAAAGACGTTGTTCAAATAGTTGCGCACTAAGACAGTATAGTGTGGAGGCGCACCATCTTGCTGCTGCTGTAAATGTTTTTCATTCGGAAATAGCCCGTTCAATTTGGATAGCAAGAATTGTTTTGAAGAAATTCTAAATATCGAAGACCTTAAGGTTTATTGTTACTTATGTTGAATTCATAAATTCTGTTCCAACTTCTGACCTATCTAGACGATACAGCACTTGTCCCCCAGGTTAAGGTTGTCATCATCAGGTTACAATATTTCCACCTTTTTCCCACGATCATTACGTTTCTTCATTTCATGTTAAAAATTTTAAGACTGACATTTTACTGTAAGGACTGTATTCTCAGTCATACATTGTATTGGAATATATAAAAAAAAAATCAAAAACAGGAATTAATCGAGTTGCCTATAGAAGGTTCCATAAATTTATTCAACGTCATAGAAGTCCAGTTATTTAAACTCCACTGAACTCAGTGAGGAGTTCAAGTTATTAAAATTTTGGAACTGTAACTGTATAGGTATTGAAATATGTCGTCCTAATCAAAACTATAAATGTATATTATATATTTGTGCCTACTAATTCTTTTATATTATTATAATTGTTGATAAACATACAGTTGGTTCGTTGGATCTTTTCCCATGCGTCATCATTAATATACAAACGCAATAAATCAATACATTAAATAACACGTAGGTCGTAGTTGTGAACAAAGTCTTTAGTCTGTCAACGACGTCTAGCGTACAGATTCGCGTTAAACCTATCGCCGACATTCATCATATGGCTATCTCTGTTTGTTATATTACGCTGTAATGGAACAAACGGTTTCATTTCGGGGGTTAAGATTCTGTGAGTAGGAAAGAGACGTAAGACAAAAAGTAGTATGTGAATCATTTCATACATGGGAAAAGATTCAGCGAACAGACTGTATTTATCCAATATTTCAATCTATTCCGTGATTGACCTACTAAACTATACGAGAGACACTACAACCTATTTTTATCACGCCTAGAATCATAATAAGTACATTTCATCACAAGTTTTTTTCGAACAGAAAAACATAAACGAATTTACCTTCTTCTTTTCTAACGTCGTTTTCTTCAGCTTCATTTTCCGATAAATCTGGCTCGGCAACGTTGATTCTAACGAAACTTTGTAGTAGTTCTGCTTCACGTGTTATACTTAATCTTTTTTCGGCGTACGTCTTCGTATCTTCGCTCATGATTATATTAGGCACTCACAATTTCACCAATAAATCGAACGGTTTACTTGTGAAATTATTATTTTGTTTCTTGTACAAAATTATGAACGTATTTTAAGCATACAATTTCATGGAAAATAACACTTTTCGTGTCACTATGGTTACGCAAAAGGTGTGATCAATCGGTGGAAAGTATAACGCCTTTGATTATAAGGGGCTCGCTAACCAGAGTCAGAAATTTGTAGCTGTATGGGTTGTAGAAAATATTATGAGATGCTGAACACATTCTACCATACGGGGTGTGATTATTTACATGATTTTCTTATAGTTGAGAAAACAACGGTTAATAATTGTTTTGTAATGCATGTAACTCCAACCACTTTTTTAACTTTTTGTTTGTTGTTTAAAATAGATTTTTCCATGATACGGTCACAGCCTCCATCGGCCACTCGGCATGAAAATTGAAAAGCAGCAGAGCGAGGCTCACTCCCTGGGCTCTTGTATTTTTAGCCGTGCGATTCTTTTCAGACAATAGAATGTACAGGCGACAGAAGCAAACATGAGCCCTGGTGGGCGTGTCCATATCGCTGTAGTTGTATTATTTTAACAAATTACTAATGTTCGTTCGTTAACATTAGCAACTGATTGGTTCGTTGCGATGAAATTCTTTTAGTTCGCATATTTTCCGGTGCTCATGTTTGCTTCTGTCGACTGTAGCCGGTCACAAAGTGTCTCGTCTGGAAGCGCTCTAATCGTAAATGGGAATTTCAGACATACACACGGCGAAGAACAAACTGTTATTGCTAGACTTATAGCAACTCATTGAAACAAAAATCTGTTGAAATATTCAAGAAAAACCAAGCAAATTATTTCGCTATAGATTGAAAACTAAGGCATATGCCAAAAACCTCTAAACTAAGGAAAAATATGTTAGTTACTGCCAAGTAACCGAAATCACAAGATCAAATCATAAATAGATATTTTTCTATAAGAAAGAAGATTCTGTTTTAAATATCAGTAAAAGCGGAAGAATAATATTTTCTTGTTTTACCAAATTGAATTTTTCATGTACTTACCTAAATGTGATTTTGTATACATGGATGGCACGTTCAATTATAGTACGGAATGGTTTCTGTAAGTGACAGCTTTAGTGGTGACAGTTGGTGTGTGATAATATACAAAAATTTCAAGTTTACAAGACAGTTGGGAACAAAAAAAATTAATAAAGTAAAGTGAATACATTATTTATTTAGAATAAATGACCTCAATTTGAGCAAAGGTAGCAGCTTACAGTTTTTCCCTCAGATAGGTTATTTTGTACAGCATTTACTGTTCTCAAAAGCCAATTGTTGCATTTATAACTGAAAATGTTTTACCTACCACAAAAAGGCGCATCCACTATTTAATAGTCGGTTCCTGAGTGCACAAGTCTGTTGTAGACTTGTATATCACGCCAAAAAGTGTGCAATTATGGTGTTTATTAACGGTTAAAATAATACTAATTTCCCATCAGCCATTTAATAATTGTACCTATATAAAAAACCATTTTTCATTCCCAAATTTATAGCCCTATAGTTGGTTAACGAAGGACGTGAAGAAAATAAATTCTATATGAAATACCATAATTATTTTTAGTCTTCCTATCACCTCCCAAGTTTTTGGTACGAGCTCCAGGGACACCCTGTATATTATGTCGTCTGTATCGTAGGAACCTTAATTATAATTTTTTTCAACACAAATCTTGCAAATTTTATGAATATTCAACATTTTTTAACTTTATTGACAGCTTTGTATATTGCACTAAATTATCGTGTCTTGCAATGCATGGTTGAAAACAAGTTTTAATTGAATTAAACCTTGCTGTGAAATAACAAAAAAATTCTAAATTTAGGAAAAATAATATGAATGGGAAATGGGGCAAAGAAATTCCCTTGGACACAAATTCTTTTAGAAGCAATTCAAGAGCCATGGATTAAGTTCCTACCTAGAAGATACAGTTCCTGGCCCAATATTTACTAACACAGCACCGAATAATCTACTAATTAGGTCAAAAACAAGTTTTTGAGAGATAAAGGTTTCTTGTCAACACCTGTTATAGATACATTCATTTGAGGAAAGTAATAATTTATACATTTGTCTTATTCTAAATGTCACCGGATTGAATTTTGTTTCTTTACATGACATGTCACTTTTTTTATTTTATATTTTTTTTATATGTATATATGTTATCTATGATGTATATAACGTTTTATTTAAAGTACGGAAACAGTTTCTACCGTATTTTCAGTTTTTAAAATTTTTTTTTGCAGATAACAACATTCCAAAGTTTGCTGATGCTGGGTTTTTTTCTATAGGAAATGAAATAAGTGACGCTCTTAATTTTTTTTAATAATATATCCAGTTTCCTTCAAAAAACAAACCTCTGAGAAGTGGCTTTTTATCTACAAATGTAAAGTCAATTTGGCAGAACCTGCAATATTTTCAATATATATAATATATGTTTTCATTATTTAACGCCGTTGGGTATTATTGTTTCACTTACCTTATTATAAGAATGAATTGCTTTGGAAAGATTCCCTGCTTTTATATGACTGTTGGCTTCTTCAAAATACAGTTTCGACTCTTTCATCTGATTCGACAGTTTAATCATAGATTCTGTTCTTTGCCTCTTTCTTTGATCGCCCATGGTGAAGACTAGATTTGCTAAATCAAAAACGTTTTATTAAAAATCGTGTGAACCCTTACACATTTATTTTTCTTTGTATTTCCATTTTATCGACAGTTCTAGCTTAAATTTAATTAATATCAATGCCAGAAGCTAACATTCGTGATGTCTCCCTTGCAGACTTTTCCCTTTGATCTGCATAATGCCATGTCAAAGAAAAAACTTGGGATACGAAAACTTGTTGCTCCTGCAACTGATTTTGGTAGAACTTTATATTCATTGATAAGTTTTCTTGTTTTTTTCTAACCCAGAGAATTATAAAATTGTAAAAAAATGAGATAGGATCGTTCATATTTTGCACCTGTATAGAAATCCTCTAGGACTAGTATATTTAACGCCAGAACATTGAATATAAAGTCTTTTTTTTCCTAGAATTTCATAAATTCTTGCTTATATAATTGAGTCCCACCCTGTATGTGAAACCCAGCTCGAAACAGAAGGCAGCTTTCTTAACTTCATATTTTTTTTAAAGAAGGGATTGAAAAAAATTGTGTTTGAATGCATTTTTCCAAAAATATTTTACACTCACTTCAAATTGATGAACTATTTATGTGTGCCCTCTTGTCCACTCCTCTGGTTACGCACTTGGATCTAATTCGCTGTGATTGCCGACAAAACGTTCGGTCATACAAAGATCATATTTGGATATCACTTGATATTGAATAATAATAAAGATCAAAAAAAAATTTTTGAAAATAGTTGGATCCTCATGTCCTTTATCACCAGATTTGATACTATAATATTTAATGACCACAACCATTGTCTAATATTATTAGACAATGCCACAACTAACAATAATTTTAATCCCAATAGAGATTTGATTATTCGCATGGGTAGAAAAGATCGTCTGTCGAGAGCTTGGTTGTATGTGGTTTGTGACGAGAGCTCCTTAACATATCTTCATGGAAATAGTGCAACTCTATTTGCATCGAATTGGAAATAAACAAAGGAAGCCTGCCGGTAAAAACATTTAGCTGCAATTTTAGTATCAATCCTATAACTATGTAGCCTTCTCTATTTTCTATCTTTGAAATGGAATTGGAAAAAAAATTTGATTATTGGGAGGTAGAAGAAAAGTGGCTTCCTTCATTACCATATTTAATTCAATAATATTACCTAATCTGCAAGAATTATAGATTGCACAAAGATGTGAAAGCATTGTAGTAATATTCGGATGATAATATTCGGTGCACACGAATTCCGTCAGGTTCCTTAATGACCAATATAATACCTACACATGAGTTCCCGTCCGACACTTGTAGGTATCTTAATCCCGCACTCGAATTGCCGTCCATCTGCTTCCAGGTGAACAAAATAGTTTTGAAAATTCCAGTAAATCGTAATCCTAAATTCCAATGAAACAAACAACTTTTAAACAGGTCAGTCTTGACTCTGACGGGATTTCGTGTGTGTTCTTAATATTTTTTTGGGACATTAAAAGCCATGAGTAGATATGAGGTTATACAGACAAATAAAAACAATTTCATTGGTGATTTTTCCTCAACAAATTTTAAAATAACGTCCAAAGAAATGTCTAAAAAAAGAATACAAAGATAACAAAATAAATTTATAAAGTTTACCGCATCTTATTTTCTTAAACATCTTAAAAAACTTACGGTTGTTTTTAAGTTTTAAATCATCATCAACAAATATTTTCCTAATACCATCATTCACTCACTCACAACACCAGAAATCCATCAGACTGTGCCTAATCGGCATGCACAACAAGAGTGATCGAGAGTTACTGATTACGAGAACAAACCGACGATAAACCGCCAACTGCCGCCAACCTCCCGATACTACCCCCAAGAACGACTAATTTAGGGGTTGTTATTACAAACTTTTTCCTGTTTTTCGATTGTTGCTTCCTTTGTCGAGGCCGAGAAAAAAATTCAATGTCTACACTGTGGAAATAACTATAAGAAAACTTTAAAAAGTGTCCCAATTTTTGTGTCATTCCCTTTCAGCTCTTGTTTTTTATTATTCGCTTCTGTATTGTATTCGCTTATACTACCACACGACAAAAGATTTAAGGTCATTCTACGGTATTCGTCTTTTCCGTTTACGAGAATAATTTAGATAGTATCTGCCCTATTTTCAGCAATATTCCCAAATATCACAAAGACATTTATGATATTGATTGAAGACATTTTTCTTAGACATTAACTACGTGTTGAGGACGACCATGTACGCCTGAAAGACGATCCTTGTATGCCGGATGTAGAAAATAGCGTCGTCTTTGATATATCTTCATATTTTTTGGTTTCATAAACACCTATCGATAGTTGGTTGGTGATGTATTTGAATAAAAAGTACTCTTAATTTTCATTTAAAAATCATAATTATAAAATTCCACATTAATTTCATTTTATTTGTGTATCGCTGGCTCGCTTAAGCAACGTTCCTTATGCCATATTAGTGTTTGTTCTATTGTGGGGTGGCAGCTTCTTCTGCAGACTCGAAAGAGTTCAGATCCGTTCTGAGAACTGTGGTTCGCTTCTACGTCGGTATCAGAAAGACGCTTACATTGTTGGGGAAATCATTGAGTTTAGCTGATGTATTTATCATGTTAGATTTTGGATAACAGTCCTAAGTTTGGTTGTTATATAGTGAAGGATAGAGGTAATGTTGCAGTTGGAGCTAATGAAGTGGTGGAAGAAGACAAGAATTTGAAAGTGTTCTGTTTTCTATCCTTTGACTAATGATAGGAATATAGTAGCTGGAAGGGTGGTTGGAAGTTTAGGATTCCTTAGAACAAATAGAGTAATATCATCTAGAGAATAAAAAGCATACATTTCTTATGAACAGTGTCGCAGAGCCATCGGCCGTACCTGGGGAATGTCACCCAGGGTTACTGCCTGGATCTATACTGTTATCATCAGACCTATGCTAACGTACGGCGCGATTGCCTGGGGAGTTAAAGCAAACCAGCTGACAGCCGTCCGTAGACTGAACCAAATCCAAAGAACAGCATGCCTCAATATAACAGGAGGCATGAGAACCACACCAACCAGAGCGATGGAGGTGATCCTTGATCTCACTCCCCTTCACATATACATCAAGGAGGTTATTTTGATGACCATGACACGTATACGCTCTACCGGTATACAACCTGACGTAGAATCTGGTAGTTTGAGACGTAACCTGTGGCATACGGCACTCAATGAGGTTCCACTACTGCAGGCAAATGCGTACACAATCTCACCACAATATGACTTCCATAGGCCCTACAACGTAATCACTAAATATAACACACAAGGAACATCAAAAGAAGGCGAAATTCGCATCTTCACGGATGGCTCTAAAACCAATATAGGTTGTTGCTCAAATAGAGCTATATCCTTACGGATAGTAGACAAGCACTACTAGCCCTGTCACCTCTCCCTAATGTGTGTTTGCGTGTGTGTGCGATTCTGAATACCAAGATAACAAAAATGACAGAAAGTGGAGTCTCTTTATGGAGATGCTAAAAAGGTGTTCAGCTATATTCCCTAAAAATTACTAGGATCATAAAAATCCAATTACAATTGTACCAACGAGAAACTCGTTTACTTTTCACATTTTGGTGATGAAATTCAACATGCGAAATTGGAACCTGCATCTCAACCTATAAATTCAATTATTACAAAGATTATAATAAAGTTGAAAGAAATATGTATTCTCCTTTGGCAAATTCCAGTATACTTGATTATTTTTCGCAAAATGTATTTGCTCCTAGCTGCTCTCCAAAACACTCTGTATTTCCTTAATCACTTTATAGCGTTGTCGAATATTTATTGTCACCTTGACTTCCTTAAAGTGTGTCCAAATCGATATAACTTTATGGTGCACTATTAGAATATTTTTTTTCTTGACAAAAGCTTTTTCAGTGCCAATATATTGTCTTTGTATCTACAAGACGGATGTTTGGGATATTGAAAATGTATTTTTAGTTTAAATTCTCGCCTTTTTCCTAACGTCATTGAACTATTTTTAGGTCTATAAAATGTATACGTATAAGGTTATCGATAGAAAGCAACAAATATATTAATGGGAAAAATTCGATAAATATACACGACCAGGCCACCTACCAAGTCTTCGGGCACTTCCATTACCTACTCATCAGGTCACCTCCATCAACGAGGAATCCATAGATATTTCTAACGACAAGATCTATGACATTCTTAAAGACTGGAGAATCATCGGGCACTTTCCTAAGGAATCAACCTATACGGCCTATAAGTCCCCCCAAAAAAGTGCACCGAAAGCGGGAGGAAAAGTGCTCGGAAAGCAGCTAGACGACATCAAGAAAAGCAGTCGACTGCGAGTGCACATCAGACACTTCAGGTACTTCAGTACTTCAGGGAACAAAAAACTTAATAACCAAACCTAAGAAAACAAATCGAGTTAAGATATAATTAATGGCTGAGGAAGGTTGATTTCACTACGAGATTCTACATATAGAAGATAAAAATTTGTGAATTGAACAACTATAAATGAATAGATTATTTTATTGCAGTGAATCAGATATATTTTAAAATGAAGAGGAGTTGTATGGATCAATATTCTTGATTTTAATGATGTAATACATTAATGTTATGTTCAAAATCTTTGGCTCGCGTGTTAGCAGTTAAATTTATACAAGGCACGCGATTTCTCTGGTGAATTGTCATTTTGTTATTTTGTTTGATTTCTTCTTGTTATTTATGCTCTTTTTTATAACGAATTTAAAGTGGGGTATATTCTTGAACCCTTTAATCCTCATAATCATTATTTATAGACATATGTATGAATTTTAAGAAACCAAACTTTTTATTTAAGTAAATATTATGTTACTGAGTCAAAATTATGCAGCTTGGGTAGTATCTAAATATGCTTATAGTAACTGATTCGTTGAACTCAATTGGAAGTGAGAAGTGAAAAAAGCAGTTGAATCGGGATGTCAACTATCCCGATCTGCACCATACGACCAGTACTCTAACCATCCAAAAGTATCTTCTTATGACATGAATTCTGAAATCTAAAATGTTCAGTGCGTGGCAAAGCGCGCCTTCTAGTTTATTTTTATTTCAAAAATGATTTTTTTGTCGAAAATTTTGAAGCAAGGGGTAGGTATGGAAATATTTAATGTAAACTGCATTGTGCTAACTTCTTTCCTGGTCGGAATTATGGACTCAAAATACACTGGAATATGTAAAATTTTCCGCTGAATCGATTGCCGAATACTACAACGTTCTATCTATCATATTAGTCGAGTTATGAGCATCTTTAGTTTTGAAAAGTGGATTTTCGAAAATTTCATGACCTCATTTTGAGGAGAAAAAATGATTTAATACAAAATCAGACTGTGCCAGTCGATTTTTCGCATCTAAAAATTCCTCCTGACAAATTTTGAGCAATTTTTATTTCAAAAATGATTTTTTTGTCGAAAATTTTGAAGCAAGGGGTAGGTATGGAAATATTTAATGTAAACTGCATTGTGCTAACTTCTTTCCTGGTCGGAATTATGGACTCAAAATACACTGGAATATGTAAAATTTTCCGCTGAATCGATTGCCGAAGACTACAACGTTCTATCTATCATATTAGTCGAGTTATGAGCATCTTTAGTTTTGAAACGTGGATTTTCGAAAATTTCATGACCTCATTTTGAGGAGAAAAAATGATTTAATACAAAATCAGACTATGTGAGTCGATTTTTGGCATCAAAGAAACCCTCCTGACAAATTTTGAGCAATTTTTATTCCAAAAATGATTTTTTTGTCGAAAATTTTGAAGCAAGGGGTAGGTATGGAAATATTTAATGTAAACTGCATTGTGCTAACTTCTTTCCTGGTCGGAATTATGGACTCAAAATACACTAGAATATGTAAAATTTTCCGCTGAATCGATTGCCGAAGACTACAACGTTCTATCTATCATATTAGTCGAGTTATGAGCATCTTTTGTTTTGAAAAGTGGATTTTCGAAAATTTCATGACCTCATTTTGAGGAGAAAAAATGATTTTATACAAAAACAGACTGTGCCAGTCGATTTTTCGCATCAAAAAACCCCTCCCGACAAATTTTGAGCAATTTTTATTTCAAAAATGATTTTTTTGTCGAAAATTTTGAAGCAAGGGGTAGGTATGGAAATATTTAATGTAAACTGCATTGTGCTAACTTCTTTCCTGGTCGGAATTATGGACTCAAAATACACTGGAATACGTAAAATTTTCCGCGGAATCGATTGCCGAAGACTAGAACGTTCTATCTATCATATTAGTCCAGTTATGAGCATCTTTAGTTTTGAAAAGTGGATTTTCGAAAATTTCATGACCTCATTTTGAGGAGAAAAAATGATTTAATACAAAATCAGACTATGTGAGTCGATTTTTGGCATCAAAGAACCCCTCCTGACAAATTTTGAGCAATTTTTATTCCAAAAATGATTTTTTTGTCGAAAATTTTGAAGCAAGGGGTAGGTATGGAAATATTTAATGTAAACTGCATTGTGCTAACTTCTTTCCTGGTCGGAATTATGGACTCAAAATACACTGGAATACGTAAAATTTTCCGCGGAATCGATTGCCGAAGACTAGAACGTTCGATCTATAATATAAGTCGAGTTATGAGCATCTTTAGTTTTGAAAAGTGGATTTTCGAAAATTTCATGACCTCATTTTGAGGAGAAAAAATGATTTTATACAAAAACAGACTGCGCCAGTCGATTTTTCGCATCAAAAAACCCCTCCCGACAAATTTTGAGCAATTTTTATTTCAAAAATGATTTTTTTGTCGAAAATTTTGAAGCAAGGGGTAGGTATGGAAATATTTAATGTAAACTGCATTGTGCTAACTTCTTTCCTAGTCGGAATTATGGACTCAAAATATACTGGAATATGTAAAATTTTCCGCTGAATCGATTGCCGAAGACTACAACGTTCTATCTATCATATTAGTCGAGTTATGAGCATCTTTAGTTTTGAAAAGTGGATTTTCGAAAATTTCATGACCTCATTTTGAGGAGAAAAAATGATTTTATACAAAAACAGACTGTGCCAGTCGATTTTCCGCATCAAAAAACCCCTTCCGACAAATTTTGAGCAATTTTTATTTCAAAAATGATTTTTTTGTCGAAAATTTTGAAGCAAGTGGTAGGTATGGAAATATTTAATGTAAACTGCATTGTGCTAGCTTCTTTCCTGGTCGGACTTATGAACTCAAAATACACTGGAATATGTAAAATTTTCTGCTGAATCGATTGCCGAAGACTACAACGTTCTATCTATCATATTAGTCGAGTTATGGGCATCTTTAGTTTTGAAAAGTGGATTTTCGAAAATTTCATGACTTCATTTTGAGGAGAAAAAATGATTTAATACAAAAACAGACTGTGCCAGTCGATTTTTGGCATCAAAAAACCCCTCCTGACAAATTTTGAGCAATTTTTATTCCAAAAATGATGTTTTTCTCGAAAATTTTGAAGCAAGGGGTAGGTATGGAAATATTTAATGTAAACTGCATTCTGCTAACTTCTTTCCTGGTCGGAATTATGGATTCAAAATACACTGGAATATGTAAAATTTTCCGCTGAATCGATTGCCGAAGACTACAACGTTCTATCTATCATATTAGTCGAGTTATGAGCATCTTTAGTTTTGAAAAGTGGATTTTCGAAAATTTCATGACCTCATTTTGAGGAGAAAAAATGATTTTATACAAAAACAGACTGTGCCAGTCGATTTTCCGCATCAAAAAACCCCTCCCGACAAATTTTGAGCAATTTTTATTTCAAAAATGATTTTTTTGTCGAAAATTTTGAAGCAAGGGGTAGGTATGGAAATATTTAATGTAAACTGCATTGTGCTAACTTCTTTCCTGGTCGGACTTATGAACTCAAAATACACTGGAATATGTAAAATTTTCTGCTGAATCGATTGCCGAAGACTACAACGTTCTATCTATCATATTAGTCGAGTTATGAGCATCTTTAGTTTTGAAAAGTGGATTTTCGAAAATTTCATGACCTCATTTTGAGGAGAAAAAATGATTTAATACAAAAACAGACTGTGCCAGTCGATTTTTGGCATCAAAAAACCCCTCCTGACAAATTTTGAGCAATTTTTATTCCAAAAATGATGTTTTTCTCGAAAATTTTGAAGCAAGGGGTAGGTATGGAAATATTTAATGTAAACTGCATTCTGCTAACTTCTTTCCTGGTCGGAATTATGGATTCAAAATACACTGGAATATGTAAAATTTTCCGCTGAATCGATTGCCTAAGACTACAACGTTCTATCTATCATATTAGTCGAGTTATGAGCATCTTTAGTTTTGAAAAGTGGATTTTCGAAAATTTCATGACCTCATTTTGAGGAGAAAAAATGATTTTATACAAAAACAGACTGTGCCAGTCGATTTTTCGCATCAAAAAACCCCTCCCGACAAATTTTGAGCAATTTTTATTCCAAAAATGATTTTTTTGTCGAAAATTTTGAAGCAAGGGGTAGGTATGGAAATATTTAATGTAAACTGCATTGTGCTAACTTCTTTCCTGGTCGGACTTATGAACTCAAAATACACTGGAATATGTAAAATTCTCTGCTGAATCGATTGCCGAAGACTACAACGTTCTATCTATCATATTAGTCGAGTTATGAGCATCTTTAGTTTTGAAAAGTGGATTTTCGAAAATTTCATGACCTCATTTTGAGGAGAAAAAATGATTTAATACAAAATCAGACTATGTGAGTCGATTTTTGGCATCAAAGAACCCCTCCTGACAAATTTTGAGCAATTTTTATTCCAAAAATGATTTTTTTGTCGAAAATTTTGAAGCAAGGGGTAGGTATGGAAATATTTAATGTAAACTGCATTGTGCTAACTTCTTTCCTGGTCGGAATTATGGACTCAAAATACACTGGAATACGTAAAATTTTCCGCGGAATCGATTGCCGAAGACTAGAACGTTCGATCTATAATATAAGTCGAGTTATGAGCATCTTTAGTTTTGAAAAGTGGATTTTCGAAAATTTCATGACCTCATTTTGAGGAGAAAAAATGATTTTATACAAAAACAGACTGCGCCAGTCGATTTTTCGCATCAAAAAACCCCTCCCGACAAATTTTGAGCAATTTTTATTTCAAAAATGATTTTTTTGTCGAAAATTTTGAAGCAAGGGGTAGGTATGGAAATATTTAATGTAAACTGCATTGTGCTAACTTCTTTCCTAGTCGGAATTATGGACTCAAAATATACTGGAATATGTAAAATTTTCCGCTGAATCGATTGCCGAAGACTACAACGTTCTATCTATCATATTAGTCGAGTTATGAGCATCTTTAGTTTTGAAAAGTGGATTTTCGAAAATTTCATGACCTCATTTTGAGGAGAAAAAATGATTTTATACAAAAACAGACTGTGCCAGTCGATTTTCCGCATCAAAAAACCCCTTCCGACAAATTTTGAGCAATTTTTATTTCAAAAATGATTTTTTTGTCGAAAATTTTGAAGCAAGTGGTAGGTATGGAAATATTTAATGTAAACTGCATTGTGCTAGCTTCTTTCCTGGTCGGACTTATGAACTCAAAATACACTGGAATATGTAAAATTTTCTGCTGAATCGATTGCCGAAGACTACAACGTTCTATCTATCATATTAGTCGAGTTATGGGCATCTTTAGTTTTGAAAAGTGGATTTTCGAAAATTTCATGACTTCATTTTGAGGAGAAAAAATGATTTAATACAAAAACAGACTGTGCCAGTCGATTTTTGGCATCAAAAAACCCCTCCTGACAAATTTTGAGCAATTTTTATTCCAAAAATGATGTTTTTCTCGAAAATTTTGAAGCAAGGGGTAGGTATGGAAATATTTAATGTAAACTGCATTCTGCTAACTTCTTTCCTGGTCGGAATTATGGATTCAAAATACACTGGAATATGTAAAATTTTCCGCTGAATCGATTGCCGAAGACTACAACGTTCTATCTATCATATTAGTCGAGTTATGAGCATCTTTAGTTTTGAAAAGTGGATTTTCGAAAATTTCATGACCTCATTTTGAGGAGAAAAAATGATTTTATACAAAAACAGACTGTGCCAGTCGATTTTCCGCATCAAAAAACCCCTCCCGACAAATTTTGAGCAATTTTTATTTCAAAAATGATTTTTTTGTCGAAAATTTTGAAGCAAGGGGTAGGTATGGAAATATTTAATGTAAACTGCATTGTGCTAACTTCTTTCCTGGTCGGACTTATGAACTCAAAATACACTGGAATATGTAAAATTTTCTGCTGAATCGATTGCCGAAGACTACAACGTTCTATCTATCATATTAGTCGAGTTATGAGCATCTTTAGTTTTGAAAAGTGGATTTTCGAAAATTTCATGACCTCATTTTGAGGAGAAAAAATGATTTAATACAAAAACAGACTGTGCCAGTCGATTTTTGGCATCAAAAAACCCCTCCTGACAAATTTTGAGCAATTTTTATTCCAAAAATGATGTTTTTCTCGAAAATTTTGAAGCAAGGGGTAGGTATGGAAATATTTAATGTAAACTGCATTCTGCTAACTTCTTTCCTGGTCGGAATTATGGATTCAAAATACACTGGAATATGTAAAATTTTCCGCTGAATCGATTGCCTAAGACTACAACGTTCTATCTATCATATTAGTCGAGTTATGAGCATCTTTAGTTTTGAAAAGTGGATTTTCGAAAATTTCATGACCTCATTTTGAGGAGAAAAAATGATTTTATACAAAAACAGACTGTGCCAGTCGATTTTTCGCATCAAAAAACCCCTCCCGACAAATTTTGAGCAATTTTTATTCCAAAAATGATTTTTTTGTCGAAAATTTTGAAGCAAGGGGTAGGTATGGAAATATTTAATGTAAACTGCATTGTGCTAACTTCTTTCCTGGTCGGACTTATGAACTCAAAATACACTGGAATATGTAAAATTCTCTGCTGAATCGATTGCCGAAGACTACAACGTTCTATCTATCATATTAGTCGAGTTATGAGCATCTTTAGTTTTGAAAAGTGGATTTTCGAAAATTTCATGACCTCATTTTGAGGAGAAAAAATGATTTTATACAAAAACAGACTGTGCCAGTCGATTTTTCGCATCAAAAAACCCCTCCTGACAAATTTTGAGCAATTTTTATTCCAAAAATGATTTTTTTTTCGAAAATTTTGAAGCAAGGGGTAGGTATGGAAATATTTAACGTAAACTGCATTGTGCTAACTTCTTTCCTGGTCGGAATCATGGACTCAAAATACACTGGAATATGTAAAATTTTCCGCTGAAATGATTGCCGAAGACTACAACGTTTTATCTATCATATTAGTCGAGTTATGAGCATCTTTAGTTTTGAAAAGTGGATTTTCGAAAATTTCATGACCTCATTTTGAGGAGAAAAAATGATTTTATACAAAAACAGACTGTGCCAGTCGATTTTCCGCATCAAAAAACCCCTCCCGACAAATTTTGAGCAATTTTTATTTCAAAAATGATTTTTTTGTCGAAAATTTTGAAGCAAGGGGTAGGTATGGAAATATTTAATGTAAACTGCATTGTGCTAACTTCTTTCCTGGTCGGACTTATGAACTCAAAATACACTGAAATATGTAAAATTTTCTGCTGAATCGATTGCCGAAGACTACAACGTTCTATCTATCATATTAGTCGAGTTATAAGCATCTTTAGTTTTGAAAAGTGGATTTTCGAAAATTTCATGACCTCATTTTGAGGAGAAAAAATGATTTTATACAAAAACAGACTGTGCCAGTCGATTTTTCGCATCAAAAAATTCCTCCTGACAAATTTTGAGCAATTTTTATTCCAAAAATGATTTTTTTGTCGAAAATTTTGAAGCAAGGGGTAGGTGTGGAAATATTTAATGTAAACTGCATTGTGCTAACTTCTTTCCTGGTCGGGATTATGGGCTCAAAATACACTTGAATATGTAAAATTTTCTGCTGAATCGATTGCCGAAGACTACAACGTTCTATCTATCATATTAGTCCAGTTATGAGCATCTTTAGTTTTGAAAAGTGGATTTTCTATAATTTCATGACCTCATTTTGAGGAGAAAAAATGATTTTATACAAAAACAGACTGGGCCAGTCGATTTTTCGCATCAAAAAACCCCTCCTGACAAATTTTGAGCAATTTTTATTCCAAAAATGATTTTTTTGTCGAAAATTTTGAAGCAAGGGGTAGGTATGGAAATATTTAATGTAACTGCATTGTGCTAACTTCTTTCCTGGTCGGAATTATAGACTCAAAATACACTGGAATACGTAAAATTTTCCGCTGAATCGATTGCCGAAGACTACAACGTTCTATCTATCATATTAGTCGAGTTATGAGCATCTTTAGTTTTGAAAACGGGATTTTCGAAAATTTCATGACTTCATTTGGAGGAGAAAAAGTGATTTTATACAAAAACAGACTGTGGCAGTCGATTTTTCGCATCAAAAAACCCCTCCAGACAAATTTTGAGCAATTTTTATTTCAAAAATGATTTTTTTGTCGAAAATTTTGAACCAAGGGGTAGGTATGGAAATATTTAATGTAAACTGCATTGTGCTAACTTCTTTCCTGGTCGGAATTATGGACTCAAAATACACTGGAATACGTAAAATTTTCCGCGGAATCGATTGCCGAAGACTAGAACGTTCTATCTATAATATAAGTCGAGTTATGAGCAAATTTAGTTTTGAAAACGGGATTTTCGAAAATTTCATGACTTCATTTGGAGGAGAAAAAGTGATTTTATACAAAAACAGACTGTGATAGTCGATTTTTCGCATCAAAAAACCCCTCCAGACAAATTTTGAGCAATTTTTATGTCAAAAATGAATTTTTTGTTCGAAATTTTGAAGCAAGGGGTAGGTATGGAAATATTTAAACTGCATTGTGCTAACTTCTTTCCTGGTCGGAATTATGGACTCAAAATACACTGGAATACGTAAAATTTTCCGCGGAATCGATTGCCGAAGACTAGAACGTTCTATCTATAATATAAGTCGAGTTATGAGCAAATTAAGTTTTGAAAACGGGATTTTCGAAAATTTCATGACTTCATTTGGAGGAGAAAAAGTGATTTTATACGAAAACAGACTAAGATAGTCGATTTTTCGCATCAAAAAACCCCTCCAGACAAATTTTGAACAATTTTTATTCCCAAAATGATTTTTTTGTCGAAAATTTTGAAGCAAGGGGTAGGCATGGAAATATTTAATGTAAACTGCATTGTGCTAACTTCTTTCCTGGTCGGACTTATGAACTCAAAATACACTGGACTATGTAAAATTTTCTGCTGAATCGATTGCCGAAGACTACAACGTTCTATCTATCACATTAGTCGAGTTATGAGCATCTTTAGTTTTGAAAAGTGGATTTTCGAAAATTTCATGACCTCATTTTGAGGAGAAAAAATGATTTCATACAAAAACAGACTGTGTCAGTCGATTTTTGGCATCAAAAAACCCCTCCTGACAAATTTTGAGCAATTTTTATTCCAAAAATGATTTTTTTGTCGAAAATTTTGAAGCAAGGGGTAGGTATGGAAATATTTAATGTAAACTGCATTGTGCTAACTTCTTTCCTGGTCGGACTTATGAACTCAAAATACACTGGAATATGTAAAATTTTACGCTGAATCGATTGCCGAAGACTACAACGTTCTATCTATCATATTAGTCGAGTTATGAGCATCTTTAGTTTTGAAAAGTGGATTTTCGAAAATTTCATGACCTCATTTTGAGGAGAAAAAATGATTTCATACAAAAACAGACTGTGCCAGTCGATTTTTGGCATCAAAAAACCCCTCCTGACAAATTTTGAGCAATTTTTATTCCAAAAATGATTTTTTTGTCGAAAATTTTGAAGCATCTATTATATTAGTCGAGTTATGAGCATCTTCAGTTTTGAAAAGTGGATTTTCGAAAATTTCATGACCTCATTTTAAGGAGAAAAAATGATTTTATACAAAAACAGACTGTGCCAGTCGATTTTTCGCATCAAAAAACCCCTTCCGACAAATTTTGAGCAATTTTTATTCCAAAAATGATTTTTTTGTCGAAAATTTTGAAGCAAGGGGTAGGTATGGAAATATTTAATGTAAACTGCATTGTGCTAACTTCTTTCCTGGTCGGAATTATGGACTCAAAATATACTGGAATATGTAAAATTTTCCGCTGAATCGATTGCCGAAGACTTGAACGTTCTATCTATCATATTAGTCGCAAAATAAACTAGAAGGAATCAAACAATCAGTAAGTACCATGTGTTCCACCGTCTCATCTGTTCACGTAGCTCATTTTACAGATATGGTCTCTGAGTGAGTAGTGTCCAGCTCTGGAGCTCCAAGAGCAAATCCACGCAGTGAACAGAATGTCGTGATAACGAAATAATTCCACTATGCGGCTTTTTGGAATCCCACTGCTCGATAAACGGAGTACAAGCTCCTTTCCGACAATTCCTTTATACTCATGATAAACATCACCGACTAATCACGAGCCCAGCTTCCATGGACTCGGGACCTCGGTTTTACGTCTCCTCCGGAAGACGGTATATCTACATTATACCTCGTCCTCATTGGTATAATGCCTGGGAGCTGTCATATGCTACTCCGCTGCCGGCTGTACGGGCCCTTTACGACGGTCTTTCTTGGTATCTATCCAAGTACTAACCACGTTCGACACTGCTCGACTATATTTATCGCATCAAAGGCATTCCATTACAGTGCTGGGTAAGGATACTTTGGAGTGTCTTTTTAGCTGCTTAAGGGCTAGTTTGCAAATCAAACTATTTTAGACTTAGCTCGTTACTTTTGTAAGGGCACTGTTTCTCGTTAACTATGTTTGACATTTCCACAACTAGTCATCACTGTAGAGTCTTCATTGTGATTTAGCCATTCTAATAACAAATAACGCACAGTATTTGTCAATGTTACGGCGATGACAATCAACAACACAATGGCTGCATTCATAGACGAAAGCAAATGCGCGATTGGAAATTGAGTGGCAAGTAGCGCTTGTGGTGTACAGTGGCGTCAGAGATAACACGAGTGGCACTGTGGCAGACATGTGCACTAGGTATGTTTTGCCTATGCACTAGGCCCCGTCGCGCTACAAAAAAAGACCCTACTAAACTGAGTCTAATTTCTCACGTCTGGCCGAACGCTCACTTACATGACTCATTATATTTTCAAGTCTCCTAAGAAATTAAGCCTATTTTTTTTAAACAAAACAAACACCTTTCAAAATTATTATTTTTTATTTAATAAATTAATACAGTTATCATATATCTACTAAAATAGCAATAAATATTATTTGCCACATATTATTGAATTCTTACAATATTTTCGACTAGTTTTAACAATTGCTTGGCGTGTGTGTATCGTTCAAAACATAACATACACTATACATTTGTCAAAAAATTTCAACAATTTTCGTGGTATTAGGAACAATCGATATTGTATTATCAAGTGCGTTAAATACTATAATCATTCATCGCCCTTGGCGTTTTTAACCATTAATGCCCTACCAATTTGTTGATTTAATTTCAGAAATTTTTTACAGATACGTACATTGATTAAATCTAAAATGTCAACTGTTTGGATGTATTGATAAATGAGGTTCGAGGAAGTTATTGCAAAACAACAAACTGCTAGGACAATTTTAATATCAATTGCGTTTAAAACTCAATAATATCTATCGATTTTTGTTAATAACTAAATACAAAAATAATTATCTACATCATTCAACAAAAAATTATTTACATATAATAGGTATATACGCTGAGTGATAAATCACTCAACGATATAACTTTAAAACTTAAACTCGCAGAACTACAATGTGCTATAATATTAATAAATAATAGAGATTTTTTCATACTACAGCACATTTCTAAATCTGTACAACAGATGCTCTCCTTTTACTCGATTAGACTTAGAAAATGTTCAAACATAACAATTATTGAAGGATCAACATTTTAGAGACGTTTTAAGAAACTGAAGTTGCTCTAGTTAAAAATTTGTATTGAAATTGTTTAGTAGGAGAAAACATTATTATTATCATTACTTTATCCATTGTAAGTTGTATTAGCAAAATATGTTTTTGCAGACGATTGACGTATTCTTACAAAAACATACCTGCTTAATTCATTGACCTCTTCAATTAAAAATAAACAATGTAATTTTAATGAACAGATCCTGATCCTAATCAAAATTTGCAAAAGGATTACCAACAGAAAAATAAATATGGACAAATATGCACCAAAAAGAAAAGGAAAACATATTTATATGAAAAAATACACTTTTTCATCAAAAAGATAAAAGAAGAAAGTGATATGTAGATCGGTTTGTTTGTTTGAAAGAAAAATATATTTTCATCTAATCTAATATAAATTTAATGAAGTACCTTCCTAGATGAGATTCAACAAGAAGTTATAATATTCCCGGTTTGATATTTATTCTATTGTTCTTTGATTTTTTTTTAAATTTAATTTTTTTGTATTTTCCAAATTAGATTTCACAATTTTTCGAGACAAAGCGTTATAAAAAATAAAAGTACCTTTTTAAAACATCCTCTATAAGATCTTAAAATGTTAATAATATTTAAATATTTCTTGCAATCAATCTAAAAGTAAATGTTGCTGTTAATTGACATATTATACCTTTGAAATAACTTTTAATTCTTTTTACTTTATTGCTTCATTGTGTGTAAAATTAACGTTTTAAGATCTCACTATCAACACAAAATAATGATGACTTTGCAAATTGTGTTGAAATACGACAAAGAATCCAACTACCTAAAGTTAATTGTCTTTTCAAAATCAATAATGGATTCATTTACTATTTAGATTAGTATCGAGATACGTTTATCCACCATTGTTGTCTACAATTTTGCATAAAAGTATATTGAGATTTTTTTCGTACGTACTAGTACTACTGACCTATCGTCGAAATGTCAACCAAAACGTACTAAGAGGGTGTATTTTGATACAAACTTATTATAATTAAACCTAATCCATTCAAAAATAAATATTTTCCACGTTTTCTAATAAATACAAAAGCTGCTTTCACTCTGTTAAAATACTATCTATCTAAAAACTAATGAGCATCTGATATAATTCAGAAAACAAACAATGGGGACCAGCCTCTCAGCAACTTTTTTATCCATTCGCCACGAACTCGTTAACCAAACTACTATTATGTTAAAATTTGCGGTCGTTTCCACTATACAATTGCTATTTTTACTTATTTCATTAATTTTATAACCGAAAATTGTGTATAGCTCTGTAATTCTAGCACAAAATTTGAGGATTTAACAATTATAAGTATTTAACTGATTCAACGGTTTAAATTTGGCTAAGTAGTTGGTGTCACAGGCCCAGCGATAGTTACCAAAACTCTAACGATCTGTACCGACAATACTCTCGGTACAGGCCGTTTGATTTTCGGATATAATGACTAGACAATCCTCTAAGCTACTAAATTTCATAATCATGTTTAATTTGCACAGCCTGAAAATCAATATACTGTTTAAAAAAGAAGTTTCCTTATGATAGTTTGGGTGAAAATTATATTCTTTTTAATCAGAATTTTTTTATAATGAAATATTTTGAATACTGCGTTTTTTATGCATTTTTAACGTACTGGAAGCGATAAAGAGAAGAACCACTGATCACAACATGAAAAACTCAATGAACTATGGATTCCAGGACACACTTGAATGAAGGAAATGAAATTGCTGATGAAGTAGCAAAAAGGGGGAATGAAATACCTTTCTTGCCCAATGGAATATTGGAAGAAATTGGTAAGGCCAAGAAAAAAAGAAAATCTGTCCATTGGAAAGATCTAGTAGGGCTTATACAATCAAATATTCTTCTGGGTGACTACAACCTGTTATATCAAATGAATGCATAGTTCAATGTAAGACTGCGCTAAGAGTTTTAGCAGGGATCTTAACGGGACATTGTCGCCTGAATGGGCATCTGAAAAAGCTAAAGAAGAAACCTCCATCCACATACTTTCCAACTGCACAGCACTTCAGAATCCTAGAGCGCAGTACCTGGGAGATTACTAGATAGAAGAGGAACGTTTACCTAAGTTGAAACCTGCATATATCCTAAAATTCCCTCTGAAAATGGGACTGAAGAAACTACTAGTTTCTGAGACTCTCCTCAGAAGCTAATAGATCTTTTAGGTCTCAGTGAATGTAACTAGTGTGAAAATAATCTTTCTATATTGGTCGGTGTTGCTGTAACAAACACTCTCCAACGTTTTATATAAAAAAATAAGTCTGACTGACACTACAGGATGTAGTAAACTTATGAATCCATAAAAGAATTTTCATAAAGTTCACCTCAAACTATCATATAATTCTTGTCAAATCTGAAGCACTACTTTCCTGAATACAATTCCAAAATCTACTTAAAACTACTATTCACTAACCTAACTATAACTATTTTAGTTATGCAGTCTTTTATAAAACTATAAGAGAGCTAAGTAGAAAAATACTTCTGGTAAATTGCTGAGAGGCTTTCTATACACAAATGAAATGTTTTCGAGTATAGTTGAGTATTAATATTTACCTTAACCATGATAATATAGAGAGCTCCAGAATATTTACATACACATTCATATTAATAAAAATTGAAAATAAATTAATTGGATTTATATATTACAAATTTTAATTTTTTAATCTTCCAGAGAGCAAGTGGTAACGCTCCCTGCTTGCATTCGGATGGGCCGGGGATCAAATCCCATGCCCGTTTTGACCTTTTTCAATATATAATACTGTATCAAGCCTAGCCTACCATTGCTCTCTCTACTCCCATTTACCGAAACCAAAATCTCAAGTTTTTTCAATGTTTTCCTCTAGGAAAGCATCTATCATCCCGTCCCGCAAGAAGGGGAGAGGCAATATAAAAAACTACCCCTTCTTAAATTTCCTAATGTTTCACGTTGTCAAGTGTGAAAATCATATTCGGTGTTGGTAAATTAAATACAGTAACTATACACGTACAAAGTTTACTCTGTTTTTACCTCAAAATAATCTAAGTCTATTGATAGGACTGTTGTCTGAAGATTGCGGATATTTCTTCCAAAGTCTTATTCTTCGTTTCAGGAACTTTTTTGTAGATGAAAACCCAAAATCCAGCTTGCAAAAAGAAGAAAATTAGGAAGACGTACGAGCCTATCAGATTCTGTAACAAAAAATTAATTATGATTATTGACAGAGGAAATAATAAATTCATAAAAATATTTTTGTGTTTCTTTTAAACGACCTTGATTTGAATTTCAATTTCCTGTACTTTTTTTGCATCACCTTGTTAATTGTAAACTGCTGTTTCTCAATATACTTTTTAATTATAAAGTTAATCTTATCAACCTTCTCTTTTCCGTATAAAACGAAGGCTGCTTTTTATATACATGCAATAAAAATTTGCATTGTAACTGATTTTAATTCATTTTGGAATATCCGCCAGACAAACATTTTTCACACAATTATTTTTTAATATTGTTTTACTAGAAATGCTAAATCTTTACTTTAAAGTACCTAACCAATTTCATAAGAATTAAATCAATATAACAGTAAAAATAAACGTACCGTGAAAGAATTGAAATGCAAAGTACCTGGACAAATTGAAAATAACAAGTTTTGAACATGAACATTTAACATTTTAAATATTACTGGAATTATTTTAGATAAAACTTTTTTTCTCCGATTGGCAGCAAATAGTAATTTTGCTGACTGATATCAATCAGCAAAGTATTACTTTTCCTGCCTAGGCAGCAAAGTGATTACTTTGCTGCCTGTGATTATACATTTCCATAGCAGCCAACTAAAATAAAGAGATACGCTCGGCTATGAATTCAGCCTCGGCAGTAAATCTACTACTTTGCTGCCTAGTTAAACAAATAACTATTTCTTTACACCAGTCACTTAATAAAACGTTGAGAACGCAATCAATCCCAAAAACAAGAGCAAGCTTATTAGACAATATATCATCAAAAATTTAGAATGGAGATGCAAATATTTCTTTTCAAATTGGATTAACATAATAGTAATCAATATTACTTACAGTGAGAGGCAAAAACGCCAAACTAACGATAAAGTTAGCCGTCCAATTAATGCCTACAGCCAATGAGGTAGCAGTAGGTCGAGCGGATTGATTGAACAATTCAGAAACCAAAAACCACGGAATGGAACCGGGTCCAATTGCAAACATTACGACGAAGATCAGGACGAAAAGTACACAGAAAATACCAGCAGTTGATCCAGTGTGCTGAAAAATAAATAAATTTTCAATTAGAAACTAACTTATCAATTGTGAAATTAAACCAAATGAAAAAATACTCACCACGAACAGCATACCGATGGTAAGGCATAACGTATCGATGGCCATACCACCAAAACCGACCAGCAAAAGAGTTTTTCTTCCAGCTCTTTCCACCAAGAATAACGAACCAATAGTCATGATGACATTAATTCCTCCCATAGCCAAAGTAGCATAAGTAGGATTGTCACCTTTCAGACCAGCCATCACGAAGATTTTACTCGAGAAGAACATAACCTAAAAATAATAAATTAAATAACGATGTTTATTTACATTGAAATAATTTTACTTACAGCATTGATACCAGAAAGCTGTTGGGCAATCATCACAGTTAATGAAATAATCAATGGAATTCTAAGGGCAGTATTGGTTACTAATTCTCTTACTGTAGCTTTTGGAATTAATTTCACAGCTTCATATTCTGATTTCATAACTTCCATTTCATCGCGAACGTTGTAAGTGCCTCTGAGCCATTTAAGAGCTCTTTCGGCTTGTGATTCTTTGTTATTTGAAAGAAGGTATTTTGGAGATTCTGGACAGAACGGCAAAGCAATCACCTGGAGAAAATAATTCGTTAATATTTAAAAATTTACTGTTTATGTTTAAAATATTTACCTGGAAAATAGCAGGAATAACTGTCATCATCAACAGAGTAATCCATAGATCGGGTGTACCCAGCAGACTCTTCAAACCCAAAATTTGAGCGATCAAAATAGAAATCGTGATGACTAGCTGATAAACCGTTCCCACTGCTCCTCTCAGATTTATCGGTGAAATTTCCGCTAAGTACATCGGTGCTAATCCGGCGTTTAAGCCAGAATTTAAGCCGATCAAGAATCTACCAAGAATAAATAACTCGTAGGAGGAAATTGGTTTAGAACAAGCTTCACAAAGTATAGCTAGGAATACCAAGATGTTGTTGAGGAGTAGACCGCCTTTACGGCCAAAACGGTCGGCAATCATACCTGTAATAAATAATACTCAATTTAGATACTTCAATTGGTAATGTAATAGCCTTAAACCGGGAACACATTGTTCTGATGCTATACACCACGCCACGCTATGCCTCGCTAACCGACGCAACGTCAGAAGGATCTGACACCGTGGATTTATATATTGTGTGTACACACGAGTGTGTTCTTCCTACTCATCTGAGGAACTAGGTACTACTCGCCATAGTGTCTGAGCTTAAACTAGTGTGATTTTCTATCATTTGTAACGCATCGAATCGGATAACGTGATAACAGTGTGCACAAAGTACATCTCTGACTCATTATTTCGGATGGCGTGGCGTGGCGTGGCGTAGCATCAGAACAATGTGTTCCCGGCTTTATTTGTAATGTAATCTTTCCATACAATTTTTCCTGGCGCAGAAGTTAATATTGATTAACGAGATGCGAAATGAAAGGCAAAATAGTATGCAGAAGTGGTAGACGTTTTAGGAAAACGAGTTTCGAGTAAAGAGTTAAAAATAACATCAATCTTTTTCCAATAATATATTAACTTTATCTAGTTACGCCTATGCACATGATAATGTTCAAGTATAATATTACACGTCTATGATTTCAACACCTACCAACATGATTATACAACTCTTATCAATTTACAATTATTTCCTGTCTTTATCAAAGGTATGTCTACGTCATATACACACGTTTTACACAATTTAGAATGAAAAAATAAATCATTTTTCTCTAGCGAGTGTGTTGAACTCTAGAAATATTAATAGCTGATCTTTTAGAAATCTTAGTTACAAAAAGATAGTTTGTCTTAAAATTTAAAATGTATTTTATATGATAGAATAATCTTATTAGAGTCAAGTTATTAAAATATTCAGTTGTGCATTTTAAAAATAAAGTAATTTTTTTTAATTTCTCGCTTATATAAAGTTTGTTGTCTTTAATTGCTTATAACAATATCCATTTTAATTGTTGCTGTTTCTTTCTTACCGAATCGTTGTTTGCTCAATTTTATTTCAAAAGAAACAGAGGAAAAGAGAGGGTGTTCCAAAAAAAGAGGAGAAGGGGTTGATTCAAAAGATAGAAAGGCTGTTCGAAAAAGAGAGACTGCTACAAAAAAGCAAGAGAGTACACACTTATAATAATGATCTAGTCTAGACTATAATTTCCATATGTATATAAACAACAAATGCTATAGTTTGAATAGTTAGGAAGTCACATTCGTCTTTAAAAAATTAACGTAATTAATGTGTTTTTTTGATTTCCTGAAATTTTGATATCTCGTTTTTTTGATTATTTTTGGAAAAATTATCTCACCTGTAGATGAACCTCCGATCATTCCACCGATACAAAACACGGCGGTCATCAAAGAAAACACAAACGTCACGTTTTCTTGACTGGGAATTGTTCCAGTTCTATTGCTCATACTTCCTTCAATCCATTCTTCAATAATCTGGAGAAAAAGCAAAATTCTGATTATTTATACCGAAATAAAACGTTATTATTTACAAAAAGAAAGAATGAAAGAATTTATATTTAGACCATTCCAGAATGACTTACTTCACTGACTGGTTGACCATATTTTTCTGGAGGGCACATGTCGTATTATATTTAGTTTGAATTTATTGTTTACTGGTAAACAGCGGAATATGGATAGTGAAAAGTTCTTAAAATTATTTAAAATACCATCGTTATGTAGTGTTCTTAGGTGTGCATGGCGGGGAGCAAGAAATAAAGTGTATTTTTTTCGAGATCTCTTTGTGCACCTGAATCAGCTGCTCTTGACTTTCGTTGAAATCACATATCTCCTGTGTTGGTATCTTTTTTAGTATTCTGGCATTTTAATTATTATTTTTCTCGATCCAGAGACAGTTTACTGAGTGCGCCATGAGTTATTTGTGAAGTTTTCAATTAAAATAAAATATAATATCTAATATTAAATTGTTCTACAAAGTCTGTCTGACGAACAACTGACTTACAGCACATGTCAAATCAAATAAGGTTCAATTCCAACTAATCGAATGCCCTCCAGAAGAATATGGCAGACCTCTAGTCATAATCATTTGTTCTGGAATGGTCTTAAAGATATGAAGATCATCCTATTTTTCTTTTTTAACAATTTCAATAATTTTTTTTGTAGGTTAACCAAAAAATCAAATCGGATATATTAATATTGACTTCCCTACGTAGATATAATTAAAAAAAAACTGAATCTATAAATATTTTCCTTATCGTTTTCATTTCCGGGCGATTTCGTTTTATTTGAATTCAGTTCATTGAAAGTTGCTTTGAAGGTTACATACCTTTTGCGGGTTGTTGAGGACTCCTGTATTGTAACCATGTTGGAAAGATGAACCGAAAGCTCCAGCAAATATAGCAAATCCCAATTTTAGATTGAACGCCTGGAAAAAAGAAAAAAATTAGAAATGATAAAGAATATGTATTTAATTTAAAGTATAGCCTTTTGCAAATTTTTGCTTCTATTAGTTTTCCACGTATTAGTTTGGGAATTCCAAAAATTATCACATAATCTATTTGGAAAGTGAGAATTCAAGATTGTTTATCCCTTTTCGCTTAAAATAACCAGGTACACTTTTAAAATTTCAATTATTTGACATATTCTGCCACACCCAGTATACTTCCAGGTTTGGCTTACACTACTGGCTCTTTTGAATATCAAAATACTGCTCCACTATTTACTAAAAAGTGGCATAATATGTTAATGATTATTTGAAATTTAAAAATTAGTTATTAAATATCATTTGCATCATATTCAGTGTCAATTTATATAAGTAGTTGATGTTTTAATGTTGCCAATGAAGTTAAAGTAGATAGTGAACAATATAAATGTTTATACTCTTCTTTTCTGTATCTGTAGAGTAGGGAGGGTGAGTGTAGGCTCACAGCACTTAGGCCACATATGACCCATTGTACATCCTCCCGAGGAGTTGTCCTCCTAGGTCATCGTCCATCCTGTCCTTCTCAGGAAGGTGAACAGGTCACCAGGAGACATCTCCTTTATATCGGCAGGTGTAGGCCAAGACTCACCGAACACACACTCTCTTATCGACGATAACTCCGGACACTCGCATAGGACATGCCTGACAGTCTCATCTTCCTGTTCACACATCCTGCATAGAGGTGTGTCCACTAGCCCCATAGTATGGAGGTGTTTCCTTAGTTGACAGTGGCCAGTCAGGAATCCCACTGTTATACGTAGGTTTCTTCTGGTCATCGCCAAGTATTTTTTCGGCGCCATCTTCCCAGGGTCGCCCAGGGTGATCCTGGCAAAACTGCATCCTTTGATTGCCTCCCATCTCTCAAGGGATTGAGCATGGGTGTAACGTTTGGCTAGTTACTCTTCTTTTATAGTTATAGATAAAATATTTCATACAACCTGTCAGTAAAGTGAGTTCTACTCGTTAGAATTATCATTTGAAATGGTTAAGTCAATATTATGTAAACTACCGTGTAGTTAGTAAGTTTTATTTTATTTGACTGGTTATGTAGGAAGAAAATATGTAGGAAGGTAGAAATGGGTGTGCCTATGCATAATTCACATACACGTTTATCAACCAGTATTTCAGTATTAGTTATTACCATTAAATCATGGTCAACTTTTGATATTAATGCCAAAATTGATATATTCCGATGTTTTAAATTACCACCAATATTCACCCAAGTACAGGTAGATGTAAGAAAGAAAGAAAGAAATATTTGTTTGAATTCCAGTATTGATTTTTACCAGCTTGCCAAAATAGTGCTATGATTTTGAACAATCTTTTGGCACGGTATGTAGTTCAAGCGGCATGTTGAATTTTAACATAGTATATGGTATTATTAGATTCATACAGAGTGTAATTGAGAAAAATCCTGACTCCATTTTTGATCAAAAGTAGGTATTGCAGATTGGGGATATCCTGATACTTGAAAAGGGATTTTCAATAAAAAAATTTCAATGGAATCGAACTTTAAGAAAATAAATGAGGTATAATTTGTACCGAAAAAAGCAGATCACAATGGATTCATGAAAAATTGGACCAAATGAATAAATTTGTATATTAAAAAATTTAGAATTTTTCCTTCTTTTAAAAGAATCTTTAAACTAACAGTATTATCAATATTGCACCTCCTTGATAATTACGTCGACTTTTTCAATATTATTATACCCACTAAGGTGATAAATTACCAAAATAAATATTTGTATGGCTATTATAAGAGCAAGGCGTTAATACCTTTTCACGTGATATACAATAAGGAGTACCAAAAAGATTGGTCATGAATCATAACACTTATTCTGGGGTCAAAATTTAGTCAAATCAACCAACAAATATATATGAGGGTCTAATTAATAAATCTTTTAGTTCTGTTATGCAGCCTCTTGAACAGCAGAATAGTTTTTAATGAAATTTTGCTATCAATTAGATACGTAAAGAAGTCCATGAATTGACTTTTTTTCAAAGAGGCATCAAAGAGTATATTCAGGGAGACGAAATCGCTCAGGAAATAGTGAAAATCGCGGAAAAACTGTACAGAATTCATGTTTTTAGCAATTATTTCAATTGCCATAAAGAATACCAGAAAAAGTTTCAAATAAATGCTGTAGATCGTGAAATTTCACAACAGCTGACACTGCCCAGTTCGCTATTGCAAGAGGAAAGGACTTTATTAACCTGGTGGGTGCATCCTAGCAAAAATATCAATTAACGGTCTTTTTTCTGGACCATATGGCGCGCAAATTTTCCTTCAATGCTTTATGGTGTAGGGATCTAGAAAATTATCCACTTGCTTCTATTTGAAATTTCCTAAGCCACATTTTATTGAGCAGCAATAAGGTACAATTTTTATTAGTTATATAAAATTAATTCTTCTTTTTCAATGATAATGCTAATTCTCGTCAATATTTTATAATATTGAACCTAGTAGTGAGCAAATTCATTTTCTCAGATTCACACGTCTTCCGACTGAAAGTTCTATTCTTAACTGTAACAAAACTAACAGAGGTCGATTTACTTCTGAGAAATTTATTTAGTTGGAATAAAGGTAAGTTTTCCAGTGGTTATATTACACAAAACGTTGATACCAATCGTAAGTTTCAAGGTTATTGATATATTTTTTTTCAGTCTTGCTTGGTAACGGACTGACGCAGAGAGTACCTAAAAACAATGCAGTCATGCTCACATGACGACAAAGAGACTTGCTAAGCTGTACTTTTTAAATTTTCCATTATCAAGCAAATCCGTTACCGATACCGTACAGTGTGTACAGTGCCTTATGATTCTTTCATTTGAATGCCTCCAATTTTTTAAAATTTTCTATCTTAAGACTGTATTTCATCCACATTTAATGTAAATATTACTGCAACATGAATTTTTTTCGTATAAAAACAAATATTTATTATGTCGAAATATTCAATTTATTTTAAAACAAACTTTGCTGGAAACGTGATCAAAGTAAAAATAGGTGCAAATAAAAAGGTCGTGCAATTGCAAGTACGTGTCTCTCTTTAAATATATTGGTCATTACTTTTTCGATCAAAAATAATTCCGCCAAAAATTTTACTTTTATAACAGAAACTGAATCACCAACTGCAGAATTGCCTTTTGTATGCCAAAGAAAGATTTATTTTATTTGAAAGAGGCGCAATTTTTATTATGTGTGGAGAGATAGAAAAATTTACTGTTTGAGAAAGGTAATATGTAGAAAGATAAGTACAAGGTAGATTTTCTAGCCGCGTATAAAGGAAAATGAAAGAAAATTTATTTATATAATAATAGAGTGAATTTGAAGAAATGAAAAATGGAGGAATTATTTTACCGCTTTTATACTACAGATTCAATTTTACCATAAAATTAGAATTGCTGCATCATCGTGACAAATTTTTTCAACTTTTCAAATCACTTTTTTTTATCTTATCGTTATAGGAACGTGAATTACCCGCTAAAAAATAGTTACATCCGGTAATAAAGTTCGATTAGAATGACAATAGAAGAAAAAAACGGGAACGAAATGTCAGGAAAATAGAATCCCTTAAATAGAAATGAAAATAAAAAAGCAAAAGCGTTGCATGAAATAAAATACATTGACACAGGTATAGTTTGAACGATCTTTTGGCGGTCGACAAGAAATCCTTTTTTTACTATACTTAAATTCTATAAAGCCGAATTTTTTTTGCAATTTTTCACTTGAATTTGATCAATGTTCTTAAAAAAAATCACTTACTCCTTTAACTTGCTTCTTTTTTGGCAGACCAGCCTCCAATTGTACACTAGATTCGGTGATAAAAGTTTCGCCGCCTTTACCCATCACGACGATTTATCTTAAAACACTCAATAAAGAATAACACTCACAAATGTTCGTAAACTCGCTTTCGCTTTTAAAATTCAAACTGGCCAACGTTGTTCAACTTCAATGCCGGCCCTAAAAATATAACTTGGAGGCTCGTCTGCCACGGCATACGATTTTTATACATTTCATATCTCGGTTACTTGATCCTGATTGGTCGGAGGGTATGGGAGTGCGAGCCGTTACCCACACGTCACGATTTAACGGCGGCGCCAAGTTTATGAATTTGTCAATATTCAGCAGAATTTCTAGACGGTCACGCGACAGTGTTTCATGCACAAAATTTTCATGTATTGCATCATACATTTCACGTACGAAATTAGTATAATAATTATCACTTCTAAATCGCTTAATTCACAGTACGTGAGTTATAATAAAACAGGTATAAGATGTTGGAGTTGAAAATTTTAATTATTTTTTTTTAAAGCCAACGAATGCTTTTTTATTCTGTTTTGTTGGATTACAATAAAAATGTGGTGACCATCCTATCGACCTCCTTATTTGTATCATTAAATAAAATCTAAAATGGACCACTACTAGATTAGATTAGATTAGATTAGAATTGGTGTGTCCCTTTGCAGATCTATTGTGGTCCTCCCTATATCTAGAGCTCGATATCCAGCTTTATTCCTTTTATTAGACTCAATAACCTGAGGGCCTTGTGACATTCCCACATCAGATTTGATGTTATCCTTGCCCGAAAGACAGTAGCATGTATCCCTAGGCTTAGAGAGATCGCGATCTTCTCTTGTACCCCATATATTCCGGCTCCTACTCCAGAGTCTGTTTTAGAGCCATCAGTGTACCAGTTAATATTCGCTGTTATAGGAGGCCCTGCTTCTCAGTCCTTTCTCTCTGGAATGTAAATTGTATATTCGTTTTGAAAACTACATTGTGGAGCAACTGCATTGTGTAGCAGTATTTGATCTGCCTTTATCTCTTCATATAGCTCTTTGTAGACCTATACTGTGTGTTCTTGGCTTATCTGAGGAGGTCCCTGTAATAATCTGTGACTAACAGATCTTGCATTTCCTTGAAAGAGGATATGCCGTGGTGGTAGGTTTAGTATTACCTTCAGGGTCGCTGTCGGAGTCGTTTTCATGGCCCAGTGATACCTGAGCAGGCCTGCCTTTGAATACCACTCAGCTGCATCTGCGCTCCAGTCTGCAGTGTCCTGGACCACCAGACAACTAATCCATAAAGGTTAACATTGGCATCACGACCTGTGTATACATATAACCATTTGGTCATGTTGGTATTTAATCCGCAAACCCCAAATTACTCCTCAAAAATATACCAATATTCTTACGAATATAAAGCTCAATATCTACAGTTTCTTCCCAAACTCTACCACCAGCATGAGTCCAGCTTTATCAGTAATTTTCACTTTGTTTCGAATTTCACCTTATTTAGAAATCCAGATAGTTCAAAACCACAGAATATATCATAAACTTCCATAACTCAAGATTAAAGAGTAAAGTCCTTCACATCACCCATTATATCCACTTAATCTCAGTGATTTGGCTATTTTTTCAGCTGCACCTTGGAGTAAATTATAAATTAGTGCAATGAAATATAAGTGAGTGAAACGTATATTTTAAACTGTAGGATTTTTTATCACCTGTACTTTGCAATATCTATCTATCTCAATATTGAATATTGAACTCTAGACACGCATTCGTAGTTCACAGTGACGAATTATTTGGAATTGTCTGATATTTTTCAAAGAAATAAGCACACTTAAGCCGAAAAGTGCTATAGAAAATGGAAAGCTACGAAATACGAATTTTTTAATTTTCTTCGCTCCTCATTATTATCCAATTACTTCGCTAAAAAATATACAAATTACTTAATAAGGTTAAGTGTAGAAAAAAAAAACGTTTTCCGCAAATCGCTAGGAAATTTTGACATTCCTGTCAAAATTTCTTGAAGAAAAAGTCAGGACTTCCTTACTGTAAGGAAATGATATTTCCGTACAGTTGTTAGTGTTCTACATAATCCATAAAACGTCTATATGCATTTTCGTACTTTTCTCTTGATTTCTTTGGCAATAATTCTAATGAAGCAGTATTCACTGCCTCAACCAGCTCTGGAGGAGTCCCAGGAATGGAAATTTCATCATCACTTATCATTTTACTTTCGAGAACACCAGCAATTAAATTTATAAGCATCAAGTTTGACAATTCAACCTCAATACGTTTCCATAGTAACCCAAGTAATTTTATTAGGAATTTCATAGCACCATTTATTTGGGAATAAAATTATCGCGTTTTTTTTAAATCAATCAATATCTGTCGAATTTTAAACGATTTGCGGAAAAATAGTATGTTTACCTCGTAGGAAAAGCCACATTCCTGGACTCTGTGTTGCTTGCGCCTCGACTTAGCAATCTTCACAGTCGTCCAGGAATGTTAAGCTTTTCCTACCCGGTAAACAATGTACTATTACTTTCTACTTTTCAGGCCAATTATTCCAGTCAATTCCCTTGTATAGAACTCGTCAATTGATTTACGGATTGTTATAAAACCAAATTTTGGCATTCTTAATAAAAAGATTTAAAATAGGAACAAAAATTGAAGTTATTCTGCATTTTTTTTCCAGAAAACCAACGATGCTAATAATAGAAAGTGAGTTAGTATTTTTTCTAAAATGCATTTTAATTCATCCGGTTTCATCGTCACAGAATTGATATTAACAATTTGTGTTAGATTTTTGCTTCGTCACTACAAATATCAATATCCACAATGAAATAGATAATAATAAAAAGGAAGATAATTTATTTATCAAAAAAATATACAGTTAATTAGTAGGGTAGCAGGAAAAGACAGATAAACAATACAAGAAACTCAAAAAAGTTCTTTGAGTAATGAACGACCTCTACAACAGTAAAAGTTCAAATAATAACCTTTTTGGTGTGCGTCATCGATTGTTAATGTCCTTCTAACACATTACGTTGGAAAAAATGGTAAAAATACAAGTCTGTGATTGATCCTAATCAAAATATCACAATAATGAAATGTATTACCTACAAACGTTAACCATAATCTTTGACTCAAAAATTTGATTAATAGATATTTAGATTACGCGCAAGCGCGACCTATCAATTACATCGTTCAAAATATTATGTTACCATTTAAGTTATAGTTTTTATAATAGCCTTCTTGACGTGCGTCATCGTTTGTGACGTATATCCGGGTTATCGGTATGTTGTGTATTTTATTCGCTATTTTGACATAAAGCTAACCAAATAAAATCGTCAGGATCTTATTAAGCCAAATTCGAAAAGATTATGAAATTAATCATTACCAGCTTCTTTTTCTAACTGAAAATACCTAATTGCGAACATTCAAAATGCTGATGTTTTTTTTTGTGTACAGGGTTGTGTATGTTTTTTTTCTGATTTCAAAAATATACCATATCATACCCTTGTCTCATACCGTTCTTAAGTCAACATTTAATTGAAATTACGAATAAAAAGTAACAAATATAACAAAGAAAACTACACAACTATAAATAAATAATAACTTTTAAAAGTTGCTGGAAGTGTCATCATTATTTTCAATACATATAATTGCATCAGAATTGGCTTGATTGTTCACATTTAGATTATTCATTTCTTATTAATGACTTGAATACAGTCATTATTATTATTTATTATGTCTTCTAAGAACCCCCTAAAAAATGAGTCCATAGGGGATAGATCCGGACTTAGGAGGCCATAATATATTAATATGGTTTCATTATTCCTTATCCACACTTGAAATACATTGTTCAAATGTTCTTCCACAGGTAGGCCATTATGCATAGCTGCCCCATCCTGCATCCAAATCATATCCTGAAGTTGAACGTCAAAAAATTTTCTACAAGAATATTTTCAACTTCAAGAATAATCCGTTACAGATAGGTAACTTCAGTTGAATGGAAATCATGAAATATGGGTCTAACAATTTTGTTTCTGTCATTGCCAATACGAAAGGTACGTCTGCACTTTATTTTGAATAGTGTAATTTCTCCCGATTGATAGGTCGCGCTTGCGCGTAATCTAAACATCAACTAATCAAATTTTTCAAGTCAAATATTAGGGTTAACGTTTTTAATACATTTAAACAGTTCATTATTGTAATATTTTGATAAGGATTAATCATAGACCTTCCTTTCTTTCCATTTCTTCCAACGTAATTTGTTAAGGTATATTTTAACAATCAATGACGCACACTAAAATTTCCGAGACAATGTGATTATCCCGAAACATTTCTTCCGAAGCACAAGGTTTAGTGGAAGAATTAAATTAATTATAAAATCACTCTAAAATATTATTATACCAGCCAAACATATCAGTTGTAAAATAATCATAGTAGGTATTAAGCATTATATTTTCGCTTTTCAAAGCAGCAAGCCTTATACTATGCAATTGCTATCGAATTAACGACTACCTTCTGTAAGGTTTTGGTCCTTAAGCAACCATATCCGGCAGCGGATAATTCTGAGAAAATATTAAGAGAGTCTGGGTCACGTTCTGTTTTTTGTTGTATACCTACTATAATAATGAAAATTAGCTTAGAAGGTTATTGAGAATAAAAAAAATATTGATTGTATTCGATGGAAAACAAATTCTTGTCATTAATTATTTCAGCATTTTATCAGGTAATTCCAATCAATATAGCTTAATTGGAAAAGAGTATAACAATCAATGGGGATTAAGCAGATAAATTACTTTCGTGGAATAGATTATGCGATATGAAGAAAATAAAAACCAAAATAATGCGTAAAAAAATAAAAATTGTTGATTTTGAAATAATTCAACGCTTAAAACGTGTTAAATACATTTTAACAACATTTTAACGGTGGAAGATAGCATATCTTTAATAATCTGAGATAACCTGTTCTTTAATCTGTAAAATAAATGGGATGAGTGTAGGCTCACAGCACTTAGGCCACATATACATTGTATATCCTCCCGAAAGGTCTTCGTCCATCCTGTCTTTCCCAGGAAGGTGAACAGGTCACTAAGAGACATCTTTTTGTGAAAATACTGTCGAGGCAACTAGTAAACAGTGCAGCCAAATGGTAAATCACTATAGTGACGAAGACTAAAAATATTTGTTCTCTCAGGAAGCTCTAGTCCCTCCATTCTTTGACTTTTTGAATAAATTTTAAATACAGCGATGTCTACTATCGTGAAATATTGGTCAAAACAGTCACCTGTCAAATGAAATTTGGCGGAAAAGGGCAAACAAAAGTATGGTTTTGGAGAAACTTGACAAAGATTACCTGGAAGACCGAAAGCTAGATGGGAAGATCAAGTCGTGGAAAATTCAAAAATTTTGGGAGTACAAGGCGGGATGAGACAGATGCAGGACAGAAGGACGTGGAGAGCAATTGTCGAAACTGCGAAAACATCTAATAGATTGTAGATATGTAGCAAGAAAAAGTGGGATGACCCCCTCAAGATCCTGGGTCAAAAGAGCTCAAACTGAGCTGCTACAACTCCAACTGGAGTGTATAGCCTCTTATATAATTATTGTATATCCAGTAAATTAAAATACCACTATAAATTCATTTTTCTACATTCATGCAAAAAACAACACTTTTGTGAAACACATTTAATGGGAAAAGTGGTTCTTTTTTGCACTACTGCAATAAAATTTTTTATCTGATGGCAACGTTATGTCACTCAATTTTGATGGCATAAGGAAGCTCATTATGGGACTAAGTACCATAATGAAATTCTATAAGGAAGACATGTGATGGTTTGATCAAAAAAGTTTATTCAAAATGCATAACTATGTACAAAAACTATTTATTATAAATGGTAAAAGAACAATTACTACAATTTGTAATATTAATTCCAATGGATTCTACAGTTTTTACATCAGTAGTTGATGACTGTTGGCAAACTTGTAATCCTGTTGGGTTGTTGGCACCAAAAATTGCTTCTGATATTTTGCAGTTTTTAATTTTTCGAAAATGTATTGATATAAATGCCATCAGATAAAATTTTGTATGTAATACGAATCATAAACAATCATTATGGCACACGCCGTGTTTGACTGAATTGGTAACTTAGCTGTACTATTGTATGAATATTTAGATTTAGCTGGAAAAAATGAATATTCAGCATTCAGTTTTAAATTACGCGCCGAAGCACCAATACCTTCATGTCACCTCTAGGCATTTATTTATGAGTTTGTCTATATAATAGAAACTAGTTTATCTCATTTTCAAATTAATTATTTTCCAGCAATATACTTCTATTCGACTAGGTACTCCATTATACAAATGAGCAATATCTATTATATTGTTTATAAACGTTGTTTATATTTTTAAACACATAAATACGGCCCCGTTTTTAACAGTACAAATAATTTATGTTTGATTTGGCCGTATAAACATTTTTTTTCTGCTACGTAAGCTACAAATAATATCAACATATTTTGATAACGTAACTAATTGAAGGATTACCCACTTTAGGGAGGTGTGTCTGGGCTTTAGACATATTACACAATAAGCACGTTGGTACGTCATAATTTCATTGTCTCGGTTAATTTTTGGTAAATATTTGCAGACCGATTGTTGAATTAAAAAAAATCTTCTTGTGTTAAAAATTTATATTGAGGTGCACGAGATTTTGAGATTGAAAATAAAACAATGATTGTTAAATTAAATTAAATTCACTTTTTTTCGGTTATTTCTGTGCAAATGAACCATTTGCAATATTTCTTTTTCGGTAGCGTATTTCTGATACGGCAAAAATGATTTTTATTATTATTATCACTACAAATCATTATGAACTAAAACCAGCTGCTTTTCCAGAAAGTTGATTCGACAAGAATCATACGGGCAACGAAACAGCAAATGAAATTTCCAGACCGGACTTACCAAGGTTATCAACAGCGCTACAAAAACGACAACAAAAAGGGGTACAGAAAAATTACCAAAATACTGAAATACATGGAGTGGTAGACAATGTCACCAGGATATTGACAAATGAAACAGTTCATAACTGGATACTCTAAACTCAATGGTAACTTGAAAGTGATGGGAGCGACAGAATAAAATAAGCCATGTGCAGATTCTATTCTGTCAATTAGAGAAAGGAGCATTATATGTTAACAAATAACCAACCTCTTTCATAGAAAACTTGTCATGTATATCTAAACAAAATAATAAATATTTATACCTTTTTTTTTAATTATCTTTGGTTCAGTATTATGATGTATCCTTGTGTATTGAAAAATCAGTTGCGGATAAATTGAACGAACAATATTAAATTATTAACATCAATAAAGTTAATTGGCATACAAGGTTGCGATTTCAAATACGAGTTTCTAAGTAGCACGAACATATAATTTAATTTTTTATTGTTTCTTATTCAATTTTTTATAAAAAAACATGTTAATTTTTTTTATTATTATTTTCGCTGTTATGTATGTTTCAGGTTTTAAAACAATGGAAGGGACTGCAGGGACCTGGAACCGAATCCACTTTTTTTTAATTTAGAGTACGTATTATGAATTTTGAAATTTTGTTTATGGTTCTTATTTCTTTCACTATTTAGAAGAAACAGCAAAATCACGATTTTTGACGGTTTTTATTTTTCAAAAATCATAAAAATCCATGGGAAATAAGTGTGAGGACTCTTTTATTTAAAATGGTCTGAAGGATAAAAAATAATTAAATACAAAAAACCTTTTTTTTAACATTTATCATTTTTCGCCGGGCATTTGAAAACAATTACCAATCAAAACAATTTTGCAAACGAATACGCCACCATGAATAGATTTAAAAAAAAGTGTGCCATTGTTTTCGATTCCTAGTATTTTTTCCAAAATCTAAGTACTTAAGGTACCCACTAAATTGGCACAAAGCTATGAAACTGCCATTTATCTCGAAAACTGCTAGTCTTAATTGTACAAAATTTTGGGTACAACTATTTTGGGATACTTTGATTCCAGACTTCATATTTGCAATGCTGTTTCTTTGATATTATTGGTAATTTTGATTTTTCAAATTTATTACTCTGTATATTCAGTCATTATTAGAATTTCCTATTCAATACGAGTTCAACTATATGTAACACTTACAATTTTATTTAGGTCTTAAATTCATAAATTTTGTTCCATTTGGACTAACAATTTACCAGATAACTGGCCGTTTCCAGACTTTTAGGCCACTTTGTATATTATTGCAGGCAGAATTTGAAGAAGATATATTAACATGAAACAAAGCTTTTCAGATTTCAGAAAATATCCTATGAATGAATAATTATTTGCAGGAAAACGTCTAGCAAACACCCTGTAAATAAACAGTTAACAGGAAATACGTGGTCTGACCGGACAACGGCTCAGTTGTTGGATGAGTAGACGGGGTTAAGTCTTTTATTCTCCCTAGTATTGTTTTTATGAATAGGAGTGGTACACCCACATCTGCGATTACATCTGGTAGTAATGACCTCTGATGCAGCCGGTTCTTTTGAAGATAATTACACACGATGTACTGTTATTAGCCAATGGATTAACATCCAATGTGGATTGCAATTTACATTTCAGGTACTAGCGAAACAATACGAAAAATAACAGCGCCGCGGTGTGAGAATCTACCACTAATATATGTCAAGTCAATAAATAATGATAGAGCTATTAAAAGTGTAGCGTTCTATGTAATAAAGTTACCACTAGCGCCTACCTTGGCAACAGATATGTACTATCATTTAAGGCGCCGTTAGAACCCCATTGTTTCATACATAGAAGAATTTTTTCGGACAGCCAAATGGGTTTGAAAACACTCAGCTCTCGTCGTGTAACGTCAAAATTGGTTTTAGACTGCCAAAAAAGACTCTCCTCAATGTGACAACTCAATGAAGTATTGCTGGTCTGGATCCCTGGCGATTCTGGCATGGAAGGTAACGAGAAGGCAGACTCTACTGCAAGGAGGGAGCTGCACGTGTTTCTATAGGACCAGAACCTACAACTGGCATCTCAATGAGTTTTGCCAAACAAACACTAAGTACCTGGACAGCAAGAAGAGCTTTAGACTTCTGGCATGATGTACCAGAATTGGTTAATTCAAAGGCTTCTATACATCCTTCGAAGAATATCTCCAAACAAATGTTGCCTGTCCCGCCGCGAGTCGAATCAGGTATCTGATGTTTGGTTAGGTTAGGTTAGGTTAGGTTACGAAGAGAATTTAACCATGGCAAATTTTACAGCATTTGAAGAAATACGTCTCCGATGTGACCTTATTCTTTACTTTCGAATTTTGAAATTCAACTTAGGCGATCTTCAAGCAATTTGCCCCCTCAATTTAGACGATCGTCTCCGTGGGCACTTTTTAAAGATGAAGAAAGAGCCTTTTAGAACTCGTTATAGACAATACTTCATAAGTAACAGAATTTTCGATATTTATAAGCAAATAATTAATAGACAGAGGCAAAGTTTGTCTATTTGTTAAAAAGTGATTGTACAGACTTTATTCGCTTCCTGTTAGATTCAATAAAGGTTCACAAGATTGTTTTTCTTGCTTGGATCTAATTGGTTTTTTCCTACTAGATCATCAATAATCATTTTGTTTATTACCATAACTACAATTGACATACACACAATAAAATGTAGTCTAATTGTTTTAAATCGTTCAATAGAATTCAGATGCTTTTATCATTAGGATTCATTTGAATCGATTCAATTGTATCAGTTTTGGATAAAATTTTCATGAATTGAATGGTATACAAAATATACAAAATTTGGTCAAACTGTAGTTCCACCCATGTTCCACCCTCACCAATTATTTCTTCTATTCGAACCACGCAAGATATAATCTGTACTTTGGGCGACGACCCAGCAAAGAGTCTTAGACCATAGAAGAACTGCCATACTAATGCAAATATTTCGTGCAAGCATTTCCCGGTTTATATTATTTTATTGCTACCTAACCTAAATTAACCTGACCCAACCTAACCTAACTTAACCTAACCAAAGCTAACCACATGATTTTTGATGAATTTTCGCTATAAGTTCGTCGATTTATTCCTAAAACTTAAAACAACACGAGTAGGAAAAGGAAGAAATACTTGTAAGATATATTGAATCAGAGTATTCCACGAACAATTTTAAATTCGGCGAAATGAGAGGTAGGATTTCAATACTAATTATTTTTTTTCTGGGTACCTACTTCAAATCTGCTAGTTTTCTCAATAATTCAAAATTAATTATACTCCAGAAATATTTATTATAAATATAGATAATTGGTTACAAATTATTGTTTATTACCAATAACTTCTGATAAATGTTTATGAACACGACCAAAACACATTATACTCGAATTTGGTTATTACGAATGATGCTATTGTGAAAATTTGAATTGTATGACCATTAGGTGGATACAATTTATTATTGGTACTTTGTTCTAGTGGTGTTCGGCACTAAGCCTACACTACGGGATAAAACCTAGGTACCTTTCAGGTGGAAGTTCACTCCATAATAAAGTGTGCAAGTTCAATATTGATAAAAGACAATTAATGGAAGACAAATTATTATCAGCCTCTCGTGTCGGGGAATCATAAATGTATAAATTTATTACGTGCTTACACCTGTCTGCCAATAGGTTGCGGCCGATGCAACTATAACTTCTCAGGTTCTTTACGTTTACTACTGTATAGTGAAAAATAAATGAATGCTAAGCTGGATTTCTGGAACCGTTGGCGATAGGTATTCCACTGTGCGTTTTAAATAATATGTAGATCGCCAGTCAGAGGCTCTGTAGCAGAATAGCATTAGTCAGAATAGCATTAGTCAAAATAGCGCTAGGCTAAAACAGCGGTGGAAAAAAAGCGCTAGGTTGAAACAGCGTTGGACAAAATAGCGCTAGGTTGAAACAGCGTTCGACAAAATAGCGCTAGGCTAAAACAGCAGCGGACAAAATGGCGCTAGGCTAAAACAATGGCGCACAAAATAGCGCTAGGCTAAAACAATGGCGCACAAAATAGCGCTAGGTTGAAACAGCATTCGACAAAATAGCGCTACGCTAAAACAGCAGCGGACAAAATGGCGCTAGGCTAAAACAATGGCGCACAAAATAGCGCTAGGCTAAAACAGCAGCGGACAAAATAGCGCTAGGCTGAAACAGCATTCGACAAAATAGCGCTAGGTTGAAACAGCGTTCGACAAAATAGCGCTAGGCTAAAACAGCAGCGGACAAAATGGCGCTAGGCTAAAACAGTGGCGCACAAAATAGCGCTAGGCTAAAACAATGGCGCACAAAATAGCGATAGTTTGAAACAGTATTCGACAAAATAGCGCTACGCGAAAACAGCAGTGAACAAAATAGCGCTAGGCTAAAACAGCGGAGGACAAAATAGCGCTCGACAAAAATAATTATGCTTTATAATTTTACCACTATCTCATTCATGAAAATGGACTTTAGGGCCGAATAAGCAAAATTAGGAAAACATTTTTTTTTAAATAATAGTAATAAAAAGTCTTCATAATTCAACACATATCGCTTCCCGACCAGCTGACGACTGACAAAGAATATCATTGGAGAAGGATTCATGCAAGTTTACCATATTTTAATAGTTTTTTGTCGAGCGCTATTTTGCCTTGCGCTGTTTTTGTTATGCGTTATTTTGGTCGCCTCTATTTCAGCTTAGCGCTATTTTGACTGATACTTTTCTGCTGCAGGGCCCAGCCAGATGGTAACTAAAAGGAGGACATGTCCCTTTTTATGAACGTCTTTACAGCATGTTGTGGTGGTTGCGAGAATACGGAAACATACTAATTTTGTGTGATTTAGTTCTATTTGAATCTTGCTCAATACAAATTGAAAAATGTTTTTTTTTGTGAAAATTTTCACAATTGTTGGCTGAGAAGTCCAGGATTTTTGCAGAAATTGATACCCTAGCTGAGTATCAATAATTAAATTATTGAAAAAAAAAATCTCGTTCAACCCAATTTTGAATCTTTCTTTGAAAACTAATTGTTCAACCACAAGATTATAATTATGTTCTACTTGGACACTGAAAGTATATGATGTGCTTTTTATTGACTATCATCTATTCGCTGGAATTTCCATATTCTTACTTTGTCACTTTTACATTTTTGTGAGCAAAACAATGCAGTTCATGGGTCAACGACTAAATATAAGAATGTAAATGTGTGTAGTTACCAAGAGACGTTAATAACCACTAACAAAAACCTTCGTTTAATATTTCCGCATCCAAATACTTTGATAAAGTAAGTAACAAGAGTTTTAAAATACTATACTGTCAATTATATAAAAAGTGGTTAAAAATGTACGGTTTTAAGTTTTCGCTGTAATAAATGTTTTAATCTAGACATAGTCAAGGTTAACATTCAAATTTTAACATGTATGGTGTCCAATTAAGAGTTTCCTAATAATATTTTAAATCTAATTATGCATACAGAATATTTAAATAAAGTTAACAAATTGTCTAATTTTCAACCATGCGTTAAAAATTATTATTTCCTGGAAAACAATAATCCAATAAATTATTCCATTTTTATGTTGAGCTTCAAGTCCTTTGGAATAAATTAAATGGTAATCCAGGAAAATGAGGAAAACGCAACTCTAATATTATTATTATTATCACTTGCAATGAATACAGGCAACGTATGAATTATGAAATTCTGAGAGAAATGAACGGGGAAGATATAGTAAAGAGACAAAGAATAAAATGGCTCCGACATGTATGGAGAGAAGGTGAGCGAGCAATCGCTTGATCAATGCTACAGTGGGAACCAGGTGGTAGGAGAAGGCAAGGAATACCCAGATCTAAGGGGCTGAAGGAAGTGGAGGACTTGAAAAGGATAGGAATCGTCAGACGGTAGGAGAAAACGAAGGATAAGATTTTATGGAAAATAAGCGAGAAAATAATAAAATTAATGGGATTGATCCACCCCAGAAAGCATTTATGCGGCGCAGCCCCGCAAGGTATGTCTAGCCACTTTATGTGTATATATCACTTGCTCATAGGCTCATTCAGATCATGCACAATTACAATTGGTTCTTTTTTGAAAAGATGTTCTTCCTCTGTGCCTCCACTTTTCTCTTTCTTTCGTCTCCTTTCCAATCCTGAGCTTTTGAGAATATTCTCCATCACTCTAATTAAAAATTCTTCAGCCACAGACTCGAAATTAAAACATTTCATGTAATTTTTTGAGGTTGGCTTATCATCGCCTAATACAAGGCATAAGATGGCATAAGATGTCCTCTGTAGTTTTCTCTATTAGGTAGCAAAACCTGTACATGGCTTCGTCTCCCAGGTCTGGTGTTCGCTATTTCTGGATTAGTTTTTCTGAAACATATTTCCACAATAATATCCACATTTTCTTGTTCAAAGAAAAAGTTAGGCAGACGCGAATAGTTGTACTCAAACATCCATACGTTCAGCAAACGGCGGTAACGATAAAAATCATCAACGTCTTCTTGATAGATTAATTAAGTAAAATTTTATACCATGGAAAACTATCTCTCCTTTTTTCCGAATAATGATGTTTTTTTAAGGATTTCCTATTAATTTCAGTATATATTGTTCAGGCACGTAGTTTATTTGTTAATTGTCAACATACACAGTGTTTTTTTCCTTGACGGCATACCTATATAGGTATCGGAAATATTTAAGACCGTCTGGAAGTTTAATCATCTTTGACAATAAATTTATAGATGCGTGTATAAATATTGCAAACATTTTTTTCGGTTTATTGCCATCGAAAAGTTTCCAGTCGTTCTTTACGTTCAGCTTTAGCTGATAAATCTGATTTATCAAACAGGTTCACATGGTTCAGCATATGACAGATTTATTCCGAATAAAATATTATGAGTATACTAAATTCAGACCCTACCATACAATAATTATAAAGCCAGAATGCTTTTATGCATCTGAAACACTAGATTGAAATGGGAGAATAAGTTTAGTGAATTACATTTGCATCATCAGAAGAGAATTGGAAAAATTGGATTTGATATTTTGCATAATTTGGCCTATTTAGCCAATCCGTTCCATGTTAGCTCATACAGGTTCTCAACTGGTTGGTTGTAGAAGTCTTCTGAAGTCATTTGATATCTACCATACAGTTTCTGCCTGTTTCGGTGTCCTTTTCACATTTTCTGCAAGTAAGGTCTTCGTTATACAGCCCTATTTTGTTCAGGTGCTCATTTGTGGAAAAGTGTCCCGTAAGCAGCACCATTATGGTCAGTATGTTCATGCTCATTGAGAGCAGTTCTTTCGCTACTTTTTATAATGGTTGTATGTTCAACTTAGCTTTTTTGCAATCTGTTCAATGAATTCAAGACTTTCGGCATTGTGAATAAGTGAAATCTTAAGAATTTTCTGTTCTCTCTTCTCTATTTGGAATTTGATTGGAGGCAGATGCAGCAGTTTCTCTTTATAAAGTGCGAATTAGTGAAATTCTTGAGAATTTATATAACTCGTTGGTCTTTATCTTCTTAGCCTCGTAAATAAATATTAATCCACGACGGCACAAAAATATTCCCGACTGCGATGTCTGAAATTGAATAGAAAGAAAAAAATAACGGTAGGAAGAAACCAGTTCCTGCCGATTGAACACCGATTCCTTTCAGTTTAATTGCTGCGCGCAATGTAGGTATTTATCATGCATACAACAAAACAGGCATGTCCACTTTATCTCTTGGTTCTTGTTTAAACACGGAAGAGATAAAAAAAGGAAGGTTATTTATAAACTTGTCTGCCTTCAGGTGTAGTTATTTATTATTAAATTTTGCATGTAGAGAGACTCGATAACGAGTATGGTAGGTGAAAATACACTTTTGTCAGATTTACGACAAAAATATGGAAATAGTTTTTTTTTCTAAGATTTCTACCCAAAGTAGTGGACTGAAAAAGTTTTTTGGCGGTTTGTTATAATTTGACACTATTGACTCTCTAGAACGGCAATGTCGCTTTAGCGCTTGCCAGATTTGCCAGACACTCTGTAAGTGTGAAGGCCTAGCAAGAGTGCGGTTTCACTTACTCGAGAAGAAAAAGCGAGGGCAGAGAGCTACGCAATGGAGGCGGTCTTCAGATTAATAAGTCTAATAAAAAGAATGCACCTAGAAATCGAGCTCCAAGTATAGTGAGAGCCACAATAGATCTGCAAAGGTCGCATAGGTCAAAGAAGCATCTAATCTAACATTTAAAGATCAGCTCTTAGCTAGTTACTATAAATTAAAAGTGTTGTTGATATCCATATAAACTTCTGTTATCATTTTTCAATATCCTAGGACCTAGTTTTTGTCAATTGTATAGCATAATGCGTATGTGATAAACAATCGCGAATTTTAATCAGATTCAGCATCAGAAAGCGTTAGTTTGATTTAATGACTTCGAGCTATCGATTCAAATTAGTAAAATTTGTTTGGTATACCAACTAAAGAATCCTATATAACGTCCTTGATACAAGTAAATTGACGGGTTAATTGAATAGCTGCGTAGTTCTTTTTTAAGTTAATTAGTTGAAAAATCTTGCTGCATCATCAGAGGCGTTTTTTAGAAAAAGATAATAATTCATAAAATAGTAGTTTAATTGAAATTATTTTATTGAAAAACATAAAAGCGTTGACGAAGCATATAATAATAAAGATATTATTTCTTTTCAATTAATCAAATAACAATGGTTGAGTATAATTCAATTTTCAATGTAGAATAAAAAATTTAACTCATACCATGCTAGAAAGTGAATCCTTCATACTAAAATGTAATATTTAAATTTTAATTTCATGATTTTACAGTTTCCTGCAAAAATAAGAATATACAGAGTAGAGAGAAAGTTTAGCAACAAGACATTCGCATTTTTTTGATGATACTAACGCCTTACAAATTTGAAAAATTACTTCTCACATAGGCTGCTTTTATGCACGCGTTTGTTGTCGCCTGTCGCGTGGCCACAAAATACGCGGCGTTCTCCAAACGAATTGCTTTGTATGTACCATTTTATGCATCAACGTCGGTGAGCCGCTCGGTGCCTGTGTCGCGGCGTTCTCAAATTCTGTCGCCTGGAATTAGAGAACGCGTCGCGACAAGCGTTTTATAAATACGTTGAATTAAATTGGTGCTTTTATGCAACGCATTTATTGTCGCTGATGCTTCGATAGGAATTATTTTGCTAGTCAGTCTGCAGACGTGTATCGATGTGTGAAGACGTGCGTTGTTATCATGGAAAACCTCGATGTTGAACTATTTATCGACGAAATAGAAAAACGACCATCTTTGTGGGATTCAATGATATGCAAACACTCCAACGTCTCTGGCGTCTCTTTTTAATTATATGCTTGTATACCAAATATATAAAACACGGGTCCATTTTTCAATCAATACACACTTTCATGTTGCACAGTACGATGGCCGCTGATAATAAATTTTATTTGAAAGCGGCACGCGGCAAAAAACGCTAAACAAAAGTTCCATTTTGTTTCATCTACAAAAGCCGCGTTTTTATGTCGCCACGCGACAGGCGACAACAAACGCGTGCATAAAAGCAGCCTTAGTAGATTGCTCACTAAAAACGTACTTCTACCTATACCAATTATAGTTTGATACTATTTTATCATGACATCTGTTAACACGCTTTACTTAAATGACAAATGACATTTAATCGGATGACTCCAAATAACAAAATCACTTAATTGAGAGGCTCCCCAGTTGAGTATGTCTCTAATTCTATAATCATTTATCCATGAAAAAATTTAAAGAATCTGGCGATATTAATTTTGGTGGAATTATTCTCTCAACCCTTCTTCTTCTCTCCGAAAAAACTTTCTTTTCAATGAGTCCTTGTTATCATAATGATTTCTGGCCATATTGTCGTATTTAAAAAATGGACTATAGAATGGTTTATCCAAATCCTGAATGAAGGAAATCATTTTAAGAACTCCATCAACTTTCCATTGGAATTCCAGTTAGTACAGAAAGTGGTTCGCCTTTCATCTTCTCTTAATGCCAGAAATATACAGCTTTGCTGAAAAGTCTCGCACCAAGGGATTATCTTTGAAAGGGATAAAGGGGAAGTTATGAAATTCTAGGACCATGAATGAGATTCAATTCTGCATATTTCAGAGCAAATGTCAAATTCTTTTGACGTCAGAACGTACGGTTATTGTTCATGGTTGCCAAAGATGGTTTGCGAAAAAAAGTATATATTTATGGTATGATTTTTATACATTATAATCTTTTAAATTGTGGAATTCTTTTATTGTTAATAAAATTGATTTAAAACAAGTAAGTAATTGTCGAATATTTGTATCTGTATAACTATCACACTAAAAATATTGCTTATGAAATATTCTACCTATGATCGTGAATTAAGGGAAATATTATGCAAATTGACAACCCTGTTGAAAAGTTTCGCGAAGCAGCCCGAACGGAGTCGACATACGACGATGGACCTTTAAATGGGTATGCCCACCCATCTCTCTCTTTTTTACTGTTCTCTGTCAAGCTTTCGCATCTGTTCTCTTTTATGATCTGTGAATGCACATGATAAAGAAGGAATGAAGCGGTTTGGGAGACTTAGGATACAATAAAATAATGCAAAATGGCAAAGGAGAAATGTTTAAGATACTCAATAACAAATTAAACTGTAAATAATGGTTCAAACTTGAATGTAAGATGCACATCCTCAAAATAATACCATCTGACGCATTTGCTTTAATAAAATAATTGATATTAAAATGCTAAGATGCTAATATTTTGAGACTGAACATTTCCCATTTTAGTTTTAACCATTTCTCACACCCTGTTTTGGATAAATACTGAAAAAAAGAAGCTGTAGGTACTCACCATTTTGTATGAAAATGCGTGTATTTAAAACTATGTTCTGTGACAACAAATACTTATTGGAAAATATTACTAAAAGTATTAATTGTTGACGGAAGTTGAATTTTTTTTGTAATAACAATGTTTTATCGCAAAATATTGTAGATTAGCTGTAGAAGGAAATTATTAAGGAAGTAGATATAGTTCATGAGTTAATGATCGAACGGTCAGGCACTGATCGTACCGGAAACACCTCCTGGAGAGACATAAATGTCGTTTTGGATTTTTTTACGTTTACATTCTATTCTCCCAATTACTTTTTCCACTGATATCTGATATAACTAGTGACAGATAACAGATATGAAATGGTGACATGCGAAGAGTTTCTAGAATTATTGGCTATCAATATGTTGAGTATTAAGCTAAAAAGTCATTTTGAAGTTCAATGCTGTATGAAAGAATAACTACTTCTGTCACTTTACACTCACATTACAGTTTTTCAATATACATATTCTCGACATCGTTTCTTAAAGTAGAGGTACCACTATAAACGATAAAAACCAACTAAGCAAATGAGCAAAATAGTTTTTTTCTACATTCATGAGAAAGCAACACTTTTGTGAAACACAAATGGTTCTTTTTTGCATCTGTCATTCTTGTCAGTTTTGTGATTTATGACAAACATAAACATTTAAATTAAATAAAAATCCAGAGCAAGTGTCTGATCCTGCTCAAATACAGCAATAATATATGTATATCTTACTACTTAGTCTCAACGAGTTACAATTATTGCAAAAATCTTTGATTATTTAAAATTTAAATCGTCAAAGCGAAAACCAGCTATGATTAAGTACTGACAAGATGCAGGCCATAAAGATACAAAAAAATGAAGGTATGTTATTTGAGTTCCAGTTTTTTGCATAAATGTAGAAAAAATATTGTATGCACCTCGCGCAAAACATGTTTTTTGCACGTTTTAAAACATGTTGGCCTGCAGTTGTCAGTGGTTGTCAGGAAGTTGTAACGGTGTTACAGTTTTCATTCTGGTTTTCATTAAATTAGAGATTTCAGTACTGACGGTACTCAAGTGGCTCAACGACATTCTTGTGGTACGGATTTTTTCTGAATTTTTGTTTTACGGTAACTGTTTTTCATATTAAAATGACATATGGCATTGGAAAAGAAAATAAGTCTTGCTTAGGATACATTTTAATTTATTTTAAATATTTCAATTTATAGAATATGACGGAAAAATTTGTGTGTTATAATATTGGATATTTTTCAGGAAGAGGAAGGGAAAATAACTTTTCAATTCATTCTTCACATTATTGAAAGAAATCAAAAAACTAAACTTTCAATGAAATAATTATTTTCCCTTTTTTTTCAAATTCCTTTCTCAATTTGGCATAAAAAATACTCACCCCGTCATATTTAGGAGTCGATGGATTAGAAGCATTGGAAGGATTAAATTCCTTTTTAGCTTCTAATTCCTTAGCCTGTAGCCTGCGCTACAAAATCCACACTCTGTATTATAATTTAAAAATATAATTTCTTCCATATTTGGTACATTGTGTCAAATTATTATGTCAGCTATAGTCAGATCCCGATTCTCTCTCCTACAATCCTCCTTGATTCCACAAAATGGTTCAGGACCTGTGGAGTCTCCTTTTGGACCTTCTTTAACTAATTGGTCTGTCATTTCATCACCTGCAATCCCTTCATGTGCAAAACTGTCGTTTGGTTAACTTAACCACAAAATTTCAGGCCGCTTTGTTGAAAGCTGAACATGAACTGAATTTTTCAACTTAATGAGTCAGTCGAAGAATGGAACTGAACCAAGAACATTTTTAGCAAAAATTGTCCCAACAAAAATACCTTGACGAGTTGGTTTTTGTTTTCTGCTTCTGCTCAAACAAGCCTGTGCTTCTGACAAAGTCAATGGTTATATTTGGTGATACCTTCTTAAAGTCATTCGTCTCTAAGGTACTAAAACCGAATATATTATACCTTACCCTGCTCAAAGCTGGGCATAAGCATTTTATGTGCTCTGCAGTTTTGTCCTTCAAATTACCGAACCGGCAGTCCAAAATCTGAACCAGTCTTATCTTTTTTAGATGTTAGTTCAGTTAACAATGTCTTGTAAGCAGTCCTGATAGAATGCATAGGTTTGCTCTACTCCATTCCAGGATCTGCTTATATTTTTGTACTGGAAGGGAAGTATATGAACGCCTTCAAGTAAGAGAACTCCGGTATGTCTGCACAGTACGTGTAGGTTTTCCTCTCCGTCCAGGTAGCTATGGCTGATCTAGGAGTGCTTTCCGCAATGCCAAAAAGTGGTTCAGTTCCGATAAATAGAGTCTCTGATCTCTTTTTTGAGTGTCGGCCTTCTATATTGCAAAGTATACATCATTTTTATGAAAACTGAGCTATCTATTTGACACTTCATTTAAAAAAAACTAACTGAAGACAACTGGCTTACAACTTTCCAAGTTTCTATTGAGAAGCATCTCCATTAGACCAGGAAGGCTCAAGTATGGTTTTGACAATGATAGCAGCATTTATTAAAGATCCATTATCTCCGTGGATTTACTTACTCGTAACCGCGCTACTTGTGGATGCAAACAATGATTACCTTATTGTAAGAGGATTTTGCTTAAACCTTAATTAAAAAAAAAGTTCACCTTGACGCTCCTCCAAAAACAACAACATTTTTTCTGATTTTTCATCAAATAACAATAATAGTGAAAAAAAATTTCAATATTTTAATAAAAAGTCGTTACTGGAAGAATTTTCTCGGCGCCCGCCTCTGTGATAAGGTCAAACTGGTCAATTTGCTAAGTAAACCAGACGGAAAATTACAATAGACAATAATAAAAATACAGTCGAACATAAATTAGATAGAAATATTAAACAAAGTGATGACGTGCCAGCTTGCGAACAATTTAAAGTAATTATCATATTGATTTGAATAACATTGTGGTAGGTAGCTGATATGACATACATAACTGATAAATGTAAAATAAATCATTTGATGAATTGAAAAATCGTTAAAAAAGTGTACAGAAATGAAAAAAACATCATGCAAGCCAAACAAAATAAGGTCGGTGCTATCCATACGCTCAACCCCCTTTGAATGACAGGTATAAACAACACTCAATATTTTAAATGGGGAATATAGGCTTGATATAATATCGTTTGAAATGTCTCTTCATTCTCTATTCAAAAATGTTTTCGTTTCCAAGTTTTTTTGTAGCAATTAATTAAAAAAATCATGTAGTTACCGAAAAGAAAAAATACTATGAACGTCAATGAAGTAGATGTAAAAAATATTCACCGTGAACGACTAGGCAATATCCTAATCTTAAATAAATCTTTCTTTTAAACACTATTTAACATGTGATCCACCTAATCATAACTATTCGTTCTTTTAAGTCATTTAAATCAAAAGATTTCCCTATTCTCAATCCCAGAAATTAGCAAAACCCACTCAAAACACTCCTAATACAAGAAATTCACGACAGACACGAGATACTATTTTCTCAAAACACCCGGTCACGATAATTTGGATGCCATTACATATTGGAATCATCGGAAATGAAACAGCTGACAACGCCGCTATAAATAAGATGGCAATAACATCCCCCTAAAAAGAAAACTAATAATAAATTTATTCCGTTTGGCTTTTACACACTGTATACGCGGAAATCATGATTAATGAATTTTGCGACAAATGCAAAATATTATTAAAATTATTGCCCGCGACTGAAATTTTAAATAGCACGTGAAGTTTATCATAGTTTTTGCACAAATTGCATGTATTGTTCCATTATATGCAATTATTATGAGAGTCAGCGCGTAAATATAATTTTGCAAACACTTTTTTTATATTTAGAGAATATGGATTTTTCAAAATTTTTATAAGAAGATCAATACAAATTTCGAGGCTAATAGGTCGTATTTCTGGAATATTAAGGGTACTATTCAAATGAACACAGTGTTTATTATGGTAACCGCTCCCGTGCAAGTGGTCGTAGTAGCCAAGCACGTTAATAATATAAAAAAAAATAACGATTCCACTTTATTCCAGATAGATCTTTTCAGATTTTTTTATTCCTTATATCTATTCATATTTATATCAATTACGTTTCGCATTTTGCGAATGTCTTATTAAACTTATGTCAACCTTGACATATGATACATATTTATACTTTAATAATGGTTTTGATTGTTTTAATAAACCAGACATACAAATTATATCCATTTATTTCAGTAAATAATATATTTGAGGACGTGACATTGGACGATTGTTAAATTTAAACTGTTCGCCAGTTATTTCGATTATTACTGCAAATTTCCGGAGCGAACAAACTTTATTTGGCAAATTCCTCCGTTGATACGAGTGTATTATCAAAGTTTCATAAGCTAACGTACTAGTTAGTTGCCTGGCAACAAGTTTTCAAACAATCTGTCAAATTATTTTCAAGAAATGGAAATCGACAACGAAAGTGACAAAAAAATAATTATTCCACATGAAATCAGTACAAGCTGCTAGTTGTACATTTAATGTACATAGGTAGTATTTATAGTATCTATCTCTTTTATTTTTTAATATTTTATCTAATAAAGCAGAAAAAATATTGTACGTAACGCTACCCGAAAGTAATTTCACGGGACTCGCAGGATTCCACACTTGCCCTGGAAACTGCCAACTCATCCCGTAAAATATCACTTTTGGAACTTGTTAAGTAAATAACTATTGATAAAATATTGATCATAAGAGAAATGCAAAGTTGAAATGTCAAAAATGTTTTTCTTCAGTTAATTGAAAGATTTTGAATTTACAAACGTAAAAATTTGAAGATAGAATATGCTATCCATTTCGATGTATTTGCTAGAGGGCGCCACGAAAGTTATGTTGTTGATGTTTCTGTGCGATTAGCTTATTTATTGTTAACGGTATCCCTGTATTCATTGAAGAATATTAAAACTACATCATTTTTGCGTTAAAAATGTATAACTATCATTAGTATCAAAAGTTACTGGTTTTCGAGATATTCGCATTTTTAAGCTTCACAAATTATCGTAAAAAGAGATAATTATAGACATTCGTATTATCATACAGAATCCAGCTGGCTATCACTTGAGAACATTATTGGTTATTGTCAAAATATGATCCACTGTACAAATATTTAAATCTAAATGATACTGAATACGCGGTTTTTTTTATAAAAATTGTATTCTTATCTGGAATCAAATTACACATACCGTTAATTGCAAGTCAATACCTTCACCCTCAAGAATAATAGTCCTGATGAATGATGCAATATTGCATAATGTAATGAAATACTGCTTAATATAGTGCCGGAAATTAAAAATAAATAACAATAAATAAATCTATTTATAAGTATAAGAAAATTAGGTTTGTACTTTTAGTTATTTATTTAATTATATTACATACATATAAAGTAATTAAGACATTATGTACCGAGTGGGCAAATAAGAACTACTGTCGGTCATATCTTAGGTTCGGATTGTAGTACAGCAGGTGGCCACGTGAAAAACCTGGAAATGATTTATAGAATTGTTGGTCAGTGTAAGACTTTTTTGTTGCTAATTTTGTCCACTTTCCTAATCCCTAGTTTAAAATGCATGCTTCCATTTAATATTTCTCAAAGAAAACTGGATTTCTAAAAAACTCTAAATAACGCGCTCTAACGGACACGTCACTTATTGAGTGGAATTGAGAATATAACCATTGAAATGGTGGAAAAGAGCACTTTTCATCAAGGCAAAATTTGCAAAGATCGGTTAAGTAGGATTGGAGTTATGGTCATTTTTCCATAACAAAGTTCCCACTCTCCCCAACCTTTTATTTGAATTGTCAGTCTAAAACTTGCATTATTAAATATGCGCACAATTTTTTAAGGAATAGGCATATTTTCTAAAATTTGGTCTTTTAAATTTTTTTAATTCTATAACGCCCTCTAGCAGTGGACCTACAATTCTATAAATCATTTCCAGGTTTCTCTCGTTGCCACTTTTGTTATACATCTTTTTTCCAAAGTTGTACTACAATTCGTACCTGAAATATGGCCGACAGTCGTTCTTTTTTTTGCCCACCCGGTACAATAAAGAAAATCTATATTAATAAAACCAATATTGTGCTGGGCCCGAAAAAATTTCCAATGCGGTTATTAACACATGAGAACTATTATTAATCTTTATTAAAAGAAATTATTTTTTAATAAAAATTAATAAGTTGGGACACGTATACGTGGAACAGAACATGTAGTTTTATTGTGTACATAGCAGTACATAGCAGTTGAAAGCTAACAGATGTGGTGGGACCGACCGACTACCCAATTATATCTAACATAACAAGGTGTATTCGAAAAGATTATTTTTATTCTCCCTAAGTTGGAATTATATGGAAAACTTAAAAAAAACATAAATGGAGACATGATACATTTGTGAGGAAAGTATTAGAAATAAGGTTATCCTGACAATCTGACAATATTTTCTAATAGACTAAAGTAAAAAAAAATTTATTTCTTCGATAATATGGATCAAATTCTGTGGAACCAGTGAACAGTTTCAACAGAAATATAGAGGTTTACCAAAAATTCGGATCTTAGGTATTCGTATTCTGACGCAACGCAATTCACAATATTGAGTTTTCTTGCACAACGAATTTAATACCACCGAAAGTTATCCTAATATTCGGTGACTAACTGCCTGCCATAACTCACGTAAACACCTCTTCGTTTCTATACTTAAATTTCAGTAACGAGGTCGACATGTCGTGGATAGGATAACAAGGATAATACATTACAAATATCGATAAATATTAATCCGACATATTGAGGGTGTGATATTTCATTTCATGCAACGTTGCCAACTCATATAGTTACTCAATCAATTATATATTCAAAATATTGACCCCATGGTTTATTAGGTAGTATTATTAATAAGTGACAAATGTGATATACAAAAATTAAATTATTTTAAATCCATCGATTCCGCACTTGTTAGGTAAATAGCTATTTTTAAATAGGGATAAAAACAAAACAACACTATTAAATATGATAAAATGCGATGCTACGTTATTTGTTCACTCATAATTAACGATCTGCTTTTCAGTAACAAGAATCTATTTTTAGTTGAACACCCTATTTGCCGCCTTTTTGACAGCTAAGGTCTACTATTCAAAACATAAGATTTTGCATGTTTTTTATCATTGCGAACATCTACATTGCTTTATTAAAGTATGAATACACCCCCGAAGCGTATATCTTGAAATTTAAAATGACTTTTTAGCTGAATACTCAACATATAAGTGGCCAATAATTTTAGAAACTTTTGGCATGTCACCATTTCATTTCTGTTATTCAGTCACTAGTTATGTCCAATGTCAGTTGAGTATTCAGCTAAAAAGTCATTTTAAATTTCAAGATATACGCTTCGGGGGTGTATTCATACTTTAATAAAGCAATGTAGATGTTCGCATTGATAAAAAACATGCAAAATCTGTCATTCTTGTCAGAAAAAACCACTTGTTGTTGGCTAAACTGACCCTAGACTGAATTCCTCTATTATTTATATATTTGTAGATACTACAAAATGTTATTAAAATGTGGTCATTATTAAACTTGAACCATCTGCCAATTAAATGTTATAAACACAAGCATATACGCCATACGGTGAGATACCCTGTATGTTTCAGCAGTTTAATTTTTTTAGTTTCATTTACGAGTAGAAGTTAAATTTGTTTAAAAAAAATTTACTTAGTAATTTTTCTACAAAATAATTTTTTTTTTATTTAAATTAACGTGCTCGGCTATTATGGCCACTTGCACGGGAGCGGTTACAATACAGTTACAATATATCATTTATAAAATACAATAATACACACAGTAAGTAACACAAATTTAATGGTTTATAGTTTTTGGTAAAGCTGTACGTTTTTCAAGAATTGGAGTAGGGAGGTTATTTGTTCTGAGTTGTTGAGGATTTCTCTATAGTTTTGGCTCAGTAGCTATTGTCTTAATATATGTTCTTGTGTCTAAATTTTATTTTACTTTTTTTTATTATTAAATCTCTAATGCCTCATACAAAGTCAACAAATTAGTATATTATTAAACGAGCAATTTATGATAGCCATAATTTACGATGGGTGATGTTTGCGTCAAGAGCCGCAGGCGAGGGGCGCAAGTCATCCGAGTGAATTATGGCCATAATACACTACAGTGTATTATGAACCATAATTCACTCATTCATTCAGTTGATATATGGGTACCATATACCTTTTGTTAGGAGGTAAAATATTGACTTATTATTAGGTGGTCGTGGACAAATATTGTTAAATGTTCTTTACAAACGAAAGCTTGTGAATAATTAAATTGAGAGGGCCGTGTATTTTAAAAAGAAAAACTAAGCATTGCAAAAGAAAAAATATACAGTAGTGTCCAGAATCTAAGTTAGGTGCAACCATAAAACGACAAAGAGAAAATATAAAATATTAAAGGAGAAGAGAAGAGAATATGGATTTAAAGGAAAATAAGTAGAAATCCTAAAATATTTATTCTTGATATTTTTCTGTCTATATTAGTTTAATTAAAATGTACTGATTTTTGCTGTCATCTAAAATGAATCATATTTTTATCAATTTAATCTTACTTATGTACCTACACGAAGTATTATTTCAATGTTAGAAATTCTAATCACATTTTCAACGAAAAGAAAAGGTATCTAATCTGTTTCGTAACCAAGTGTGTATCCGTATTTGAATGAACTTTCTATCTACCGAAACTATCACGTTTACAACTCCATTTATCACAAATACTATATTACTTTTTATCAATATTTACCTTATTTTGTAACTTTTTCAACGAAAAATTTGATGTATATTATCGCGGGAAACTGTGAATCGTTAAAAAAAAACCTGCAATTTCAATGAAAATTCTAGCGTAACTGATGTTCGACCTTCTTTTGCCCTCGGAAAATTCACAAGGCATGCGCCATCTAATGCCCACCTGTTTGTTCCTGAAAATGGTAGATGTAACGTGTAGGCGTTTAAGGGATGATGAAATTCTACTGTATGTATTGATATTGATAAATTTATATCTTTACTGGTATTGACTATTTCAATAGATATAAGTAAACGCTCTAATTTACAATAATTATTATTATTAATAGTTAACAGTATTATTATAAAAATTGTGAAAAAAGAAATAAATTTCACCACAGCGTTGAATCAGGATATGGTCACACCCTGTAAGTGTTTAATATATCCAATGCTTCTGCAGTAAGTAGGTACCGCACATAAATCAAAAGAAAATATAAAACACCAATTCACTTCACAATATAATTTTATATAAAAATACGTCGACCAAAGTACAAAATACTCGTTTTCAACATATATATATATAGGTATATCTAACTGGTTATCTCAACCACTGGAAAATGTAAAGGTCAGTGATAATTTGAATCACGATTTTATAATTCAACAAGTTGTTGTTGGTCTATTGTTAATTGATTCATTCATCCACCTGATCTCAATGGTGCAAAGGTAAAAGTTACATCAATAAAAGTGGAGAAAATTTGTTTTATTTTTGAATGTTACATAAAAATATTTTGGCTGAAATTGTGTAGAATGTATTCCTATTTTGCTATTTACAATTAACTTCAGACCAATCCTGTAAACTCCGTGATTAGGCTTCAAGACAGTTGGAGACTTCACGTGAAACGGAGTCTACTTCATCGTTACCATAAATTCTTATTTGGGGCGCACTCCATTCAAAATAGCATCTAAAAAAAGTGGACAACTGGAAAATTGAGGCCGGCAAAAAGTAAAAAAATGGAAATAACTCAATAGCTATTTGAAATTTCCGAAATTTGAAAAAGTATTCTCAAAGAGCAGAGAATATTCTAAAAAAAAAATGACCTTCTGGAACTGTAGTTACGGACAATTTTTATAATTTTAATGTGGAGGTGAAAATTGAGTTAGGGAGGAGTGATATGAATATTTGTTGTTATTGTTAAGCAGTCTGTTTGTTTATACAATAATAATTATAAAACTATTCCGATCTAATTAATTTATTATCTAAATTTTTATTTAATACTTAATAAATATTTGATTGTGGTACTGGTGTATCACTTCAGTAATGTTAATAAATATATTTTTTAATAATATTCATAAGAACATATTATATTATTAATAGTTATTTATGCAACAAGTGCAAAAAGTGAGTGTTTTTTGCACGCGACGTGAAATTGTCCAACGAGGTCTTTAGGCCGAGTTGGACAACACGTCGAGTGCAAAAAACACGTTTTGCAAGAGTTGCATACAATATTTTTTCTAAATTCATGCAAAAACTGGAAAATTAGAATATAATATGTCAATATGTCAACCTAACCTAATTAAACTCAACCCGTTCTTCTTTTTTTGTATCTTCATGGCCTCCACCTTGTCAGTACTCAATAATAGCTAGTTCTCGCCTTGACCATTTAAATTTTAAATAATTAAAGATTTTTGCAATAATTGTAACTCGTTGAGACTAAGTAGTAAGATATACATTATATATTATTGTTGTATTAAAGCAGGATCAGATACTTGCTATGGATTTTTATTCAATTTAAATGTTTATGTTTGTCATTAATCATCACAAAACTGACACAAGAATGACAGATGAGTGCAATAAAATATTTTATTGCACTAGTGCAATAAAGTACCACCTTTTCCATTAAATGTGGTTCACAAAAGTGTTGTTTTTTGCATGAATGTAGAAAAATATATTTCTTTTACATTGTCTCCAGTTCTAAACTAATAAAAAATGTCATCTTTCCCAATTACATACAAATGTTTAGTAAAGCAAAAAATAACGTCTAATCCAAAAAAATTGAGTTTGATAAAAAACGAAACAAACAATTAAATGGTTCAAGGTCCACCAATTCCTCTAAACCATCATCACATCGACCTTTGTTCAATTATTATGTTGCAAAAACTATTTTTATTATACATGATGATGCAAAACACATTTTACAATATTTAAATACTATTTCTTTAAGTCCAATATTGCTTACGTAAGAATCACGATGAAATGAATTATTATACTTCTAGAAAGAGAAATCATTAAATTCGTGATTCAAAATAAAAGTCAAGGATATTTTAAAACGAGTTGGAGTTATTTTAAGATCAATATTATAGCAGGCATGTATCTAGACGTTCGCGGATTGGTCGATAAAACGGGCGTGGATGTGTATGCTCTATAGACTATGACTTTGACTGGAAAAACGTTCGTTGGAACTTGCGTAAGGACTTTTATTATTGCACGTTCTATAATACAATCGAGTTTCGTTGTGCTTGTTGGAAATTTATCACAAGTGCAATAAAAATTGCGCAATAAGATAATTGAAATATTTTGGACGTGACTATAATCAATCGTCTTGCTCTGTGGAGACGCATCAGTTTATATAAAGCCACTTTTTATAAAAATAACACTAAAATATGGAAAATGAAATCATTTTTGGAATTCATAATTTTCACACTCATTTTAGTCACAAGACTAAAATTTCGGGAAATATTCGATTTCAACAAAAAACACTCAAAACACTTCTAAGTTCTTGGCACTGAGAGGCCAGTTACAAAAAAAACACTTATTTAACGATAAAAATTTTGAGAATAATTGTAATAATAGAAGAATACTTTTGCTTTTCTCTCGGTTCAAGAGGAGCCTCGCAAATTAGACACCTGGGGGCCTATTTTCGAATGTCGTATGACATTTGTCGTATTCGACATATGTCGATAGAAATTGTCGCACAACATTGGCATCTGGCCATGGGCTCGACATCTAAGTCGCATGAGATAAATTTTGTCGAATAACATGATTAGGCAACACCGAAATTTCATCGTGTTCCATGTCATGTAAAGTTGTGAAATAATGAAATGACAGTAGTAGTTATATGATCTTGAAAAACAGGTCGTCTTTGATAAAATGATAATATTTTCCTTTTTGTACAAAAAATGCGGAGCAATAACTCATACTTATTGTTGCGGGATCGAGCATATAAAAACAAAAAAACAATACTGGATTTTCACTATATATTATAACTAGACTTGAATCACCCCTAGTTTCAAACGCGCGTAGGACGGCAGGTATGGCCTGGCCACAGCACGACCGTTTACTGTTGTCGTGTTGCCACTGTTACCGTTTGAGATTTCGGGGGGCTTAACCCCGTGATAAAGACTGGTCCGTACATATTGAAAATTAAATTACAGCTTAGTTAGGAGGTACGTTGTGATCATTTATTTTCGTTTGGAATTGTTTAGAAGCCGGTATTTCAGTTTTATTCATGTCACCTTAGATCTTTGTGCGCTGAGTTTTTTTTTGTGTCAATTGTCTAGTCAGGAAACTGTAATTGAAATAGTTATTTATGCAACAAGTGCAAAAAGTGAGTGTATTTTGATTAGGTTAGGTTAGGTTCCCAACATATTATATTCTAATTTTCCAGTTTTTGCATGAATGTAGAAAAAATATTGTATGCAACTCTTGTAAAACGTGTTTTTTGCACTCGACGTGTATGTATAATATGTTGGGAACCTAACCTAACCTAATCAAACTCAAACCGTTCTTCTTTTTTTTGTATCTTTATGGCCTCCACCTTGTCAGTACTTAATCAAAGCTGGTTTTCGCCTTGACCATTTAAATTTTAAATAATTAAAGATTTTTGCAATAATTGTAGCTCATTGAGACTAACTAGTAGGATATACATATTATTATTGTTGTATTAAAGAAGGATCAGACACTTGCTCTGGATTTTTTTTTATTTAAATGTTTATGTTTGTCATAAATCATCACAAAACTGACACAAGAATGACAGATGAGTGCAACAAAAATTTTGTTGCACTAGTGCAAAAAAGAACCACTTTTTCTATTAAATGTGTTTCACAAAAGTGTTGTTTTTTGCATGAATGTAGAAAAAAAATAATTTAAAAACCCATAAATAAAATAAATTAATGAAAATAAATCTTGATTTTTCTCTCGAAGACACTTCCAAAAATATTTTGGCATGGATTGTTTTAATACATTCAAGAAAAGCATTGTTTTGAGTACCTGCAGTCTATTTAAAAAAAATTAGTGGTAAACTGCCAAAATTTCCAAAATGTTTCGCAAAGCGATTGCGTCATTGGGGATAATAAAAATAGATTCGCGTCGCAAAGAGAATTTAGTAAAGAAAGTTACTATTTTTGAGTGAAATTCTGTTTTTAGAAATATCTGCATTTGAGTTATTGAATACAGCAGTCGTTTATTCAATTATTGTGTGGTATAGTCTAGGTACCGCCGGTGAGTATAAAGTAGAGGGCCGTTTCAAAGGGTAGGTTAGTTTCTAAATAAATAAACAAAATCATTGTTTTTTTATTGGTGCACTTTGAAATTATAAATATTTGTATCTATTACTACTACAAGAAAAAGAAATGGAAATAACTGATAAATGTAAAGTGGTTGAATTCGTGATGACATTAGTTTACCTTGCGTTGTCATGGAAATGTTAATAGTATCAAACAATATCACCTGCACTTTCCAGTTTCATTTATAAAATTGAAATTGTTAAATATTGTTCAAATAAAGGTTTTAACGTTACAAAGTACCTACTCCTGTCAGATCAATAATAGAAAAAATTGTCATTTAGACGATTAGACATTACACTTCGTTTCTCGAGATGTTGATATTGCCATGGTAATTTAAAAAAACGCGCGTTTTTGAAAGTTCAATTTAAATAGGTAAAAGGGTTCACCTATCAAAAAAATAAAAACTCCATTATAACCTTTTTGAAATATTTGAAATATTGGTGAGCTAAGAAACGACAGACCACATTATATGCCATTGCAGGGTAATTATGCACCAACGCCTTTAATATCTGGAACAGGTTGACTAAGAGCCTGATAAGGCTACAGACCTAACTTCAAAACGAATGATAGACTTCCATAGAAGCCTACATCTTTTAGACTAAAACTTAGATATATAAGTCATACCCAAAACACCTTTACGTCGCAGTGTGATAAGGCCAACCGAGCTAATCAACCCTTGTAATCTAATCTTATTATTATTGGAATATTGACGTATTAGGTACTTATAAAATTTCATTATCAAGTGCTATATCAATGTGAGTGTGATTTTTATCATACCTGACAGTGATTGAGTACTTCCGTTATTTCTCAAAAGTACTTTATTTTTTCTTGGATTCTGTCGAAATAATTGTGGGTTCAAATATCAGACCCAATCCTATTAACCGTCTCTAAAGGTGCGTCCATAGTATAAGGTATAAGTATGATAATCGTAAATCTCCAAACCACATTAAATTTAGGTAATGAGTGAATATTTGGCAACACGCTGTTGCAGAGGGCCGAACGACGCTAGCAGCCATAAAAAATTATTGAAAAAAATGTTTCTTTTTATAAGAAAATTATAATAGAATTCTAATAAAACTCTACAAATTTACTTTCCGCATCACTAAAGCGGACGGAAAAGTGACTCTCCGCCTGCTAGTAGAAAAAAATGTTAAACTAGAGATACCGAGAAGAAAATTTCGACTTTTTTGAAAAAATCAATACCAATTTTACGTAATATTTTTTTTTATATTTGAATAGCCCAATAACAAGAGCAAAATTAAAATCATGTCACAATAATCAAGTCTAAATAGTTATTTATGCAACAAGTGCAAAAAGTGAGAATTTTTTGCACGCGACGTGTAATTGTCCAACGAGGTCTTTAGGCCGAGTTGGACAACACAACATTGTCTTAAGAATGTTTCGCGTCGTGGAGGCCTTCCTATATACGTACTTGATAGTATATCACCTCCTTATGAATCTTTTATCAGACAAAAATATAAAAGCCTAAGGAGTACCTGTTCAAATATATACTGTGTTATTTATAAGATGCGACAAAGGATTTTTTCACAAAACTGTCTAATGCGAGCTAACCTTTTTACCAAATAGCGTTGATAAAATATAATAACAAATTTGAAAAGGTCATTGAAAAATAAGTTCTAATGTACTTTTAATTTTCTTAAATTCTCTCTTTTGCGAGAAAAGTTATGGATATGGGAAAATATCAAGAAAAAGGGAAGAGGAAGACTCAGGAGAAATGGATATAGACCAGATTGAAGAAACTGGAGAGAGCATAGGAAAAACATTAGGAGAGATTAAGGCATTAGCTAGGGACAAAAAAGAATTAAAAAATGGGCGGTTGACTATTAATAAAATTTTCACGTGCCTGAATAAGAAAATGCATGATCTACAGTGTTGCCTTGCACTTTGTCGAAGCCCGTGATAAACTTTCTTTCTAAAAAATCAAGATAAATACGCAGGCTATTCCATAGTAGATTTTTGAAATTTGTTGTACTTTACTTAGTCCCAGTATATTTCATTAATATTAAAATCTCGACAACAAAAATAATTTTTTTAAGTTTTTAAACAGTTCCAACCCAAATTTTCTCATCTTGATATATTATTCATTATTCTTTTTGTTATTTATTTTGAAATAAACTTAGTAAGTTTTTCTTCCTTTTAAATCTGTTTTAGGCACAGTAATGAATATTTTATTCGATTTTCTTTATGTATTGGTACAATTAGTAAACTTTTGTAACCTTCATGGTTCGAAGAACTTTTTACATAAATTTTCCATGCCACTTGTTACATATAGATAGTGATTCTAATGATGGAAATTGTTTCTAATGAATATGGGTGTATAACGGACTTCCAATTGGCTAGATACAGAGGCACGTCAATGTGCAGGTGCTTCTTTTTTCACAAACAAGTTGATAGAAACGGTAACTGGCTCAAGCCAAAAACGCAGCGTGCCTTTGACGTCGGCAAATTTTGCTTATCACACGACTACAATCTATTTATACCTTCATTTCACATTGTAAACAATGCAAGTTAAATATTTAGTTAAGTATTTTGTGACACAGTCAGTTCAAAATCATGAGTGTGGGTCATTTTGTCAGTTGACAGAATGTTTGTGTGGGTTCTAAATAACTTTCAGATACATCACCTGAAACTACCTAAAAGCAGTAACTTTTGTTGAAAGTTTACTAATTTCACCCCAAAAAAAAATTCACTAATAAAGCCAAGTAATACTACCTCTAGTGCCAAATAATTAAAGGTCATCCAACGGTATTCTATTTATGTTTTAGTTTTATTTGTGACGTTACCACTCGCCATATGGTTGATGAAGTAGGGTTGAGCGGATAAGAATACTACCATTTTTCGTCCAGAACTTAAATTTAATATTTTTCACGAAGCTTGCAGTTCTTATGCATTCACGAGATTTAGGTACTTATACAAAATGCTACCAAAACTTTAATTTTATATTTTTAGCAGGATTGTAGCCATGTAGATTTATTTATTTGAACTTTAATTTGTATATATATATAAATAGCCTAACGTTATTTCTCCCTATAGACCAATTTAATTCAATTTTTTTGTAGTCTGTAGCGTTCTTTTTCTCAATAAATACAAATACCCTAATACACGCTTTACAGTTTGCAATTTTTCTGCAACACCTTGCAAGCAACCTTGCAAGGTTTTGCTTCCAGCTATTAACAACTGTTGACGTACATTTCTTTCTAGCTTGGTGCATTTCTGAAATATCACAAATAAACACGTTGTATGGTAGTTTATGTACAAATAACGACTTATAAAAGGCTTGTAAATAGCACAAAGTAAAAATTATAAGCATAGTAATTACCTCTCTTATCACCTGAGCATGTAATAAGACTAATAAGAATAATAATATTTAAAAAAAAACGTCAGCAAGTCACATTTTTTTGACGCATTGTATACCCAATTAACTAATATAAGTACAAGCCAATATTATTACCGTTTATATACACAATATAATCTAACTAAATATTACAACCGCAGACAGTTGAATGAGGTGTTTTACAGTTTTTTTTTGTAGAAATAGTCTGATTAACTATACAATTATTATGATAAAAAGACGATGATGTCATTTTTAGTTACTTTCCTGCTTATCAGAACAAATATCAATTCACCAACCATAAATATAATTTATCCTCAACAACCAGGGCAATTTACAGCTAACGGGTTGGCAAAACTTCAAGACGTTGTCAGATCAACTATTAAAATTCCACAGTTTATTTTGACGTTTATTGACATTCGATATTTGTCTAATATTTACATGTTTTTTTTTGGTGAATTTTTAGTAGTTTACCCAACCAGCGCGGAAATTGATACTTTTCCGCACGCTATTGCAGATGGCCGAACGACGCTTTAGCAGCAATCGTGAGCGGAAAAGTCACTTTACACACGTGCTAGGTACACTATTATTTCTACTAGCATCTGGAAAAACACCCAAAAGTTAACATAGAGAAACATTTATAATTAAATAAATATCACCACACTTGATTATTATTATTTGACATCCATTTGATTAGGCTTATACCAGGGTCATTGAAAAATTTTTGGAAAAAATGTTTCCTTTCATAAAAAATTATAGCAGAATTCTAATGAATTTATTAATTTTTCAGTCATTTGGTAAACTACAACCATATAAATACATATTTTGAATATTCAAATGTATATATTACCTATACTCCCCAAAAACCCAACAAGCAGTAATAGTCAAGAATAATCATTTGAAATTGTCCCATCCTCTTCAAAAACATGCCTACTTTTGTTCCCCTTTTAAAATACTTCTTATAACATCAAAAAATCAAATTAGAATAAAAAATAATCATCAATTTTGCTGAGGAGCAATAAATTAACTGTGTAGAGTTTAATCTTTAAAGCACGTCATACAGACTGGTTTACTGCCCGAATATCCAATCGTTTTACAACAGAAATGACCCTTGTTGGCCTTGTTAATTTAAAAAACAGTGTGAAACTACCTAAATAAAAATAAAAACTGAACTAATTCGGTTGAAGAAAATTGCTAGTTATACACTGTATAGGCTTCAAATTGATTTATAGTCCTGTGATATTCCCAGACGGAGTATATCTAAATTTATTTCATATAAATACCTCAAAAATCCCTTTTGCGTCCAATCGACAAAGTACAATATTTGATATTATCAAAATTATTATGGAATAATCCAGTAAGATTATAATAACGTGACAATGTCAAGAGAAGGTGATCAGTTTTATACCAAATATTTATTATACCTCTAATATTCTCGATTCGGTTTCCATTAAAAAAAATCTTTAAAATCGAGTAGAAATATAAATATGTAATATTAATTATCACGCCATCTATTGACCAACGTAACATTCTATGCATCTTGAGTTGGAATAATGCAGGGTGTCCCAGCCGAGAGTGACCCATTTTAAATGCTTGTAACTTTTATACCAGTTGTGTTAGCCACCTGCGGTTTACGCCATTCCTTTTCTCTTGGCCTAAAGTTTTTTCTAGTTGGTACCAAATTTTGTCTACAATTATACAGTGGGAGTAAAAAAATTTCCTTTTTTCGACATTGAAATTTTCAACTATTTTAAATGGAACACTCTGTATATTGCAACGTCATAATTAGGAGTCGTGTCTAAGGTATCCATATACCAATAAACATCGGACTTCTTCCTTGACGTTTTAGCAGCAAAAAATTATAATAGTAGTCTGGATATTTTAGCAAACGTATAAAAAAAAACGTAACTAGGTATCCATAGTAATCTGGCTCTATAGAATGGGCACCGTACTCTCCTGACTTGACAGTTCCAGACTTTTTTCTCTGGGGTTATGTCAAGGATAGGTGCCATAACCCCCTTCCACACAATTTGGATGATCTTAAGGGGGATATTCGTGCAGTAATTGAAGCGATTCCCCAAGATATGTTACACAATTCATTCAACCATTTAATGGTCCGACTTCATAAATGCGTAGAACAGAACGGTCAACATATACAGCAGTTTTTTTAGATTAATATTTATTTCTTTATTAATGTATAGTTCCAAATATGCTAATAAAAAATACGTTTGCTAAAATATCCAGACTACTATTTTAATTTCTTGCTACTAAAACCTCAAGGTACAAGTCCGATGTTTATTGGTATATGGATACCTTGGACACGACTCCTCATTATGGCGTTGCAATATACAGGGTGTTCCATTAAAAATAGTTGAAAATTTTAATGTCGAAAAAAGGCAATTTTTTTACTCCCACTGTATAATTGTAGACAAAATTTGGTACCAACTAGAAAAAACTTTAGGCCAAGAGAAAAGGAATGGCGTAAACCGCAGGTGGCTAACACAACTGGTATAAAAGTTATAAGCATTTAAAATGGGTCACTCTCAGCTGGGACACCCTGTATTTTAAATAATACCAGTTTGTGATATTTCGTTAAAATAAACTAGATTTGGGCATTTCTTATTTATCATACCCTTAGGGTTAATTGGAAATTAACACTACTCCGATCATAAGTTATCTATCGAAAGAACTGTCAAATTTTGAAAGCGATCTACGTAATTAAGTTGGTGTTTGACTTTAAAGTCCAGTCATTATATACATTTTGGAAAAGCAAATGAATCCAGAAAACCAAATTTTGGATATTACGTGGGGGAGGGCTAGGAAATCTTAAGTTCAAAATAGCCATGTGGGTTTTGCACCATTTTGGAAAAGGGTTGAATTCAGTTTCTTCATCATAACTCAGTTCCCCGTTGAGATACGAAAATTCCATAATGCTATGCTTTTTTGGTGCTCTTTGATAGATCTGCAGTTAAGGTCCCACACATTTTTCACGTATCGAAAATTGTTATCGCTATTTCCCCATTTTTCGTGAAAGATATCGAAAAATATCCCTCATGAAACTGGTAGAGCAGTGAGTTATCTTGGGTGGATGGACTTCATTTCACTTTTCTTCTTTTTTCATGAAAGTACAAGTATGTACCAGACTCATATTCTTTATTCTTTTTACATAAAAATATGTTGTTAACCAGACTAATAAAAGCCTATTAAATGAAACCTTTTAAAAAACAAATATAAGTATAACTACTATTTTGAAAGTAAAAGCTTTGATTGAGGAATTCCCAAGGTTATATAATAAACCCATCGATGTTTTTAGAAATATTGATTTTCAAGCTAAAAATACTAGTTTTATAGCTCCAAAGGTTCATCCCCATCTCAAATGTGGTAAGAATCCAATCAAAAGTGCTCAATAAAACTCCAAGTCAAACCACAATATAATTATTCGTATTCGTATAACAATAAACTTATGGTACACTTAATGAAAATTACAAAAAACCTGGTAGACTCCTGGATGGAGAATTAATTCATCTAGCTACGCCCATGGTATCTCCCTTGGAAGAACCCATTTTCACGCTCATGCCAGCGTGTCCACTTCTATCATACGACTTGGGTGTTTAAAACCCCCTGAACCGTCAGCACCTGAAGCAACTGCTGATTGGAAGGAATGGATACCTACATTTTATCTTCTAGGTCTTAGACTCTACTAAATTTTCTATAAAAATGAAAAACCAACAATAAACTTACCCCATGGGGCTCCCTCCTAACAGAAGTCGTCAAATTCTCCGAAGAGTAAATAGGAATATCCATATCGCTGACGCTAGAAGATATGCTCCCTTCTCTATCACCGGCATTTTTAGGGATCTGCAGCAATGCCATCGCTTGCTGTTCAGCAATGGTGGGACTCTTCAAATAATGACTTGGTCTAATAAAGCCGACGCCTTCATCATCATCGTGATCCATGCTTGGGGACGAAACTAACAGAGAAAAACGGACTTTCTTGTTCGACTCCAACTCTAGACACTGCGGGGAACAAAAGGACCAGTTAGTGTAAACACCTGAAAACAATAGAATCAATGATTTAGAGGCTTATTTAATATACTAACACAGAAGTTTTTTTTAGGCTTTGAACACACTTAGCGATTTCGTTGCAGCGATCAAATTGTCGTATCTTACCAAGGCTAGAACAAATTATTATGGTACTAGATGTGTTACTCTAATAAAAAAGGAAAAGAAGGTTCTTTGTTCGCATGTTGGACATGCACGCTTAAGAAAGGAGACTCCCAAGCAGGTGAATTCAGCAGAAGAATGAAACAGCCACCCGAAATAAAGACGACACATCGACCACCGCCAGTCATCCTCCAGGAGTACTCCTCAAGAGGATTCTGTAAGGAAAGACATATACCATATAAGAATAAGGATGAGTTTCATTACGGTAAGATAGAGACTCTTGGAGCTAGTACCCTTCCAAGAATCCAAAGATTACAGAAACCTGAGAAGGTACCTGGATGAAGAGAGAAAGGAATGGTACCCCTATAAAACACGTGAGCAAAGGAAAAGAAAGGATCGTCATCAAACAGCTGACAAGCAGCGAAAAAGATAACGAGCTAAAAGAAGAAATTTAAATGAAGGTGTGTGAATCGGATAAATAACTCTGCTTCAAATTTGGCTAGAAAATACGGACGCAAAGCTTTAACTTCCAAGGATACCACTACAGATAGACAACATGCAGAGTGAGCACCAAGTGTACCAAGTGTGGAGGACCACACCACTCCAGCGAGTGCATAACACCGAGAGATAAGCCAGCCACCTGCGCAAATTGTCAAGGGGAGCACCCAGATGCACACAGTCCCCAAATAACAGGACGAAGAGGAAACCACTCCCAAAAGGAACAAAGCAAGGAGTCAGTGACATCCAAGAAGACGACGACTTCCTCGAAAAAGCAACAGGTAACAGGACTATTAACTCAAGTAATGGTTGAAATGGAATCTCATGACCCACCTCGCCGAGAAGGCAGTTCATCGACTAAAGATTTTCCCCTTTAGAGGCAGCGGAAAAACACACATAACAGAAGCCAAGAAACAAGTGAGAACACCGTGGTTACACAGCCAAAGAAGAAGGCAGCACGTCTGTCGCCGAAATGGAAACGCATAAAACGCAAAAGAACAAAAATTAGGCCCTGTTGGATGAGATAGGAGGTGGTGGAAGATTTTTCCTGGGATGCTTCGCTCTTCAAGGGGTGCATGCTGGGGGAGACGGGTTCAGTACGAAGCTTGTGTGTGACAAATTTAAATAAGGAATTACCAGTAACTTGGTAAACACGGCGAGCAACGAACAACGGGAACATTAGGTGAAGTTTTTAAATCTAGCATGTTTCTGTGAATACAAAATCGACAAAACAAATTATAATGGATATCATTACCGTAATTAGAACTAAATTTAAATAAATATCATTTTAAAATGCTAATAGGGTACAGGGTTTGAATTTAGAAAATAATGCGTACTGTAGTATAGGTAAACATCTGTTCTATGATAATTGTAACGTTCTAAAAAAAGAATATTGACCTCAGCTTTTTTCACAGTAAGTAATCGATAAGTTTTATTTGAATTTTCATTCATTCATCTTTGCCAATTTGATGACATAACTAATTTTATTTCCACAGTTTTGTTTGTCTTTGTTGCTATAGTCACAAAATATGATAAAGTAACTTATGTTTGTTTGCACACAATATTATTAAAAATTCGTTGGATTGAATTTTTTTTATGATATAGGTACTGTTCATAATACTAATAAACAGTTGTAGATACAATTTTGTATGCAACACGTGTGATAGGAATTATTAACGTACTTATGTCCAAATTTCACATGCTTGCGTAAATAATGTCCATCCCACTAAAAAAACGTTTCTTGGCAATAAATTCAAATTATCTGTGTGAAAGGTAGATAACTCTTTTTACACAACTAAATGATGAGTGCTTCATACGAATCTGAATCTCTATTTTATTTTGAGCCGTCTGTGTACCATTGAATTGCATTCTTGCCAAGTTAGGTAATGGTATTTGGATCCCATTCCTTCTTGTTGCCTAATGTCGTAACGAATTTCTTCAAAAAGTTATACTTTTTCATCATACCGTCTTGAAAAAGCTATTGACAATTAGATTAGAACGGAAATCCTTGAGAGACTTCCTCTACACCTGTATCATCGTGCTAACCGGGCAGGAAGATCTACGGAGAGTGCACTGGTACAACTGACGGGGAGGATATCCGAGGTGCTCTAGGCAACCAAGTATTTTTGGATATGGAAAGAGCTCATGAAACTGTGTTTATTGGGATAGCGGTTTTTTTCGCTTATTTTGGAAATGTTTATTAATAATACGTGTTTGTATACAAAAAAGTAACAACAAACCCGTTTTATTAACAACATTTCCAATATAAGCGAAAAAAAAACGCTCTATCCCAATAAAAACCGTTCCTATTCCTATTCTATTTCACATTTTGCCACAGATATGATAATGGACCTTAATGAAAATTTGATAACAAAGTTTTGCAGTCACTTCAAAATGTTATTGATTGTCTAGTTAGGACAGATAGGAAGCAAAAATTATTCAATATTTAGTTCATCTTGACAACGGTAGCTGGAACGCTACCGAAACGTTGAAATAAAAAAATAAGAGAAAAAAGAATAAATAATACGATACAAGGAACATAGAGAAGATATAGAGGCAAGAAGTTCAGTACCTTGGTTCGACTCTAGACAGTAAATTAGAAGTTTATTACAGGAAACTACACAAATGAGTCAAAAACATCAGCTGACAACTTGTCAAATTTCTTTCTATAAAAAATTGACCTTTATCATAGGTCGCCCTAATACTTGCTCAAACTAAATTAAACATTTCCATTAATTTTGTAGCCCCCGTATATCTTTAACAGAATGGAAAGTCAGTCGCAAACTCTGTACATCAACATATGTCATATTCACATGACTAGCACTAATTATCCCACTGTATTGTATGACCTTCACTTCATTGTTAGGTAACAACCTACTAAAAAAATATCTCTATAAAAAATTATATATAAATAATTATATATAAATAATTATAAATAAATAGATATTTTTTGTGAAAATATTTATACTTTTTATTCATATTAATGACATTAATTGGTATAAAGGTTAGACATTATCAAATGTCCTGTAATATAATAACTGCCAAAAAAATGTTTAAATATAATTGCATAACATGAACTATCTAATTATTTCACAATTCACATCCAATAAAGAAGAAACTTACGTAAACAACTCCACCACTTGTTGATTTTTCAATAACGGCAAAAACTTTAACAATGTAGCACAAAATTGTTTATATTTTAATGTACACACTAAAAAATAGTATAGTATCGTTTTTTGAGAAAGTCAATCGGCAAAAAATTGAGAAAGTAATAAAAATCTATCACTAGATTTTTGCAACGCGCCACTAAAATTTTAACTGACTGACCCTAGCAGACGCCGAGCGTCGTTAGCGTCTTGACTTATTTTTAAAACTGTGACGTACGTACGACAAAGGATATTGGTCGAATTTTTGGTCAATAGAAAACGTACAAAAATTATTTTTCGTAGCCAAGTGTTAGATAGGAAGGGTTAATTGAAAAGAAAATTATGACACGTATACAAAAAGCATTTAATATTATCAAAGGTAATTTGAAACCTATTTTTATGGCATATAAATTTCAAGTGATTTCTGGAATCAATTCGTCGGCACGTTAAAACCCGAAACTTAGTAACAACCTTACTATGATCAAACAATTTAAATTCTCCAACATTCTTATTTTATTTTTGGACAAGTTTAAGTATGTTGAATACCTAAAAAAGAACATGCGAATAGCGTGTATCACTAACTGAACGAGTAGAGAGTACCTACAGATATAGAAGAAAACAATAAATTTTAACAAACTAATCGTTGCCAGACCAGATTGTTAGAAAATCCCTTTTGTGTATACCTAGCTAATGCGCTGGTCTATAATATTATTTTATTTATATTTAAACCTGTTCTTACAATAGGTTTTCTTCTATCGGCCCATGTATATTTTTCAAACCATATTTACACCCCAATAACCTTGAAAAATGAACATTTTCACTGTAAATAACAATAATAAATTGGAATTTGAATTGGAACTTACCACACAAAACTCGATTTTTGAATAAGGCTGGCTCTTCTTCGTCTGAATATTCTGAGTAAATTTATTTAGGTACTATTTATTTAAAAAGTCCTCATCGTAAGATTATATTTCTCGTTTTTAGAATATCTTCTTTCCAGCGAAGCCATGTCGAGTACAGACGTTGAGAATCACACATCGAGTAAAGAAGTTTTTACCGAAAGCAAAAGTACAAAAGCCATAGTAGACCACATGAAATTCATAGTGGAGTCAGACTCTCAACCAGATTTAGAACAATGCAACAATATTAACAAAATTGTTTACTTTTATTGAGTAACATTTTGCACATACCCGAAGTGAAAATAATAAAAACAACCTGAAAAACGTTTAAACATTTCTTTTTATTTTGATTTTCATCTTTGTTGTTTTTCAGCATAAATATGAACAGACGAAGATATGGCAAATAATAAAAGAATTCACCGTTGATTTTCTTTTAAAAGGATACGGAACTTTGGTTAACAATCTCTACGCTGAAGTTTTATCAAACATCCACATTCAAATCGAAACATCGCATTTTTTCTGGCTGATCACATCTGATTGATGTATTTATAATCAACAATTACATCAGTCTAAACATCAGTCAACATTGAACCGAGTTTAGGCGTTTGATACAACTCGCCCTTAGTGTTAAATTTGCCGATTCCTTTAGTGCCGTGGACGGTGGATCATGCGAACATTTTGAAGGATCAACCCTTCGTTTTATTATTGCATAAATTGAGTTTTTAGTTACCCGTCGATACCGGTAAATACACTCGATTATATGTTCAGTATAGCACAACTTTTATGACATTTTTTATTGTCTCCCTTGTTCCAAATAAACTTAAATTTGACGTAGATAAACTGGTAGGAATAACAAAATGCAGCAGCGAATACGAAATAAAACCGAATGTAGCCGCGATTTTCCTCGACCCCAGACGATTTTCGATACCAGATTTTAAATTAACACCATCCGTCGTTAGATATACGCCATTGTAAGTATTTCTTCAAATTCTATATCGACTGGTTTTTTTAATATTTCGCATATCTCCGTTGTTATTTAAATATTTTCATTTTAGACCCAATTTAACGGAATGTTTGATGCGTTAAACATAATATTACAGTGCCGGATTCAGCTAGCGATGGAGTTTAAAAGAAAAACTAAGACTAACCGAAAACTTTTTGAATTAACTAGTGTCTTTTTTGAGAGCCATTAATTTTCAAGTCTAATTCGAAATCTAATACGAAATCTGTATATCTACTACAGTAGTACAAATACTACAATTTTTAACAAAAACATCTGTAAGAAACCCTAAGGGAAAACAGCTCCATACGATACTTCAACCATTATTGTGTTTTTGAATTGTATGTTTCAAATATCACAAAATTCGATGGCATATAAAACATTAAAGCACAAAAGAAAATTTAATGTTTAATAATAAAAACTTGATATAATACATGTAAATCTAAAAAGAACGTTTAAGCTACTGATCTATTTCATTACAGCCTTTTATTTTGATAAATTAAATATTTTCAGTAAAAATACCTTCATCTATAATTATGCTGTTATCATTTAAGAAACGAAGCAGCTACTAAAGAAAATAAAAAGTAAAAAAGGGATCAACAGTTATAAAATTGATATTGTATTCTATTACACCACAAAATTATTATTATCATTTACTTTACTCATAAGGAAACTTTAAGACCTGATTATTTCTAAATTAATTTCCATTTTTTACCTAAAATGATATAAGGGCAAGTTTACGTTTGTAACGAATTTTTTTTCAACAAAAAATACAGAAAAATGATTAAATAATTCTCTATAGAAACTTGACCTTGTAATAAATTAACATCCTTTCAAGATAGTCCTCTGCAATACTACAAACATCCAGAGTACCTACTTGACAAAAAAAAATGGTCTTTTATCCATAAAATATTTTAGGTATTAAAAATGTTCTCTGACTCTTCAACAAAAATTTATAACCGAATATCATTATTATAGTGACATCTGCTTTTACTATTGTGGATAAATACAGAATTGAAGCAAAAATTCTCTAAATCTCACATGACTCTGTTTATGTATAATAATTAGAACTTTGTAATTCTAATAACATAAAATAACAAACAGATTTATGACTATTTACAAATTGTTAAAAAAAAAAATAGATATGTATGAAAATTCTGTTTGCATACATTAAGACTAGTGGTTGTGCTAAATAAAGAACAAGCCAAATTATACTGAAAAAAAATATTGTCAACTTTTGGCAATGTGGCAAGAAAATTAGGCAGATTGTCAGAAACAAATTGTTTTAGCATAGTTTAAGTACTTTTTTTGCATTGTTGATGTATATAATAGTCCAGTCAAAGAGATACATTGAAATGCTTGTACAAGTTATTTATTATTGTAGTGTACACAGTGTTGAATATCACCAAGGGTTCTAAGATACCTAACTTAATATAATATGCATATGCAATTGAATGCACTCCAAACCTTCCCATTGACAGGGTCCCTTTTCCAAAATTATAAATATTTTCTCTCCACTCAAAATATGGTTGGGAATGTGCAATAAAAAATTCGAGCTCTTAACATCAACACTAAGTACTCTCCCAAAGCATACAAATATTTTTCATTTAAAACGGAAGACAATTTCGATTTTTTTAAATATTTAAATCTCAGCCTCATTTTATGCTATTGGATTGTTCCAAAATGGAATTTATACAGAATCAAAAGCTCTACAAAAATAATCAATGAGACAAAGCTATAATCCACACCCATAACATGACATGGGACAATTAATTTCATTTTGGTAGAAAGTGCTTGTTATTATAAAGTTATTCAAAAGTGATTGGATTTCTAGAAAAAATGTAAATGACATATCTACTTGTAGAAAATTCAATTTCCTTCAAAAGAAATATTCAAATTCAATCGCTAGGATTGATTTTAGTGTCAAAATAATCGTTTTATGAACTTTTCCAGAATATTGAAAATAAACTCATTCTAATTGAGGATTTTCAATGTTTCAATTTCCTGTAATTACATTTTTACATTATCCGAGTGAGTAAACGAAAATAGAAAACTAGAACAATCAAGCATATGTAACATACTTATTATTTCAAGTTTAAAAAAAATGAATTGTATACATTGGTCTAATATTTGCATGTTAATTGCAACTTCCTATACAAATTAAACAAGCTCAAAAAACGTTCTTCTTAATTGCACTGTATGCATTGTATAACAGCTAAATATTTCATACTTTTCTATTGCTTGTACAGTTTGGAACACCAGAAAAGCTCACCTGCATGAGATCCAACTCACTCACTCTTAATAGCCCGTCATTATCTAAACAGCCAAGAAAAGACGGTAACATTATTAAAAGACTCAGAATTGATCGCTTGATGATTTAATTCCAACTGAATGTTGTCAACTAATGCCCCTACACAGAAGAAACCGTTTGTGGTTAAAAATAAAAGATGCACTCAGCCACCCTGACTAAATCAAATGTTTTTTTCATCCTGGTAATTGATATAACAAGATGTATTTGATACATGTCATTTTATTTACAATTATGCTTGATGGTTCCAGTTATTTATATCAATTTACTCATCCACTTGTAGAAAAAACGTAATAACATTAAGTTGTATTGATCAACAATTGAAAGTAATTATTAATGAAAAGTTTGATGCTGACAAAAATTGTAAGGGATAAAATCTCAACAAATATCAACCTTGGTGAATCAACTTATAAACCCTTTTGAAGGAAATTAAATTTCCTATGTTTGTTATTTAAATTTTTCCAATTAATCTAGTCACTTCTCAATCTATTCAAGAAGAGAAAAATATCTATATGCTAATTGTACACAAATATCAACATTTTCAAAATCTTTGGTTAGTTTGGTTTACCTTCATTCTTTGAAGAATATAATTTGGTAATTGAAACACACATAGGATAGTGTGAAGTGTTATTGTAAACAGTGTTCAGTGTCAAGTATCGTTAAAGGTTTCAAAATTCGTAACTAATACCAATACTCAAAGAAAATACACCTTTAGATAATTTGCACCATAAATTTTACTCAAACTATACTAAACAAGAACGCATTTATAAACTAATTACCATCAAGCGAGACATCAATAAAAAATTGAAGAATTACTAAAAAAAATATATATATTTTTATAGTTTTTTTTGGTGTACCTAATTTGTGATTTGCTGTATCAAAGATCCAAAATGCAGTTTAAGCACAGCTTGTAACATTTCATTTTCATTTACATATTTAGATTCAGCCTATACCTTATTTGTTGCAGGATATTTTTGTTATTTTTCACAACCTGAGTTGCTAAACTAAATTAGAACATGCCAAATTACATCAACTATTAAAAAAATATGTATTTGTATATTTGTAAAAAATGAAAATTAACATAAAATAAAAATAACATACACATTTTGTGGTGAATGGAATAAGAGAGATGTAGGTATTTTTACTTCAAGTAAACTATCTAAAACTTAAAAAATATGATTTTGTACAGTTTTTGACTTAATTCTTATTTTTGCGGTGGAGTGGTAATTGGTCGTTTGAAAAGTAGTATATGAGGTTCTGAAATAAAAGAAAATACTGTTTATTAGTGGAAATATCTTCAAACATATTCAATTAATAAATATCCCTTATTATTTATCATGTATATCTTTAATCTAAATTCCAAAAATCATTCCGTATAACCAGTACTCGAGTCTTGTAAGTAAGTTTAAATCAATGAACACTTTCTGGTTAGAAAATGTATAGAAAATAGTCCTGAAATATTATATCACATAGACCGTGATACATGTAGGCTTTATGATTTCAAATGGAAGCTGTTTAATGTGAAAAACAAGTGAAATAAGGCTATTGCCCAGGACCCAAGCTCCAAGCTTGCTAATCGACACTAAAGGGGACATTAAAAATTTTCACAAAACTAGAACTACTTATTTACATATAGATGGGGATACCACTGCGCTAACAGTTTCAACAGGGATCCTTACGGGACATTGTCGCTTGAATGGGCACCTGAAAAAGCTCAAAATAATGAAGGAAGGAGAATGCATGGGGATACCACATACTTGGATGCATTACTTGGGTACTACTTTGTCATTAAAAAAAATCATGGCATACACATTGAAGTGATACTGAGAGTTTATGTTAAAAATTGATGAAAAGTTGGAGGAAGCAACAATTAACTATCAACATTATTGGCAAACATTTCATGGCAATACTTCATTTGTAAATAATTTTCCAAATATGATTTGGGCAATAATCTTGTTCTACTTATTTCTCACATTAAACTCGATGGTGATAACAGCTTTCATTTAAAAAAATCAAGCCTACATGTGTCATGGGCACCAATCTATACTAGTTAACATGCTTTGCACAAGACATAATAAAAAATCAGTAGTGATAAAACAGGAGAGTAGGTACCAAGATGAAATGATTAACAATTTGAAAAAGAGACTGTCAAAATATCCCCTACTCCTACAGTTAAATAATGTGAATTCTAATAACTCTTTGTGAATTTGCTATACCAGCTTGGTACATTTTTTTTCATCAGTAATATACCTAAATTAGATTTCATGAAGTAGCTAATTTGGCCATTCCTCTGTGACCTTTTCAGATCTATTATTTAAAAATCAAACATAACAATACATTATAAGCAGTATAGAATGTCTCAAAACAATGTATAATTATTTATAAATGTTTAACTAACCTGGTAAATGTATCATATAATGTATCCATCCTTTACTCTGCTGTACGCCAATTCCTCGCCACTCATCTTCAGACATTAAATGAGTTTTAGGTACTAACTTGACCATTTCCCTAGGAAGTACTACATGCCTATTAAAAAAACAAATTTTAATAGCACAAGGTATACCACTTGAAATAACATAATAATATATGTAGCCCATTTATTGAATCGTTCAACTCACTAAATAGTATGAAATGTGAACTTTTACTGTATAAAAGTTCTTATCAACTGTATTCTCCGGTATTTATTACCTAACCTATATTAACATTAAGAAAAGTTCTGTTCAAAATTATAATTTTTGGTTTAAACGACAACAATAACAAATATTAAATTAAAAAAAAGCTCCTCTGGGTTGTCTCTGCCTCTAGTCAAAATGTATAGTTATCAGTTGAATACCGCTTACAGAACAAAGCTTACCTATACTCATATTTATCGTCATAGTATTTTTCAGAGTAACATATATTTTTCTGCAGTTCCTCTCGATTCATATTTGTTATATTTTAATAAACTCGACACCACAAAAACTTCTTTGTAGTTTTTAATATGTTCGTTCCTTTCTGTTTCTTTTCTGTCACGTTTTCCGTTGACTTTTTATTTATTAAATATAAAATTAAATCTAGTTACTTTTTGCTTTGGCGCTACCAACATCAAAGCGTCCTTATATCTTCTTTTAAAACGGTGCACTATGTGTTGAAGTCAGCAGCCAGCTTCATATTTCATATAGATTATTTTTTATTATAATATTTGCACACATCTTACAATTATACTGATCCATTGAATTAAGTTTACTCCTAACACCCAAAATTTCATTTAATATCTCGTTATAGTGTTAAATACAGTTTGTAGATGTAAGCACCATAGACAAAATAAACATTATATTATATTTCTCTATGGTAAGCACTCATCTAAGCACGTCAAGATGTTTTGTTAGTCTGTGATATGTATCTGAATTATCTATGGTCTGTGATTCGGTCTAAAGAGGATAGCCTATTTGCTGTAGTCTATCACCTTTAAGTAATGTTTAAAAATATACAAAAAGAGAACGGCATATCAGTGGAAAGTGAAATTTCAAATCTTAAAGAAAACTACTGTAATACTAGTGAATTTAATTTATCTACCTTCATAGGTCCTCAAAACCTAAAAAGATGGAATACCATAAAAGTTGCATTGTGTTTCAAAACAAACGAAGACTTTGTTACAAAACTTTTGGACATTGCCCAAGCATACTTGAACACGAACGGGTAAGTTTCAACGACTTTTTCTAAAATATTCTTTTTTCTTCTACTGGGTTCATTGGTCTCTATGCAAAAATCCGAGACCAAGCAACTTTATAAAAAGTAGGGGGAGGAATTTCTGTTTTCTGACAGATCAATAAATTCTCAATCATAAACACAACACCCACGTGGTGCAATTTACAGTGAACACAAACAAATATCAAATTTTCATCATCTAAATAGAATCTACCATAATTTACAATCATTATTTTTTAATGGATTTATTTGAACATATTTTCAGGGAATATTCATTTCTCCTAGAAAACTGAATTTTTACTTGAAATATTAAAATATTATGGAACAAATAGTAAATATAAATTAAACTATAAATTTAAAGAGATTGGTTTTGAAGTATTTATTCAAAAATTGATCGCCAGTTATTGCCTACTATCTTTATTGCTCTTGTAAGTATATTCCAGTATTTAAAACAATTTTTATTTTAGATTATACAAAGCAGAAAATTTCAAACCTGAAGATGATAAAAAAATTAAAAAAAAAGGTAAAAGTAAAACAATACCTATTACAAAAACTGATGGAACTGAATCAACTGCTCCAGTTCAAAAATGTGAATCTACAAATAATATCAATTTTAATGTGGCCAATATTATAAGTGACACTGTTTCTGAAAAAACAGTAGAAAATGTATATACTTTGAAGACTGAAAATGTGAAGCAAACAAAAAAGATACCAAAATTGAATGAAAATTGTGTTGGTGAAAAAAATGTAGAAAAGTTACAGTTACCACTTAAAGACTTGAAAATTTGTGAAAATAAACTAACAAAAATAGACAAACTCGATGAGAAAGAAATTAAATCTCCAAGTAATTTAGATAAAATAAAAATAAAGTTATGTCATATATGTAATACACATCACATACAGGATCACTGTCCCATTGATTTTCCCCATTACATTTTCAATGACTCCATAGAGCACCATCAATGGGAAGAAAAGTTCAAAGTTCTTCATGATATACAATTCAATAAAGACAAGACTGAGTTAAATGAAGAAGATATTTCAAAATATAGTTATTCCCTTTTATCTTTACCAGATTGCTTGGAAATAATTGATACCAACACTTCACATGGGTTAGGGATTTTTAGCAAGAGTGATTTAGAACCTTTTACACAATTTGGACCCCTTATAGGTAAGATAGGAATTTCATTTATGCTCCATTATTTTTATTTTTTAAATTGGGTTATTTTCAGGAACTACTATCAAAGAAATGGATATACCAGAGGATGTTGACATGAAAAATATTTGGGAAATTAATGAGTCCTCTGGTAATGTTTACGTGGATACTGAAAGTAATGCTGAATCAAATTGGTTGAAATATGTACGGCCTGCTCCAGTAAGGGAGGATAAAAATTTAACTGTGATAACTAAGGATTGTAAAATATATTTCGTAACGGTGAAATCCATTACAAATGGAGATGAATTGTTGTACTGGCAAGATCCTCCTATGACTGCTAATAAAAAAAAGATGGAGAAAACTGGTTAGTGAAAAGCATAAAATATTATACTGTCTATATATATTTTTTTCTAGCTTGTGGGGGCTGCAATATTGACTTTAGTAATCCTCAATACTATAGAATACATTGTTCAATATTTCACGATATTCGATACAGTTTAACAATGAAAAAATACCATTGTAAAGTTTGTGGAGCAGCAGTATTAGGTAAAGAAAATATAATGAAACATGCAGCTGAATTACACAATGGACAAGGGGCTTACCAGTGTCAATTTTGTAAAAAAGTAAGTGAACTACTTAAATGTGTTCTCGTTGTTTACATTCAGGATCAGGGCCGGTATTCTGGGGCGAAATTCATTACTCTCTTGATTCTCAAGCTGTCTCCTTGCTTTATTTCACTCGCATTCTCATCATTGACATTTTAACCTTTAATTTTTATTGAAGCAGTGTTGAAAATTATAATTGTAATTGTAGTCAAATTATATAAGGGATTACTAGTAATGGATGATCTTATGTAAATTGGACTACTAGAAGGTCTAGAAAATGCTGCATTTCCAATTTTCATCATTTAAATTTAAATTCAAAACACAGAACTAAAAACTATCTTGACATTAATGACAAAATACGTTGAAATCGCGGTGTTGCCGTAACTAGCCAATCAAAATCAATGTCTTTATAGATCGTTCGCTTGTGAGAGGAGCGAGTTGAGAATAGGGCTCCTGGTTCTCCTTTTGTGAGCTGTTTTCGTTTAGCTTCCAAGTCATATCAGATCATTCTACTTGGTTATACAATGTCCGTCATAAAGTTGGAGCCATATGGGAATTTTTTTTATTATTGTAGTTTAATAACAACTTTGCTTCTGAAATAACTTAAAATGCGCCAAGTCAAAGTTGACAGGTAACATCTGTCAATTGTCAAGTTCGTAATTTTGGAAAAAATGTCCTAAAAACGGGTTAATTTGTTGAAATTTCGAAAAATGTTACTTGAAAATTATGATTCTAATTACATTTTATGCTTATGTGCCGATTTTGAGAGAGAAATTTTGATGTTCAATAAATTTCATATTTTCGTACTTTTCAATTCACCCCCGTATCTGGCTTCTTTAAAATCATTTGAAACTCTTTAAAGTAGTATAAAGGCTACCATTTCATTGCATATTGTGATCATAATATTCGTACGTAAGTTGGTTTTGAAGATTATTGATATTTTCAACAAAAAAATAAGTAGTCTCTGGATTATTTTCCAAATTTCAAGAAAATCAAAAATTGTTTTCCAACTTTTTCTTTATTAAACTTTAGTTGGATATTACAAAAATGGTTTTAATTATAATCTGAATATCTTAACGCATAACGACTACTTCAAATTACATCTCCGTGTGCTAATCAGATAGCCGCCCGTTTCACACAGCTCTTTTGATATAACTGACAACGCTATTTGTCAGTTTTGACATTTGTGTTTATTTACATAAAAATATTCCAATCTTTATTACCACTGTTGCTGTTTATCATAGGTATACCAATTATATACATTTTTAAATTAGGTTTCTTCATCTTCCTCTATTTTTCTTACTAGGGCTTTCCACCTTTTCCTATCTTCCGCAGGTCTTCTCCAATCTTCTATCCCCTTTTCCTTTATGTCCGCTGCTACCGCCTCCACCCATTTCTTCCTCGGTCTGTCTCTTCGTTTTTTACCTCCTTCTCCTTCAAGGATCGCTTTACTAGTGTGTCTACTTTTAGGCATTCTACATAATGTCCCAACCACCTGGCTCTTTGTGCTTTTATATAATGAATTATATCAGGGTATCCATACGATTCCTTTATTTCTTAAATTATCAAATAGTCATTCATAATATTTTACATAATAATATAACCACAATGTTTTCATGCACAATAGTGTGACATTTGATAGCTGTGTTCGCCATTGTCTGGTCTCATGTCCTGGGTCCAATTATGATTAGGTATTTAGACATACCTTGATATCTCATTAGTCATGACAAATGCGACCAGTACAATACATATTTCACATGTCAATAAGTCTGAATACGAACCTTTCGGAACACTCTCCCAATCTAGTAACTTTTAGTGGTGTGTTTCAGGTTTCTTAAAATGTTCCTCTTAGTTTAAAAATAGATAGACTCGTGCAACTGACTTTTCAATCTAATCTAACCTCAATCTAATGTTGACCACATCCAATTCTAAACTGAGTATATTTTGAAAATTATACAAAGATCTTTCATCAACATAATATGTCCATGAAGGACCTGTTTCTCACCTACGAAAATTCCTTTACACAAGCACAAAGTGACAGTTAAATTAAATATGTGTAAATTTTTCTATGGTTTCAGTTCTTTTTACGGCTAAATTATTTGGAAATGCATCGAACTTATGGCTGTTCAGCAAATCCTCATCGATCTCGACCACTCTGTGATTTCTGTGGTCGAAAATTTTGCCAGCCGCAGAAGTTGAGGGTCCACATCAAAAGAATGCATAGTGGTAAGTGGGACTCTAAATCGAGGTCAAATCACATATTGTATTAACATCTTTTTCCGTCGACAGTATATTCACATATGGTATAAACCTTCTAAAAACTAGACAAAATCATACATTAAAGCATGATTTACCTATATCAATCGACGATTTTCTGCAGGCAACCCAACGCACATCTTATATATTGACATTTTGTAGGCAACCACTTCTATGCAGTAATCTCCCAGGTACTGTGCTCTAGGATTCTGGAGTGCTGTGCAGTTGGAAAGTATGTGGATGGAGGTTTCTTTTTCCATGCCACAATATCTGCATTTTTCTTCCTCCACTATTTTGAGTTTTTTCAGGTGCTCATTCAGGCGACAATGTTCTGTTAGGATCCCTGTTAAAAGCAGTTTTACTTTGACTTATACATTCATATGATCTTAACAGGTTGTAGTCACCCAGAAGAATCTTTGATTGTCGAAGACCTACTAGATCTTTACAATGGTCTGATCTTCTCTTTCTTTTGGCTTCACTTATTTCTCCCAATATTACATTTAAGGGTTTAGGCCCCCAGAAAGGTATTTGCTAGTTCATCTGCTGTCTCATTTCCTTCTATTCCAGTGTATCCTGGAATCCATAGTAAGGTGTGTTCTCGCCTAGTTCGTTGGGTTTGTCTAGGCATTCCCACACCATTTTGGAACTGATTACACAAGAGCTCAGTGCTTTAATGGCTGCTTGACTATCTGTCCTTATGATAATCCTTGTTCCATGATAACTCCCAGGTACTTTCATAGGTTTTATCTTCTCAATTCTTCTCTGTCTCCTGGTCTCTATTTCCTTCACGAAGGAAACTGTTTCGAGCTTCTCTGCTTTGATCTTTATTTACCGTTTCATAGAATTTAAGAATGAGAAACTGGCTATTTTTTAAGTGAACTAACTTCTGAGATAACTTGCAATACTGAACTTGATCAATGTTACTGAGCTTCTCATAAAAACTCAGGGCGACGACCCAGCCTGTAGTGGAACGCATCTCGATGCGATAATTGCTGTCAAGCAGAGTCGGCTTTGGTTAGTACTTGGATGGGTGACCGTCAGGGAAAACCATAGTATAGGGCCCGCACAGCCGGCAGCGTAGTAGCATATCACAGCTCGCAGGCATTATACCAATGAGCACGAGGTATAATGTAGATATGCCGTCTTTCGGAGGAGACGTAAAACCGAGGTCCCGAGTCCATGGATGTTGGGCTCGTTAAAGAACGCTACCACTGGTTGGAACACCAGTGGGTTCGCCAAAATTTCCGGTTGGGGGTAGAGTGCTCCCGGCGTCGTTGATTAGCCTCAGTCGCAGAAATAGGCCGACGTTAAAAAACCAAATAAAAAATAAAAAATAAAAATAAAAACTCAATTCATTTTAAGACCAACAAACTGTTTTAGATTTATCCGAAGTTCTTAAAGAATTTCAATGTAAAAGTTGTTTGAAAGTGTTGGGGTCCAGAGCGGCATTACAAAGACATGCAAAAGAAGTACATAAAAAGCAAACCGAGACGAATTGTTCGTGTTCGAGATGTGGTAAAAGTTTCCAAAACAAATCTAACCTCAAAATACACATGCTTACTCATAGCGGTATAAAACCTTTTAAGTAAGTACCAAAAATTGTTAGTATATTAGTGTTCTTTAAAAGACGGTGTCTTAATGCCAGAACACCCAGTGTAATTTTGTACTACTTATAAATTAAATATTGAATTCAGTGACCTCTTTTACAGCACACCCTAAATATAACTCTTCTGAAAAAATGCAGGATCTTAATAATATTTTCTTAAAGTTATTTGTTATCTTGTCTTATAAAGCGAGTTACCAATAGATATCACAGAATATTATTTATTCTATCGCTTTATAAGTTGTCCGTTCAACTAAGAAGAAACAACTACTTCCCGGGCTATAGACCCCGACGGATATTGGATTACACTCTTCAAAGTTAAACGGGGTTGGCATATCTACAAGATATTTAAACCAATCATTCTGGTTTGCAGCTAGAAGTGACAACATAACTTGTTGACTGGTTTCGGCGTATTAGCGCCTCATCAGTACAAGGTATATGTTATCCGGACTGCACTGAAATCACAATCAATACATGTCTTGCAGTAACGGAAGTGTAAAAGATGTGATAGTCCACCTCCAACCACAAACCAAACCCGTTTGACTTTGAAGTGTAATCCAATATCCTTCGGGGCCTATAGCCGGGGAAGTAGTTGTTTCTTCTTAGTTGAACGGTCAATGTCTTTAAAATTCTGTGATATCTATTAATATTTTGTCGTTAGGTGCCACATGGACACTTGTATAGCTGCTTTCACGACAAAACAATGCCTTCAATTCCATTATAAAAAAGTTCACAAATGTACTGGAGAAAATATGCCCAAAATAGAAAGGAGTATCGATTATACGTTTCAAGCGTACAGTGGTAGTAATCATATAAAAAACGAGAGAAATAAAGAAGGTGATGGGTCGAAAAACGATATGTCCGGTCAAGAAGATCGGGATAACTCCGATGAAGGCAGTAAGTGATAATAACTTATAAAATACACGTCGCTTAATTATTTATTTCAGGTGAAGACAGCGATAATGTGGACGATCCCAATTCTCCTTCTCAAAAAGATTCACTGGAACTAAAGCACATTCCATCACCACCACCACCGCCTCCTGAAGAATACAATCAAGCTGTATCGGTGACAAATCTCAAAGTGTTGAGTAAAGGGTCTAAAAAATGGATCGGTGACGATTTATCAACAACTAATAAACTATCCGATATCTATTCGGTAGAAAAGCTTAGCAGAGACGATTTTTCCAGCATATCCCTGCAAGAATCCGAAATGTACGACAGAAACAAACTTTCCGGTACAGATTTCAACCGTCAGGAAGCATCCAACGCTAGTTTACTGGTAGAAGCAGCTTTAGATTCCGTTTGTAACGAACCGAACATAGATATCGATGGTACACCGAACTGCGCAGACTCTTTGGTCAACAATCTGTACAATCTCACTCAAAACGACGTTTCCTACAACGATCAGGCGTGTATAAGCGATTCGAGAGACATCAGCTTAATTTCTCCATCGGTTAACGATCACGTTTCCGTTACCGATGAATTAAACGAGGAATTACGACAGGACAACAGTATCGGGATGCATTATTCGAATTTCCATCATAGCGATTTTAGTCCGCCGCATTCTCCCGACATTCACCGATCGAACTTCGTCAGGAACTACATTAATAGTTTGTCACCGCAAAACGGAGGTTACGATCCGAAAAATACCACTCCCAGTCCGTCTAGATACGATTTATTCGGTCACCAAGTCAATACGGATCATCTATCGAGCGACGACAGCAACGGAATGACCGTACAGAATCTCAGTTTACACGCCAAAAACGACATACAACTCGATCTGTCCCTGTACAAAACTTACAAATCCAGCAATCAAGATTACATCAGAAAACTGAAATTAGACGACGACATCGACGTTATCAACAACGATTTACCCGGCACCGATCAGAACGAGGATAATAAAGAATCGGAACGCGAAGAACTATCGGGAAATAAATTCGACATAGATTTGGATTTAAGACTGGCGGACCCGTTGAGACGGAGTCACACCTACGACGCCGAGCTGGATTTTCGAAACAAATCCTACGATTTAATCGATAGCGATTTCAGAAGCGACAGGAATTTCGAACCGATAATTTTAAACTCGGAGCTGCAAGGCTTGGATATGTCGGCGAGAAGTTTCCACAATTATCCGAACATGAACCGATACCGGCCGTTATATCCGGACGTTGATTTGCGATTGAACTACAGCCCGCCGCCTCCCGCGTACACGCACGCCGATTTATTACGCGTCGTATCGCTAGATCTAACTCCACCCGGTAGACATAGTGTGGATTTAAGTCTAAGGAATCATCCGTTACATCCGATCGCTAATACGCGATTATTGACGGACGGTTTGCAGAGCAACCCGCACAGATTGTTGGATCAAAGTCGATTGTTGAACGGGGATTTGCGACACTTGACGGCTGAAAGCGGGAATCGCGTATTGACGGATCATAGTACTTCCCGGATATTAAATACCGAACTAATATCCACCGATGAATCGCGGTTGTTGTTGGATCAAAGTAGGTTGATAGGTGATGGGAGGATTTTACCGGCTACTACTCCGAACGGTGCAGTGTCTCCGGTGCAAGGTTTCAGTAGTTATACGGTGTCTCAAAATCCGTATCATCCCACGTCGTTGGCGACGAGGCCACACGTTACTTCGCCTACTACAGCTGCATATCATTATCCAACATATTATTGATGTGTGTGTTATCGAAGTTGAAGTGAAGTGAAGGAATTTTTAACAGTGGTTCATCTTTTAAATCGAGAAATAGTCACTTGGGGGGTTCGTAGAATTGTACCTCAAACCCTCAATTATTGGATAAGCTGTTATGTTTATAGTTATTGTGTAGCATCTCTGTGATTTTATGTGAAATATATTATCTTAAATTACTATTTACTTGCTTTTCTTCGTTTCGACACAAAGAATTATGTTAAACGAAAAATTATTTAATCAACGACAAAGTCAAGCAGCTTTCTTGACTCTGAGCTCATATTTCAGCTCGAAGATGGCATAGAAAACTTGATGAACTGAGTCAAAATAATATCTTTGTTGCGTATACCAAAGCTATGATAGTAAACAACGAAATAACCGATGAGATCATCAGAACCAAGGTAACTTTTTGTATCATCTGAGTCGTTTTGCGAAATTGGTGACTTTAGTGGATCAGAACGGAACTAAAACAAAAGGAAAAAAAAAGCAAATAGGCAGCCGACAGAAGGTGAAACAAAAACAATTTAAACTCACAGAAAATTTATTTACTTCCATACCGAATAATGGACATTTTCTTAAATAAAAGCTTGTGCTACGCTTGACACAGATTTTCTTACGAAAATATTAATTTTCCTATGATAGTAGAAATTTGGCCTTGCAGACCCAGGGCAGTTATTTTCCTCCATTCCTCTCTATTCTTGGCTTTCTGTTTCCAATTTCTTATTTTCAATTTATTTATATCAGACATCACACTTTCAAACCATCTTTTTCTAGGCCGTCCTCTTCTTCTTTTGCCAATAAGAGTCCTGTAAAGAGCTATTTTTGTCATTCTTTCTTTGTTCAATCTTTCTACGTGTCCCAACCACCTCAACCTGTATGTTTTTATTCTCGATGTTATCTTTGCTTCTCCATATAACATATCTTTTTCTTCATTTGTTCTCCTTCTCCATCCTTCAGGTGTTTTTATTCCACCGATGATTGCTCTTAGAATTTTTCTCTCCCAGCGCTCCAGCTTTTCTTCCAGTTTTTTTGTTAAAATCCATGTTTCACTTTCATATGTTACAGTGGGTTTTATAATGGTATTATATATTCTTATCTTCATCGTTCTTGAGCAGTATTTTGATTTCATCAGTGACTGCAGCATTCCAAATTTTCTGTTGCCTTTAGTGATTCTTGACTGTATTTCTTGTTCTTCGTGGGCATTGCTAGATATTAGTACTTCTAAATAAATAAATTCATGTACCCTTTGGAAACTGTAGTCCATTTCCCTTGTCGTTTTTACTATCAGATTCTCCCCGTTACTTCCAGTATCTCCAAGGACCATGTATTTCGTTTTTTCTTGATTAATTTGCAGTCCTAAAATGTTTGCTTGTTCTGTGAGATTTTTTGTAAGTTTAGTCAGCTCTTTCTTTGATTTTGCCAATACTGAATCCCTTATATAGTTTTAATTGCACTTTCATGGTAAATGGCAATTTTCTCAAAAAATTAGCCCTTTCCAAAATTTTCATCATACGCTCATGATGGGTAGTGGTAAACACCATGGTCAATAGATATCTTCATAAATCAATGAGTCCCTTACATACATTTTATCTTACACGTCCATAAACGATAAAATTTTTTGGAAATAAATGTTTCTTCTTAAAAAATTGTATGGTACCTACTCCCACTGTAAACAGGAACTTTTACAAATGAATGATTCCCTTACACAAATTTTATCTTACGTCCATGATAGATAACAACACTATAAATAATTTGTTAATTGTGCTTCATAAAAATCTATTTTTTCTTCACCAAAAATGTGTTTAACGCGCCTGAAGTAGTTTACACTTCAAAAAAAAAGGATCATATCCCTGGAAATACCTCTCAGGACTGAACTAGTCCAAAAATCCGATCAAACTGTTAGCAGAAAAAGAAGAATTAGAAGACCATTTATATAGCAGCAAGACGAAGCATCAACTGATTACTTAAGGGAAAATCCATTCCATACCGCAAGATATGCAAAAATAATATTGGAGGTATAACACTTTCATGGTTTCCATGCTACTTGCATGGTCTATGATATATTTGTTAGTTCATTTATTCGAAATGTTTTAATTCTGAATTACGTGGATTCGTGTTCAAATCTGAAACTGTAAACTTTTCTATTGAAATTTTATGTCTACAAATGCACAATTCTTTATATCAGGTTTTCTAATTTTTGTTTAATTCTGTTGTTACTGAAGCAAATTAGTTTTTCTATGACTGTTGAAAAATGGACCCTTTTTATGTAACATTTTTGTTGAGTTATTGGGTGCATTACACAAAACAAGCCACGCCCCGTGTGTAATGATCCATTACACACGACTATATGGCCAATCACCGTCAAAGAAAGCCATTACACACGACAATGTTCAGTGCAATGTTTGAATCAGACTCGCCATGAAAAGTCATAATTTGACAGTATACCTACTTACCGAAGTTGATTTAGAGCTGACTTTTTGTTAGAATGGATACAGAAAGTGAAAACTAATTCAACTGCACTCTACGATTTCCTGAAAAACAAGATAGGTAAGGCACAAAAAATTGTGGACTCAATTTCGCGGATGTTGATCTTCAAATCCAAGGTACCTATGAACATGAAAACATCGAAATTAATACCTCCACTACTTCAAATAATAATAATTTAAATATGGAATCTTCCTCTACTTCCCGTATACATATTTCCAGCTGCGCAAATTTCACCATCAATATTGTAAACAATAAATGTGAACAATTTTAGCATATCCGTTGTAAAATCGTTTGATAAGTGTAGACTGTATCAAAGGTGCTGGGTTGTTTAATTGATTAAATTTAGGAGGTCTTCTTGAATGAAGCGATTATGGACAACTTAACATGCTTTATTGTATAACACCACAAAATCTAATTACATTGATCTCTTCAATTGAAATATTCGAAAAAATTAAAAATTTATTTTTGACAAAATGCGTGAATACTCTTTAATTATTTTTTTTACTGTCACTGTCACTTCTATTTTTTCATAAACATACAATATTATATCAAGTAGTTAAGGAATTTCTTGTGCTGATAAAATCATGGAAGAAATGTTGAAAGTAAATAGTTAAAACTTGGTGTGAATCAATTTAGTAATAAGGTACCTGCTACAGGACTTAGCGTACAGAAAGGATAAGTTGCGACGAAGTAAATATTAATATTTCACTTTTTCTGTTCAAATGGCTATGGAATTTGAACAAAATGAGTTTTCATTATAGCTTTCAAAATGGAATTGTTTGACTTAAACCATTAATTTTTTCAAAAATAAAATATTCTCTAAATATCTCGTTCGTTTGAATTGAATGATGAACACTTTAGTCATAGAAAAAGTGTAGTATCATTGTCTAATATATTAGACACTGGTAGTATTCTACTTTAAATTTCGCTTCTGCCAGGAATAATGGAATCTCACTGAGATATTGTGATTATCACTCATTCAAGAGTAGTCTTCACCTGGGTAAGCCCACCGTGAACTGTAGTGTAGTGAATTGGTAAAATTCAAATATCTCGAATATCGTTAATATTTTGAAGATCAAAGAAGTATAGCTTTTTTCTACATAAATGATGGGGCTATCCAAATTAAATAAGTAAGTGATAAAATAATGAGCGATAAAAAATTTGTAGCTGATTTCATCTAATTCATATGGCGCATGTGGCGACATCTACGAGTTAACTCAAATCCTCTCACACATTCTTGTTTACCCTTACAAAAACTTGCTCATACCCAATTTTCAAGTCATTTTGTAGAAAAGTAGCTGATCTATTAACAAAAATCTATTTTATTTTTTTCGCTTCAACATCCTGTACCTCAGTAAGGAGCAGACTAAGACCCATTATTGTTAATGAAAATATTATTTTGGTCTTCTGAACGTAGATTTACAATTCGGCCCATTGCTTATGAATCACCCTGTATATAAGGGCGGATGATTATTTTTGCTGTAAAAATTGGAGAGGAAAAAAACAACAACTGACGTACCTAAATATATTTTCAATTATTTATAACTTTTAAAAATGTCTGATAAAATAGTTTGGTCTTGTCTCTTGACGCTTTTCATCTCTAAAACCTTATGGAATTCCGTCAGTTGACTGTCCGGTAACAATTTTTTGTACTGTTCGACAAAATTTTTTGCCGGTTCGACTGGAGTCATGACAATTTTCAAAATCATTTCGGCTCTGGTCATTCCTTTGGTTACGACTTTAGCGTACGCCGCCGGTGCCGTGCGATTGATTTGCGAAGCGATCGACGGCAGGTTCAGTAAAACGGTTTTCAACATGTGAGTATCTAGAAGGAGTTGTTCGGCTCCTTCGGTATTTATTGGCTTGCACTTGAATATGTTTTGGATGAATTTCGGTATAAAGCTGTTGGCGAACTTTATGCAGAATTGGGTGAAGTATTTTCTTGAATGTGAAAGGTTTTCTCTTATTATGGGAATGTTTGTTTTCAAGTGAGTGGTGATAGCTGTTATGTATGAACTTTGATCTCCAACTGTATCGACGTTTTGCCATTGGACCTAAAACAGAAAGAAATTGAATTTCGAAATAAGTTGAATGAAGTAAAAAACTGGATTTTTAAAAATATTACAATACAGGGTGTTTTCAAATGACACTTACAACGTTTGCATGTAAAATTGGACTATAAAGATTGAGGGGTCCAGCTCATTTACTTTTCGAAATACAGGGTGTTGAAGTATTAAATTGAATGTTTTAATTCGATAACTTTCAAACGAATGAATCAATTAATTTTACATTTGGCAGGTTTTTTTTAAATGTAAAAAGGCATATTTTGATAAAAAAATATTTGTAAATTCTTGATCCAGTGGTGTACATTTGGAAAAATATGTCACTTTTCTCCTCCCATTTTTCACGCCACTGGCATTTGTGGATATTTTTAATTAATTTTGAATTCCTTATTGTTTTTCACGTAAAAAACACATGACTTTTACATATCAATAAATTTGTAGTTTTTAAGATATTCAATGTTTTCAAGTCAGCAACCTAATTTTTTGATAATAAAATGAAAAATAGCTATTTATGCCATCAGTTACGAAATGCCTAATTTTGTGTAACGCGTAACTCACAAGTTACACAAAATTTTATTTCGTAACGTATTGCATACAAGATTTTTTCTAAATTTGAAGAAAGTAATAAAAAAATAAAATTTAATATAATTGATAAAAATTTGGAAAATATAAATTTAGTTTGTTGCTGTTACTTCATATCTTCTGTATGTTCCTTGTGGTATATTATTCATTCTTTTTTTAATTTCTTGGGAAATTAAACCACAATATCTTTGAATTCTTTATTTCAACGTTTCGGTAGCGTTCCAGCTACCGTTTTCAAGAAAAAATAAGTAAAAATTGATTTTTTTTACTTCATGTTAGTTGTCAGTTTGACATTTTGTAAAAATAGTTTAGACAGAAGGTTTTTAGCGAGATTGATATATTTTTAGTTTGATTTTAAAAAAATGAGTGATTCATGTTCTGAAGAGCTACCAAGCGATATTGAAGAGGCAGCAGGTAATGCTCTATTATCAGTAATTCCCAAAAAGTCGGCAGTTTATGATTTGGCATACAAAAAATAGAATAATTCTTTTTGTCACTAATTTTGAAATACATTTTTCATCACCAATTGCATAAAATTTTACTAGTTACAAAAAGTAAGACGTTTCATAATGTCAATCAGTATAAAGTGTCACTTTATATGTCAAAATTAGAAAAAATATTTTTTTTTGGATTTTTTTTAATTTAATAACCTTCAAACTACTAATGGTTAAAATATGTATCAGAAACTAATTTGTGAAGCAGCTTAAACATTGTGAGAAGACTCACAAAAATATTTGTCCAAACTTGTGCTTTTATTATTGAAAATGATGTTACAAACTTCATGAAAACATTAAATATCTTGAAAACTACAAATTTTTTGATATGTAAAAGTTATGTGTTTATTACGTGAAAAACATTAAGGAATACAAAGTTAATTGAAAATAGCCACAAATGCCAGTGGTGTGAAAAATGGGAGGAGAAAAGTGACATATATTTCCAAATGTACACCACTGGATCAAAAATTTACAAATGTTTTTTTTACCAAAATTATTATTATTAAAAACAACCTGCCAAATATCAAATCATTTTATTCATCCATTTTAAAGTTATCAAATAAAAACATTAAAATTGTTATAACTTCAACACCCCGTATTTCGAAAAGTAAATGAGCTCGACCCCTCAATCCTTATATCATTTTGTCCAATTTTACGAGAGGTATCTACATACAAACGTTGTAAATGTCATTTGAAAACACCCTGTATAAAAGACATGATAATTTTCATATGTTTTGGACAAGCAATCGAGACATTTGAATGGAAAAACCCTTTTTTAGTTTTGTCATATATTATAACGTTAAAAATACTGATGCAATCTCAATATATGATGAAACACATACACTGCGAGAACTTACAAGAACTTGGACAGAAAATTCAGTTCCCACATTGCACAATCCAAAAGTATGAATAAATATGACCCTTTTCTTCGCCAGAAAACTCTTTCACTGTTGGAACCAAACAAAATCTCTCTCTCTTTTTTGGCATCATCTGTTTTTCCCTTTCTGAACACACCCTTTAAAAACAATCTCTTTCTCTCTCTCCTTCTCCTTGGGCAATTTCTTAATCCCCCTCTTTGAGCACTCTTTCTTTCTGTTCAAGAACATTATCTCTCTTGAGGCGGCAAACTTCTTCCCTCTCTTTGAGCACACTTTGTTTCCCTCTCTTTCTTCAAGTATATATACTTTCTTTATCTTTGTCTTATTCAAGTACCTATATTTCTCTCTCCAAGCACACTCCCTTTCCCTTTAATCACACGTTTTCTCTCTTCAAGCACTCATCCTATATATTGATGTACCCTTTCTTTCCCTTCCATTCCACTACTTACTCTCTATTTTTTTTACACTTACTCTTTCTCAATTTCTCTTATTTTTAACTGTCTTTTGTATTTTTAGAAACACCATCTTCAATTTTTATCCCATAGATTTGCAAAGAATATACTAACCTTACTCATTGCTGTTAATGCTGGTTCACAGGCATTTTCCAAATCTTGAACTAATAGTTGAATACAATTTGATATAACTCTAAAAAATAAATTCAAAAATCAAAAATTACCTAAATATAAATCAACTTACTTATGGAAATTGTCTTGTTCTTTGGTCAAATCAACTTGATCTGCCATTGAAGGTTCGATTTTTTCTTTTAGTTTGTCTGATAATTGTTGAGTGGTTTCCAAACAATATTCGGCAGTCGTCAATATATAGCAAATTTTTGTTTGTTCTTCTTTACTAAACCTAAAGCATAAGTAAGAAAAATAATCTATGGAAATTGGTAAGGTTTTGTTAAAATAGAACAGGCTCAAAATCAGCGTTAGAAACAATTCCAAATGGATCTCTAAGTGGTTATAAAGGTGGAATCTTGCTCAATATTAATAATGTTTGATATCGATGTTAAGAGTCATTAGGGAATTTTGGGAATGGAGATTAGATCTTTTAGTAATATTTCATGACATAAATTCAACAAAAAACAAAAATATGTGCTCTACTCTGTAATCGAGATACTATACTTTGATAATTTGACCTCTATTGAAGTTAATAACATTAAAAAATGCTAAGAACAATGCAGCAAATCAAATAACGAACCATTTTCTACCTACCTGGTTAATTCTCCTTCTTTTAACAAAGAAGAAAAGTTTTGTATCAATCCAGACGTTGAAATTTTCTGCAAATCCTTAGTGAAATTTTGCACAGACGTTCCTAAGCTTTGTGGTTCTAATTTCGGTAAATTGCTCAATAATAGTTTTTCTGCATATTCATGTAAATATTTCTGGAAAGTTTTTGTGAGATTCAACATAGTTTGTCCATTGTCTAAATGATTACATTGTATCATACTCTTCTTATAAAATACAAACAAATCTGGACAACTAGGTAATATGGAAGCTTGAGTTTCAGTTGCTTCAGTGGGTTTGCTTTGTTTTTGATCCAAGACAAATCGTTCAATCAAATCTGCTAAATTTCTGTCTACACTTTCTATATAAATTTCTAAATGTGGAATGAAACATCTACCTAAAATAAATTGGTTAAAATGTTAGGGAAAAAATGCTACCAATATCTATACTTACCTATCAATCCATGGAATGGAGAAGAATTGATATCCTCAATTTTACCATCATTCAAGTCTTTGTGATGTGATAATTTATTGTCTTCTCCACTATCTTTAGGAATATTACCGTTTTCAGTCAACGTAATACCAGTGAACCTCCTAGCTAAAAGTCCTTCAAAAGCAGATGTTTTTTGAATGGCGTAAAGTAATAACTTCACATCTATCTCGTTTTTTCTTTTTGCCATTATTTTAGATAATGCTTCTCTTGTATCATTACAAAATTCAACACCTATTCTCTCTGATACTTCCCAGTTTTGTGGAAACATATTACCTAACCGATCTTCAAACTCCAATAAATGTTTTTTTATCCAGGCATATCTTTTATCGATTTTGTCTAACCAAGCTGTATCTTCTGTTTCATGGAAAAGGTGACTATATTCTTGTAATTGCACATTTACAAACCATTTCAACAATTCCTTTTTTACTTTTGGATCCAATATTGAGAGCACCAAACATGCCTGAGCTAGCTGTTTATTTGGAATGATAGTTTTTGTATTTGTACCTATGAATAAACATCATTACTTACTCTAAATAGAATCATAGAAGAAGTGAAATGCTTTAAAGAATAATGACATTAGTTTGTAGGTATAACATACCTGAAAATGCCTCTTTAAAGTCATGTGTTATCTGCTCAGCCAATTCAAAATGTATAGATTTCACTTGATCACTCAAACTTTTCACTTGAGGTATATTGGAATAGTTTTCAAAATGTGTCATAACTTCACTGATAGCTTGTAGGGGTAGCACTATTTCACCATATAACCTTCTCTGAGTGAGAGATTTTAATGTATCAACTCCTCCCACTAGCATATGTAAATGATTTAGAGTGGTTATAGCCAGAGTTAAATTTTTTTTTGCTGAATCAAGTTGTTTAATGTCTCTGGTGATTTCACGAACCATTTCTTCAGATTTTTCTGCCTGTTCCTTTATATCAGTTATATGTGCAAATAGTTGCTTAATTACCTGAAAAAATACCAAATAAAATTCTTAAAATTTTCAATATGATTGTTAAGGTTTTGGAGATAAAACCATTTTTTTATAAACAATTTATATGTTGCTAATTACCCCAATTGTAGATGAGACTTTTTTGTGAATAAAAAAATTATATCAAAACAAACCTTTTGAGCTTCTTCTAAAGCTTGTCTGCCTTCTTCGCTAGCTGTTATTTGACTACGAACAACACTACTAATTTCATTATCAATTGAAGTTATTTTGTTTTCTACTTTTAATACAACTTCATCTATATTTGATAGGGATTGTTCAGTTGGAAACAACGAATTTATGTAATCTATGCTGTTAAAATCGGGTTCATCTAGTGGGTCCTTACTAGGTAGAACCTAAAAGTATGGGTAGGTAGTTGTTTGATATTAGTTTGTATTCAAAAAGTGAGCATCGATTTACCTCTTCAATTGCTTTTTGAACTAGAAGAGGAAATGTGATGAATAAATTTTGATTTTCTTCATCAATGTCTTCTTCAATATCCATTTTGCAAATGTTTTTGAAGAATATTAATACACTACACTATTTATATGCACTACCCAAAGGCCAAAACGTCATATCACCATAACCTCTTTATCAAAATAAATAAAACCACGGAACGTTAAACTTTGTCACGATAAATGAAAGTTTTATCAAGGCCACCTCTAGGTGTCCTTGGTTTTATCCATAGACAAAATATTTCTCTATAGTTTTATCTATGGGTTGTAGCATTGTTGTAGTATTGTCTAGACAATGGTTGTAGCATAAAAAGTTATACTAAAACTAGACAATGGTTGTATTTTGTCTGATCATACTAATATTTTTCGCCACACGCCCGGATTTCTGAAATAAGACGCCACTGAAGGCAAGGTAGTCACGGCTTAGATGAAGCTTTTTCATATGCATCGATTACGTTTGTGGGTTGTTACTTGTTTTTGTGATAAGATTTTCTCTACCTCTGTATTGTCTTGTTTACCTCACAGTATCCCATCCACAGATCCTATCCAAGCAAATTGCATATTTGTTACTTCATAATTCAAATTGCAGCAACTTTTACCATAGAGTAATTATTCTATGCTTATTATTACTCTATGATTTGGTCGATGTTCTTAAGACGCATAGTTACCATTACACTTGTGTCACTGTACAAGTACAACGCAAGCGCTCTTTAAAATTTCTTTGTTTGTTCGCTCATTTGAAAAATCCGTTAGCTTGGTTGGGTCAGGCTGGGCTCTTTTCCACTCTTTTCATTCTTCTCTGATGCTGGCTGCTGAGTTTGATTCGTTTGTCGTTGTATCATTCGTTGAGTGGAAGTGAACTGTAAAGCTAGAACGAGCAAGGAAAAGAGTTGGTAAGCCGGTTTTCCGTAAACAAGATAGAAGCCAAGCCATTAGTACAAATAAGATATTTATTATTTTATATTATTACTATAAATAAAAGGTAATAATACTATGATTTTTTTGCCTGCTTTATTTAGATTTCTTGAGATAATATTTTTCTTAATTGGAATTTATTTTTTACTGATTATTGATTTATTATCTTCTCTTGTGGTTTATTGATTGAAATAATTTTTTATTAGTTATATAATTAATTAATTAATTAATCCACATTCCTTGAATTACATATTTTCTTTTTTCAGCATCCAAAATGTCTGATGAAGAGGTTCAAACGACCAAAAAAGGTCGCAAAGCTGCAGCAGAAACCACCAAACGCACTAAAAAGGTTAGATATTAATTAGTTTTTTTCCAATAAAGGCTTTTAAGAAATAATGAATGGATGTACATAAAAACGCCAAAATGCAATTTAGACGCTAATCATGTATTCAAGGCTTTGTGATGCTCATTAACTTACCCCTGCCAAAGCAATCCAATCATTTATACAACAATCAACAATATATTTTTTAAATTTTCTAAAGCTGTTGAGCAAATATATTTAGAATCCACCAAATTTGAGTATGTATTTTATTTCAATGAATATGTTGGAAAAATATTTGAGAAATTTTGTTTACTTCTTAACTGTTGTATGTACATACATACATACAAACTGTTAATGAATGAGTTGAGTTTTGCTTATTATTTTTTGTATTTGTTTCATATAGGATACAAAAGCTGATGCTGAAGATGCTCCAGTAGTCAAAAGAGGTAGAGGAAGACCAAAAGCTACTGCAAAAAAAGATACAAAGAAAGAAACAAAAGAAAAAAAAGAGCCCAAAGCAAAATCTAATGGAGGTAAATGAATTTTTTATATTATACATTTTTATTACTATGATATACATTCAATTTTAAAAGGGTTTATCAATTCTCCAACAGTTTAATTTATAAAGTTTTATATTTAAAGAAGAAGGAAGCTTGCAGTGCATTTTTGTGTACTGTTAGACATCTGAACCATGTCATAAAAATCAATCGAAGGATTGGCACTGAAATTACTTATATCTTCTTTTTCTTTAGTGAACAAACGTGGTAGGAGGAAGAAGGAAGAGAAAGAAGAATCCGAAGAAGAAGAAGAAAATGGTGATAAGAGCAGTGAAAATGAAGAAGAGGAAGATGATGAATAGATGTTACGATAAGGGTTTCGAATAATTATTTAAAACTCAGTATTAATTATTAATTTATCATTTCTCTTGACATTAATGTATGGAGTAAAAAAAAAATGTATAATTAGCTTTTATTTTAAAATACTTTTAGTATAAAATACTCATTTCCAATTAAATAGTAATTTTATTTTTTTGTTTACGTGACTGTTGTAATAGTAGATTGACATACATTTTGTATATATATTCTGAAGTTTTCTTTTAATTCCTATTCACTTTAAAATGTGCAAAAATAATTTATGGACCAAAATGTGTGGGTAGGTGTGTTGATTGGTATTAATTTCCAAAATTTAGCTTGTGCTATCAAAAAGTTACCAAGGAATACTACAAATTATGTTAAGAAGAATTAATTGTCTAATAATAGGTTGAGTTTGTGGTAAGTGGGTCCATTAGGTCTTCCACTGAGACTCGAGCCAGTCGATAGACCTGTATCATTATTATTCAACGATTTTATGCAGGCAACCCAACGCACATCTTATAATATTGACATTTTGTAGGCAACCAAACATACAATAGCGTTTTCAAAAAATGAATCCTAGTATAGAATACTTCTAGTGTTTGACTGTATACAAACTAACACGAGTATTAAATGGGATATTAACAATTTTCAAACATTAATTATCTCGATTGTTAATGGCCCTCATTAATAATACACTTGTTGGTTAAATAACTATTAATCTAGTTGAGGTCAAAGGTAGATGGTATTAACTGGTCAGAATAGATTCCTGATGATTAGGACTTTTAGGCCGCCACTCAATAATATTATTCTACAAGAATTAATTGTTATGAATGAATATTTATGTTTATGTAAAGTGGAATTGGGTCCATGAACTAACAAAATTTCTTTAAGCCGGTCCTGTTTCCCCTTATCAAACATGTCTACTTTTAGCAGTGTCAGTTGTCACTATTGTACTGTCATAACTGTTGGGTTTGTTTGGGTGGGATTGTTTATATTTTATTTATTTACAAACAAATATGGTGAACAATATGGAATTTTAAATAAAATTATGTTTATTTCGAATTGTGTTTGAACTTAACGCTAGGTTTAATTGACAAAAAGGCTTAATATTTTTTATTTACTGCTTGATTTCTATTATTGAAAGGCAAGTTTATGAATAATTCAAAAACAATATCTAGATGCATTACATTGTCCAATCAAAATATTTTATTTTTTTTAGACTGCAATAATTCGTTTAAAATGGAATATGGAGAAGCCGACAAAGATAAGAAACAAGAAGAAACCCAACAACAGCTCAGTCCAAATGCACTGAAAGTAGCTGCTGCAGATTGTCTAAATAGTTGGATTCATTATTTACAGGTATCTTCTTGGGCACACATAAATAGGAAACAATATATTTAATAAAGTTACTTACTACTTTTTTGTAGATATTAAATAGTATGTGTACTGCTGGTTTGCGCCTAGCTCAATCCTTAACAAATTTGTCCCAAATGCAAAATATTCCTTTTGCTCTTCAGTGCCAGTCTAGTTGGGAAGAACTATCTAAATCGACTGTAATTGCTAGTAATAACGTTAAAACTCATATTGCTAATGCAATGCAAGACATGAGTATTGGTAAGTTCTTTATTCAAGTAGGTAGGTTAATCATTATTCACTATGTTCATATTTTTAGGTGATACATTCACTGAAGGAGATGCCCAAAGGCAACAAGAACATAATCAACAGATTATAACTGAAAATCTGCTTGCTTTTGTTAATCTCCAATATCAGTTTTCCATTGCTGGCTGTGAAAATTTTGGGTCCATGGCTATGTGCCCTATGTGTCAAACTGCACCTGGTGGGATCCATAATCCTGAATGTAGCTTAGCAGCTCTTCAACAATGTTTCAACAGGTAACAGAAAATCATAATTTACAATCTTAGTCAAACACAAACAAGGAAATTATTTTATTTTGTTGGTTCCCATGAAATTATACTAAAGAAAGTGTACTTTTTGTGAAGAATAACAATAATTAAATGTGTAAATATCAAAACAAACCACAAAAATCTTTTAGATTGTATACTCAAGAGTCATCTTCGCAACGTTCAAGTCCTCATTTTCCTACAGAACACTGTACAGACAGTCCTAAAGGCCACGAGACGTCAAGAAGTGAAGTTCCGAGACAAAAAAGTCCACACTCTGAAACTAGAGAACATTCTCCTCATGCAGAAGGTATTCACCGTGGACAAAGCCCTATCCATGTTTTTGGAGAGGGTACAAGCAAAGGACCTTTAGAGACATTACGAGGTAGATTCTCTTTTTTGAGACAGACAATGAATTATATCAACAATTTTTTTTTAGGTCCTTTTCCCATACCAGGACCCTTGCATACAATGAAATCTCCTTTCCCAGGTCGAGGTTCACGTTCTCCTCTTCACTTTCCACTTTTCCCACTCAATTGTCAACGACGATGGTCAGAGGCAGGTGTTGTTGACTCATCAGGAGACAGTGGTGATGAGCAAAGACGACGATGGTCGATGCCATGGGATACGGCATGGGGAGAAGCTAGTCAAGGGCAACAGAGATATTTACCGTCAAAGTTAGCAGTGCCACCTGGTTATTCTCAAGAAAAAAGCAGAAGTACTACTCCAGGTGATAATTATTTTGTATCCGGTTTTTTTTAAATTATTTTCATTAATAAAATGTGATTTTTTTGTATAGAAACTGTACCCTCATTATCTCAACCACCTTCTGGAGGACCTGGTATTCTACCAAGCACTGAAGGTTTAGCAGAAGCAATACATTTATTATCTTGTCGTCCTGCAAGATGTTCTATACCTCAAACGTCTGGACAACATTATTTACCTCATTGGGGAGAGACTCACGAAGAAAGAATGCACAGAAGACTGATGTATCCGGGACCAGCATCACAGAGGTTCACTCATTTATTAATTTACTTGTTATACATGTTGAAACTTTTATTTCTAGGGGTAACTGGCAATCTGTAGACGTACCACATTCTAGCGGTATGTCGGTGACTGAACATTGTGATATTTTTCCTTCTGGTTTACCAGTAACTTCGAGAAAAAGCAGTTCATCGACGGATTCATCTTCATGTTTATCTATCCACAGTCGATCAACTACGAGTTCTTCTGAACGGGGATCTGCCAGCGAAGCTAGTGGCACTGTAAGATTTATTCATTTACAGTATTTTCTTGTATATGACACCTTGACACTATTTTTTTTAAATTACTGTGATGATAAATAAACCGTTGTATTGTTTTATTGTTTTATCCATACTTTGCTCTTTGTAAAAATCACTATTTTATACAGTCTTATACAGCTGATAAATATTGTTAATTTACAGGAGGCGATACGATTGCACGCGAATCTTTATTCGATGTGGAGTGGTAGCGAACATTTGCCGTTCATTCGTCTACCCGAATCACAAGAACCACAAGAAGATAGTGATACAGATGACCCGCCAACAGAAAAAAGTATCAGTAGATATTTTCCTAAACCTACTTAGGTAGATTAATTATTTTTATAACTGTATTTGGTGTCAAACGTAAAGGTGATGCCTTATTTATTCACTAGTCGAGTAAAAATGAAAAAAATGAAATTGAATATCTTTTGTACTTCAATATTTAGTACAATGGGTGCCAGTCTGGTAATTTATTGCTCCTAGGTTTGGTGTAGAGTATACAATATTCTTTTTTACTCGTTGCGACAACGTTTTTTCCGCCAGAGGTCTCATTGAATTTTACTCCGCCCAATAGTACTCTATGACAGAATGAAAACAGATTTCCATAAGATTAATAATATCTGATATACTTTACAGTATATTAAATATCCATTCTTTAACATGTATCTTACAATAAATCATGGCTTTGGTCAGCAATCTTGTTTATTATTTTAGTCTTAGGTATTTATTTATACATATACTGATAATTGTTATTATTTTGCTGTTAATTTTTGTTAAATGATATTGTATGTTAAATATTTTTATTATGGACCTAAAGCAGTTCTAAAAATCACCACTTATCCGTATACATATCGCAATGCGCATGGGCAGAACCGATATGTGGGCTTCGTTACGTTACGTGAAACGTATCAATCCGTCGTATTGGTTTATTGTGTTCCGTGTTCGAGTTTTTCAACGACCAAACGACCAAGAAACGCGAAAAGACACTTTAAGAAAGTCTATTTTTTAGTAGATGTCAATGTAATAGTGTCTAACTATTTTTTAGGTTAAAAATTAAAACGCATGGTATGGTTACGTTACGAACGCATTTGCTTTATACTTCTTTTTGATTAATCACGTATCTCCATTTCGTAACGTATACGGATAAGGATACGTGATCTATTTGAAGAACTGCCACTCTTTTATAATCTGTGGAACTGCTTTATGTCCCTAATGTTTACAGACACTTTTTTTACATTAAATTTAGTGGTTCTAGGTCACGAAATAAGCGTACATGCATTTCACCGAGTAAAATGTCAAAATCAGGAGTAATGACGAAACAGTAGCTATGATAGAGAGTTCGCTCAACCATCCTTTGCCATTACGTCATACATTGTCCATCTTGATCTCTCATTCATGAAACGGAATTTTAATGTCATTAACGTATTTCTTAATTAATGTCGAAGAAAATTTTATTTGTTGAAAACAATTCCTAACATATGTCATTGATTATAATTTTGAGGTTAAGTGTAAAATGATAATTATAAGACAAACAGAATACGTCACCGATTATGACGTAACGGCAAAGGATGGTTGAACAAACTGTAGGTATTTTACTATATAGATGTAGAAGACGTTTATCATGTGTCGAGATTAGAAGTTTACTGTCAGTCAAAGTGGCGAAATACAAATGATGAGACTTTATTCTGTAATATATATTATTTTGTCCACAAGTCTGAAGATAATTTGTCTAATTCCAGACTTGTACATGGTAATACTTTGAACATTTTTGTTATAAAATTTTAAAAACAGAAAAACGTCAAATTGAATAAGTATGTGAATGACAGTTCCTACCTTGTCTTTCTCTAATCGAAGACACATCAACCCTAAACAAACACCGCTGGAACTTGCGACGCAGCTTGCAAGCACAACGTTGAAATTGTAGCCTTTCAGGCTAATATATATCTTTCAGCTTTGCAAAAAGTTGTAGAAAATATCTTGCTCTATATAACATTCATTATTTATCTTTGTGTACCTCATAAAAGTATCGACAATAACTTGGTTGAAGAAAACACCTTGAATCACCTGAAGAAACAAACTGTTTGTCAGTCGCCACAGGAATCTGATCGGAAGAAGTATAGATTAATGTGAAAACCATGTCTATTTCTATAGCATGAAAAGTATTCCAGACCTGTTTTTCTTTTTATTCTCATTAAATTTTTTTCGGTGAAAACCTTTTTCTTTGATGATGTATTCCCTGTCCTTATCTACTTGTGTATAGAAAAAATGTTTTGAAGGCGGTTCTCTGCTTCTTGTAATGAGTTTCTAATATATATTATTATAATGTATTATTGGAAACACTAAAAAAACTGAACTTACCGTTTTTTAAAAGAATATAATGTACTATTTATAACGTATACTGTGAAATTAATAAACAAAAATGGTAAACGTAAATGTGTTCTTTATTGTCTTTCAAAAAAAAGTATGCCATATATTATTCAATCAATGGAAATGCTGAAAATATGGAATGCATCAGTGCTGCTCTAATACTAAGAGAAATGGTTTTCCAGGATATTGGTTTGGAAATTACTTCTCGATTGAAAGTGCCACTAATCTGTCGTTAAAACTTGGGTGATAAGAAGCGCTGTTCGTAAAAATACATAGAAAAGTTATTAAAAGGATGCGGTTCTCAATATGCGGAGTGTTTCCTCCTCTTTTATGCACAGATATACAGGGTGGCCTAGGAGTTCGTTCCAAAAATTTGGTAGGTGATAAAAAGACTAAAAATATTGATGGTATTTCATATAAAATTTTTTCTTCACGCCCTTCGCTAACGAACTATATAGGGCTCTGAAGATGGAAATGAAAAATGATTTTTTATTTACAATTATTAAATGGCTGATTGGAAATTAGTAATATTTTAACAGTTAATAAACACCATAATTGCACACTTTTTGGCGTGATATACAAGTCTACAACGTACTTATGAACTCAGGTACCGACTAAGTTAAATGATGGATACGCCATTTTTTTGGTAATTCAAACTTTTTTCAGTTATAAATGCAACAATTGGCTTTTGTGAACATTTTTAAAGATATCAAGTCCTCTTGTGACATGTCGGTAACATTAACGGTTTAAGAGATAAGGGCAATTTTATGTCACACTACACACCTATTGGTGCATTCAGATTTATTTTGAATGTAAGATTACAGAAAGCATCTGTATTATTAGTAAATTCTTAATAAATCGGTACAGTCTACATGTATAAAAATAAACTTTTACTTTGTTTAACCATGAAAAACTTTATTGAAAACGAACATTAATTACTTTTTATAAAAGTCTATTACTTTTATAAAAGTAAAAGTAAAAGAAGATTGAGGAAATGTGTGGATGTAAGAGTAGCCCATACTGACATTTTTTTGTAATTTTTTTAAACCATTATGACTTTTTTAATTATTATTAACTGGTTAGTTGTTTTTTTAATCTGTTAATGTAACGTAGTAAATTTTTCAGGGTTTTGCTGCTATTTTTACTTTTATTATCCCTATAATATATGTCAATCGCATGCATGTACTTCCTTATTATTAGTACAGTGACCTGTAAGTAATCCCGCCACTTTCCTTATCTGACACATGCTGAGGTTAAATATTTCGTTAGTCAGGAGCTCCTAGGGTTTTTCGACCAGGAGTTTACTGTGTTCCTCTTTTGGCACGTTTCATTGCCTACAATTTTCTCTATTATTGTTTGCCATGGTTAATAGTTCTGTATAGGTAGTTTTAGACCAGAGTTGGATATTGACGCCACAATGGGCACCTAACAAGCTTAACATAGTGAAGAAAGAATGTAGATTCTGTGACAGGAAAGAAGGTACCTCCATCCACATAATTCTAAGACACAACACCTAGGAGACTAATGAATAGAAGGGACATCTACCATATATCTCTGGGAAATAGGACTAACTTAGTTGCTAAGAATGTCTTTAGGAACTAAAGTAAAGGGGGCACATCAATAATAGATCTTTTAGGTCTCGGTGAATATCACCTCATACATACAGGTTCACAAGTAGTCATGTTAAAAATATTTTTTTTGACAATCTAATTTTTATTTGTTCACATGATAATTTTGATTTCTTTGGATCATTATAATTAATGTTTATATTAAAAATGCAATTATTATATAATATGTAGTACTTTATTTCTTCCTCAAATTATAGGACAAACGGTTTCACAGATACGGTCGTTATAGCCTCCGTTAATGAGTCACCCTGTAGATTGAGAAATCTTGTAAGATAAGGTAGCTATTTACTCTTGCCGTCACACCCTAGTTTTCACTCCATTTTTGTTTAGTATTTAAAACTAAATACAGGGTAAACAGGGAGCCAAAAAATTTTAAGCTGCTACTTTTAGCAAATTCTGTTTGGATTTTTTTTCCGGAAGTTGTACCTACTTTCTGAGTTACTGTTGCAAACACCCGGTTCAAAAAGTGTAATTTATCATTTTTCACCAAAGACGGCCGCTACTGTATCTACAGTATTTTTATTAAACAATACCTTCTATCTGAACTTCAATGCAATAATGTTAGAGCTTTAGTTACAATATCTACATCTATAAAATAAACATCTACACTTTTATTCAATTTAATTTCGTCAAATTTAAATTTGTGGTGTTTATTTTGAATAAACTATCTAATACTAAACGTTGAGCCTCATCGATGAAAATACGAACCGAGCCGGAATTGAAATCAAAGAGAAAGCGATGGTTACCAACGACGAAAGATATAATGGATTGCGGCCTGATCCTGACCTACATCCAATAACCAATTACTCACCGGTGCTGGAACAGGAACATGTTGCCCGGCGGAAATGGCTAAATAGGGTGGGGGAAGGCTGAAAGGGAACAGGAAAGGAGCTCGTGACCGTAACCTACTTTCTGCGCTTGCAAATCCGGCGCACAGCATCAAATTATTTATTAACAGGTGAAAAACAAACTTTAAATGAGAAAAACTGACTTTGCGAAGTTTTAAATTGATATCGGATGATTGTAGATTGTATAAAATCGATGGTAACTTATCAAGTTTAATCAAACTTTGTATGTTTTGGTATATATGTAACATAGCATCGATAACTTTAAAACTAGGTCACTGTATTTTCGTATCCACATTAATTAGGTCGTTAAAATATGCATATACAAATTATTAGATATTTATTAACTGGAAAAGGGATAATTGAATTAAGCCACGTCCACACCGAAAGCAACAAATGGGGACAGTATGTTTATGTTGCTTTCGGTGTTGTATTTAAAACACTCCACTAGAATTGCACACTTAACAACTTGGGGGATGGTTACCGTTGAGTAGGTACTCATGGGTGCATCTTGTGTGACCCATTCTTAACCGAGTAAGAATGGTTTGTAATATCCTGGAAGATGGTAGACATGTTTTGAGTCCCTTTTGGAAAAAATACTTTCTCAGGCGACTAACGTTTTTCAGTATTCTTTTTTTCGTTGTTGGCAGCAATTCTATTGTATAGAACTCGTCCATTGGTATGGAATTATTCAAATTATATCTAATATAGCTGTTGTAGTACTTCTTGTTATGAATTATTATATTTTTCTTTAAACAATGAAGATTTAATTGAAAAAAAAAACGATAACATTGATATTAATTCTACTTTATTAGCTTTTATGTATAAAATACAGTAAAAAATATAGTCATTTATAAGAAACGGTTTCAAACTCAAGATAAATTTAATGGAGATGAGAACGCCTGATAATTTATATAGCGGATAATTATGGATGTATTTACCGGTATTAAAATGTCGAGAAGATCAAAGACAAATTAATTTATTTCGCTTTAGGCAAAAAGTGATGAGGCAAATTTTAACGACCGACAATTAATTTGAAACGTCTACAAATTAATTATTTTATTGCCTAATTGTATTTTTCATTAAACTCGATACACTTTTTTGAAGTTCATTAAGGTTCCTTCAATGCATTCTTTGTTAAATAATTGTTTAAGGTTAAATCAGGGCTGCAAAGTGGATGACAAATCAGTTTGAAGGCTGTTTAAATCAATAAAAAATAATTTAAAGATATTCTTCGTTCACAGATATTTCATTTTGACTTATACCGAATACTCGTTTCTCTGAAGAGCGAGATCTTGTCCCTGAAACTACGTGCTTCCTTCCTGAGACAAAAAGCGCATTCAACATCGGATACGAAGCAAATAATAGTGATTATTTTTCACATTATTCTAGCTAATCATTCATTCTAGCCAATCAATCATCTCACATCTTTTTCTACTGCCCCACTAACAGTTCTTGTCAGGTTTGTACTTTGTTGTTCACGGTCAATTATTATTTATGAAAAGTGAATATGAATCTTATTGTTATATTTATTTGAATAATACAAAAATATGCCTAAATATACAGAAAAACATCAGCATTTTGAAAGTTCTCAAGTATTTACAGTTAGAAAAAGAAGCTGGTAAATATTTATTTCATAATCTTTTTGCATTTGGCTGAATGCGATCCTGATAATTTTGTTTATCAAATTTAAGATTAGATTTGTGTCAAAATAGCAAATAAAATAAACGACCTAAGTACCGAAAACCCGGTTATATACGTCACAAACGATGACGCACACCAAAAAGGCTATTGAATAAACATTACTTCGACTGTTACCTTTAACATAAATCTCTACTCCGTCATGTTTTTGTTTATTCTCTGAATTGTAGAAAAATGTATATTCACCTTGTTATTTATACCAAAAGACTACCCATTCTAATTAATATTTTGGCTTCATCAAATGTGTTCAATACAAAACAAACACGTGTTTACATAAGACAAGTTCAAGTAATGACCGAGAGATAGACAAAAAGCATAAAAAATACTTACCAACCCCACCATTTCATGAGTGATACCAACGTAAAATTCCTCTTGACTTATATATCTTCAATCATAACTCATGACAACTACAACAGATGTCTGTGTATAGCTTTTTTCACGAGTTACCACCCCATTTTTCTCCCATCTGACCTCTTGAATCATCGCTTTGCAAATATGTATTTGCCTAAGTTTGATTTTTATTAGATGCTGCTTAACGAAATATACTAAGGATATTGTTGGTTGAAGAATATAAAATATTCCATGACAGTTAACTAAATGGAGCATATTCGAACAATAAAGAGACTGAAAAGATAACAAAACAAATTGCCTGAACGAATTAATTATTTCAACCCTTTCAAAGTGCGGTATCTTTTCATAATTATCAAATTCTCCGACCGTGAATTTTGTTTCGAATTGCCTACGCAATAATAAGATTGAAATAGTTAATACTTTTCAATACATGTTAATCAAAAAACGGTTAGAGAAATGAAAAAGATTGTGGCTTAATTTTCCTAGTTCAATATTGACAAAGGCAAAGGATTATTATAAAGTAGGGTGCCTGGGCAAACTCAATAAATTAGGCGAGAACAATATAGTCACCTTACTGTGGGAAGAAGGATACACTGCAAAATAAGTGGATGAAATTGCAGTCTTACAATTGAAAAAAGCTAGTACTGCTTTCTGAGAAACTACAACAAGTTGAGATCAAATGTACGTAAAGCTGCACTTCTAACGGGATATTGTCGTTTATACAGATACCTGAAAAAGCTGAAAATAGTGAAGGATGAAGAATGTAGAATGCGCAACTGAAAGAAGAAACCTATACATCCACTTACATGTGAATTGCACAGCAGAATTTTAGTGCACGGCACCTAGGAGATTACTGAATAGAAGAGGGACATTTTCCTGAATTAAGGCTCCGTTATTAGCCACCACGGTAAAATAATGAACCTTAGCTTCCACTGAAAACCACAAGATGGGGAGAGGATGTTGTTTTATCCCAAATTTAAATCATATATTCTTGAAACAGGTAATTTAGTTGACCAAATAAGTGGTTAATGGTTGATTACTATTATAATCTTGAATAAATACTTGTTCAACCATGTACCGGACAAATAAACACGTGTCGTTCCCCACTTCCCATGCCAGTTTGTATCATTCGATACAATACCGAGTGATAAATTTATCGAGATGTTATAGTTTTCGATATAATTTATATTTCCTATCAGATCTGTTAACCAGAGCGGTGCCAGAGATAACGATGCAACGAGGGTAAATATTACCTGATTTGTTGTTGATATTTACGTTCTTGTTTATATACACAAAAGTGAAAATCTGACGGAAACGCTATTAGCAAATGCTTGAAATTGTGTTGTGACATTTAAGTTTTAGTGTTAGTGTTTATATTGGATTATTTTATGTTTTTACAGTTTATTTTTGTATTTTCTATGTATCCTTGTATATTTTCTAAATAAATGATAAAGAAACATTTTTTTTAATTCTAGCGATTAGGTAGGTCTACTACTATACCACCTTGGCAAGTTTTCACAAAGAACGTGCCATTGAATATGAACGTTTTTAATTTAAATTCTAACAATAAAATTTTTTCTACTAGCGTGCAGACAGTAAATTTGTTAAGTTTTTGGGTAGTATACTGTTATTTGAACATTTAAAATATATATTTGTATGATTGTAGTTTACCAAATAACTGAGAAATTTATAAATTTATTATAATTCTGATATAATTTTTAATGAAAAAAAACTTACAGGGATTTAAATAATTTTTTAATGGCCCTGGTATAAGCCTCGTCAAATGAATGACAAATAATAATAATTAATTTGTTGATATGTATTTATCAATAAATGTTCCTTAATTTATGCTAACTTTTGGGATATTTTGCGCATGCCTTTAAAAAAAATACTGTTCCTAACACGTGTGTAAAGTGACTTCCGCACGAGATTGCTATATATTTAGCGTGCGGAAAAGTATCACTTACCGCTCTAACTACTATTGTAAGTTCTGATCTGAAGTAAATTGCTGGCGGCCGGCAACTAGCTTATGGGTGGCCGACTACTACAAAAAATGAATTTTTAAAATAAAAATTAACAAAGAGTTTTCTCTTAATTGTAATATTTTTTCTGTTAGTACATAAATAGTCACATAGTTGTGCTTTCTTACTATCTCAGAACTAACATCCTATCTTGGAAAACACCTGGGCAACTTATTATCTAATTTGAATGTCCTATAAAATAGCCGACTACTAGCCATGTGACCCTGTTTATTATAAAATTTGTATCTCTATTATTTTCCCGTCTGTATAATAAAATAATATTTCGATTATTTTTTGTATATAAATATTGTATGACGCTTTTTTTCCTCCATGTATACATCATATTTGTTTTACGTTTTAAAAACCACAGGCAATTCTATCCCAAGGATATTCATCTAATATCCTTGACTCTATCCTATGTAACGAAAATGAGAGCACAGTTGCCAGCTACTACCAAAATTATTTACCAGACAAATCCTTTAATTTTAATGAAACCTTCAAGAACAAACAACATTCAATTGAATAAATCAATATAAATAATTGAAATCACATCTAACTTGGCTTATTGTGATTTATTATTGTAAAGAGAAGATATAATGCGAGATCTTTGATTGTCAATATGAAAAACGCTTTGAAGGCGTTCGTGTATAACAAATACATTCCCTATTAAAAGTTAACATTATTGCATTACACACGTTGTACCAGTTTACATTAATTTATATTATCGAGAGTACGAAATCTGATACAAATGTACCCACTCTGGCAACACTGGATTGGAAATTTAGAGTCTCATATCGATATAATATATACCTATCACTCGAATGATACTGATTCAGTCAGCGCCCTCTAATGCCAAATCGGTTCAACCAAATAAGACAGAATTTTTGGCTACCATATTTGAATTACAGCGCCAATTACGCCACTTTTATTTCATTCAGTTCTAGATAAAATAACAATATTTTTGCTGCATTGTCACAAATTTGTCCATAAAATAATGTTATGAAGGGTGTATCATAGTGTATCACGTTTATTTCATTTTAATCTTCATTGCTCAAAATTGGAGATATTTGACAACGTCTGTGAAATTTATTACTAACAAGAAACCCATATAAATTATGATGCACACTACCTTAATAGTTTGACAATCAATATAACACCTTACATCTCCACTAAAATCATTAATAAAAATTAACTGAATGAAAAACGTAAGCCATGTTTTTACGGTCATATTTTCGTTCAATAACGGGCCCTTAAAGCATACTCACTCATTCACTTTTTGCACTTGTTGCATAAATAACTATTTTGTCAATACAATAATTATTCAATGTGCTCAAAAATATTATTTTCTGTTTCTAATTTCAGTTAAATAGATTGAGCCTGGTTTTCACTTTTAATAATAAATAATTTGCTTCAGTAATTTTAGTTGAATCTAGATCAATAAAAACCTAGCACATCTGACGCTTTCTTAATTATATGAATGCTTGTTTAGTTTTCGACCCGAAAAAAAACATTACAGCTGTTGGATTGTTTTTGTTTCCATTTAATATCAGCATTTATTAGTTATACGTAGGTGTTGAGTGATGAAGCTGTAAATATAACAAACAAGCAGGCAACGTATTTGCCGATAAATTCCCCAAAGAGAGGAGTTCATTATGTTCGCCTACGCATCCGATGATGCGCGTGCTCCCGTGTCTATATCTGATCTGGAAAGTCTGGAACACTGGAAGGGAAGCTCTTTTCACCTGGATGGCTAGCAAACAGAACAGGACTTACAGGGACAATTTGTATTTGAAAATTTTCATTTTTCCATGACGTGGTCTTGTTAAATACTAGGTATATTTAATAGAAACGTAACATCTGTTTTTCTTCATAAGCGTGCCACTTTCTGTAATTGCAGTACGAGATACTGAAATGGTTTCGTCATTATAAACGTTTGTCTGCGCCCTGCAATAAATACAGGATGGTTCAAATTTAAATGGAGATGATTCGATGGTTTGGAACATGGAAATCTCAAAATTTGTGCTTATGGGATACTGAATGTGAAATTTTAATAATTATGTCGTATTATAGTATTATCCAGAAAGTGATGTAAGTCAACAATATATGGAAAAATTTATAATACTCACCCCCTTTCTTCAATATACTTACTGGAAAAGAAAGATCATGACTTCCCAATACTACCTAAAGGACAATTTCTGTGCCAGGTTCTGTTCCAGACACATTTAACACTTCAGAATAGGACACAAAAAAACAGAATTTGTCGGTGAAATTTTCGAATGTTTTTTGCTTGCGATAATTTATATGAAAACCCACTCTCTTTGTAGTAGAATTTGATGTGATTTTTTGAGGGAATTTCATGTTCTGCTCACGTTCAAAATTCTGATTTTTGTGTAGACTCTAATTGCTTTTCTGGCACACAAATCCGTAGATTAATTTCCTGTGATTCCCATGAGTATGGGACCAGGGATTATTTGTTTGTCCGTTGATCTGGGATTTAGGAAACTTTAGTTAAATGTTTGTGTTGACTGGATTTTGAAGGTAGATATTTTTTATGTGAAGCACTATACCATTTTCAATAAAAAAAAGCTGGAATACTTGTTTGGGGTTGTGAATTAGAGAATTGATATGAATTGACCATAGACTTAAGTGTTTTTAGGAAATTGGATGGTATTTAGAGCTGGGCGGAGGAGTATTTTTACTGATTTTTGAGCAGGAAAACATTTTTCACAGGAAAATGGACTTCTGCACCCTGACTCGGAGAGTGGGATTCGGCACCAATTAAATAATCTTGTACTGAGCAACTTATATTAAATTGGACGCAGCCTGCTTTTACACGAAACAAAAGCAATGAAAAAGAAAGCAAAGGGTGAAAGTTTTGTCAATTCTCCTGTTTGAGCTCGTGCTTCTTATTCAGTCTCCACAATACAATGAGAAGTTATACAATAGAGGGCAAAGTATCCAATGCTGTCAGATAAAATGCCTGGAAACTTGGGAAGTAGAAGCCAAAAGTAGCCCCTAACATTTTAAAAAGGTTTATTTAGGATATTATGGAGGACAGATCCCTTAAAGTTGCTCTTACCCATAGAAAAGATCTACCGCAAGATAGAGTACAGGAACTGGGATAGGAGTGTTCGTGACAGGAACCAAACACTCCGAAAGCTTGGGAACAACCCCAAGTATCTTTCAAGCGGAAATCCATGCCATAAGAGAGTGCTCCCAGTTCAATATTGATAAAGGATACAGAGGACAAAGGATTATCATAATGACAGATAGTCAAGAAGCCTCATTAAAGCACTGAGCTCTTGTGTAATCAGTTCCAAAATGGCGTGGGAATGTCTAGACAAACTCAATAAACTATGGATTCCAGGAGACACTGGAATAGAAGGAGATGAGGCTTTCCTCAGAAACTAAGTAGGGGGGCACAATATATCTTCCAGGACTCAGTGAATGTCAACCCAAAAATACATACATACATAGAGTACAGCTATCCGGATAAAAACTTAAATTATCCAAAGAAGATAAATATCTATGAGTGACCCCTCCAAATTTAAAAGGAGGACACACCTGGAAGGTATTATTACCAGGGGGCATAGGTATTTTTGATAATATGGAAGAGTTATGGGGAATACGTCCCGAGGTGGTTTTCTGGCTTTAGACAACTGTGATCACATTTGGAATGATATTGATGGAGGACAGAAAGTGTTTATTGCATTGAATATATTATCTGCAATTGAATGAGAAGCTCTTCTTGTTACCGTAGCAAAGAGCAGGGCTTTTCATTTCAATAAATCGCAATTTAAGCAATGCTCAGTGAACTCGTCACTAAAGAAACGTTGGACGCTTGGTAATTAATATAGTATTTCCTGGACTATTTAATAGTACATTATACTATAAGGCAGAGGTGCAATTTGAAGCCCGAGAGCTACAATGCACCGAGGACAAAATAGCTTCTCTCCCGAATGGTAGGTATATACTATTTTTTCCAATGTTTCCAATCGACTTATTACAGCAAAATAATGGAAGTCCTTCTCTGTTATTTCACCTTAAATAAATTGAAGTAGGTTAGTGGAAAAATCTACAGAACTGGTGAATTGGGTCATACGCGACGTAGCGCGTCACGGCGAGCATCGTTTTGACGTCTTCGATGTTTATTTATCATAATCCATCTTATGCTTCGCTTTTTATTCCGCCTTGAATAACAGTATTGGTATATATATTCGAATTTACATTAAAAGCCTGAGCGATCGAATCTGGAACTGTCTGGAACAATACTCACGACTTCATTTTATTTTGAAATAACGTTTTATCAAAACAAAATAATAATCAAATGAATAATATAGAGATATATACAGGGCATTTTAATTCATCCCATATGAGTGAAAAGTCAATCATATTATCATATGTATAATTCCAATATAATAATAGAAACATTTCAATTAGTAACAAATCAATTTGGTTTACAAATATCCTCATAAAAAAGTCTTGGGGGTTGAACTAGGTGACCTAGGTGGCCATTCAAGCATTGGGCCTCCACAGAGCAGGAAATGATTTGTTTAAAAACCAAATATTGTGAACTAAAATCCTAAATCTCATTTAAACTTGAAAGAAAAATCTTTATAAACAATAGATCCTGTCATGTACTACTTTTGTTTTCTTCTTTTTCTCAAATGTATTGTTTTCCTTTTGATACCGTCCCTTTTCAATTACTTTGAATAGTAAATACCCCGAGGGCTTATAAATTTCAGCTTGTTAGTTAAATATTCCAATATTAATTAAACCGTTTTTCTTTTTTTTATTAATACTTTTAATTAAAATATGTTTTTCTACATTCATGCAAAAAACAACACTTTTGTGAAACACATTTAATGGAAAAAGTGGTTCATTTTTGCACTAGTGCAACAAAATTTTTGTTGCACTCATCTGTCATTCTTGTGTCAGTTTTGTTATGATTTATGAGAAAAACATTTAAATAAAATAAAAATCCAGAGCAAGTGTCTGATCCTGCTTAAATACAGCAATAATATATGTATATCTTACTATCTACTTAGTCTCAACGAGTTACAATTTTTGCAAGAATCTTTAATTATTTAAAATTTAAATGGTCAATGCGAAAACCAGCTATGATTGAGTACTGACAAGGTGGAGGCCATAAAGATACAAAAAAAAAGAAGAACGGTTTGAGTTTGATTAGGTTAGGTTAGGTTCCCAACATATTATATTCTAATTTTCGAATTTTTGCATGAATGTAGAGAAAATATTGTATGCCACACTCGTTTTTGCACTTGTTGCATAAATAACAATGTTTTTTGGATTTTTCTCAGCAAAATATGTATAACCCTCAGATTTTTTGACAGATAATACGTTGTATTGTGACGGATTGACACGTTTGACGTAACGTAACGAAGACCACGTATCAAGGGTCGTGGACAAAGTATAGTATTCTATTCGCAATTTATGGCCAATATTCACTCGGGTGAATTGTGGGTCAGGACACCCAGCGTAAATAATGGCTATAATAAATTGATCGTTTAATAATATACTATTATTCACAATGGTAATATGAGTAGATAATATCACAAAGTAAAAGGGTACAGACAGTAAATTCAACTATACTATAGGTTATTTATGATTTTTAACTAGAAGGGTCTTAGTACCCAGTAACTTTGACAACGAAGGTTGCAGAGATTTTGGTTGTATTTATTAAATCAAATAGGTACTTAGTGAGTGAAAACGCGCTCGGTAAAATTAATTGAAAATTGCGAATAGAATAGCCCAGTGAATGAGGTAAATTGTAGGATGAGCTATTACTTAAAGTGAATTGAATTTTGTTGAGGAGAGTGTGTCAAGTCCGATAGAAAGGGGTGGGGGACAGAAAGATACCAAAATAAACATATCCATTGAAAACATTGCCAGTTGGAATGGGAAGTTCTGTTCTAGTTTTCATGAGATGCGTGGAAAATTTCGATTTTTACCCAAAAATCATCATTTTTTTACGATTTTCAAAATTTTAAGGCTGGGATCGTAATCAGCAGCCAACAAAAGGATAAAAATACGGTTGTTTTATAGCAAACATTTTTAAACTTGAACTTATTCTCCATCTTTGTCAATTTTTATTAAAATGGTAGTCTCCAATACATGAATAGTAAAACACCTCTTTCTGTTTCTCCAGGAATAAATGAATTTTCCAATCATATGAGTCTAAACCTTTCTTGAGACCCTTAACACATTAATTATGTACAGTACAGTTGACGGTAAACCTTTGCGAGTAATGAACTATTCCAACAAATTATTTCCCCATTTTCAAAAAATAAATAAGAAAATAGATCCATAACGTGATACCAATGATAATAAATCCTCCACCCACTCCATTGAACTCCATATTTAACCAACACGATGTATGCGAAAACAGCGACCTATAAAGTGTTGTTTATTAGTTGTTACAACACAACCGCGTCAAACTGTTGATTCCGAAAGTATGCGTGGGTGGACTCATTCATGGAACGGAGGATCTTGTGGCAATGCGATGTGCCTATGAGAGAATGCGTCAGGTAGCGAGGATTGGGATCCCGGCGGCCGTGGCCGGGTGAAGCAGCGAACAGACAACTAACGAGAAACGGCGACAAATCCGGCGCGCGCGCACGTTCCAAGCTAATTTTTTCTATATTTGGTCATATCCTATAGTCTAGGGTCCTTTTTAGGGAAACATTATTTCACAATATCTTATTTTTAAATAAAACTTTCTGTTATAGATTGCAATAATTATATTTGTGGAGAATACATACAATGCGACCTAAAGGATCTATTTTTCTACCCAGCTCCTACCAAAAGTCTCCGAGACTTGTAGACCCTCTGGCTCTATTCTAGCACTTAGGCCACATGTGACCCATTGTACATCCTTCCGAGGAGTTGTCCCCCTAGCTCATCGTCCATCTTGTCCTTCCCAGGAAGGTGAACAGGTCAATCCTCCTTTCTATCGGCAGGTGTAGGCCAATACTCACCAAACACACGCTTTCTTATTGACGATAATTCCGATAAATAACATAAGCTATGCCTGACAGTCTCATATTCCTGTTCATACATCCTGCATAGAGGTGTGTCCACTAGCCACATAGTATGGACGTGTTTCCTAAGTTGACAGGGGCCAGTCAGAAATACTACTGTTTAACCTAGGTTTTTCCTGGTCATCGCTAAATATTTTTTCGGCGCCAGCTTCACAGGTTCGCCCAGGTGATCCTGGCAAGACTGCACCCTCTTATTCTATCCCATATTCATAGCTTTTAGTTGAGAGAAGCCTTCCTCATATTCAGTAGTTTCCTCGGGCTTGTTCACCCATCCCACAGAATTGACATTCTTTATTTTGCACTAGTCTTACCTTTTTAAGGTTTCTTAACAAGCGGCATAGCCTCATTGGACACCTTTCAAAACACTTGGTGCATATATACTTAGTTTGGCTTGTGCATTATTTGATTTTAATTCATAGTAGGTCCCTCTCTTGGCAAGTTCATTTACTTTACTTTACTCCAGCATGTTCTGGAACTTGAAGTATGCCTTTCATAGACAGCGCTTAACTTTCAACATAACAAAAGGGAACGTGATAGTATTGAAGTTAGGAGTCGAATTGGTGGAACTATGATCAAATCAATTTCCAAGTTGAATCTGTCACATTCCAAGATAAAATTTGTAGTGAGAATACACTAGAGTAGGTACTGCTGTAGGTGAGGTTGAGTCAGACGTATATATACCTCCACTTCCAAATGTTCCAATAGCCATAGAGTTATAAAAAATATTGATAAGAAAATCCCGGTGAAAGAAGAGTTAAATTGTATCGTCACTTTCTCCCCTACAGACAATAAAAAAAATTTGAATATTAAACAGAGTAGCTGCAGCCGCGTGTATTTGCATTGTTCACGTAAATTTCACCTCGCACGAATCTAGATTTCCAAGCTACAGCTTTTTTTTTCTAAAAACGGGCCTTTACTATGTGCTGTTGCGTCGCGGCGCGCCGTCGGTTTTGCCTACTATGAAAGCGACGCTGAGCGCTGGCAACAGGTAGTAGATTTTCCACGGCCTTCTCGGCAGCTGCTTCACCGCTTTTTACACCGTGCGTATAATAAGACTGTAGTTTTTTTTTAATTCACTTGTTGGGGGTTCATGACTAACTTTTCGTGTTGCTGATCGGGCAAAAAAAATATCGTGAGGTGTGAGTGTGATTTAGTGGAAGCTACATTTAATTGATGCTTGAGCACTCAACGTTGATTGGCAGGTGAGATGCTTGTTATTTTTTTTTTCTAAATAATCTATTAGATACTTATTTTCAATAATTTTCCTTTTTTTGTTGAAACAAAATGGAAAATTACCTACATGGGAAAATGCTTTATGAAATAAAAAATAAACAAAGAAAAATATATAAAGGTACAGTAGAAAACCCCTAGGAGGTTTTGAAACAGTGGCTGGTCAAGGTCATGCTTTGATGTTAGGATATCTATGGGAATATAACGGGAATGAAGATTATAATAGATCTTTTTAAATTAAACTTACTGACGTAAGTTACATTTGAAGTGATGATTCCTACTTGATGATTAATATTTTGGCTTGACCAAAAAGTGACCTCAGAAAGTGAGTTACAGGATAGGACACTATTTGGATAAGCCAAAATATTGAACATCAAGTAAGCATTACTTTGAATGTGACTTAATTTTAATATATTATTGGAAGATATTATGAATAATTTAGAACTTTCATGCATATGGAACTAGTAAGTTTCATTTAATATGGATAGATTCCACAAAGTAAAGGTCCAAACAGTTAATTCAATCAAAAGAGACGACAAAATTATTGAGATTTTAAGATGCAACAAAAATTAATAGAATACCTAGTTATTTATGCAACAAGTGCAATAAGTTAGTGTTTGTGCTAGACAATTCGTTGAATACAGTGAGCATTTTTTGCACGAGCTGCATATAATATTGCTCTAAATGTTTATGCTGGCCATAATGACAAGACGCTGTAGTAAAATGACAATATATTTCAACTACACTACTGAATAATAACGGACAAATAACTTTTACATGTTTAGCTGCATAATGATGAAAATTGTACACACCAGTGAATAATGAAAAAGAATTAACTGTCGTTATCCAATCACAATTTATTATTATCATATTTCACGCTAAAATGAATAAATCAAATCGTCTCTTTTAAAACGTCAAATATCTAATAACGCAAATCGCTCCTGACGGCGCGGAGCGTCGTTTGAAACTTCGAAATAATGATATAATCATAATTTTACATATTATATAGAGAAAAAAAATAGACAACAGTAGCGATAGTGAAGATTTAATATGGATGCCTACCGAAATTAATTTCATTTATAAATGTAGGGGTTTCGATTAAAAATATGAGCTGCTCTTCACATTTTTATAAATAAATAATATGCTTTATAGCCTAGTGGTAGGAATGGTTGACTCTGGTCGATCGGGGTTTTTAGTCATGGAGGAGGTATAGTCTTTTACTTGTGTAGGATGGCTATTAGATGGCTATTGGATGATTCCATGAAACTTCATCCGTGTGAATAATAGCCATCATTCTGCACTCATTGAAGAATATACTATCATTGCACTCTACCTTGTTGTTAAACTGAGAGGAGCGATTTCAGTTTAATTTGGCATTTCTGCAGGCTAATCATTGGTCAGATAGCCGCCCGTTTCACACAGATTTTTTGACAAAACTAACAACGCTATTTGACAGTTTTGACATTTGTTTTTATTTACATACTAATATTCTAATCTTTATTACCACTTTTGCGCGTTTGCTGTTTATCATTCTGTTTACATTTGCTATTTCATATTGTGTTTGGACTTATTACCTCATATTATTGTATCCCACGTATAGCGTATACCAGGTTTATACTCAAATTGTAGAACCGGCCCTTAACGGTAGATTAATCCAATAGGGCAGTCACATTTCGTTTACTCTCCCGTTTATATTTCTCCTTGAAATATTGCGCGTACCCAATAAGGTGATGTTTACGAAGAAACTTCGAGTCTCCAGCGATTGACTCTAATTTAGGTCCATGATAAATATTAACGGCATAAGTTTGGTATAGATCGATGAAACAAAGTTTAAAAGCCAATTTATTATAATTACCACTGTACGAAGGGGTTGATGTTGCCATTATTATCAATAAAATAACGTTCGATTCTCATATATTCCCAGTATTATACATTACAGTCCATCACTTTATAATCTAGGGGCGATTTCTTAACTTTTAGTACGATTTTCAATATGTATATAGGCGACCTTAGCAATGTCATTTACAGATATTTTATTATGACATCGCTTGTTAAAATAAATTGGGGAGGTTTCACCTAAATGCGGTGTGATAAGATGAACGGTTAGGTTAGGTTATGTTAGGTAAGGTTATGTTAGGTAAGGTTATGTTAGGTTAGGTTAAGTTGGGCGCTTGAAGGATATTTCTCAGAATCAGTGATATGAATCTTTATATGAAACCACACAAAAAATACACATGTTTATTATTCACACAAAAGTGGGCAAGTTTACTTATTCTCTGATGTTCACGAATACTTTTTCCAAATAAGACCAAATATATTCTCCCATCATACTTTCATTGTATTGGTCTTGATAACGTTTTTCGAAGTTCCTAATAATCTTATGGAAAAGTTCTTCCTGCTCTTCTGAATGTGTTCACATGCTGCTATTACATTTATTCAAATGAGCATGCAGCATCATTTACTTTAATGACATTTTGCAGCCCATGGCCTGGAAGTTTCTCAACAAATCTTCAACTAACTTTCGGTAGATTTCAGCTTCATTATTTCCTAAAAATACAGCTATTTCAACTTGCTCTTTGAGTACGATTCAGCAGCCACGGAAATGTTTCGTCTGTAAAAGTTTTTCTAATTTGCGGACCAACAAAAACTCGACCTATTTGGCTAGGGATATCAACATTTTGTGTCAACTTATGAAGAAAATGTCATTCATCTCCTTAAACGCACATTTAAAATGTTCAATTTTCAGTATTCTATTATCAGTTTTATATAATCCGTATAACATGAATCCTTCAATAATTACTCTTGGCAACTTGCAAATCCCAAAGTAGCTTTTGTAACACAACCTGCTAATACCTATTAAGTGTTCAACATCGAAACAGGATATATTATAGTAGCGTAAAATATCTATTATCCGCTCAGGAAGTTTCGAATAATATTCGTAGAGATACATCATCTACAGTATAAAGCATCATTCACGTGAATGACTCCTTTAGATTAATGAATGCTGCCTACTTTTTGAACCGATCAACATTGAAACCAATCAAAATGAAAAGAGCTTGAATTCTTGTGTAGGTTTTTCAAAAATAAAACATTGGTTCACTAATCGATTATTTCATTAATTTATCAACTCATCGATTCATTAATTCATTGATCCATCAATTTATAAAACCATCAATTCATTCATTGATACATCAATTCATTAATCCATCAATTCATTAATTTATGGTCGTTTATAAATAGAATTCGCGAACACTGACGTTAGTTATAGTATTGTTGGGATTGATAATTCTCATTGATACATTCATCATCAATTCATCAATTCATCAATTCATCAATTCATCAATTCATCAATTCATCAATTCATCAATTCATCAATTCATCAATTCATCAATTCATCAATTCATCAATTCATCAATTCATCAATTCATCAATTCATCAATTCATCAATTCATCAATTCATCAATTCATCAATTCATCAATTCATCAATTCATCAATTCATCAATTCATCAATTCATCAATTCATCAATTCATCAATTCATCAATTCATCAATTCATCAATTCATCAATTCATCAATTCATCAATTCATCAATTCATCAATTCATCAATTCATCAATTCATCAATTCATCAATTCATCAATTCATCAATTCATTCATCAATTCATCAATTCATCAATTCATTCATCAATTCATCAATTCATTCATCAATTCATCAATTCATCAATTCATCAATTCATCAATTCATCAATTCATCAATTCATCAATTCATCAATTCATCAATTCATCAATTCATCAATTCATCAATTCATCAATTCATCAATTCATCAATTCATCAATTCATCAATTCATCAATTCATCAATTCATCAATTCATCAATTCATCAATTCATCAATTCATCAATTCATCAATTCATCAATTCATCAATTCATCAATTCATCAATTCATCAATTCATCAATTCATCAATTCATCAATTCATCAATTCATCAATTCATCAATTCATCAATTCATCAATTCATCAATTCATCAATTCATCAATTCATCAATTCATCAATTCATCAATTCATCAATTCATCAATTCATCAATCCATCAATCCATCAATTCATCAATTCATCAATTCATCAATTCATCAATTCATCAATTCATCAATTCATCAATTCATCAATTCATCAATTCATCAATTCATCAATTCATCAATTCATCAATTCATCAATTCATCAATTCATCAATTCATCAATTCATCAATTCATCAATTCATCAATTCATCAATTCATCAATTCATCAATTCATCAATTCATCAATTCATCAATTCATCAATTCATCAATTCATCAATTCATCAATTCATCAATTCATCAATTCATCAATTCATCAATTCATCAATTCATCAATTCATCAATTCATCAATTCATCAATTCATCAATTCATCAATTCATCAATTCATCAATTCATCAATTCATCAATTCATCAATTCATCAATTCATCAATTCATCAATTCATCAATTCATCAATTCATCAATTCATCAATTCATCAATTCATCAATTCATCAATTCATCAATTCATCAATTCATCAATTCATCAATTCATCAATTCATCAATTCATCAATTCATCAATTCATCAATTCATCAATTCATCAATTCATCAATTCATCAATCCATCAATCCATCAATTCATCAATTCATCAATTCATCAATTCATCAATTCATCAATTCATCAATTCATCAATTCATCAATTCATCAATTCATCAATTCATCAATTCATCAATTCATCAATTCATCAATTCATCAATTCATCAATTCATCAATTCATCAATTCATCAATTCATCAATTCATCAATTCATCAATTCATCAATTCATCAATTCATCAATTCATCAATTCATCAATTCATTCATCAATTCATCAATTCATCAATTTAACCCTAACTCTATATATTAATAAACTGTATAGTATGTAGTATTATTTTTCAAATTTCACAAAAATCAAAAGTTTCGTGCTGAAAATTACACATTCTAGCATTCCATGCCTTCAATCTATGAACAAAGTTTAGAAACTGTTCGTTTTGCTAGGATGAAGTTTTGTTTGTACGGTTAATGTATTCAGTAAACTTTTGTAGTTTTTTCAGTGAACTATTATAAATAAGCAAGATCGGTTTAAGTAAAAACTGATGTAACAAAAGTACACTATACATTTTTCTTTTATCAGTCGTGGGTTGTAGTCACTCAGTAGAATATTTAATCGTCCAAGCCCTAATAGCTAATAGATCTTTCTTATGGTCGGATCCTCTTTTTTTTTCGGCATTGCCTATTTCTTCCAATATTAAAGTGGATCAGATATATCGTAATAACCTTGAAAAGTGTTTCAGTCCTCCTCTTTGCTATTTCATTTGCTTCTCCTCCAGTGTGACCTGTAATCCATTGATATTTTTTTTCAATTTATTCTCATTCTCTTGTTTTATTATAATTAAAAATTTAATTGTAGATGTCCAAGCTGCGTTTTCTTAACAGTTTACTGAATGTCGTTTAGTTGTAAATTGCAAGGTGCAGCGTGCAATCAATTGCGAATTCTAGTGCGTTTATGGAAAATTTGGAAGGGTGTGATATCTTTTGGCATTACGTACAAAGAAAACCACAAATTAAATTTATTGAAATTATTTATTATTGAATAATTCAGTGTAATTCTTTCTATTTAAAAACAATGCAGTTAGAATTTGTTTTATAATTGTAGAATAGTAAATGGACACGTAAGCGGATCCCAAAGGACATGCGAAATCCAAAGCAAAAAATTCTGTTAATGAAAAATCATTAATAATTAATTATTTCAAATCATTTACATACAAACATTCAAGTAAAAGTGTTATAAGTAAGTACTTAACTTGATGCTGAGAAATCTCAGATTTATTAGAAAATTATTGAAAAAGAGAAATGTGGCGAGATTCAAACACCTAGTAAAACTCCAGGAAAACCAAAATTTAAAATAAACTTCGAAAGAAAGTGCATGCGTCCTTCTTAAGAAAGGAATTTCCGACAGTAGACAAAGCTCTTGCCACGGTTCGAGATGATAAGGAAAAAGGATTACCCTGGAATGAGTCGAAGCACACTATGGAAACTTTTAAAAGAAATGGGTTTTCGCTGGTAAAAGCATTTCAGAGAGGCTGTTTTAATAGAAAAAAGTGAAATTGTAATTGGAGAATGAATTACTTTAGGACTAAAAAAAGGAATGAAAAACCGAAGGAGGAATATATTTCATTTAGATTAAAATGGATAAACGAGAGACATAAACTTTGGCAGCATGAAACTGTTGAGTCGAAGACCGGCTTTCTTGAATAATTTATGTACTGGTTTGAATTCACCATCAGCAAAGTGCAATCCAAAGACCTAATTTTATCTTTGGTGCAGAAAACTTAAAAAAGCGCATCTGAAAGGAGAATGCTTGAAACTGTTAAGGAAGGATTAACTTCTTGATTCTACCATTGCATCATTGAAATATTGTTATGTTTCTCACAACAATTTTATTCCAAGAAGTGGAAAGGGAGATCGGTCAGTTGGACCACGAGTACCTGCAATAATTCTTTTTTGAAAATTTTGAGCTTTTTCAGGTGCCCATTCAGGCGACAATGTCCCGTTAGGATCCCTGTTTAAACTCTTAGCGCAATTTTGCTTTGACTTATGCATTCATTTGATCTCCGTAGGTTGTAGTCGTCCAGAAGAATCTTTGATTGTCTAAGCCCTACTAGATCTTTCCAATGGTCAGATCTTCTCTCCACCCTCCAAACTTTCTGTTAGCTTCTTCACGACATAATATATATTTCTCTATAATAAGAGGCCGTTTTTAAGTACAAATTTATGAGCTCAACGCTCGTTAATGTGGATAGACTTTTGAGGTTAGGTTATTCACCTTCTTCCGATATTCTTTTATATCCATTTTATGGAGCAATTTCGCGAACACAGTCGTCACAAAAATGGAAAACCAGGAATATTATTATCCTACTACGGAGACACGTTTTAAATTTAATTCAAAAATCGCGCTACGGTAGTTGAATCTTACACAGTTAGATCTCCGTTTAACATAAGTTGAGTGGTGTTGCTTCTTCTAGCAAATGTGCTAGCTTTATAAAACATTCACAAAACGTTTTCAACGTGGTTCTGAAAAAGTCCTTGAAATGTATCATTTCATCCTAGTAACAGAGCTCTTATGGAACAGTGTGATATATTATATGTACTTTTGAAATCTTATTGGACAGTTATGAAAGTTTTCCATCATAGCAACAAATAACATCCGTAGTCAAAAAAGTTTGGAAACATACACATTTTAAGCTGTATTGTTTGACATGACGCTTTCAAAGTAGAAAATAAAATGTGACGATAATATAAAGTGATATATCGGAAGAAATGTCAATTCTATTAGGAAACTAATATAGTGGAGTGGATTAAAAAATAGTGTGTTCCATTAAAAACAACTTTTACAATATACCTAGGAGGCAATGCTGTAGTGAGTGTTGAAGAAAAAACATTCCACAGTACATCGAAAGTACCTATACTTATAAAATGAAAGAAAAGAATCTCTAAATCTCTAGTTTTACTGATTTTGACTATTAAATGTTCTTTTCCAAAAGTGAATTCTATAGCAATATGGCTTTTTAATAAAAACTCAGAGGCTCGCGAACCTTAGATTAGATTAGAGTGGCTCTTTGTCATATTCAACTGCGACCTTTGCAGATCTATTGTGGTCCTCATCCCTATATTTAGAGCTCGATATCTACCCTCAATCCTTTTATTAGACTTACAAGCCTGGATACCGCCTTCCTTGCGTAGCTAGCTCTCTTCCCTCGGTTTTTCTTGTCCGAGTTTGTAAAACCGCACCCTTGCTCGTGCCCTCGCAAACCTTACCGGGCCCTATAAATATACTGATCTCAGGTACTAACAAGAAAAATTTCTTGAAACGTTTCTTATACAGTGTGACCCATTTTTAATGGAAACACCCTCCTAAAATTTGAAATTGTGAACAGATTTTAATATAATGAAAAATCTCGATTTTCGACTAAGAAAAAATATCGTAGTATGCCCTGAAAATTGGAATGAACATTTCAAATTTTGTCCTAAGGTAGACCTTTTAGTACTTGACATTTCAAAAAAAACTATCAAAATCTGCTAACAACTTCAAATTTTATGGGGGTGTTTCCATTAAAAATGGGTCACACTGTATAGAGTTCCACGTCAAGCGATTATTATTATTTATTGAACTTCATCTCACACAACTTCTGCAATATTTCCATGAAAAAAAAAAGACTGAAACAGCAAAATTTATGACAGCCTCCCAAACCAAAGTAATTCTACCTATAGAATAAACTGTCTACATTAGGGTTGTTTTTATACTCGCTTTGGAATAAAGCACATAAAATCTTATTATGTAAGCTATACACCCGTATATAAAAGCGCCGCAAAACTGTGATAAAATTAAGTTTTTAAGTAGAAAGTACGATATATAATGTAAGCTTAAGTTAACTTGTGTGTTGCACAAAATTATGGATAAATACAGGGATTGGTAAATATAAATACGTTTAAAGCAATAAATTTATGTCTGCATAATGTATACGATCTTTTTCTCGTGAATAAGTGAATCAGGTGCACGTAAGCAAGACACGTGCAGGTTTAAGCTTGAAGTCGGAGGTTGGCAGAACGAAAATAAATGGAAAATGTTTAGTATGATAATGATTTAATTAGTAAGCGACCTGTGTTTATATTATTTGTCGTACATTTGAGAGCCCTCGCAAGAAGTTTCTCGTTTCCCATCCTTTATAACAATGACCTGAAAAGTCCCGGGCCTAACAAAGAAAACACGTTTTTTTTTGTTTTTCGTTTAAAATTAGTTTCATTCATCACCGAAATTTTCATAAAGAATAACGCAATCATTCCAGCGCCGCTCGAACATCTCAATAATACTCTTGCAGAACTATTCTTTTGCCTCAAAATAGGCCTTATTTTTTGCGATAACCTCTTTATTCGAGAAAAATTTCTTTTCTTACCGAGGAACATTTTTTAGGCCTGCGAAGACCCAGTGGTCGCGAATATGGTTCAATTTATGTAGTTTTGCATTATTTTGATTGACTTGTGACACGGTGCGTTGTCTTGATGAAACAAAATTATTTTTTTTTGTCATATGCGGACGTTTCTTTCGAACACCATGTAAATCCAAAAATACCAAATACCTGTCCAGCTTCCGGTCGCTTTGGAAGAGATTTCCCAGCTGCTGTCCACTCAGATGGCGACCGTTTTGATTCCGGAATTGAGTGATAGATCCATGTTTCATCCACTATCACATAACGACGCAAGAATTCTCAAGCAATGAAAAAAAATTCCTGCAGAATTTCGAGGGTCGCAAACCTTACCGGCCCCTATATTTTGGTGGCTGGAGCACGGGAATTTGTTAAGGACATTGGGTGACATTTTTGTGAATAAGAATGTATGAAAGATCTTCTTTTTCCTTCTGCCCTTTCAGGCGTCGGATGTGGATTCCATGTCCTGTAAGTACCCAATTCTAAGCCTATCTTTTGTGTTTGGTCAAACCATTTCCTTCTAGGCCTACCTCTTTGTTTTCTGATCGGTTTTCCAATCTCCATTATTTTCTTAATCAACCTATTTGGTTCCATTTTTAACATATGACCATACCAACTATGTTGTCTCTTTTTTATTTCACCAGTTACCAGTTCATGTTTAGTTCTCTCTCTAATGACTTTCTGCAATTCTTTTCAGATATTCCATATCTAATGAGTTTATTCTAGTTTTGTCCATTTTTCGCACAGTTCAATTTTCACTTGCATGTAATATGTCCAAGATTTGTTTTAAACGAATATTCATCTTTTTATCCAAAATACCAATATAGGTCGCCTTCGTAAGTGAGCATTTTATGGATAAAAAGCGTTTAAAATTTTTCACAAACAAATTTCAAAAATTGTCGTTTTGTCAAAAGTTGTTTGTTCAACGTATTTTGATTATTATTGTCACTTTCAAACTGTAAAGAGGTTTTCTCTTTGATATAATGTTCAAAGGAAAAATGTGAAAATCAACCTGTCGGAATTGAATGAATTGGGGAAAAAGACCGAGCCTAATTTCAAAATGGCTCTGCAAAAATATGTACAGGCTACTGTTTTCAAAAGAACTTCAACATTTTCAGTTTACGCGGGGACGATATAATTTGTACAAAATGTAGGGAGAATTTCAAAATTCTCGTGATGTTATGGAATGAAAGCTAGGGAGTAGTTAAAGGTATGAAATAAATTCAAGTTACTTCTTGAAATGCTTCCTTTTTGTATAAAATAAAATATTATAAGGACAATAGCAAATAAATAATATTGATAATAATATTTTCAGCTTAAGATTTTTCAAATATCTATACATTTGTTGCCTAAATTGATTCATATCAATTCATCGACATAGAGATTCCGAAATTTTCTTAACAGTGCCCATTTGGTAACATATTTCGTCACGTTCAGTACCAAAAAATTATTGAATTGAAATTGGCGAATAGATTTAATAAGATTGGCAAAGGAATTTCTGCTTGAAAGATCCTCTTATTCAGTGTCAGAATTTTACAATTTACGCTATACTTTCGTGTTACTTTGGCACAATTCAATATATATGTCGTAGCAACATAGCTTAAATATGACGACATGACTTGATTATAGCAGATATTGGTATTTGAATTGAATCAGTTTAATCTGAACATGAGTATATTCAAATTAAGAGCGAACGAAACTCTCTTAATTTCCCAAATAAAGTCATCTCACATTAAGGTAGGGTAAAAGAAAACTAAACTGAACTGTTGCTCCGTCCCGGGGGTGGAAATCAACTTGGCTGTGTATCCGGCCACAAATTCACCCCAGGAGACGTAAAGTCGCTCTCCATTCCCCAGATTCCCTCTACCGGTAACTTACCTACAGGTCAACAGTCCGAAATAAAATATCCAATCTACAGGGGTTGTTTGTTTCGGAAAAAGTTTCCCCAAACTTTGGAAGCTAAAAATAGTATATTATTCAACGAGCGTGTAATGATGACTATTACTCATGGAAATGGAATCATTCGAGTGAGAAATAGCTATTACACGGAAGTAGAATACTAAACTTTTTCTATGACTGAATGTTCACCATTCAATTCAAAAGAACGAGATATTTAGAGAATATTTTATTGAATGAACCTAATGGTTTATGTCAAACAATTCTATTTTGAGAGCTATAATGAAAACTCAAGATTCCAGATTTAAGTTATTATTTTTTGAAGTAGTAGAGGTGTTATTTTCGATGTTTTCAAACCCTGAATTTGAAAATAAACATCCAATAGAGTCCACAATTTTTGTGTGCCATATTCATCTTGTTACTGTCTGACTTGTAGGGTGGAAATGAACTTGGCTTGGATTATAAATTCATCTCGAGGAAAAAAAGTGGCATTTGATTTTCAGGATGCACAATCAACTAGTATTGATTCAGTGGAAACTTTGTTTATGGAATCTATTTCCCCTTTAGGAGAATACATGAATTGCCGGTCTCGTTGAGTTAAGTCTGTAGTTTATTAACCATCAAATTGGTTTTCTGTAAATAAGTTGGGAATTCCTCTCTAGCTCACGCAGTCCGAAGTTTAATAAATTGAGTTGAAATTCCAACATAAACCCAATATTTATTTTGGAGCAAAAAATATCGTGAACGACAGTGGTGGAGAGTGGACCTAAATATTGATTCATTAAATATCTCATAAATTATTTTTTCTACGTTCAATAGGTTTCCAAAGTGGACTTTTGCAAACCGCAAATTTGATGTATTCCGCGTGCTGTCATAATTTGACATTATTGGCATTATAACTACGTTAAATATTTACTACAAAAATAATTTAATGCATTATGACTGAGCTAGGTACAACAGTCTGAATCTGCTTATGTTCTATATAATGTTTTTAATTGGTTTCACCAATATACTAGGGTAGTTATAGAACGAGGAGTTAGGTCCAATTGAATTTCTCCTCTTACTTCATCACGAATAATTCTTCTTTGACCAAGTTCAGACCTGAAATTAACAGTAAATTAATTATGTGTGTTATAACTATAAGTATAAAAAAAATTAATCACTTTCCGTGAAAAAATATCCCAAATTTCTTATTTTAAATGCGTTTCCAAGCTTAAAAGTTGGAATTATGTTTTTGAATGATATATTTTACTGCTATATTGACAGCGAAAATTGCAGAAATGGTTACTGTTTAAAATAAAATGAAAATCCAACGCAAGTGTCTGATCCTGCTCTAATACAACAATACGTATATCTTACTACTTAGTCTTAACGAGCTGTAATTATTGCAAAAATCTTTGATTATTTGAATTTTAAATGGTCAGAGGGAAAACCAGCTATGATTAAGTACTGACAAGGTGGAGGCCCTAAAGATACAAAAATAGAAGAACGGCATATAATATTCTAATTTTCCAGTTTTTGTAGGAATGTAGAAAAAATATTGTATGTAATTCGTGCAAAACGTGTTTTTTGCACTCGGAGTGTTGTCCAACTCAGCCTATAGGCTCACTTTTTGCACTTGTTGCCTAAATAACTATTGTGTATGCCTGACTGATGGAATATAGCTGTCACCTTGATATCATTATACAAAAAAAAGTTCTGGTCTATGGAAAGCGTCTGGCATTTATGGGTACTACTTTAGAAAAATATTCTACAAAGCATATACAAGGTGTTTGACTTTAAAAACACTGTATAAAATCAGTCATAAAATTTGAGTGAAGTCACTCATTTTTATTTTTTTTTTCTCACCTGATACACAAGTATTCAAAGCACATAAGACGCTACTGAAAATATCCATACGATATGTCAGATCGTTTTGGGATCTTACTCTATATTGTATGTGCAATTTCCACCATGTGAAATTTGAAGAACTGGTAGTATATACCGTATCAGCACCAGATATATCCTGGTGTTTCAATCTGGTAAAAATACCCTGGTGATGTTAATCCATCTGGAAGTACTAGCGTGGCCAGTTATTTTAATGAGGTGCTGCTCTGATACTCTCTATTTTGCCAGTTTAGAAACTGCAGTTGATTTGCAGAGATTACTTGCAATGATTGGTATCTGAGTAATTGGAGACTTTGACCGTTCAACTAAGAAAAATAACTAATTTCCGGGCTATAGGCCATTACACTCCAAAGTCATTTTGAAATACAATATTCTTCTATGTATCTCATCTAAAAAGCACTTCAATATCGAATGGCGACGATAGCTTTCAGTGTAAGTACTTTTAATGTTGTCTGTCTGTTGGAGTTTGAATAAACTTGAAAGAATCTCGGGAGTACGTGCAAAAATATTCAAATACGACATAAAAGATGAACATAAATTAGAGATGAATATAATCAAAACTTAATTTAATGGATGTTGAAAAAGTACGGGTGATCGAAAACAAACGAATAGGTGGGAATTTGGATAACGTTCTAATAATAGTATATTAACAATATTCCAAGAAATTGCTATCTACTAATAACCTTTGACCTAAATAACTATAACGATCAATATACAGATTGCGAAAACTACATTCTAACCATTGTATCACACAAGAACGACAGAAAAACAGCTGAAAGAGAGAGAAAGATAATTATGCGCGGTCATCGAGGCGTGTATTTAATTCCAGCTAGGGTGTATGTTTATTTACCGATACTGACCGAACGCTTCTGGCAATAGCGGTTAAAAATGTTGAAATAGGGGGGCAATGAGCATTCGGTAACTCCCGGGAATAAGTTTACACCCCTAAGGTGAAACAAAGTGATGACCGTGCACATTCTTCCTCTCTCTTTCATATATCATTGTCGTACTTGTGTAATCCGAGGCCTGGTTCCGATGTAAATTTCGCAATTTGTATGTAGATTTTTCTGGTTTCGGGATGTTCAAAAAAATTATTATTCAATTTATGTGTAAAGCACTCAACACAAAGTATGTCGAATATTATAATATTATGAATATTATGTAGGATCCAATATACATGAAGGAATATACTATTATATAAGTACATACCAAGAAATTGGAATATGAGGAGTGGCCAGAAGTTTAGACTATACGGTGTGCAGTGTGACATTAAAATTGCCGATGTCAGTTGCGCTTATTGTACCATTTCTCATTTAAATGGCAGTTTGTTAACTACCAGTGAAATTTACCGACTGGAAACAAATTGTTCGGCTTGCACAATGTCAGAGATTCATGAAGTTAACTAGCCTTTGATTACATTTGAAATTAAACTTGAAGCCTCGGTAACTCAGTTGACTTTTGTGAAAATATATTTCAGGTCGACAGATGTGCACATGCATTTATATTAATTATTGACCAAGCTCAAGCAAAAGTAAAATTTTCAATGTAAATGGATACATGGAGACGTCATATGTCAAGCGAGAAAATTTCAAACTTAAGCACGCGCGTAATTTTTACCTTTACTTGTATCAATGATAAATGAAAGATAGACAAGCCTTGTTCACTTATTAGTCGTCCCCAAATGCCAAATGTCATAATATAGCAGTCATCAAAATTAAGGATTTACGCAGTATTTCACGTTTCAAAGGTAAGAGAAAAAATGAGAAGCCAGCTCAAGGCAGAGCATAAATACTAGATGTGGTCGATTTACAAAAAAAAGAGTTGATATATTTTATATATTTGAATAAAGTTCGTGATAAATTTTGAGAAGGCAATGAAAACTGGATTTGCTGCTCCCCATATTTCCAGCACACAAACTGACTACCAAATTTGAGCTTCAAAGTATAATTTAGAAGCGGTTTCACGTTTAGGAAATGATGAAGGGATTATTATTAATTTCTTCTACTCTGATTTGATTTATAAATAAATTCTGTGCACTGAATGTTTGTGAACGATGGAAGCAATGTCATTGCCGTACGAAAAACTTTTTTTAATTGAAGGAATAGATTGATACAAATAGTTAACATCTGTGAAGTTCAAATTTTAAGTGGGCTTTATACATTTGTATTGAATTCACTCGCTTGGATTACCGACTTTTGGTCGGGATACGGATACGTTTAAGTATACGGAGTAAGGTACGTAACTTTACGTTCAACGCATCGTATCGGCTGAGACGTAACGGGTGTACACATGCGCAGTTCGTTACGTATACGGACAAGCTAAAAGTTGACATATCAACATCAGAATGACAGAAATGATGTGATGCGTGCACTCCTCGATATTTTATCTGGCAAGTATATTTAAAAAAAAACTAACTTACGGATTGAAAATTACCACGGCTACTCCATTGTCAGGTCTCTTGAAAGCAGTTACTTGTATCACAGAATCGCATTGGCTGGAATAAATTCTTATGGAATCCCTCGGGAGGAATTTAGAAAAATGTCCGAGTACATAATACATAGGTTGTTTGTAAAATTCTTGTGCAGTTGAGTTCACAATAATCGGTGAATCTACAAAGTTATTGATGTAAGTAGGTCCTCCTTTTGTATCAAGGGCCATGTTCCAGTCTATCCATCCCGTTACCCATCGATTAAGTACCTACGGAAGGCAAAGTTAAGGTAGAAAATTTGTGCTACACAAAAACCGGAGTTTCACTTTAAATTACCTGAATTATATTTTCGGCGTATGCTTCACCATTTTCCCAAGAGCCCAGCATGACTACGTTATTGGTTGCCCCTGGAAGATATAATTTCAATTATTTTTTTTATGAAAAATATTTTTCTCCAGAGAACTTAAGAGCCGTCAGCTGGGGTTTAATTTTTCATAGCTTTTTCAGGTAATTTTTTTGATGTTGACAAAACAAAATATAAACTTAATTAGGTACCCTCTGTATGTTTTTTGTGGTATATTTTTCATTGGGTTCGGTTAGGTTAGGTTATCCTTCAGGTCTCAGTGAATGTTACCCCGAAAATACATACATACATTGGGTACGGTTTTATTAGGGATCAAGCAATATTTATTTTAGAAAATATCCATTTTCATCGTTTCGGTAGCGCTTCAGCTGTGGTGATCAAAAATTCTATTTTTAATTGACAACTCACTAACAGACAATCAATGAACATATTTTGTTCATGCCCCAAAAAAAGTATTATCGAACTTTTTTGAGTTACATCTATTTTCAAACGAATTAAACCCCGAAAACCAACAAGACCTTCTTTGAAATGATAGCTCCATGTATACGCTTAGATATTTTAAAATTACAAGTTTGTACAGTATAGTTAGGAAGTTAACTGCCTGAGGATTGATATTTAGATTAGCTTGATATATTATGTGAAGTGAAAAAACGAAAAGAGCGACTTTTTCACCCTTTACGGGTAAAAAGTCAATAACTCTTATTCTTAAAATTGAAAAAATAATTCTTTCCAATTTAGCATGTGGATTTGTGAATATATTGTAGGTATTATGTTCAGTCAAATACAAATAAATCATACAATTTTATACCTAAGGTATAAACTTTTCTTGCTTTTTGAGCTGCAAACTCTTTAATCAGCTTAACAAAGGCCAAGTTATTAAAAAGTTCAGCATAAGCTACAAAACTTGCATTTCGTGAATAATTTTTTATCCTTTTTAAAATGCTAAGAGATATTTTTCCAGGCGCGTTTCAAGTCATCATACACAGTAAAAGTCGCAGAGTCGTGTCCAAGTTTGGGAAGAGTGTAGTTAATTGTTTGTCAGGAATAAGCTAAAGGAATTCCAAAAGTACTTTATTAGCGGGTATTTCCTACTCTGGTGGAGATAACAAGCTGCAAACGACGAAGCATACTTTGGATAACATTCTGCGGAAGGTCATTAACGCCATTAACCTATTCCTTAGCTAATGTCAACGTTAATTTTATTTGTCACTTCTGACTGTTCAATTGCCATATTTTGAAAACAATTCCTAACATATGTCATTGATTATAATTTTGAGGTTTGGACGGACGTTTTGAAAAAGGTCAGTTGAAACATAGTTGTATCACATAATATTTACCTACCGTTGCACGCTTCTGTATATAACAAGAACTTATTGGGATATTTATTATGAACATCTTCCAAAATGTGGGAATTATTTTCGTTATCAAAATACCAATGTACAGCAACCCCATTTATAAAGTTTTCATTTATAGGATTGGAAAGTATCTAGAACAAAAGTAATATTACTTTGTCATTCATGCAACTAGCACGTGTTTGTGTGTTGGAAGGGATGGCATCAGCTCTTCCTATTTATCGCATCTCAAACGTTCTGTTCAAGTAGGTACGTACTTGCTATTTCTGTTGGGAGGCACAAAGTGCGAAATTTTTGTCTTCCAACAGAATTAGCATGTACGTACTTTCGGCTGTGAATGAAGAAAAATTATTATCCACTAATAGAGAAAATCAACATCCCAGTTGACTAGAAGAGGAGATAATCGTTAACTCCTAGTATTGAGAAAATATTCTTCCAATTTATTGGAAGACATGACATGACTTTCCTGAATTAGATATGCAATAAATGGTTTTTCATCAATATAAAGATTAGGCAAATAGCTATTTTCCGGATAGGAATTCTGTGCGCGAAAAAGAGAAGGCTATACAACAACAGAGAGGGAATGACGAATTGCCTTTCTCGAAATTATTTTGTTCTTCCTTGGAAATATAGGATTTCATGTATAACTGCTCATAGCTACACCTATATGAGATTTTACATACTGATAATGAATATTTGCCAAATCTTTATATGTATATATTCAAATGATGTATTACCGCATCTAAGGTATGGCTTAAAGTTGGTCTGCTATCGTCAATAGTTAACAGTTTCATTTGCTGATACTGGGAACGTCTTAAAGTTGGTCCAAAGTAATTGCTAACCCAATGTCCCTGAAACATACAAGTTGATAAATATTTGACAAAAAGCGTCTTTTCCATTGTCTTCAATCCATTCTGTTTTTGGCATTTTTCACCAATTTCCCTTGAACATTTTCCTTTTTTATACAGATCTAGCTACTTCCCCATTGACCACAGAACTTTTGATCACATTGCCACACTCTCAATTACGTCCTTTTTTGGATTTGCGCGTAAGCTTGATAATATGCCAAAATAATCTCCACAATACATATTGAATCAACAGAATTAAATTGAAATTGAAGAATAGACTGGCAAGAGACAACAAAGTGTCTCTTATACCAGTGCCGGCACATTAGGGGATTGCAGAAAAAGAAAATGCCGAAACAGTTAGCTAAGAGAAGGTTCTGAAGGAGACTTCGAGACAACAGACTGACGCACCTTAGAGAAGAAATAGTACAACAATTATATCTACTGAGACAAACTATTGGCCAATAGAAGACACGAAGCTTCTGGCTTCTGGAATGGTAATAGATAACATGGGAAATGGTACAAAGAAAGTGGCTGTTAAGTACAACTCCAACGAGAACATCTCTATCGATTGTATTTGATAGACAAAAATATAAAGGAATTTATTTCTCGCACATTTTTTAGTGGCTGGATTTTAGTTTAGTTTGTCTTTCGTGATCTTTCATCCATCATTCATTTTTTTGGTTCAATTCCATTAAATTTTTTCGATAATTTAAAATTTTCAAGACTTTATAGTGCCATATTTCTCTTCTTCAGCCCAAATAGTTTTCGAAATGATTCAAAAATTCCATAAAATGATTAATTTCATGGAAATTTTGTTCTTTCCACTCGGAATTCAGAATTTTTTCAGGCAAGATGCGCATAGTAAAATTCCTTATTAATTTAAATTGAAAACAACTCACCATTTCTCCTGGAGTCCATAGAACACCTGGAATACCTGTTTGAGCCATACTGAAAAATACTTCATTTCCAGTGGTGATTCCCCAAAATGTGATATTATTAGAGGAATAACTGTCCAAAAATTTTATAAAATAGTTAGCCCACGGCTGGTACATACTTTTTTTCAAATAAGCCATCATTCCTGGATATTTACCATTTTCTTTCATCCATTTTGGAGATGTCCAGGCCGCAGCAATGAGCAAAAGATTTTCCTGTAATTTTTCCGCTTCTTTTATCAAAGGTATCTGGAAAGAAAATAGTATATTTTGATGATAAAGATTCACTTCTTTAACTAGCTACTTTTCAGCCTAACATTCTTTTGGTACAAGAATGTTTTCAAGGATTATACAATACAAATGCGAAAAGTTTAATTTGATGTATACCAAAGGTACTAATATTTTTTGGTCCCGTAAAACACCTACTTCGTTGTGATGGACCACCTTGTCACCTGATCCAGCTCCAAATGTATTTTTGACAGCTGCCACGCACTTTCAAAGATTTAAAATTCGGATTGTAGTGCGAAGAAACAACATTTTATTAAATTTCCGTATCATATGGGAAACCAATTTTTTCCCCGCTGATAAAGACCTTTCGCAGATCTACTGGTTATCACTTTGCGTTGTTTATTTTGATATTCATTGTAGGGAAAACTTCATATGCCGTGACACACACGTTGAGTTTTTTCAGGGTCAATTTATTGGTGAAAATTTGTAAATTATGGTATTTTCAATTTACTCTTCATCAGGCTTCATATAATATGTATAAATATTATACATAGAAATGGTCCTTTTACATTTTTGATGGGTATTATCCATCGGTTTATGAAACTTGAAGATTTATATAATCGTTCAGCCAATACTATACCCATTTTTAATCCTCATTGGCTCACGATTAAATTATCTGGTACTTTTTTTCTAGAAGCAATAATAGTGGTGACAGGGAGTGGGTAATTTATAATGAATAACCCTGTACACTTTATACCTTTCAAGAAAATTAGAGTGGGAAATATATCGTCCATTTATGAGAAATAGCAACGTCATTTTGATGATTTTACCAGGAAAATAGTTGTCTTATAGCTTTCTTTACGACACTAAGTTGGTATCATAAAGTTTATACGAAATGTCACAACTTTTATAGCGAATAGACTTGATAGTACCTACCTAATTTCATGGTAATGTGATTTATATTATTTTTTTTATGTGAAAATAAATATATTTTAAGTAGTTAGTTTTTCTCATAAAGTCTTCGTCACGAATAGTATAAAAACATCCGAATTTTCTTTTTCCAAGTAAGCTTTTGAGAATATTCAAGAAAGACAACAACCACAATACTACCTAAGCCCGTTATCCAAATCGATGGAACGTAACATTTTTGCAAACCGACTCTTGGGAAGTTATAATTAAAGGCAATAAAATAAAGCGAAAACTGTGAGTATGTCTTTGTTGAATCGTATGACCCGCATGATAAGACTGCATTTGACTATATACCCAGTTAAACGTGAAATGTCAAGCACATTGCAAGATCAAACAAAAAAATAAAAGCGGGAATTGGCGTCACTTCTATTTGTAACCGCATTTTCATCTTAAAATATCGAGTTTGCACTGGGCTGGATGGTTGCATACGATACTAGATTAATAATAAATATTATTTCCCTGAATTTTTTTAACAAAGTAGTCCATCAGATTTCTACGCAATTTAAACAAAATCTTACTTTATACAGATAGTCATCTTGGGTAAGTTTGAACTTGGTTAGTAATGGATCTTCACAGTAGTCGCCGTCATCTATTTTATCAACATAAGTATACCCATGGGTCGAAAAATCAGTACCTCCAATTGGTACCCTACATAAACTATATTCTAAACCATCAGTTGAAAAATATGACCTAGAAATGAATTTAATGCTGTATTTGGGTAAACAGGATATTACAGAAATCAATTTTAAAAGTAAATAAAAAGCAATGCATTTTCGAAGCAATAGTGTTTCATATAATAACAAGATATCAATTGCCATTTGGCAGGTGCAAGCTAATCAAAGTGTAGCGGGCGTTTAAAAATACTGCCTCCTATTATGGAAAAAATATATATTGAGTATGTCGTTTGAACATGAACACAGAAAGTTTGGTGGGCTTTAGTTCCTAAAAATCAGGTTTCTATTGTGAATGTGCTGTGAATAATGGCAGGTTTGAATTTGCTTATTGAAAGAAACCTTATAAATGCATTGGTAGATGCTGAAATTCTGGCAGATAGAAAAAATAGAGTGTACCATCCTTTTCAAAACCCTTTAAGGAATTATGGGATCCCAGATTTCGATTCCGGTTCAACTTTTTTTTGTGCAGGTGAAACGAATCAGCATATTTTAATTTTTCTTTTTTTTTCACTTTTCATTCCCAACTGATTATACCTGATTATACCTACCTACTAACAATAACAAAACATTCCGACACTGTTAAGTGACAACCGAAAAGTGGTTAAAAAAAAACTGTATGAGCGAGAAATGGAATGATCGAATTTGCGGTGTTGCATACGAATACATTTTCGAAGATGGTTCAAAAATACGATCTCGAAAATACGCACCCAGCTTGGTCACGTTCTGGTGAAAAGGTATCAGACTAAGGGTGCGTTGTATCAAAAACCTGACTTAAATATAACTGATGCTTAAACTTATGTAATTGGTGCATAATAACACCTCAATTTGCCACAGTCATAACATCAGTTATCATTAAACTAAATTCGTGTGTTTAATACAACGCATCTTAACGTTAAAATCTTGTATATTTTTTGGTTATCTGATACCAAAGTCACGCTAGAGCCCATTATATACCAGCGCCATGTTTAAAGTTGATTCTCTTTGAAGTCACGGTTGGCCATTAAAATTTAAATTGGATCAAACGTCAATAGAGGAATGGAAATCCGTATTTATGTTCTAGAAATTATTCACGAATATACCGTTTATTCCACATTCCAATAAATATCAATTTTGACCTTTGCTTATCAAATAACTCATTATTATTTTCGAGTTTTCAGAAATTCGAAATGTATTAAAGGTGCACGTGTTTTGGTATAAAATATTAGTATATTGTAGAGTTAAAAATGGTTCAAGAGGGCACAGAGGACAGTCGTTTTTAAGTAAACTCAGCAAAGCTGAAGAAACGATCGACTGCAACTTAAAAACATGGTCGCCACAACGTTTTATGAGAGTCATTCACGCTGTTTCTTGCTACTTGGGTATCGTTGTCATTATGACATACCATTGACATTATATATGCATCAATTACTGTACCTTAATAACTTTTCTTGCAAATTTTTGTTCAAGCTTCTTATATTAATACCAGTGGAATCAGTGAAAGCTCCGCCCCAACCAATTATTTTCTGATAAGTTATTTTTCGGTTTATCAAAATGGTTTTTATCCGACCATCATTAACTTTCTTCAATTTTTCGGGAAATCTGGAAAGATTATAATATGTATAATACTTTGTGAAATACTTAACTTCAAAACTAGCAGCAGACTGTATCTCGTGAATGGAAGCAAATAATACAATCTAAAAATCGTTACCAGGGTGAGAAATAGAAACTTGAATGACATACATCTTCATCATTCGCCCATGCCCACCCTAACCGTATGACAACAGTAGCTAATTCGTTTGGAAAAGCTAGAGAAGAGTTGTACCATTAGTTTTTCTGTTTGTATTTTTGTTGCTGATTGTCGCTGTGAATTTGAAATGTTGCAAATTTTTCAAAAAATTTATATTTTCTTCGATATTTGTGCGGTCCCGGACTTTTGCCGAGCTCTGTATGCATTTTTATAGGTGGGGCTTAGGAAGTTGATGGGACTCCATCATCTCATCTCATCTCTCTATCCAAGAAATAGTTTTCAGATTGTTTTGACATCTATCTTCGTTCACTAGATATATTTCATTGTAAATTATAAAATTGAGTCACTGTATATATTTTGTTAGTACTTTTGCACTTAAAGCCAACGATAAACTGTCAACTTATTTTTATTCAGGATTGGAAATATGCATAAGACATCCCGACCCTTACCTGTTTTCTTTCGGAGCCGATTTCGACTTTTTAATATAAACATTACGCTCGACTCTATCTTCCCGTTCACAAACTTCACCAGAAACATCTTCTTTTATTCCAGACTCGAGTGTAAAAGTTTTGTAGTTTCTCTTAAATCTCTTTCCACTTTTATTGGACGTGTAGATCAAGACATAAGGAGTTGGAAGCTCGTTTATGGGTGGCATTGTGTCGCAGTGTTGATTGTTACAAACACAAACTGTATTTCCTTCTCCGTAATCTCTCTTTAAACACTCGTCCGCCTTTAAACATGAACATGCTGAAACAAACAAAAAACTGTATAAAACTTAAATAACATTGTTTTATCGAGTACGAGTATTTCTCTAAAGACGCTGATGTTGTCTTATCAAAAGTTCTTGAAAAAGTTGTTTTTTTAAGACCGAAGAGAAAATACATTCTGGACAATTACATTCTCTAGTACGACTCTTTGTAGTCTCAACACTGTAAACTTTTGCCCCACATTCACCAAATAGTCTCACTGGCATAGGATGTGCTTTGCAGTTTCTTCCCGGTTTTCAGAGCCTGTTGACCTTACAGTGCCTTGTTAACATACCTACTACGACTTTACAGTTTTTCAATCTTTTAGATGTACCGTGTATGTTGGCGAATATCCTCCAATAAACTGTTCCGCCTGTCACTGTCTTGATCACTGATTACCTACTTACTGGGCGACTTTGCGACGTCGCAGAAGGGCTCCGGTCCAACAGGACTGATTAGCTTCAATTTCAATCAGTTTCAACTCCTTGCTATTCAACTAAATGATATGAAAACATTATTCTACATATAGTCACATAGCTAAGGGCTGCTAAAGCGTATCCTGCATACTGTGTGACCCACAATTGTTTTTTTTTTCCTACCGAATAAACCAGAAAATAGGATAAAACCAGAATATTTGATTGACCTTTAAATAACTTAGGTGAAACATTAAAATCACAAGTGACAGATGGCAAAATACTTGAAAATTGTGGCGTTAGGGCTGCTGAACAATACTTTCCACAATATTGTTGGTGTTCATATGATTGGTTTTTGTGTCAAAGAGGCATAAAATTAGATTTAGCTGGCCGAGACTATTGGAGGCACGAGTAAGGCTTTATAATAAATATTGCATTATTATCTCTAGCGTCTAAAATATGACAAAAAGTATTCACTGTCACCATGTATCTTTCATGCGTATCATTTGTTGAAATTTTGTTGTAGGCGAACGAAGAAATTTTCGAAAGGGATAATTTATTTGTATGCAGTTCCACATCATGGACTAATTGAGAATTCCCAAAGCTAATTTCTGGATAAATTCTTCCACATAAATTTTATTTAGAACTTTTTACTGGAAACTTCCACATTTTTGTCTCTTTGTGCATCCGAATTTACTGCTTAATCTAATGAAAAATGTATGAATAATTCAGTCGAATAAAGATTATATGTGTTTTTGTTTAATAAATTTACTATAATATAAAATAAATTATACAATGAGCTTGTTTATTTACATTATTTATTGCCATTAAAATATTTATCTTTCCGTATGTCCTTATTCTAGTAATGATGGTTTCATTACAATAATGTGTCACGGTTATGTCACGACCTTTCATTAGACAAAAAGTTTATCTTTGGATAGCGAGAATTAACCTTATGAAATTTTAACAAACTGATGCATAGAAGAAATTGGAAGACTTTTTTTCCATTACTAGTTGTGAAGTTGAAAATCATTGCTTCTTCTAGCCAACTGATAAGTTGAACTTCTCTATTAGTGGTTAATATTTTTTTATATTATAAACCAGGTCAATAATGGACATATCAAATATTTAGAGAATTTAGGGATAGTAGTTTAACAAAAACTTGTGCAGCATAATTTTCTATACCCAGGAGATTGTCTTCAAAGTATTTTCTGCTTGGAATTACCTATCAAGATGAAACTATTTGAAATTGAATTCGAGATCCGTGTAGAAAGATTTACTCTGTTAAACAAAAATGTTCCATTTTTTTTATGTAATAGATTTTTTCAGGTAGGGATAGATAATGATTTTTTTCTACTAAGGTGCGAAAAGATCCAGTTTTGCGCATTCTCTTCCGTGCGGAAAGTAAATTTGTACAGTTTTTAAAGAGTATACTGACATTTGTATATTTAAAATATGTATTTGTATGGCTGTAGGTAGTTTACCAAATGATTGAAAAATTAATAAATTCATTAGAATTCTGCTATGATTTTTTTATGAAAAGGAACATTTTTTTCAATAATTTCTTATGGCTCTGGTGAAAGCCTTATCAAATATCAAATATTAATAATTAAGTTGTTGATATGTATTTAATGATACATGTTTTTATGTTAACTTTTGGGCTAGTAGAAAAAATAGTGAACCTAACACGTGCGTAAAGTGACTTTTTCGCACGCTATTGCAGATTGCCGAACGACGCTAGCGGAGTATCACTTTCCGCACTAGTTAGGTAAGTATTATTCAACAGAAAAAATTAATAATTGAAATACTTTAAGGTATTTTTCATTTCCACTGCTTATTTTTAATTGAATATTTTTTGTAATAGACTATCCATTATTATTTGGTCAAATGCATTCAGTGCGGTACTCATTTTGGCACGTACCTCATACTATATGGATGAAAAACAAAAATTTCCCTTTCAACGGAAAATAAAGATATACAGACCTGTTAAAAATATTAAAATTGTCACTAGGTTCATTACTTGTTGTCAATCAACAGAAATACTGAATATATTTAAATGGCTTGCTGATATTATTTACTTTAATTTTATACCATTGTTAAGATAGTAAGGGAAAATTGAAGGACATGAATAATTTGTTTGTTTGTTTGATCTTACATATACAGGACGATCATAATATAATGATAATCAAATGGGTCAGTAGAATTTGACATAATTTTTGAAAACACAGAGGAAACCATTAACCAGTGATGAACATTATTGTGCAGTTATTCACTGATTCCATTCTCGTATATTTGTTAAATAGAATATTCACATTTTGAAAGTTGTTAGTGGCTGTTTGCTTAGCGGCTGCATCGATACGTTCATTTCCATCGATTCCGATATGTGAAGGGATCCAAATTAACAATATTAATAATAGTTCAACTGATATAATCATAAAAAAATCAGCAAAACCGTAAGTTAAGAATTCATATTGTAATGAATTCGATATTCGAACTAGCTTCTTATCTAACAATACTAAGTGAACGTGAACTGAATAAAAAAATTGAGAACAGTCTTCAAAAATTGCATATATCCTGTGAATGCTCAAGACTGTGTCAAATTTGTTATGTCTATTCGCAGTAGATCACATCCCTGATTGGATGTGGAAAGTGTAGTGCACGATCCAGGAACAGTTTCATTATTAATTATGGTCCAGGTGTTAAATAGGGACCAGAATAAAAAACGATAGCTGAAACTCTACCAAAACGTTAATAGTTATTTATGTACCAAGGGTATAAAGAGATGTTTATGCCCGTAGGGCGACGTCTCAATTTCCTAAAATGAATATCAATTTGTTGTGAGTCGGAGTCCGATTCTCATTTTGATGAGGTAGAAAAAGTAGCAGCTATTTCCAGTCTTATCTATATTTGCCACCAATTTGGTTTTATATAATTTACATCACTGCTGCTATATTAAGACTTCTCTCCACCAATATATTCTTCATTGGCACTCTATTTATAGGAGTTCCCATGTACAATAAGTATATGCCTCACATTATATGATAATTTGTGAGGTCTGCTTCCTTGAGGTGTATTAGCTGTTGAATAATCTTGATACTTTCTCTATTCAACCACGGCGACGGGTTTTTGACAGATCTAGACCTTCATTTAACTGAATCGTTTCCTCACTTTGGTTGGTAGATCAGTCTGTATCTACTCTGCGGACATGACTGTATTAGTATGAGTAAAAAAATATTCTTGCCTTTATAACCATATAAATACTACAGATAAAGGCAACAAGCTATAGGGCGCTGTGTAAGTGGTTTTTTATCTTTGTCTGTGTATATATATGGTATACCCGGGTTCCTAATACAGATGTAAACTCCCTTGACAATATTTAAGCGTTGCACCTTGATTCTAGAACCTATACCTCTGTTAGTTTTGGATCCGTCGGTGTATCAGACTGGCTTTCTACGCGAACTGCAACTTTATTGTCGGAATAAAATTGAATACTTGAGTTCAATGGTGTGTTTGTTATTATAAGCTACCATTATCCGCGCCGGCGGCTCACATCTTGCTCCAATCATCGTCCTCGAGGTATCTGGAGTGCCTTTCGTGCCTACGCCTACACGTCTATTCCAGTCAGCTCCTTTAATATCACATCAACTTATGGCCTTAAGAAGACATTCCGTAGATCTAACCAACTTCATATATATAAGCTGATTACTTTGAAAGCCCTAACGTAATCCTCTGCGTTCCAGAAGGTTCCTACCCATCAATGTTCTGTTCGGTATTATGAGCTACCATTAACCGCAATACGTCTTACTAACTGTTGAATGATATTTTTTAGTTTTGAGTATATTTTTTATCATTCATAACGAAAAGCACGGCCCATGTCTATTCTTCATTCTAGAATTGCTTTAAATATTTCTAATACAAAGTTCAGTTTGTCAACAAAATAACTACATCTCTTTTGACAGCCCACTTCACAAAATAAAACAACAAAGTAAATATCGAGGGTTTTCGTTGGTGATGGGTTGGCTGTACGCTGACATGCACATCATCGAGCGAAACCAGGAGGGGTCGCTAGTTTGACTATAAAATACCAAATGTTTTATAAAATTTGATGGAACTATTTGAAAATTGAATATAATATGTATTTATTGAAGTTAAAATTTTTGTTACAGGAGCTTTTGGAGCAACTATAAACGGAATGAGAAGTTTTCTTTCTCTGTAATTGTGGTGAGTGTTTATTTCAGGTTTTCTTAAACTTAGTATTATTGATATTTGCAGCAACAGTTTTATGTCACCTCTAAGGAGATGTTTGCAAATTTTATGCCTAAATCTCTTCGAAATAAAGTGGAATTCATATATTCATTACAAAAATTTGTTGTCTGTATTATACAACTAGTAGTTGTCAATTTTTTTTCCGAGGTGTGTTGCTAATCCAATTCAATTCGTTAATTAAAATAAAATTAGATTTTTGAAATGAACAAGTGCACTCCCGTGCTTCAAATAGAACACCAGCTTTATTGAAATTTAATGCCGTGAAATTGGATTGCGTGCAAGCACAAAACTACAATTCAAACGATTATTGGAAAACAGCATTACCTTTAATTAAATTATTTTGGCCACTCTCTGTTATTAGAATTGTGGTTCATAATTATTATAGTCGGATCACTTTTTCAGATTAGAAAAGTTATAGCGATAAGGTGTTGTGTTCGTTGGAAGCTTAATTAGTAGTATTTTCACCTGGTTGGTAGCAGAAAAGACCTGAAATTGTGTAGTTTCTTCATGAGTACATAGCAAATAAGACCCAACCAGATCTTCATTTGATGAATTTTAACAAAAATTACAACCTCAAGTAGTCATCATTACTTACCACTCACTAAAATTATACTTAATTTTCTAAAACATTTTCTATCATCAACCTAGATCAATGATAGACAAATTTAAATATTTTAAGAATTCAGGGATACTATAATAGTTCAACAAAAACTTGTGCAGCATCCATTTCAAGAGCAGAAGACTGTTAAGGATAAAAATATCTACCTACATTCACAAATTAAGTAAGCTCCTGCCAACTGCAATGCGCATGACCACATTCTAAATAAATTATTGAAACTTCTAGTGCTGCATACATACATTTTGTTATATTCTTTCTATGCTTAGTGCCCCAAATTTTGGAAACTAAGAAAATTACGGGCTTAACAAACTTAACACACGAGCTAAGCTTCTAATACTATATAAACTACAGAATTAATTTTGGAAACATGAAAAAGCAGCAACAAACAGATGCTTTGTAATGGATTCTATCTTGCTTCAAAGTTGCGTCTGTTTAGTTAATATGGAAATGCATAAAGTTCACAGAAAACGGAAAATTTTAACAAACGCATTACAGTTTAGTCGACACTTTTCGATAAGCGGAGCAAACTATAAAACTAAAAGTTGAGTAATTATATTTTGTCGTGATTAGAAAATTGGTCGTTGATTTCAGGAAATCGATTTTTCACGAGTATTGGAATGTGGCTTTTAGTTTTGATACATTGTATTGCGAGTCTCGGTAAAAATGACTCATAGTGTAGTAACGATTTATGGGACAGCTATAGAGAAGCACAATTTCTCGAAAAAATTTGGTACGACATTGAACTACAAGAGGGAATGATAATGGTTCAATAGCAACTAGGATAGGAGTGTACGGGTCAGTAACTAAAAACTATGGAACGCTGAAAAAAACCGCGAGTTTACTTCGATATTCTGGAAAAGTGGAAATTCGCCCAGTTCAATATTAATGTGGGAATGCGGATGCAAAGAAATACTCAATGAACTAGACAAGAGCAATACAACTTCCTAGCTGTGGATTCCAATACTCACTGGAATAGGAGGTACTGAATTAGCAGAGAAACTAGCAAAACACTCATTTGGGGGCCAACACTTTTGCAGGCCGAAACACTTTCGCTGCGATATTGGAAGAAATAGAAGAAGCAAAAAATGGGAAGATCCGTTGGGCTTCTACTCAAATACTTATGGGTGACTCCAACCACTTGAGATCAAATTAATGTCCAAGTCGAAGCGAAACAGCACTAAGACTCTCAACAGGTCCTAACGGGATACTGTTACTTGTGAAATTATTCTGGGGAATTGGTCTAAAGAAGCTATCAGTGACTGAGACTTCAATCAGGTACTGAGCAAAGGAAAGGGGTCACAATAGGTTAATAGGTTCAAGTGGAAGTAATTCCAATATCCATACTAATATATGTATGTGTGAATATTACGGTGACATTCACTGAAACCTGGACCTCCTTACTTCTATACTTAGTTTCTTAGGAGAGTCTCAGAGACTAGCAGCTCCTTTAGTCCTATTTCTTGGAGGAATTTTAGAATATCTGCAGTGTTAGTTAACCTAGTTCGACTCGTTTGAAAGGTCGAAACTCTCATTTTTAATACGGGGTCAGTACAATAAGTATTTAATTAACAGAAGAAACTATCACAACAAAAAAATATTTATTTATCATTATATAGTACTTTCTCTTTCTACTTATGATAGAATGAAATAGCTTTCTAAAATATTGAATTGACTAGGTACCGTTTTACAACATTTATGTGCAAAAATTAACGATTTTATTGCTGAAAATTCATATTCATCTGCGGCAATGGTGCACATTTAGACTTGGTATATCCATTTAGAACCAACTTAACGTATAATAGTTTCCATCTTGTTGGAAATGAATCCCTTCATCTGATTTTTGGAACTAATTTAACTGACTTTAATCCCGGTTTGGAAATGGTAAGTTCGTTTATGAATTCATTGAACTGAAAAGGGTCTGATTATAAAACCAGAAAAATCAATTATATACTCCAGAAATTCAATTGTGCAATTAGCGCGCTTTCAGAATACCTTCGTATTTTGCATTGTTGCTGGAAATATTTAATTTCAATACCGTAATAAAATGAGTATTCACCGAGAAAGGATACGAAACTTGAAACAAAAGATTCAACAATTGACGCAGATTGCGAAATTGGCTCTTGTGCTCTAATTAGATTCGTTAACTATTAGGTTGTTTGTTTCCGAACTGACGACTTATTTAACGATTTGAGAAAGTTTGTATTAATTTGTTTGTTGTGCTCGATTTACGTGAAATGTTCATATTTTGAAAACCAGAGACCGTTTTCATAGTATTCAATTTCTATAAGTGCTTGGCAGTATCAGTTACATTGTAGTGTATGTTTCAGAGATCCGTTTCTACTTGTAACCTCTACGTCGATTATTTCCGAAAATATTTCTTGAGTATAGTTGAAGTAATAAGCGGAGTTCTGTTTGTACCATCCGCCATGTTCACTCCACATGAAGTAATGAAACATTTCACTTCATAGTTACATGAAGTGACCCGACTAGGTTAGTGGAATTTAGTACCAATTGGTTTGGTTCACAACTTCCTGGAGAGGGTGAGGAATTGATATTAAATTGGATGCCACCATCTTTCAAGCGGAACGGAAATAACAAAAGGAGATGGCAAACGGTGAGTGGCTGAGAAAGCCATGTGAAAAACGGAAAAAATACATAAAGGACTCCAAGACAAAACCTCGAACGAAATTGGGGTTGTGCCAAAAAAATTCTAAGCTATTACCATTGCGTGGAGTAGTAGTACTAGCCTATTGACGAAAACGAAAACCTCTCCAAAATTCAAAGACTTTTATTTGTATTACAGGAGCAATGAGAACATGCCCAACGGCAGCCATGGAAGTGATTATCAACCCCACCTCTCTAATTATTATGGTGGTGGAAAGTGTTGCAGAAAGAACAAAATACAGACTAGGTAAACAGGGAGTCATCAAACAAAAAAACCACCTCCTCACTTCTTAGAAATCAGACAACCTGGGGCATGCACAAGACGGTATGATAAAAAAGTATAACTTTTCGAAGAAATTAGGCAACAAAAAGGAATGAGATCCAAACAGCTAGGAAGCAATAGGAGGAGTTGGGATGGGAGTGTTCGGGTCAGGTACCAAACACTCTGAAAGCTTGTGGAAACCCCAAGTATCTTTCAAGGAAAAAAGGTGAAGCGTAACCTACTTGTGTAACACACAAGTGTGAATCCAGATTTAACCACAAAATGGGAAATATAACGAAAAACTTTCATGTACACTGACGTTTAATTGAAATATTCACATATTTTTCATAAGTCCGGGCATTATAAATTTTCCACCCTTGGGCTTTTAAATAATACTTTTAAATTCAAATGATTGGTTTTCCGTTGATGTATACGAAAATATACCATAGAGTCACCCATCCAAACTACGATACATTATATCGATCGAAACTGTTGGAGTAACCTTTTTAAATACTCTAGCTGCTGGTTGTGAATTGAGTTGAATTATTGATATTTCCTTTTGTGAAGAAGCCTTAATACTTCACATGCGGTTTCATACGTATTTGAACGTTCGTAGTAAGGGAACGAAAACGATAATATTCCAGTATGAAGATTTCCTCTTGATTTAATCTGCCCTTTGTAGTGAATAAATCCCGATGATACAGCATTACGATACAAGAGGAGCAGATTTCGTTGGAAAATTACGTGAACTGTCGAGTTGCTGGATGCTTTTATCAAAATGGAAGTATTCATTATATAATATAAGAAGTGTACAAGTATAGGGTGCTTCTAAATCTAAATTGAGATGGGTTTTTGCTATACCAACATTTAAACATCTCACCCCTTTCCTTGATATTAAACTCAAAAATGTGATGACTAAAACAAAAATTGCAATTAATTCAATATTAATTGTGTCTAACTGTCTAGCTCTATAGACAAGTCTTCGATTTTTTGAATTTTGTTTTGGACCAGCAAAAACTAGTGATTTGCAAAGACCCCGAAAACAAAAATGGTGTGAATTGAAATCAGGAAACCTTAAATGCCATAGAGACTTTTGAATTTTGTATTGGACCAGCAAAAACTAGATATTTGCAAAAACCCCCAAAACAAAAATGGTATGGATTGAAATCAGGAAACCTTAAATGCCATAGAGACTTTTGAATTTTGTATTGGACCAGCAAAAACTAGATATTTGCAAAAACCCCCAAAACAAAAATGGTATGGATTGAAATCAGGAAACCTTAAATGCCATAGAGACTTTTGAATTTTGTATTGGACCAGCAAAAACTAGATATTTGCAAAAACCCCCAAAACAAAAATGGTATGGATTGAAATCAGGAAACCTTAAATACCATGGAGACTTTTGAATTTTGTATTGGACCAGCAAAAACTAAATATTTGCAAAAACCCCCAAAACAAAAATGGTGTGAATTGAAATCAGGAAACCTTAAATGCCATGGAGACTTTTGAATTTTGTATTGGACCAGCAAAAACTAGATATTTGCAAAAACCCCCAAAACAAAAATGGTATGGATTGAAATCAGGAAACCTTAAATGCCATGGAGACTTTTGAATTTTGTATTGGACCAGCAAAAACTAGATATTTGCAGAAACCCCCAAAACAAAAATGGTATGGATTGAAATCAGGAAACCTTGAATGCCATAGAGACTTTTGAATTTTGTATTGGACCAGCAAAAACTAGATATTTGCAAAAACCCCCAAAACAAAAATGGTATGGATTGAAATCAGGAAACCTTGAATGCCATAGAGACTTTTGAATTTTGTATTGGACCAGCAAAAACTAGATATTTGCAAAAACCCCCAAAACAAAAATGGTATGGATTGAAATCAGGAAACCTTAAATGCCATGGAGACTTTTGAATTTTGTATTGGACCAGCAAAAACTAGATATTTGCAAAAACCCCCAAAACAAAAATGGTATGGATTGAAATCAGGAAACCTTAAATGCCATAGAGACTTTTGAATTATGTATTGTACCAGCAAAAACTAGATATTTGCAAAAACCCCCAAAACAAAAATGGTATGGATTGAAATCAGGAAACCTTAAATGCCATAGAGACTTTTGAATTTTGTATTGGACCAGCAAAAACTAGATATTTGCAAAAACCCCCAAAACAAAAATGGTATGGATTGAAATCAGGAAACCTTAAATGCCATGGAGACTTTTGAATTTTGTATTGGACCAGCAGAAACTAGATATTTGCAAGAACCCCCAAAACAAAAATGGTATGGATTGAAATCAGGAAACCTTGAATGCCATAGAGACTTTTGAATTTTGTATTGGACCAGCAAAAACTAGATATTTGCAAGAACCCCCAAAACAAAAATGGTATGGATTGAAATCAGGAAACCTTGAATGCCATAGAGACTTTTGAATTTTGTATTGGACCAGCAAAAACTAGATATTTGCAAAAACCCCCAAAACAAAAATGGTATGGATTGAAATCAGGAAACCTTAAATGCCACTTGCCTGGCTTTCCTCGCCAAATCCATCCACACGTAGGGTCAAAATATTGACGAAGTATTCAACTATAATGAGCAGGACAACCTTGATACATGAAACAGGGGATTTTTTGTTTTTTCATTTAAAACATACGTAACCCCGCATCAACTATTGAGAGTTATTAGCGGGGGAGACATTTACAATGTACTGGTACATTTATAATATAAGAATTTGAATTTTAGATGTTAAGTTTATGTCTTTAAGATAAGATAGCACTTCGTTTCCAGTTGAAGGGGTAATTGATTTTAAAGAGTTTCCTGAATTGTGGTGTTTCCTTTGTTTTTCATATTCTGGGCATTTGAGTAATAGATGTGAGTTGACATATTTTACATAAAAGTGTGGCTTCTTTCATCGAGTGATGTTGATGTGTTATGCGTGTATGTCCAATTCTTGAGCTGTTCACTAATACTTATATTTTTTTATATGGCAGTGGGAGTTTGGTTCCAATTTCGGGCGTTATTTTTGTTTTAAATTTGTCTCAGAGTCTTTCCAGATGATAAGGATGTTTGATGAGACAGAGGTAATAATTTAGTTGTTTTCACTAGGTGTTTTGCATATTTTGAGACCATAAATTATAGCAAATGCCTCTCCAGGAACTTTTTTTGCAAAAATCCTGATCAGTAGTTGATGTTCAGTTACATCAATCCAGACATTTATGTTCATTTGCTTACCCTTTGTCTCTTTTATGTGGAGTAACTGTGAAAAAGTGAATTGATTTATTCTTTCAACTATTTCTTATAAATTTCCCAAAAACCTCACACCATTAAAAACCCATATATACCTGAAAAATATCGCTGAGTGCTTGGAAAACCTTCTCCTTCTTTTATTTCCAAAATATGTATCACGAACGTTTAGTTGAAGTGGGTGTCCGCCATTATACTCGACCGCTCTTGAATTTATGTCGTCATTATAGTGGGGAAAATTGAATTTGGGAACAAGTGCGGACCAGAATTCAATTTTCTCAGACGCCAGTCATTTACTACAAAATCGAATAATAAAAATATGTCGTTCATATTGTTGCTGTGGTGTTTGAGAAAGTACATGATTGATGAATGCATGCCATTGAAAAATTGAAAACGCACTGAATATACAGGGTGTATCAAAAAGGCAGGTCATAAATCATATATTCCAGGGATAAAAATAACTCGATCTAACCCAAGTTACCCTATTACAAATGTGAATGCGGAAAAAAGTTACCACTTTCAGGAAAGAAAGGAACCACAGTTTGCCTACACCACATAATTTAATTCTGCAATATCATCACTTTTTTATCTTAAATAAACTATACGCTTTAAGTGCTTCAGAATAATAAACATACTGGACGTAACCACAGCCGGTACGCAACGATCCATTGGCACCAAAATTACAAATAAGTAAAAGGGTTCACCAATAAAAAAAAATAATTTTATGCCCTGAGGGTTTGTATGTCGCCTGACTACATTAGATAGATAGCAATAAAAACACAATAATGAACTAGTATGACATAAAAAGTATTGCTTAGGGCAAAAAATGCATGATGCCACGATTTTATTAATAGTTGGCTGAGATAAAGTGAACACTGCTGAAGCAGCCGCGCAAAAAAGTCCCTGCTCTTCCAATTTAACCCCGTACAAATGATGCTTTATTTTGTTATAGACAGACTTTCTCTTTATGAATAATAAATAAGACAGATCGTCTAGGCAGTTTAATCTTTGTCCATAAAATTGATTCCGAAGAACGGATCTGTACAAGATAGACAGCTTCTGTATAGGAAAATCTAATTTACTTCTATCGAGGAACAAAATTGCATGTGTTCTAGACATTCAGTGTGCGTAGCTGTTAGGATACAAGACTCGAATTTTTGCACTAAATATAAAATTGCTGCGTTGAAAGACTCGAATACTCGGACAGTGCACTTGTCAGACGACGGGGTTATTATTCCAATTTTTCTGTTAAGTTTGGCTAGTAGTGGAAAAAATTTTACATACCCCACGGTGGTGATGACATTTATAAGCTTCGCACCTTATTTCTTTCGTGGCAAAGCCACTCTAGAAATAATTTTGCTGCTCGATCAATAATAATATTATTATGGTGTATAATATACTATTATTAGTACATTTTATTTTGCAATATGTTAAAAGGTTCTTTTGGGACTCAAATTATTACTAATTTATACCAGCTCGATGCTTCTCATTTTTTTCTTTATCGCCTATCATTTTCCAGATACTTCACCTTTAGAATCTATTCAGTAAAATGGTTTTTTGAATGGCCATCATTAATCAATCTTCAAAAAAAGGCTTCCATTGATCCTATACAGTGTGACCCATTTTAATGGAAACACCCTTCTAAAATTTTAATTGTGAACAGATTTTAATAATTTTTTTTTGAAATGTCGAGTACTAAAAGGTCTACCTTGGGACAAAATTTGAAACGTTTATTCCAATTTTCAGGGCATACTACGATATTTTTTCTTAGTCGAAAATCGAGATTTTTTATTAGCGATTTTTTTATTGAAAAAATTACTACGCCACTGGATTCAGTGTGCTTCTAAACAGATGTGAGCAGAATTTCATGGAAAAATATTTATTAATAACAAAGTTATGACAACTCAAGATTTCGAAAACTCACACAGCTAATAGTCACAAAAACACCCTATATCAACAGATTTGGCCATGAGAATTTTTTTTTATGATTTCAACAATAAAGTACCGCCAGATGAAAACAAATATAGCGTAAATTTTCTGTAATATCATTTCTAAGATTTAAATTGAAAAATCAATTAGGTCTTAGTTCTAGTTAATTTACGCCAACCTTGAATGTAATTCCGTTATTTTGATTAAAAAAATTGTAGTTATTTGTTTTCTTTTTCATCTGGCTTCACTTTATTGTTGAAATCATAAAAAATATTCTTATGGCTATATCTGTTGTTTTTTGTGACTATTAGCTGTGTGAGTTTTCGAATTTTTGAGTTGTCATAACTTTGTTATTAATGAATATTTTTTCATGAAATTTTGGTCACATCTGTTTGGAGGCACTCTGAATCCAGTGGCGTAGTGATTTCTTCAATAAAAAAATCGCTAATAAAAAATCTCGATTTTCGACTAAGAAAAAATATCGTAGTATGCCCTGAAAATTGGAATGAACATTTTAAATTTTGTCCTAAGGTAGACTTTTTAGTACTTGACATTTCAAAAGAAAAATTATCAAAATCTGCTTACAGCTTCAAATTTTATGGCGGTGTTTCCATTAAAAATGGGTCACACTGTACATACATAATAATATACGTTTAAAAAACAGATTTTTCTTAAAATTTCAAATACCAAAGTTTTCCAATATCTCAGAACAGGTCCGTCTCATGAAAAATTTCTCTTTGAAAAACCGGCAACTTTCCCAATAATTAAGTTTGCTTATATTCGTATCTTTTTATCCCCCCACAATCCCAAAACACCCTCCCAGACATATTTTTTACTTCCTTGTCTGGGTTACTGGTAACACTTCGAATACAAAATCAGTATGAAATATCGACGAACCTGGAAGCATTAGTCTACCTCAAAAGTATTATCATACAACATGTTCGCCTGCAAAACTCGGAGCTGGAAAGTGAAATAATAACGTTCTATTCAACAGGCTGTCTGCCAGCTTTCAAACAACGCTTCCTAATACGTTTCTGGGTTATTCAATTCCATTTACAGTCGTACGAGAAGGGTTTCAACATTTGGATGCAATGTTCAGAAATATCAATTTATTTTCAAATATCTGGGATTCTTTGGAATGGTCTTTTGTTCAACTTATGTTTTCTATAGCAGAATACACAGTGTACTGAAAACTTGATTGTATTGGAATAATATAATGAGGGCTCGTTAGATAATTAATTTCAACAGCATATGTCTATTTTTCTAGCCTGCAGGCTGAAGAGATGAAATGGAATATAGATTTTACATGTTCATGGACTTGACAGAGACAACGGGCAACTTATTTTTCTATTACGTTATGATATGGAGTTATACTGAGATGCTACATTCCACAGTAGATGCAAAACGATGTTTCAAATGTCAAAGTTACATGACTCCTTCTAGTTCCAGTTCGAATGAACGCAAATATGCTAAATGATATTCATGTACACAGTTTGTATTGATATTATACGGTGATTCTTATGAATATATTACTTATTTAGGATAATAAATTATTGACAGCTTTCCTTCATTAATATATTTTACCTACGACCCCCCCTGTAATCAGTCAATAACACACAGTCGGCTCTAATGTAATGACGTCTATTACGCACGGTAAAAACAGCTGTAAAGTAAATCGCACGGCTTCCCTAGCAACATCTTAGCAACTGTCAATAGACGTCGCCATTTTATTCAAAAATCTGACATAAGCCGTCAAAACATCAAACTTAGGTATAGGCTGCAATAGCGATTTGCGTAAGAACTGTCAAGAAACTTTTAAAACACTTTTTTATTATCCTTATAACTTATAATGGTTTGTGTAGTTTGTCGAAAGCTTTATTCAATTAAAAAATGTCGAGTGAAAGTGAGATTGATTTAATATTATCATGGAAATCGCAGAAATAGCCAAATATTGTTGATATTGTTCAAGTATTATCAATAATGAGAGTATAAATACATGTAGAAGTAGGTCGTAGGTAAAGTATAGTACGTAACTGGTGTTGTAGAGCATTTTACGCACTCACGGAATTACGCACTCGCCGCTTCCTCAGCCTACTCCTTGGTAGCTCAATAGCTGCTCTAGCGTGACCATGAACGAGATGCTGGAACCAGCTGTTTTGCTAGGCCCAGGGTCGTGCCCGGGTCGCAGAAAGGAGTTGCCGCCCCATTAGTGCTCAATAGTGACACCACTTTGGGTTATCAGTTATAAGATTTGGGTGCCCATTTTCAATCAAGACTACGGATTTGTTAAAATTGATTGATTTTCTATTCCAGACTAACAAATTTTTATTAGGAATTTCTACGTAAAAGCACTTTTTACGAAATAAAATCAGAAACACTCTAAAATGAATATAAAACCATAAAATATTCCGTAAAACTTGTGACCTGGAAAATTTCTCCTGCATCCTTTCCTCCAGGTGACGGTTAACATCGATTTCCGTTATATTTTTCCCATACATTTCCCTTGTAGAATGAGAATATAATTCCAGATAATATTAACTTGAATGAAACAAGAATCTGTGAGCAAACTTTTGAACATAAACAATGTAAATTAGTACAATATACAACGTTGGTTATGAAAACACGTTCATTGTATCTTAAGCTTGTTTAAAATTGGTAAAAAGTATATAAAACTTCATTCTCAACATGTTTTTCCCAACCGCTTAATATGCATGGATAACACCAGTTTATACGATGCCAGGAGAGTGGTAATAAAATAAAATCTGTCACAACTTAAAATAATTAAAGTGATAAAAGTAGTTAATCCATTAATGAGAAATGTTTTGAAGAATCAGTTCTTTGAGCACACTGTATATTGTGCCTTTTAACGCAATAAGTTGTATCCTCCAAAGATTCATTTCGTATTTGAAGCTTTTCATATTAAACGCATAGTATTATTTTTCAATGAATACAATACAATATTTGTCTGATTATAATCCACAATGGATGCAACAAGATTTTAATCTGGGTCGCTGGTTAACGACTGGTGTGGGATTTTAAATTGTATAATTATGGGTCTTTTTTTCAACGTTCAACAGTCAAATAAGTGAAGCAGAAAGAAAAAGAAAATCCAACTATTGGAAAGATCTAGTAGGGCTTAGACAATCAAAGATTCTTCTGGGTGACTACAACCTGTTAAGATCAAATGAATGCATAAGTCAAAGTAAAACTGCGCTGAGAGTTTGAACAGGGATCCTGACGGGACATTGTCGCCTGAATGGGCACCTGAAAAAACTCAAAATAGTGGAGAAGAATGCAGATATTGTGGCATGGAAGAAGAAATCTCCATCCACATACTTTCCAACTGTACAGCACTCCAGAATCCTAAAGCTCAGTACCTGGGAGATTACTGGATAGAAGATGAACATTTACCTAAGCCTGCAGATTTCCTGGAATTTCTCCGGGGAATAGGACTCAAGGAGCTACTAGTTTCAGAGACTCTCCTCAGAAACAAAGTAAAAATAAGGGGACACAATCAATCTTTTAGGTCTAAGTGGATGTTACCCCAGATACATAAATACATACATACTTAAAATTCTTAAGAGATGAATTGCCTATATTATGAGATTCCTGAGCAGTACGTCAAAATATGTGGATATAACAAGATGGCTTCCCAACTTACTGTGTTAGATTATTATTCATGGGATCAGTCTGTTCCAGACTAGACCTGACCTACCAATAGAGCAGATTTTATTCAACGAATGTAAAACGCAATTGAAAGTATTCCTAGGACTGAAAGAGTGGGCAGTATCTTAAATCTACTTCACTTGATCAATGTAGTTTTCTTTTTGCTGTATCCATTACGTTATTAATGGTCTGTCACTATCATGTTTTCCGTTTCCTCTCTCACCAAATAGACAATAAGATGTGGCTTTTACCATAATTGTTCAAAGTCTATTCCCTTCCAAATAAATGATTAAAAAATATAATATAGCATTTGAAGATTTCCAAAGACATCGAAACAGTTGTTCAATCACCGCTATCCCGCGATCGTTAAGGCCACTGGAATGAACCGATTCTATTTTTCATTAGACATTAAATTTCCTTTCAAAAGATGAGAAGTTTGTTAAAATCCAAAAAGGTGGACCAAATTTATAACATTTTTATCGAGACAGCTATCCCAATCACTCCTACCAGTTATACCGGTAGATTTATCATAAAATTTGTTCATGCTATTATTTTGAACTATGCCCTCTAGAGGCAGAGTAGAAAACTGAAAAATAATTTCCAGCTGTTTCTCGTATACCAGTTTGTGTTACAGATTTTTTTTCTCTCAGCTGTACGATAGATAGTTTCAGAGAGACAGCAGTTTACCTCTCTTACTTAGACACCCGGTACATCAGCCAAAAATTTATATAATTGCAGTTTTCACAACAAAACGCTTTCACTAAGATATACTTTCCGCCTTGTTCAATATTGTCAGCGAATCCTCTCATGGGATTGTCTGTAGATGACTGCTTGTTTGGGCGGGAACTCATTCCAACCACAAACCCTCACGAATATCCAGGGATGTGGTCGCTAAAGCCGCAACTTGACTGCTATAATTAGTTTGTGCTTTATGCTTCTATTGAGCATATAATATTAAGTCTACGACCCTAAATAACAATTTCGTACTTGTACGGGGGTGGTTTAATGGAAGGGTGACTTTTAACCAGGCTGTGATATGAAAAACAATATGGAAGTAGTTGACCATGCTAGAGTTTTCAAGACTTTCACGTTATGGCGTAAAGTCATGTTAAAGAATTCAATTGACTGCAAATATTTGTCGTTTCATTGTTAATACTATTAAACTATTTGAAGCCATAAAATAAATTCACCAACAAAATTAAAGGGTAAATTTTTTTTTTCAGATGACCGTTATCTGCCCTAGAAAGATCTCAACCCTATCTCAAGAAACAACAGATACTATGTGCGTGAATGGAAGTGCGCGTCAGGATTTTTAAAATGTATACTGAAAAGTGAATAATCAACAAATTAAATGCCTGCCACTGCTATGTTTTCAAAATTTAAAAGCGGTGGTCAAGCGCAGTGTCCAACTGAAACAAACCCTATCGGACAATTTTTCGAAATCGGAAAACAAGTTGCCAGCGCCGGTCCTGAGCTAGTATGGAAAATACACGACGCATATAGAAAAAGTGACGGCAAGGTAAAGTATGTTTTCTTTGTGAATATTAAAATGAGAATAATCATGGTAACTTTTTATGGGCAGATAGTTAAAATTTAGCAAACGTCAACTATATTCTCGGTTTGAAATTCAGACAGTTGGTTATTGGATATTTTTAATGAAAAATGAAAAACCAACTGCTTGCTCCATAGACCCTAAGGTGACCTAAGGGAAGCATACGAGCGGGAAGGTGATTGTTGTTTTTATTTTCCATAATTGTGGTCACTTCAGGTAAAAAAAAACCTGTAGGGTGTGTGATGCACTTGATCGTACAATTACTTTCTATAACCTTTTCTTCCGACATTTTGTGCTCTTTTTGGGTGAGCATTCGCTGTTTTTTCCGCGTGTTAGGTGTAAAAAGGATTACTGTGGTATCCGAGCTTAAGAGATTAGCGAGAAATTGCATTGTTCTTGGACAAAGCAGTTGTAGTTGGGGTAGGACTGTATCAGAAGCGTCCTAAGGGAGGGATTGCATTCATCAAGTTATTTCAAGAGTTTTTTGGACTACCGAAGAAAAGTGCCATGGAATTCTAGAGTTGGGAGTGTGAAGGGAGCTTGTCAGGCTTTGTGGCTGAGGCTTGTCTTTTCGGGCAGTTAAGATAATAACTTTGGTGGGTTTGTTGATTTTGTTACATTTTCCTGATCTGTGATCATGACTACCTCAGTTTGGACAAGTGTATACCTGGGATCTACATTCAGTGGTTGAGCGGCCTAATTATGTACGTCGCGTCAAATAATTTGGGATTTGAATTTTGAATTTGTCTTGTGCCGTAGAGGAAGATGCCTTTTAAGAGTGCTTAATGGAGTTGACTTTCAGAATTTGTGATGACTCTGATTAGGGAAGTTGGAGAGTTTGCAGCTTTGAAGACCATTGTCCAGCGTTGGACGTGTGGATTTGGAGACTTTTCAATAGATTGAGGATTTCTTCGTTGAAAACGGCTTTCTCAACTCTGGTGATATGACAAAAGAGAAGTTCGGGAGCTGTTATTAGCTGAAATGTCCTTACTTATTGTGGCTAGAGTTTGGAAGTCGAGAGGGATTTGCTTTGTGGATGATATTTAGCCTTCAAGAATTAAATTCCTGTTCAGAAAAATACAAAGCTATTTTTAAGATAAGAATTTGGTTGGAAGGTTTCGTATGTGAAGGTTTTGGAGTGGAGTTGTGGTAGACGATTTTTGGGTTAGAGATTTAGAAAAGGAAGCCTGACCTGCGGCTTTTCCGTTAATATGCATATTATTGAAGAGGTCTGAGAGGAGTTGGTATAGTGAGTGGCTGAAGACTTTGCTATTTAGGAATAGGATTTAATTCTTCCGGCGAACTAGAGGGCGCTCATTATTTCCATGAGTTGATTGTTTACTTTGCGAACAATGTTGTATGGTGAGAGGTAGGATTTATGGTTTCACTATCAGTTTCTTTGTGTTAAGTAAATATCTCTCAACTGTGTCCACTATCTTTTATCCCGACTAAATCCGGTTTCAAAAATTAGTTTCCCCTTTTCTTTTGTTCGAACACCATTGATTCGTATTATTTTGCGAGTTTCCTCTAAGACCTGGAAATAACATAATCCACATGAAAAGGATTTTCACTAAATCTCAGTAACTCCTTCTTTATTATACAAAAATACGGAAAATCTTTTTTCGAGGTGGTCGGTAAATAAGTTCAGTCCAAATTCGTTTTTGCTATAATGTAGATCATGTGAGTGAAAACGACATCATATTTTTTATTGACAAACGTTGAATGTATGTGATATTTGCGTTCAAAATGTTATGTAACCAATTTTGGAGGGATAAAAGAATTCCACAATGGAATACTTCACTCTTATACCTCACGTTTTTGGGCTTGAGGGAAAATAATCCAATTTTTCGTTACGACTGAGGAAATATATATTTTTCAATAGTTTCAGATATAAAGCGACAATTTAAAACTGTTTTTTGCGCTTGAAATGTTGAAAAAAAAATCCTTTTTAGGATTATTCTCTAGAAATTCGAAATAACCCGCAAATTTTTAGGCAGATAGTCTTAAAAGTAGGTGAGCACTATCAATTCCTTTCAAAATTTGTCAAAAACTCGCGACTCCATATATTTGACCAAACTCAATTGTTTCTCCAAAAACTCATTATACCCATTATAACAAAATAACTGTGATAGACATTCGAATGTCTTCCAAAAATCCATACCGAAGAGAAGACTGTTGATAGTAGATATCTGTATTTTCCATAAATAAATTCAGCTAAATTTTCACAACCAAAAAATTTACGATATTTCTTAAAACGAAGCCATCTCCATAACATAACCTCACTTCACTCACCTCACACGTGTACCGCGAACTTGTAAAGAAGCAAATAACCGATGAAACGTAGTCTCCATTGAGGTAAGCGTTCAGTAGTAGTAAAATGCATTTTTCGCTTTATTTCAAATGACATCGCATAAAAAGGATTCGATCCCGGCAAATCTATCCAGTATTCTCGGCAAGGCAACTTTGTGAATAAATGCGATGCATTTGGCTGATGTCATTCGAGTCCAGTCTGTGAAAGATACCAAACGTAACCGCTCTAAGGTATTTGTCAAATTTTTGTTAGTTCTGCTCCAATAACCACGCTAATTTCATTATTCCAAAATTATGAGGAGCTCAACAACCCAAAACATCCTTATTACAGCAACCAACAGCAAGGAGGGCGGACGGAGAAACGAAGAGAGACTGGAAATACACTGGAAAAGTCTAAGTGGCTTTTTATTTTCTTCCGCATCAATACACTCTGAGGAAGTTCAATTTCCCTTTGTGTTCATACCCTCTACGGAGGATAAATGCTACTGTAGATGATACAATCACTTTGTCCATGCATACCAAGGCATTTGTTTATTATTAATCTGTATACACCCACCCCTCAATGACTTCGTCATATAATTTAAAAATGTTGGGAAGATTGAAAGGATCCATCTCAAATTTGTTCAATGTAAATTTCTCAATTTGTTCAACGTAGATATCTCAATTTGTTCAATAAAGATAACTAATATTTAACAATAGACGCCACAAGTTTCAGCCAAATATTATAATATTTATAATATGTCAAAACCAACCAATTAAAATGCGGAATAAGTTTATCCCTCAGCTATACCCTCAAACTTATACTCATAGATAACAGTAACTCTCTTGTAGAACACCCGTTATCCTACGTATTGCGTATACCAGGTTTATACTCAAATTGTAGAACTGGCCCTTATTAGCATTAAACCAATATTTTATTTGTTTTTCATTTTCATGCTTAACCTTCAATTAAGAGGTTACACGCACTTTGAGCTGTTTTTTTTGACAATTTAAGTCATCATAACTATTGTCAACTGATATAAATTATTCTTTTTTGAAAAAAAAACTGTAAGATTGATATTAATTCTTGGAAAGCTTTTAAATTGAATTTTCATGTCAAAAAAGTGGCTTTTCCAGCACTTCCGTAGTCATCGAGTGTGACACATCATATTTATGTGAATTTTTTGAGAGCAAGCAAATTTAGAAGTGTAAAAAGCTTATCCCTTCGGAAAATTGTTTCCAGCGCTGTATTACTTTAAAACAGTTGTGCTGCTCTAACAATGAGAGCTTGAACAGGAAAATCAACCATGCATTTTTCAGTATAAAATGCCGAGAGAGAAATTTTCGGCTGAATTATTCCCTATAAAAATGAAAATCCAATATTTATTCATGAAACTTTGTCGCCATTCTACCTTCAGCGCCGGAAGTCATAAAAACCTGAAAAAAGAAAAAGTACTAATAAATTGTAGGAACAATCCATAAATCATAGTGCGAGTAGCGATGTAAAATTAGTCGTGTCTGAAAGTTTTCAGGAAATTCCATTTTGACAATGGCGCTGCTAACATAACATTATACATAAAATTACCAAGTAAGCGTCTAATTCATTATTTTTTTTTTCTAAACCAAATAAACTCTATTTTATAAATTCTTAAGTTTCCACCAGGACCTCACTAGTAGCTCACTTGGACCTATTTCCCTGAAGAATCTTAGGATGTGTACAGGCTCCAGCTTTTGGTGAATGTCTCTCTTCCATACATAGGTTTACTAGGTGTTGTTCCCTAGGAGTCTGAATTGCTGTGAAGTCCACAAGTCCATTCTCCCTTACGACAAAATCTACATTTTTCTCCCTCCTTGACCCCTAAGGGGTATTTTATTGCTAGTTCATCTGCTATTTCATTTTCTCCAGTGTATCCTGGAATCCACAATAAGGTGACTATACTGTTATCTCCAGTTCATTACTGACTGACTACACAAGAACTTTCGAAAACTGCTCGACTATGCAACATTATATCAATGCATTGCCTTCTATACCCTTTATTTATATTGACCTAGACACGCTGTCCTATGTCGTGTGTACTCGCTTGTAAGATACTTGTGGTCTCTCAAGCTTTGGTTGGAGTGTTTGGTTCTTTGCTCATACATTCCTATCCCAGATCCTCTTCTATTGCTTTTGAGCCGTCTATGTACCATTGGATGGTATTCTTTTCAAATCTGGTATTTGGATTCCATACCTTTTTGTTGTTTGATTTCGCATCCAATTTGTTGAAAAGTTGAATTTTTTTCGGTGTCATCTTGTGGAAAGCTCCAAGGTTTTGTGGTTTCAAAGAAGCGATGAGGGTTTTTCCTCAACCCCTCTCTATTTAGTTTGTTTCTTGTTCATGCTATGCGCACTTCTATAGACCACATTCCATCCGTAGCTTGTAATCCCTGGCCTTGATTTTACTGGTAACTTATCATTGTAATGTGGGGCCATGTTTCCTAGAGTTCATGCTGGTAATCTTTTTTTTTATTAAATAATGAATTGAAAATTTGCAGCTTTTGCTATAGGTTTCATCTTGCTACCTCGATTTTCTTGCGTTATTTTACTGGTGTATCACTGACCTATTTGCATTAATTACTCGATATTCCGCAACATACAAACCTGAAATCCTTTACCACAAATCCAAATATATACATTTTCCTGCTCGTTCAAGGATGATGTACGTTTACGGTTTATATCCCGTTAAGAAAGCAATTGCTCGAGCAAAATGGTCGATAAAAACTTTTTTACAACGTCATTGTATCTAAATTGGACGGAAATAACAAACGCATTCTTTGGTTGAATGTGATCGTTAAGAAAAATTTTCGGGAATGAATGAAACAAGGGAGAAGGAAAGAGGAAATTTTTCTTTCAAATCCATAGCTAATTGAATGTTACTTTCGAGTTTATTCAGTTGGCTTGATGTAAAGGGAGAAATACGATGTATTCAGATCTTGTTAGGTTTTTATGGAGACAGTTTTCACGGCTAGAGTTTTTTTTGCGGCTTACGGCCCTTGACTGTGTTAATAATAAATTTTTAATGGAAAATACAATTCTATGACATCCATGCTAATAATTTGATAGCTCAAATTTTACTTTTCCAAAATTTAATTTAAATTGGATCATTTTTTCAATGCTGCTCATTGGCCGATTCCTCCGCGACGTTTTCAAAACTTTTGTGTTCCTCTGATTGTTGATAACACAATCCTACAACCAATCTATCTTAAAGAAAACAGCCTAATCTCTAGACAATCGCACTGTCATAAGATGTACTCTGCATTTGCCTCATGAATCTGTACATGGATTTTTATGTCAACTTCATTAACTTTGCGTGAGTTTTAAGTCCTGTTAGTGTAACTATAATTTGGCAAGTTTATCTGAACCTACGGTTCACCGGTAAGAGGCGAGGAGACATGGCGCTTATCTGTCATAAACGTACTGTACCTATTTTATGAAGTAAAACTGGAGAAACAAAGGTCACTGACAATACCAACGCCACTGGATAAATCATATCAGAGCTTGAATAAACCCTTAACAAATTTGGAAAAGTGTTCATCTTTTAATATTCACTACTTGGAAAAATAATATTAATAGACAAAATCCAAGTATTCAAGCACATTAAAGAATTAACGTTAATCATATTGTTAATATTGTTGATAATAAAGAGTCTATTTTCTTATTACCAATAGATACATACTTTGTACTTTACTTTTCCATAGTTAAACGTGGCAATATCGAATGTTTTTGACTGCATTCCTTTCACAGGTTTAGATAAACTTGCCAAAGTATACTACAGCATTGACAGCTGTGTCTCCGTCCTATTAGAATTTTTGTGACACAACTTTTCCTGCTACCATGTCAATTGTCAATTTTGCCACTCTGTACTTTTTACCGAGTCTCTACTGATGTTGAATTTTTTGAGCGCCGAATCACTATTAGATTATACTGTAACTTCACTAATATATTTTTTTTTGTAACAGGAATGTTCGGTTTTCATTTTCGAAAAGCGATGTGCGGAAAAACTGCACAAACCAAAACGAAAAGAAACAGTCACCGAAATACTCAGAGGTAGCGTTCGACAGTTAGAAAGGTATCGTCATCCCAAGATCCTCCATGTTCTGCACGCAATCGAAGAATGCGCAGACACATTGGCATTCGCCACCGAACCAGTGTATGCCAGTCTGGCTAATGTTCTAGCTTATCAAGAAAGTACAACTAACCATGGAGGAATTCATCAAGGCATCGGGCACGGTCAACAAACTCAACAAAGGCCGGCAAATGCGAGAGAGTATAATTTTTTGGATTTGGAGTATAAATATGGCATATTGCAGGTGAGTCATTTCAGTTACTACAATGTCTAATTCAATACACTTCATTAACAATCATATTTTGGAAGATCCATTAGTTTTCGACTCTTAGGTCTGGGGCCAATGACAACTTTATTATTTTAAATGCACTTCCTGTAAGTTATTAACTTCCTGGATTCCTCTTGAAACTCAATACATAATTCATGTACAATGTCCTATACCTATCTTCAACTCTTTGGAAATATTAAATGTTCTCAGATTTATTACAAAATTCAACTTTGAAAAAAGACAATTATTTAATTCCACAAATTCGCCAGATTACACTCAATACTTATTCCATTTAAGCTCTTGATATTGAGAAAATAAGCATAAGCCATTCTTGTGTCCCTTTTTACTGATATGAAATGGAAGAATACGAAAAGTTTTGTTCAAATTTCCTTTGTATGTTCTTTGTGGCATAATATTTATTCTTTTTTCTCAAATTTTTCGGGAATCGATCCACAATAATGTTTTGTATTTTTTATTTGTCAATATGAACTGGTTATTGAATAATTTTTGGTTCCCAAGAAAATAAGAGCAAAAGAAAAAACCACTTAAAACAATCTCGAGTACTGTCCTTGGAAATGGAATTCCGAAAGCTTGGGAAATAGTGTAAAGAGTACTTTTCTTACAATTTCGCCGCTTCCCCAATATTCCTGTCCTCATATATATTTATAAATATATATTTATTTGCAGATAACAGAGGCACTTTCATTTCTTCACTATTCGGGTCATATTCTACATAGGAACGTATGTCCTGGAAGTATTCTAATCACGAAGAGGGGGACTTGGAAATTGGCTGGACTGGAATTCATAGGTAAGACCGGAATCGTTTATTCACTGACTTTCGTTTGCGTTGAAAAATACATGGTGTTACATTCGAAAGAAGAGAGAAAATGAATGGTTAGGTTAGGTTTCCGTCCACCCTGTATACAGAAGGATAAATAATCAAAATCTAATAGAATACGGAGATATTGCATTATATGAGGAAACTCTGTTGTTCAAAATAAATGTTTTTTCTTCAACGTACAATAAGCTACAGAGTGTTGATTTGATTTTCACATAAACGTGTCCATACCTTTTGAAGGACTCTGTATAACGTAGCAGAACCTTGCTTCAAAAAGATGTCAGCAATCCGAATTCGGTATAATATACAGGGGTTCTCATTTGAAAAATTATATGTTTGGTTTGTAACGGAGTCATGCAACTTTCTCTATAATCCGAGATAATTTCAAACTATGCACCTTAAGGACATCCACTATTTTTGTCAACATTTTTTGATATCCCTCATAATAACTCATATACCGAAGTTTGTCCTAAGATTAGTACACCCTGTAGATGAGTTATTTGCTAAAAATGATTATGTGCAATGACAAAAAAATACCATTTTAAAGATAACCCTCCCTTTTCGAAACTCCCTTTTAAAATTATTTATACATCACATCATTGTACAATAATAGAAACACACTTAGTTTACCGAATCAGGAAAAATCATTGCCTGGACGAAAAAAACGTGGAAAACCTTTTTTTTATTGCAAATCACTGCCCTTACACGGTGGTATTTTTCATTTTTTTGTACTCTATATTCTTCGGAAAAGTTTCTCGATTATTTTTCAATTTGTGAAATCGATAGACTGGTGAACTTTTTTTTATATTAATCTACATACTAACCGTTTTGCTAATTACTTGTATTTGTGACCCCTACCGACTGGCCTAAATTTATGATTGGTTAAAGCGTGAACAAATAACTGGATTTGATAATTTTCATTGGTTCTCAGAAACGTCAAAAAATAATCAGAAATCATCCTCGTCTATCATGAATTTATACCTAATGAGTTTACGAGTACGTTTTTTTTCATCCATCATTGCTTCTCGTTCAGTTGAAAATAATGCCGAGAGTATTTCAATTTCAATATGGGGGACGTAAAAGGATAAGCTACAAATTTACATACTCAACCCTCCACCTTAATTAACGAAAAAACAAAAATACGCTTATTCTTTTTAAGCATTTTTAGCGAATATAAATATTCATTAGATGAATTTACAGTTTGTGAAATCTAGTACATATGAAAAGGGAGTATGATAGAAATGATAAAAACATTTCTAGACAGTCTATACAAACTATTCTGCATAAAAATAACTTTTATCCTTATGAAGAAAGAAATAAGCTTTTTTGTGATGGGTCACACGACCTAGGTTGTCATTTTGAAAAATTCAAGATGGCGGTTGTATGCATAACGCTGACGTCAAAAACATTTGACACTTGCTCTAAGATATTCAGAATGGAGAGTCTCATTTATTGTCCCAGAATTTCATAACTTTTCAGCAACGCTTTTTCTTCATAATTCACATTTTTCGAAAAAAAAATACAGAATTGAATTCCCATCTTTGGAATTGCTTACACATTCAATGGATTTTTATCAATGGAACTGCTTTTGTAAATTGGAAAAACCCAAAAAAAATATTCTCTGCCTTTTCTCCAGAGCTAGCGATAAAGAATTTTCATGAAATAATTGCTTGGAAATAAGACAATGAACAATAAACTCAAAAAAGTGTTAATAGGGACTGAACTAATGAATATCTCCATACAAATAAATACAAAACTGATAAATGTCGTTGTTCTTCAAAAAAAATACGATTCTTTACTCAGTTTTCATGCCAATTATTCAATTTGCAGAACGGGTCAGTGATGTTGACGGGGTGGAGCCAATTCCTTGTCAACAGTGGACATCTCGGCTTCCAAAAATGGCACAACCAAATTTAGATTTTACAGGTGAGTGATGAAAAAATAATTAAAGGTATTGCAATGATGTGCACAAGTTTATTTTTTGTTGCATTATTGATACCAACGTTCTTATTCAGAATTTCATTTTCCAATAAAAACATTTCTCCTGCTTTAATATACCTACACGTATATAGTTTTTTTGTCTAGTTGGTGAGCTTCAATAAAATCAATTAACGGGATAATTTTTTTCTCTCTTAACAAATTATTGAACAAATATGGATTTTTGTTACAAATTAAATCATTCCAAGTTTGTAGCTCTCAGTATAGCACGTTTATTATAAAAATTTACCTGTTTGGTCTTTTTTCTCAAGAAATATATAAAAATAGAGTAGTTGATAAGGGGGGGTAACACTTATTCCATGCACCACACCGTATATCTTGTGTAGAAGATTAACGCTTTTTTATTATGTTTTCGTGTGTTTTTTTTTTATTATTAGGAGAAGATAGCCAGTAAAATTGTTGTGTCTGCGTGTATTAAGGTTTGAGTTAGGTGAAGTTATCTAATATTTCTATATATAACTCTACTGTATTCACTCTGTAAATAACTATATCATTGTAACTAAATATTGAATCATGACATTTCCCGTATATCCAAAATTTTGTTGATGGGATGTTGAAAATTGAAGCCATCTACTTAAATGGATGACACAATTAGGGGAGCGAGGGGCTTGTTGTAACAGGGGTAAGTAGTAACAGGCCCTTTTCACTAGGATCTTAAACGCTATTTAAGTATTTCTTTGACTCGATTTAACCAATAAACCGCGCCGCATCATGTTGCCATAGCCAATGTCCCGCCGGCCGGTGCATTGAGCGGAAGTATGCACGTGCTTCATTTCTGCCAGGTAATGTGAAATTGTACTGTCGTAAAATTTCTTTTTGCGTATTTTATATCGACTAATTCCAAATTTTCTATATCTTATTTCCATTCAAATTTATCTATCTCTGATAATGTGTAACAGTTTTTATGATTGCTAAATTGTTTAAATAGTTATCTTGATATATGTTGAAAATCATACCATAGGGTTAGTTGTAACAAAATCCCGGGGCTTGTTGTAACGTGTTACTACATGCCACCAAATGTTGATTCTTACATAAGTATAATACTTTGTTAGATAGCTATTAAGAAGAGATAATTACGAGCATACCTTGAATAATTTAATTACTTACTGTGATTTAAAAGTGCCATGATGATTATAAGTAGTGTTTAACTACATAAAACTGTTAATTACTCAATTTTTAAATGTTGATTACCAAAAAAATGTATTTGAGTTGATTTTTAATAAGAATTACGTAATACTTACTTTAGAAAGATGTCAATTTAAAAAAAAACAAAGAATAAATGATTAGAGGTATTATTGTCGTTTTTTTTTTGTCGTTACTACTTGCCCCGGTAGATGTTACAACTTGCCCCAAGCACGAGGTAAGTTGTAACACCGCACTTCTTCTAGAAAATAATTGATTGTAAAATAATGACCAATAGTTATGGTATTATTTTTACTTGATTTGGTAGAGGAAGAGTTACAGTATTCATCCATCTTTATTTAGTAGAAATTTAATCAATAGATTTCAAGATATATTAGTTTTAATGAAAACTGTTACAACAAGCCCCTCGCTCCCCTATTATTTTTCCAATATTTCAATTTTCCCATTCATTATTGGATATTTTACATCACTTGTGATAGCTTCGCTTACTTTCCTTCACCAGGAACGTTAGATTGTATCCGATCCTAGTATCAGCAAAAAATGACAAATATAAAATAATTGGTCTTTTAAATTCAAATATTTAGTTGTGGGAATGGTATAATTTGAGAACAAAGCAGTGATAGGAATATTTGTAATGAATATTATGCTAATAATATGTTCTATGTCAAAATTGCTTATTAATATCCTGGAAGTATCCAGTTCTAATGACATGCATGAATGAAACATTCACATTATATTTCGGTCAACTGTGCATTTTGTCTATATTAATGAAACCTACACAAATTAATGAAGTCCTAATGGATAGTTAGGTATTTATTTATACATTTATACGCATTCAAACACAAACATAAAATCATTCATCAATGACTCCTTTTGATAAATGATATTGTGCGACAAACGATTCTGGTGCAGCCAGCCAAACAAACACTGAAGGCTTGTTTTCATGATAAAGTGATCTAATTTTCACTGAGATACTCGCTGTACAGTCAACCCGCAAAGTTTCGGAACTAACACATGTGGTAAATGGAAAGATATCTCGATTGTTGATAGTTCCTACTTACTTTATAGTATTCTTCTTGAATGAACAACTATTTCAAATCCTAATAACGATTGCGGGTACTAAAAATTGACGGTCATATATTCTGAATATGAATCTAAAGCTCATTACGAGGTTTGTCTTTTATTTTGTATATAGAGCTGGAAAAAACAGTGGATACCCTTTAAAAACTATCGGTTAGTTAGTTTTTGTTTTTCAAATAATCCTTCACAAATAGAAATGTATTTTTACATCATACATCATACATTACTCGCTTGTTGGTAGATTCAGAATGGAGTTATTTAAGGTGTTGATTGCAGCTTCTGAAGACTAGTACTTTTGACCACGCAGTTAGTTTCCAATTTCTGGAAAAGTAGTCGTTTGGACTTTGGAGGACGATCCAAAAATTCGATGTTCTCCTGCTTTGAGATCTTAATTGTTTGAACTGTACAGGATCTTGTATTGTCTTGATAGATAATCATTCGCCGTTGTGGTATAATTTTTTCAATTCTTTTTCACAATTGGATTTTGTGAACAGACAATCTATATTGAGATCTCATCCAATAACAGTCTTCCAGTTTTAATCAAGAAAAAATCCAAGTAGATTTCAAAATGTATCGTTCCTGAGAGACTAGTCCCCCAGCTCCGTGACCGCTTTCCAATTAACGCTGAGTTTTTCCAAACATTATTCAAGGCATTATCTTTTGAACTGATTTAAAACCGTTGCCGATTTCGCGATACAAACAGCAACGATCCCTGTTTTGGATTACGCTCTCCCATTTGGTGACATTAATAACGGCTCAGGAATGTAATCTGATCATCTGCCAAACAAACTGGAAGAATCTCTAGATTGGTATGAAGATAATTATTTTGGAAGACCTTTCAGGAATAACCGACGGTATCAACTGAAACCATGAGACTTGCAAACAATGTTTATTGTTGATTTTGAAAGGAATAGAACCCATGCGATAACAGAAAAGCGGATAAAATACGATCACCAGAAATGGTGCATGGAAACGATTTCAAACAAAAGCATATTTTTTTGGAGATAACTCTTCGAATTTTATGAAAACTTCAGAAAACTGAGACAAACAAATTCACCCATTTCTTTCTAAATTTCAAACTGATAAACTAAGAATAGGCACCTTGTATATTTCAAAATATTTTCGAATAATAGTTTAAGTTGTGGTATAAAAAGATTTTTCAAAAAGTTCATATTTTCTTCGATATTTGTCCGGTCTCGGACTTTTGCCGAATATTGGTTAAAATTATAATATCAAATGAATTTATCGTCAAATGAACATAAATTGGAATATTGACTGGGCTATGACAATATTGATCCACAATGATCACAGGAGACTGGGGTGATGCCGGCGAAGGGACAGCTCTTTGAAAATAAAAAATAAAAAAGATGGTCAAACAAAAAGCCGGCAACTTTAAGTTTGCATAATATTTTTTACGTCAAGTAAACTATGGAAATGGGTCTGTAATTATTGGTAATATTTGTATCGCCTATGATGCGAAATGTGTAGCGAAGTTTTGCATACTCGAATCGTATTGAAGTGAATGAGCATCTGCTGCGATCGCTTTTACGATATGTTGTCTTGAATTCCTAATTTTCCTATTACTCAAATACTGACATACCCCTAGCATGAATCAAACATTTGTTTTCAGCTCCTGTAGGTTTCCTGCGCCATTTTCGTTGAATTTTACTGACAATAGACCTCGTTGTTATATCAGAATATAAATTAATTCAAGATTATTCAAATTATATGAGAAAACTCTGTTCCCATTTTATTCTGGAGGCTTTTCCGGTTATGTCGGAATCGAAAAATTTAGTCAAATTTTAGTCTTATGTAACACTGTGTGAAAAATTTGTACCACATCAATCAGCTGCAAGATTTAAACGAATTATGGAGTATCAAGTTTCATGAAATATTCCATGGTAGAAACAATTTTAGTTCAACTTGTTACCCGCTAATGACGCTGCTTAAAATTCCATCTCACCTTTATAATGGAAATTCTCTAATTTCAACATTTCATGTTTATTCTGGGACAAGCTTTATATTATTTGTTTGTTTTGCGCTCTTTATGAAAAGGTGTACATCATTTTCCATTTATAGGATAAAATCGTAATGAATTTTCATACCAACAAAATTTATTACATTCCTATATAATCATTGAGACTGGGACCGTGTAATTTGTTCGGATGGATGCCGAATTGATTTCTCATTTCTAAACATCGCCATAACCTTCACGTTTATCTTCTATGAGAAAATTTTAATTAAAAGCCGGTTAGGTTGAGGATTTGGATTCTCACAAAAGCATGTATTTTAACAAAAGAGAAAACGAGGAATGGAAACAATTTTTATATTTGATATCTCCAAAGTTGGAACTTTAAATATACATTTTCCTGTATAAGTGGAAAGTTCTCCGCTTTTTGACAAATTGGAAAGTTTTTTTTTTATAAATCCTCCTCTTTCAATTTCTTCACTTTGTCGTGCCTCTATATATGTGAAAAAGGATAACACGTACTTTTGACTTATCAAAATTCATTCTAGAATATAGTTATGATAAATTTTCACAAAATTTATTTTAACGATATTCCATAATAATTGAAATATTCAACTAACAAACAGTGAAAAATGGAATTAAAAACAATAAAAACAGTTCACTTCAGAATGTTGTTTCTCTCCTGGTATGAGTCCTTGAACATCTTTACGGATGGACAGCCCTCAGTATCTCAGTATACGGGCTTCAAATATTTAGCTTGGGTCAACCTATAGGCAAATTTTATGTACAAGTAGTGAAGAAAAGTTTAGCATCACCTCTAAGGCTGCACTGGGGCACAATAATTGCACCCGTGATTTCCATGCATATTTTCACCCCTGCTTCTGCGTTGTTGGACCAATGTAGCAAAAGCTCTGTATCGCTTTCACTTGGCTTTGTCTAAAATAACCGTTTTTGTTATAGTTTGTAGAGAGTTTTTAGCATCTTTAAGTTGTGTGGTTTATTCGAGAAATAGAATATAAGTTCGATACATAATATATATGTAAATATATAGGTTGTCCCACGAGGTTTTGGCCAGTACATATCTCGAAAACTATTTGAACTACAAAATTGAAATTTGGTTGTTATAAACCGTAGGTAGTATTACACATTTCAAGCTACAATGTCACATGTCGGTTATGTTTTTGGTGTTTTAGAAACTTTAGTAACTAATTTTCATAAATTTTTTCATTTGAAAGATAAAGGGAGCTGAAAAACAATAAGAAGTGGAATACAATAATACTTTCACTACAGTTGATGCTCAAATTGATGTCCACCTTCATTATTGCAGCATTCAAATCTACTGAGTAAATTTCTTGTGCATATTGCTTCAATACTTTCTGGTGTTATGGATTGGCAAGCTGCTCTAATTCTGTTTTTTCAATCATCTACATCAGTAGGAGCTGAAGCATGAACTAACTCTTTTAAATATCCCTGAAGAAAAAACTCTAATGGGGTAATATCTGGCTAACAAGCCGGCCAATGTATTGTACCATTTCTCCCAATCCATCTGCCTTGAAACTACACATTCAGATGTGGCGTTACTCGCTGAGTAGAATGACAACATTGTAGCTTGAAATATGTAATATTACCTTGTAGTTTTGAAGCGAAAAATTCAATTGTGCAACAACCCCAAAAGCAATTATTAAAAATATCGCTTCATACTTGGCTACCCCTGTACATTTTGATTAAATGTTTTTTATACAATAAAGAAAAAGTCTCCGTGATATTTACACAAAATTTCATAAAAATACGGCAAATTGGGCTCCAAATAAATTTGGCCCACAAGATAGATGGAAATCTTTTTTCTTGTTTGATCCTCCCCTTTTAACTCCTAATGTTGCGATTGGAAATATTAATATGGATTTCGATTGAAAGAGACGAATTTATAATAAATTAATTTTATGAATAGGGTCATACGACTAAGTTGAAATTTATTGCCCTTTCTAAGCTGTTTTTATCTCAAAAGTAAAATTTATTCCAGAAAATAAAGTTTTTTATGAATGCTTAATATTTAATATCGCCTTTGTGTACTTTAATTTCAGAACGCTAAAAGTCGAGTGTATGTTTAATTTGGTTGGAAATTATGTCGTAATAAATGAGTAATCACAAAGAAAAGTGTAATTCAGAATGAATCAAGAGTAATATGAACTGATAAAAAGGGATTTTGATTGCATATTCCGATTTATGCTTAAATATCTTTTTAAGAATTGATTTCAGAAAAAAATGCTCCATTTACAATCTAATTTATGTCATGGGCTACTAATTTTGAGTTACATAAAGCTGAGGTTTCATTGTATTATTTGAATACATTTTGTACAAAAATTATCAATGAGTCAACCAATTGTTTGCAACAATATATTAGAAAAACATTAAGAGAAGTGTCGTAAAAACTGTCATAAACCATCTTCCACCTATATCGCCTTTATATTGTTCCATCTTCATTACGAGACATTGTCAGTAGCTCGAAGTACTAAAAATTACAGTTAATAAAGACAAAACACGCACAATAATAAAGGGTTTTATGTACTACAGGGAACGAGGTCCAATTTAATGACTTTTTTCGTTAGTATGAAAAGACCCGTTCATTCTGAAGTCGAGGACAATGGGATGGTGGGAAAAAAACTTGATAAACACACAAGATCCATTCAAACCATTCCTTTGTATGTGTCGATTGGGTCTCTTAGGAATTGTAGAGAGAGTGGTTTTTTTTCGGTAAATAAGATATTTTAGGAACAGACGTACGTATGTAGAACTTTGAGGAAAGAGCTAGTAGAATGGGGGGTAGAGCCGCTGAGTTGAGATAAGAAAATTCCATTTTACCTAATAATTTCAATTCAATATCGATTTTTTGGAAACCGAATTCTGAAAACCTTTTCCAAAGAATAAAGCGAAGAATTTGTGGAAAATAATCTTGATTGACTAAAACAATGAATTGTATACCTATAAAGAAATATTGCTATTAACGATTTTGCCGCACCCTGCAGTAGGACCGAACGAGTGGAGAAAAGGTGGATAACAAGTGGGGTAGAACTAAGTCTTCGGAAACAATTTTAGGTGCAGTAATCCACGTAAAACTTAGTTTGTTGAAAATAAAATCATTGCTGCCGTTGTTGCTCTGTATTACTGCACAGTTCCTGGGAGACAATAATCCCAGCCTGAAAAACAGTTCCTGGGAGACTCACAGTTCCCTTGAAAACAAAGTTCTTGGGAGACTTCAGTTCCTGGTTGTCCAACAGTACCTGGGAGACTGCAATCCTGGACTGATGGTCTGAAGGCTCCTAGCTGAGTGACTGTACCTGATGTACAAGCAGATCCTGGAAGATTATAAGTTCCGTATTGTCCCTTTGGTGGTAACTAACATCACCTGGGAGTGAAAGTTCATGAGGGAATTACATCTGCTATATTAGTGGCGCCCTAAAATTGCCTTCTTTTTTTTCTTTTCTGTAGTTTTGCTAACTTTTTTTATAAGATCAATTAAGTAACAAAGTCCTGCGAACTGGCTTAGTTTACCACCAAATTGAAGTGGTTAGTTAGGCAAGAACCTACAATTTATCTTAAAATCATTTTTCTTAACGTCAATCTAGTTTCATTGCCGCCCAGGACTTCAGGCCATGGTTACGCTGTCCTCAATGGATTGTAGAAAGCTCAAGAAATGAGAAGACATTGATGAGTATCTTGGAATCATTCTAATTATTTCATTAATTAGTGGAATTGATTAGAAACACATGATGATGTTTATTGGTAGATTAGAACAAGAGGTATCAAGGTGGTTGACCCTGTCGGCAACTCAATCACAACTTTTTGACAGATCCATAGCCAGGAAAAATTTTATTTGAATATTGTCCAACTTCTAAGCTGTTTATTTCAGGTATGAATGCATTTGGAGCAGATCAGGATATTGAGCACTGGTTAGCATGCGTTTGATGAAAAAAGACCAATGAAATGACTATGCTGCTTTGAGAAACGCCAGGCTGTGTGGAGAAATTATTATGCTTTACAGTAATTTTCAGCTAAACGCAGCCTAGCAGATCTTATCGCTTTGTTTGACAGGGAAGAACTTGCTCATACCCCACACAGTTTAACTCTAGCCCTACTTTTTCTTTCAAAATTCGGAAATGTAAATTGGAGGTCAGTGCCATGATAAAGACAGTAGCACCAAAAGAGCTGTGAACCAGGGTATGTAAAATCGGGTGGTAGACTTCTAGGACAACTTGATATAGAAGCTTGTTGTTAGGTGTGATTGATGTCGGTTATTGTGAAGAAACGGGCTTTCATGTGGAGGAAAAGTGTACAGCTTTGCCTTATATTTCGAAACGGTCAGCGCTAAACCTTCAATATGTCATAAACTGAATGTTATTGGTATGTTCATGAGATGTTGAGAAAGCACCAATAAAAACACCCACCGATTTACCATTGACAAGTCGATAAGCCCATCTTTTTTGTCAATTATAATGAGCACTATGCAGCTAAATTAACAATACTTGCGAAGAGCCTTTTTCAAAGTTGCTTTTTTTATCAGTTGAGTTGACTTCCTGTTGACCCGGAGCGGAGTTCGGGCAAGCAGACAAGTGCGGGAAAAACACTTTACGCATGAGTTAGGAACATTAACGCTGACGTCAGAAATATTTGATATTTGCTCTATAATATGCGGAATAGAGTGCATTCATCGTCCCAGAATTTCATAACTTTCCTCTTTCAAAGATAATCCCTTGGTAGGAGACTTTTCAGCAACGCTGTATAATAAAATCATATAGAGATTGGAGAATATATCAAGTTCAGTAATGGAATAACTTTTTTCTTGGGATTATGTTATAATATAAATTCGGATACACGCTTATTCTACCAATCAATAAAGGATCTCAACGATACCAGCAGATCCTCTATTTCTATCACAAAAGAGAGGATCCTGAATAAAATATTTCGGTTAATCCTTGGATCGCTCAACCCTTAAGCAAAATTAGGCTCGTTATTGAAGTAAGATGAATTGGGATGTATTGAGGTATCAAAACCAGCCAAGCGTTGCTGAGGCTTGGTTGAAATACGTTGAATTATTCTGTACAAAATTATACAATTCCAATTAACATTAATTAATAAAATTGATAAAGTTTGAGATGTCAAAAGGTGAAAGTGATTAACGAAGAGTTTTCAAAGATTTGCAATTGGGAATAAACCGGCGGTATTATTTCTCTAAAGATCAAAGTTGTGAATGTGAATCAATATACAGAGCAATAAAAATAACATCGACATAAAAAATTATAAGCAAACTAAATTGAACAATTTATATAATACACATTCAAAACAATATTCTTAAGGGAACAGAGAAGCTGGTATATAAAATAAAGGACCAAATACGAGTCGGACTCGCGCGCCAAGGTTTCGGTACTATTATCTATAAAAAACATACATACAAGTGAAACTAATACGATTAATTCAGCAAATTGATTTTACTAGAAAAGCGCTTTCACCAACTAGGCCATGGTAGAAGCTTTTTGTTGCAATATCAAGCAAAACCGATAAAGGAAACGTTTTTTTTTCCAGTATTAATTTATTATCTTTTTTGTTGTTAAAGAAGCAACAGAAATATATCATTTATGAAAATTTCAACATTCTCACTCTAATGATTCATACATACAGTCCTAGTAAGAGGGTTTGTTTTTTATACTCAGGGTGTCGGGAAACCCTAAAAATGAGAAAAGTAAATTGTGATTTTGCCGCATCCACGTTCATAGTCGTGTCCGACCAAATTTTCAACGATAATGACATGGCAACAACCTTAGAAACGTAGTAATTGGCAGAGAAAGATTATAGGTAACTGAACTAATTTCTTGAAAACTTCATTTTTCTATTACTCTATAATTCGGAGATGTTTGCAATGGAAATAACCCTGTACTCCCAACCTAGGAGGTCTCAGTAAATTGGTTAGAAAATTTGTTCAATACATGAATATCAGAAAGCAGAATATTTGTATTATGTACCTCAATATTTGATAAAATTTTTTAAATCAATAAACCGGTTTATTTTGGAATACTTTATCAACAATGCGCTGGTACGGTTGGAAGCCCAATAAGGCTTTTTCGTACCCTGGGGTTCAGCGGACGTATCTCACCGGCTTTTCCAATTGTTATATATTCACATACTTTTGGTTCGTTATTCGCGAAAATATTCAAATCCAAAAAAGTGGGTCGCATTAATCCAACAAATATTCATGAATAAGTTTAAATTGCTCTGTTTTAGGTGTTAATATGAAAGAATAAGTTGTCAAGGTGTACATTATCACTTAGGGCATTTATTTAATAACTCACTGGATTAAATATTCTATTATTATGTGAAAGGTCGCTAAGTTTTGCGTACATTTATGCCTCATACGTAGCCTATGTGGCGCCCTATACAAAATACATCGACATAGATACAAAATTAAATTTTAGTGCATATACGTCAAAAAGCGTTGAAGATGATGAAAAACGAAAATTGAAATTTAATGTTTAACGACCTTCATCTCTCTTAATATCAACATTTTATTAAGGCTATTTGATTTAAATCGCAATATTTCAAAGTAAATATTGTACTGTACAAATATGTACAATCACGGACCACCCTGTACAACAGTTCTCAAGCCTGCAGTTTAATTTTACATATTTTATTCCACTTCAACCCGTCAACAGATAATTTGTTCATTCCCTATTTCCTTGAAAATTGGAATTATATGGAATTATTATTGAAAATTCATTGAAAATTCATTGAAAATTCATTGAAAATTCATTGAAAATTCATTACCTTTGAACTTTGTCTTCTTCAATGACAAAGATATGAAAATGATTTTCGAACGGAGATGAAGAGAAGAGATATTGTTATAGTTTGACGTAAAATGGGATGAAGCAATAACTTCTACAGGGTGTTGTGGAATGAGAAGAGAAAACATAACCTTCTTTTTACATCCCGTAGGGGAGCGAGGGGCTTGTTGTAACAGGGGTAAGTAGTAACAGGCCCTTTTCACTAGGATCTTAAACGCTATTAACGTATTTCTTTGACTCGATTTAACCTATAAACCGCGCCGCATCATGTTGCCATAGCCAATGTCCCCCCGGCCGGCGCAGTGAGGGGAAATGCGCACGTGCTTCATTTCTGCCAGGTAATATAAAATTGTACTGTCGTAAAATTTCGGTTTTCGTATTTAATATCGACTAATTTCAAATTTTCTATATCTTATTTCCATTCAAATTTATCTATCTCTGATAATGTGTAACAGTTTTTATGATTGCTAAATTGTTTAAATAGTTATCTTGATAAATGTTGGAAATCATACCATAGGGTTAGTTGTAACAAAATCCCGGGGCTTGTTGTAACGTGTTACAACATACATAAGTATAATACTTTGTTAGATAGCTATTAAGAAGAGATAATTACGAGCATACCTTGAATAATTTAATTACTTACTGTGATTTAAAAGTGCCATGATGATTATAAGTAGTGTTTAACTAAATAAAACTGTTAATTACTTAATTTTTAAGTGTTGATTCCTAAAAAAATGTATTTGAGTTGATTTTTGATAAGAATTACGTAATACTTACTTTAGAAAGATGTCAATTTAAAAAAAAACAAAGAATAAATGATTAGAGGTATTATTGTCGTTTTTTTTTGTCGTTACTACTTGCCCCAGTCTATGTTACAACTTGCCCCAAGCACGAGGTAAGTTGTAACACCGCACTTCTAGAAAATAATTGATTGTAAAATAATGACCAATAGTTATGGTATTATTTTTACTTGATTTGGTAGAGGAAGAGTTACAGTATTCATCCATCTTTATTTAGTAGAAATTTAATCAATAGATTTCAAGATATATTAGTTTTAATGAAAACTGTTACAACAAGCCCCTCGCTCCCCTACTTATATGGGTAATGCGTCGACAATCATAAAGACATCGATACATGTATGCATTTTAAATCAACACACACCGTGAAGACAAAATCACCAAAATCCATCCATTGATTGATACGATAACTTTAGAGATCAGTGAGATTTTTAATTAAAATGAGCGTCTTTTCTTTTAAATATTTCTTAATAAACAATATTACTTGATTGGTGATTACTCACTATTAAACGGCACAGGGCCCGAAGCATCATTAAATGTTAATTCCATCGGGAACTTAAAAATGTCAACATCGGGCTTTTACTTACCATCCCATTTTTTAACGATGCGTAGAATTTGTCCGTTGATAAATTAGCTTTATTTTTGACGATGATAATGATAAGATTCAACTTCAAAGCTCAACAAGAAACAATTTAAAGCAACGAAAGGAACAATTAGGTGTTAATTAGGGATCAAGTGAAGTGCTTCATCCGAAAGATGTTGTCTTTAACGTATTTAATGTGCTGCTTGAAATTACCTATCAAAATAAAATTATTTGAATTTGAATGAAATCAGCTTAAAATTGTCTTCAACATATTTCCTGCTTGAAATGACCTATTAAGATGGAATTATTTGTATAAAAATACTATTAGGTTTGTTCGCGAGAAAAATTTTCAACAGGCCAGCTATAATAAGGTAAACGCTTCTCGTGTTGCGTTTGTGAGGGCTGTGGATGTTCTATAGCAAAAAAAAGTCCAATCGATCTGATAAAAATGAGTGCTTGGGATTTGGTGTACTGGACAGTACCATGGGGGCGCTAAGAAAACAATATTTCGCGAAATGAATGAAACGGAATATGATTTGTTTTATATTTCAAAAAGCAGTGGAAGCATTTCCAGTATAGTATTGTATTAATTTATTCAAATAACATTCTCAAACAAATTATTCTTTTTGTTTCAGCTCCCGAAACGCAAACTCAATCAACTTGTAGTATATTAAGTGACATGTATTCGTTAGGAATGGTGATATGTGCAATTTTCAATAATGGTCGACAGCTCATACAAGCCAACAACTCCACATCAGCATATCTGAAACAAATGGAACTTGTAAGTGTATCATTCACCTTCATTTACTTCAACTGTCACTTATAGGGGTATGTCTTAAAGTGTGATGTCAAAAGAACCTGAATATTGACATTCCATATCACACACATTTAGGTTTTGGATGTACAGTAGTACAGTGAAGTGATTGTTCAGTTTGAAATTATGAGACGAGCGAAGCGATGCGAATAACAGGCGAGTCCGATAAAGACATTTTACTGGCGTGGTGCACACCAAATTTTATCGCCAACTGCTCAGAATTCAGAATGGGAAAATCTGAGGTATATTTCATTACATTTTATAATGACAAATTTAGAAACAAATCTACTTATTATTCGTTATATTTAAATTGAAGGTACACTCTGAAGCATTATAAAAGTTAATTACTGAAATGAACAATTATTTGTTGTGAATAAATCGCAAGAGAACTATTATATCGAGCCGTGTTTAGTTATAGCGTGACACTGACAGATGATGATTTTAGGTTATAACCAAGCAACATGATTTCGGAATTTATGACAAAATTATCGCAAAGTATCAATATACTTGGTATATATCATTTATTTGTGACTGAAATATTTTGTTTCTCAAACTCAATTAATAGCTATCGAATTTTGAACTATTTGCGAGAAAATAATATGTTTACCTCGTATGAAATGCCACATTCTTGGACTCCGTGCTGCTATCTTCACAGTCGTTCAGGAATGTTAGGCTTTTCCGATCGTAGGGAATGAAAACTATCCCATTTCATAGAAATATTTTTATTTCGGGCCACAGTTTTCTTTATTGTGAGTATTTTTCAAATTGTATTCACGGGTTTTTCTCAGATGGATTTTCAAAGACGATCATCTCACTTCGCTACCCAAACGTTCACACTCAAACTTGATAATCCAATTAAAAACTTCCATCTGTCGGAATATTATTGTTAAATATAAATTCTGTAAGATCGCGAAACTTGTGAAGTATTTTTTTTTAACTCAATCTACTTATTCGAAATGTTCAAGAATTTAAACAAGATAATTAAAAAACAACCGCCCCAAGGAAGAACATTTTCTTAATTAGATACGAAATAATTAGAAATGAAACTCATTTCTCCAAAAGCTTACAACTAAAATAACCGTAATTAATCGCAGGATATGGTGAAACTTTTTACCCATGACCGAACTCGGTAGAAAGTTGAGGAAGCTCTGCGGTTATCACAGTTATATAAACACCAACAAAACTTTGTTTTTATGTAGCCACGTGTTTAATTAGACCACATGTGATAAACGCAAGAACCTCAACGAAATAAAATTTGATTCAAAGAAAGTGAATCTGTCCATCATGGGCCAATTCTGTGAGCAACTGTTAAATTTTGAAGCATGCTTGAAAATTGAACTTTATTTCACATATTCTGCATGCATCATAAGCTTGAAAATATTAACAGAAGAAGCTTAATTTTAGCTGATATATGATAAAATTTAAACCCTACTATAGAATAAAAGCTGAAACATTTTTGATGACGGATACTTTAACAAATACAACTGAAGCGATTTGAATTCAAATTTTGCTGGAAACCGGTAAAACCTTCAACGTTTGAGATGCTTATAACATTTTTTGCGCGATTATATGGAAATGAGCTTCAAATAAGATAATTTTCAAAATAAATGAATGTAATTGCATATTTGAACATTGTTTTTGGTACTGATAAACTTTTTTTTATAACATTTCTTGATATTGACAAGTTTAAAGGTACTTTACTCTTGAGTAAAATTCATATTTTTTGACATACCTCGTACACGACTGAGAAAAATTGATATCTGTTGATTGTATTTTAGATTTTAGAACATGCAGAACTTTTTATGAAGAATACATTTTTTTCCTAAAATTAATAATAAAAAAGTTTCCCATATGGTTACAACTTACTGAGACATATTGTATGATCGGTGATTTTTATCGATACCTATTTGGATACAATCCATCAATTCTTCATCGGAGGATATTTTTCTTAATTTATTATTCGCGAAATTAATATTCATCCGACATTTATTTATATTGATTACAGTAGAAAGTTGCATACCTGTCTCGACAGTAATGAAGCTCTTCCCACCTTGGTGTGTAATATACTTTTATATTCTTCAATTTGGACACCGTTTATCTAATAAATCGGAAAATCTAGAGGTTCATATAACTTAACCGGCTTGTGGAGTTTTGGGAGAGACTTTGCAAGGCATTTATCAAACTTTCTTCATATTAAAATTGTTGATTCCTCTCAATTACAGACTTAGTTGAAGTTAGCTTGTTGAACTACTGCGATTCCACTCAACTTATTGATTATGGGCGATTGAATGATTCTATTAAATATCAAGGGAATGTTTCAAAAAAGCTCTGGTCTAGTATTGCTTTTCATTTCGATATATTTTGCAGAGTTTCTTCGAGAAAATATGTAGTTTGTAATAAGTTTGCAGCCGGAGAGTTTCCAGCATAAAGCGATTGGGTAAAATCGGCAGTTTTATAATTTCTTCAGTAATAAAGTTTCAATATTATATTATGATCTTCGAATATCAGCGGATATACAAAAAATTAATGAGTTTGACTTTTGAAAGGCAACTACAGTTCTTTCTATAACCAGGGTGTATATTCACTAACAGTGAGAGGATTTTTGATGAAAGTCCTTAAAAATTCCAGCCTTATTAATAATAAAATTCTAACATGACTGAAACTAAATTAGTAAAAAGCATATTGATGATACATTTAACATTATTTTATCACTAGAATGATACTAAATCCTTTGTAACTTGTTAGGGTATGTTTTACACCGTGTTAAAGTTAACCTAATCTTTTTTGCTCAAATGTCAGTTTGATTAATTGTCCTTTTGTGGAGATTATAATAGAAAAATGTTTATACAGGTTGCTTGTACTTGATTATTGTACATTGTACAAACCTCGATAGGGGAGAATTCCTGAAAATCTTAAAACAAAATTTGGGAAGAGAAATAAAAGTGAATATAGCCGTTCAAGTATTTCACATTGTTGTCATAATCATGTTATATGAATATACTGTTAGTTACATGTTTCTAAGTATTCAATTATTAATATGATTTGCTTAGCATATTCTAAGTACGCTCTTAGTAGCCATTAGTAAGAATGCTGTTATCGTGTTTATTATTAATACGGCTGATAATTAATGATAACACATTTGTTAATTAACAATCATTCTTTGCTCTATCTAGTATAATATTATATTATTATGTTAACCTATAAATATTTCCATTCAAGCTGGATGACCAAGTCCGCAATTTGATTCCAAGGATTCCAGTGCCACTTCAGGAGGCAACGACAAGGCTAGTCAGCAAAGATACTAGACAACGACCAACAGCACAACTACTTACACTCATCAAGTATTTCAGGTTAGTCTTTGTAAAAACAGGACCAGCAGTTCAAGCAACTATGAAAGGATATAGGATTGTCCTCTACTAATCACTTATCCAAACTAATTGTTTATTTTGGTTTGATGTTTGTCCAGTATGTTTTCCAATAATTGAAATGTCACTATACATACAGTGGTCAAATATTCATTGGGACGGCATAAAATTAATTACTAGTGGAAATTTGTATCTTGTATTAGAATAGAGATCTAGCTAGTTTCACTTATTCGGAGAAGAAAAACCGAAGGCAGAGAGCTACGCAAAGGAGGCGGTAACCAGGCTATTAAGTCTATTATAATAAAAAGAATAAAGCTGGATATCGAGCTCTAATATAGGGAGGACCACAATAGATCTGCAAAGGTCGCAGTGGGAGAGGACAAAGAGCCACTCCAATTTTAATCTAATCTAATCTAATCTAGCTAAATTTTGTTTGTAGATATTCGGATAATTTGACCATGTGTTGGACTAAAAATTCACGAAAATTGTGGCCAGCCTTGTTTTAAATCTGTAGTAAAACCGATTTTATGAAAATTAAATGTTCTTCATGGAAGTTTTCATTTGACTGATTGTCGGTTTCATTCCCTGAAGTTTGTTCATGATTTATGCTGTATAAATTGTTTTTGTTATCTTAATATGGTGATTATACTTTGAACATTTGTTGCAGTGATCCGGCGCTGCACGCACTGCAGTTCCTTGACGTCATTAATATGAAAGATCCAACACAGAAATCCCATTTTTACAGGATCGCCCTAAAAGATGCTTTACCCTACATTCCAAAGGTGAGGTTATCAATTTTTCACCTGTAGGTAATCGCTTAGTCCAAATATGGATTATGAACACTGAAGTACTACTTCCCACGGTTGTTACAGATGCAAAAAGTTCCTATGTATCCTTGAACACATCCTATACAAAACTTGCAATGTACTTTTGAAAAATGTACTACTTTAAAATTCGCGAAAACAGATAGATTTCTTGTCAGTCAGACGACGAAGTAAACGATTCTCGTGGTGCGTTTGTGAGTGCTATGGTGTATTAGCATATGAAAGTGTATGAAAGTTTTTGGGATAAACTGTATTTGGGAGAATTCCAAACTCGTTCAAATTTTTAACTTATTATGATTTACCTTACAAATTAATATTTAATCTAAAACTGATTCGCGATTTGAAGTAAACTGTTGAATCGCATATTTTTCATTTATTTGCATTTCCATTTCCAGAAAATGTGGTATCAAACCGTATGGCCTTGTTTGCAACAGGAAATGAGAACTCAAGAAGTATTGGCTGCCGTGCTGCAATCGGTATTGTATTTTGTACAGGAAGCTTCTGCTGATGAATACGAGTCCATTATTCTTCCGTCCTTAAGGTGAGTGCCATTCACAAAAGAGTATTTAAATATTTACATATATTAGGTTTTAGTATTTTTAACACGTTGAACGACGAAGAAATTTGATAAATGCTTCTAGATGTCATTGATTTTCGAAAATGGTTAGATGCACAATGCTGCTAGTTCTTATTTACATAACTCTTGGTGGCAAAATTATTAATCTGCCGTTCGAATATTATGATATGGGTCTTAAGCTGGCGCCCTCTACAATCATCAGAAATTGAGGAACATAGAGCTCGATAATCTCATATAGTCACCATGTGAAAATAGTTTACTCTATATTTTTCTGTTCAATATTGAATTTAACGTTTCAAGTTATGGTAACATTCGTAGGTATACGTCGTAGCAAATTTGATTTCAATCTTCATCATAGTAAACTGCTTCTTGCTCGATAACGAATTTATATTGGTGATGAGGTTCTTGAATAGATGCCCACTTCATTAGAGGGAAAGGGATGGCAATTACAAGTAAATTTTCACAATACAGGCCATTGAAGCTTCGAACTTTGATCTCCACTTTGTTATTCATCCAAACCCACACATATATGCGATGTATCGGCACGATAGACAGGGTATTCAAACGTGTATAATCTTGTTAATGAATTTCGTCGAGATATAGGGATAAATTTGCGGTAAGCGGTAACTAGAATGTCGTTATAAGATTGTTAGCTTATTTATATCATCATGATTGTTAAACAAAGGGTAACGCATTATTTTTTTTTGGCTAATGATGAAAAGGGATTGAAGTGTGCTGTTTCTGTCTGGTTCAGAATAATAGTACATAGTACAAAATGTGCAGAAGTCATGTCTGGTTATAGCATCATAAAGTATAAGAGTGTTTTGTATAAGCTTGAAGATAAGGAACCGATGGAAACTTTGTCTCTATCACCGTACAATAGTAATATCAATGTGAATATACAGGGCCCGGCAGGACTTGATTCTATTTAAATGGAATCTTTTTGATCAGAGGTAGATCATTCTGGGAACTTTGGAGCCGTTGACAATAGGCATGATGACAGTCACTAAGAATCACCAAAATATTGATTTGATATAATTATTTAAGGTGCAGAGATTCTACAGAAATCACTTATTTTTCATTTTCATGTGTGATTACATTTATTTTAGTAAAAATATAAGCACAAAATTTAACCATCCGCCATCTTATCTCAAACACCAATCAGAAGAGAGTGACGTCATATTTTCGCAAATATCCATGATCCGACCCGAACCAATACCGAACATCTGTTTTGTCGTCTTTATATTATCTATGGTTTTGTATTTCCTTTGTTGCTGTTGGCTTTGCTTGGTTAATGTGATATTTTCTCGTGATCTGTTTTTTATTACCACAAAAAACCGTTTTTGAAATTATGTTGATGTATCAAAATAAACTTTTAACCTGCAAGCTGTCAAGTGTTTGAAGTTTGACTTTGACGATTTTACTACATGACACAGATCATAGATAACCTATCGACAGTTGACACTGTTACGAATTGATGATGTCATAGAATAGACAGACGCCATTACTATTCTAGCGTTTTGGCGCATAATTTAAAACGTGTTTTTTAAAGTTGAATTTTTTCTTCAAAAACATTTTTTCTTACAGAAATAACATTTATTGTAGATAAAGTATATACGTGAAAACATCGTGGAGCAGTTTTTCAAAATCAGTCATCATGCCTATACTCGGCACAGTTTTAGCTACCACTAAAACAACAATATCGCGTTTCGCTTACAAAGTTATCGCCTTCAGAGACTGAAACTACAAATTACTATAGTACCTATACTTAAATGATTGAGAAAATTATCCATCAACTTATTCGGAGCAAAATTGGATGTACATTTTTGAATAAACATATGATATTCAACAAACATAGCTTTTCATACCTTTCTGTTATATTGTGTGCTTTCTATTTCGAATTTCGATTACCGAAGTTCTATTTCGCGTACTAAATAGGAAGATAACTATTTTGATTTTTTCAGAAACGTATTTTCGGCACCGAAAACTGTGCAAGCGACTGTTACGCTTCTAGAAAACTTGCATATAATTTTAGAAAAAACCCCAAGAGAGGAAATTCGGACTGAGATTTTACCAATGCTTTACAACGCTTTCGAGAGTACTACAATACAAGTACAGGTGAGCATATACAATTTTTATTCCAGATGTACCTAGTTAACTGCTTTTGCTATTAAAATCAGGAACCAGATTCTGGAATTTGCGAAACTAGGCTTGCGCTAAGTGAAACCCACAGCCCACTACTCTGGAATTTGGCAACACCGTTTTTAGAACATTGTGAATGGCCATTTCAATGTCCACTACAAAAACTTTTGGTCTGAGATTAAGGGTGAAATTCATATTCAACACTTGAGGGTCATTCATACTTCACTCATCCTAATTGTATGCAGAGACACTTGAGAGGTGAAAAGTGAGGTTGAGTTTGAGCGTAGCTCAAGTGAAATATGAGTTCAGATTTCAGTTCCCTTGAGTGAAGGTTTCTTGCCTATAAACCACGTTTGTATTTTACACTGTCATTCACGATATCGAAATTTCGTTTGGATGTTATTTGTCTGTTATAGTTTGAAATTATTCAATGAAATTGGTATAATGGATGATTTTATTGATTTTGTAAACTAGCTTGAAAAATAAACTTATGCAGCAAATAAGAGATAGATATACAGAGTGTCCCACGACGAGTGAAAACTGTAATATTTTAGTATTCTTTTGTCTACTTTTGAGTTATTGATTTTTTTGTAGAAAATTTGACCGTTGAAGACCCTTATAAATTATTTTTTTACGAGGAGACCCTTGAAGATATGAAAATGGTTTCTGTTCGGTTGTCTTAAGCAAGGTCAAACGTAATCGAATCTATGTTCAGAAATTTTCCATTTTATACAGGGTGTGAATAAAAAGTGTTCAAATTCTAATAATATCAAATTTTTTCATTTTTTTAAATACAGCCACCCTGTTTTTTTCTATTTTAACGCATTCAGGAGAAAAAAATGAGGCAAGTTCATGTATACTTTCCTATACCTAAACCTTACCTTATGTTAACCTTATATTAAATTTACTTAAAATGAACCGAATAGCTTCAAATTGTTAAGTATTCTTTTAACAATGTGCGATTTCGATCGCGGTCAATCTGGATATCTTACTGCAAATAAAGCACATGTTCTTGTAAAAATTTTGTCATATTTACCATGTATTAAAAGTAAGTTCACATAATAATTTTTATTTCTTAGTGCTTGTATTAAAATTTAAACCACACCTGCATCTCTAAAAATTTACAGAAAACATTTAATATCTGGATAACGGAAAGGTTTAGGTATAGGAAAGTAAACATGAACTAGCCTTATTTTTTTCCCCTGAATGCATTAAAATAAAAAAAAAACAGGGTGGTTCTATTTAAAAAAATGAAGAAATTTGATATTTATGAAGTTAAACTTTGAGAACTTTTTATACACACCCTGTATAAAATAAAAATTTTTTAAACATAGGTTCGAATACGTTTGACCTTGCTTAAGGCAACCAAAGAGATACCATTTCCATATCTTCAAGGGTCCCCTCGTAAAAAAATAATTTATAAGGGTCTTCAACGGTCAAATTTTCTACAAAAAAATCAATAACTTCTAAAAGTGTGCATTTTTCGAAAAAAAGTTTTCAGACAAAAGTATACTAAAATATTACGTAGATTTCAAAATTGTATCAATATATAGGGTGTTCCATTTAAAATAACAAAGTTACAGTCAACTTCTGGTAGGACCGGAAGTCGGCTATCTTTGAAAATATTATAGTTGAAAAGATCGTATCCGAAAACCCAAACGTAGAAATTTTCATGATTTTACTATAAGTATTTTGCCATATACAGATAGTTTTCACTCGTCGTGGGACACCCTGTATATATGAACAGTAAAGAACTAAACTGAGAACCCTCAAGTGTCGACTATGAATTTTACTCTCAAGCCTGAAGCTAGACACTTCCGTCTCAACCATTTTATAAATGAGAGATTAAGATAGACAATGTATGACGTGACGGTTGTTTTTTGTTTGCTCCAGAGCGCTGCCTTGTTAGCAGTTACTAACGTCGCTGAATACCTCGACGATAATGCAATAAGAAGAATGATTTTGCCAAAAACTAAAGCAATATACGAAAAAAATCAAACGGACTCCAAGCTGGTATCGAATGTGCTTTGCTGTGTGGAAAGAACTTTGGACAGACTGGACAAATCGCAAATTATTGACGAAGTTCTGCCTCTTCTCTACGAAATAAGATTATCTGATCCGCAGATTACTTTAAGGGTCGTCCGTAAGTTGAATTCAATTCCTTTTCATTCAACAGAAGTGAACATTTATTCTTATTAATACGTTTTTTCTTCAATTCTCAATATTTCAGATATCTATAGGCTGATGTTAACAGATAAGAAGTACGGTCTTTCGGTTAATTTGATGGCCACCAAAGTGATGCCTTCGTTGTTGCCTCAAACGGTAAACCCCTCACTCAATTTAGAGCAATTTACGATACTATTGGAAGTATTGCAAGAAATGTTGGATCAAATTGATCGTAATCAAAGGAATAAGCTCAAACTGGACAATCTGTCACTGCCTAGTCCCGAACGACATAGACCGCTTAGACATCAATATAGTTCAGATAATATGCACGTGCCGCCTTTCAACATACCGAATTTGAGGATCGAACAGAGGAAGACTTCTAGTGCCGAGGACATGGCTAGAAAGAATTCTACGGGTAAGTGGTCAAATTATTCAATATGAACAATGTTTTCAATATTTTTTGTTGATGGAGTTGAAGGTGTGAGTAATGGTAGAAAGAAAAGAGTATTATACATGCGGGAGGGAGGGAGAATGCTGCAGGTGATCTCATCGGAGTGCTGGAAAAGTCTTATACATCTGTCACAACTACCCAGGATTTACTTATTCAACAGGCTTTGGATTTCTGCTGTCGGAGCAGTATGCGTTTCGTCTCTGTCTGGGAGATGATGAAAAATGAGAGTATTTTATTTGTGTTTGCGTCACCGTGGCTCGAATCTGGTATCCCATGTTTGACAGGGTCTTCTCCTCTTCCTCAGATTTTGTATATTATTATTCATTAAATTGATATGTCGTCTTTGTCGAGAAGCTTAATGGGGTTGGTCGAATATAAATAGATGTGAACTCTTGTGAGTTGGCGTGGAGGACCTAATGGAATGTAAGTGACCTTCCAATTTGCCCATAAGTTTTGGGTTGGAGAAAACAGACAAATTGATATATTGGATGATGTATTCTTTTACGACCATTAAATTATAATTATATATTTTATATTTACTCACTTTTATTGTAAAAAAGCAAAGGAGAAAGTACTATTAACCATTTTTATACCGGGGACTTTGTCAGACGGATTCATGAGAAATCCTTTTTTGCTCAACCAACCATTCACTAAATTCTAACAAACTGAGAGCATAACTGATTATACCCTCCATCATTATTGAACCAGGCAAATATATTCGCTGCCCGTATACTGAATACCCAGTAATGTATTTATTGTGTGATGCAAGGCTTAACCACGATGTCATTAATTTTCATGAAACATTCAAATCAATTGGATTAGAACGACAATTGATATATTCCCCATTTCAGGAGGAGTTTTGGGAAGCTGGTGGTTCGGTGGCTCTCCATCATCACCGGACAGTAATTTTCTCCGAGTAGTTAACGCATTTCCGAATAGAAGACTGTCAGACAATACTCTGATGACACCGAAAATTAGGGTAGCACCTTCGTGTGCATCTTCTCCAGGTGGTACACCCGGTGGTGGGCTTCCTATCAGGAGGCATTCTAGTATAGGTCCTCAAGAACGAAGAGGTTCCACTGTCAACCTCTCACCACCAACGGTAAGTTATCTTTGTTGAAACTAGTTAATGCGGTATTTAGTTTTATTATTGAAATATTGGGTTTGATCAATTGATATAGATGGTCCTCTTTATGCTTGAAGCAAAGTATCCTCTCCAACAATTTCATTGGTAACAAAATAATATGTGATAATATATTTTGATACGTATGAAGTTTTGTACATTGAAAAATCTCATTGGAAGTAACTAGAAAGATATTAACGTATGAAAATCTGACATTTTATTTTTTAATTAAAAAATAAATCAGCTCTATATATTCAGAGTTATATAAACTGTATTCCAATTCAACGAGTTGATGTATTTCAAATGTCGCTGTATATGATTGTAGAAATTTCCATTACAGACTAGAAATAACAATTTGTACGAGTACAGACACACGATATATCGATTGATGTAGATCCACGAGCGAAATATAACATGAACTATTCTCCGCCGCGAGTAATGAAGTTAACTCACTATATTGCATTCTGTTGATCCATTCAGTGTTGTTGTTCGACGAAAATTGATTTTTGCTATTTATGAAATTTGATTTTAAAATCTTTTGAATTTTATCCAAAATTCACAAAATTGTTTAGCTGCTAAATACGAAATAAATGACATAGCCTGATCAAAATTTGACTTACCCCTCAGTATACCTTTACAGTTAGATACTCACTTATAATTGCACAAGAGGTTTGTATTTTATCGGGTAAATTTGGATTGTTTAATGAGAAACTGTTTCCTAGCAATTAGACGAGAACAACTGTCAACTATTAAAAACGCGACACCGAAGGTGGAGCGTTTTTAGGTTGACAGTTTTTCGAGTCTAATTGCTAAAGGAAACAGTTTAGAAGTTGAACAACACAAATTTACCCGATATCAATACAAACATCGAGTGTAATTCGGCAGGACAATTCAATGAATCGGCTCATTGTTAGTGTTTAGAAATTCAATAAGTTGTTGACAAGCATGTCAAATTATTTATCATGGTAACAAATGCATAAGTGAAAAAACCACAAGTGCATTTATCAAAGGTAATACCACGAGTGCTTCAAATTTTATCGATAATTTTTTCTTTTCCACGAAAACTTGTTTATTTGGCAAAAATATGAAAACAAACCGATTTGATAAAATCACGACTCCGTTAGGAGGAGTGATTTTATCTAAATTCGGTTTGTTTGAATGTTTTTGCCTCAAATAAACAAGTTTGAGTGATGAAAATAAAAAATTATGTGATAAAATTTGAAGAGCGAGTTGTATTTGGGAAGATTATTTTTTTCAACAATTTAAAAGGATTTTTGAAAGCGCTTTTAGTTGTCAATAATGACAAATTCAAAGTAAAATTTTGACGTTTCGATGTAAACAAGGTTTTATCGATGAGGAAGCATAATTATCAGTATAATACCGAATGATTGGCTAGAATAATGTATTGCTATTGGTTAAAACATGGTTAAAACCACCAAAATGTCAGATTTTGACAAGTGAAAAAAATAATCGCTGAAAAAGTTAAAGCTAACTTTTGCCGGTGTCAAAGTGACAATTACACTGAGGCATATGCGATTTTTTATACATGAGTTGAATTGTCTACGAGAAAATTGGAAATTCGTTGATTTATCAAACTTCCAACATAAATTTAATAAGTATTGGAGGAAGAAGTATGTGTCATTGTGAATTCTGCAACTTGTCTATGTTTTCGCTGGACAAAGACAAAATTGATAAAACCTCTTGACTAACCCCCCAATTGAGTTTAATTTTCACTCTTCTGTGATTATCTTCATATACTATACCTCTAAGAAGTTTGACCAATTCAAAATACATAATTTCAGAAACATTAGAAGAGGACTCCAGTTTTTGTCAATTCCGTACTTTTCACCATTTCCAACATAACTCCGAAACTACTTAAGATAAGAAAAAAAGTATTAAATTGTAGCTTTTTCATGATTGAGATTTGCTTGTTTGTGGATTTTCCGCACAGTGAAAATTTGGTGAGATACAGCCGTTTAAAACCTTTATCTGCGAGCCTTTAAACCCACCCTATTGAAAAATTATGTGATCTTGAGAAATCCAATTAAAATACTTTTCTTAATTTCAAATTTATATCTATAAAATCACCTAGCAGCGTTATTGAGGCTTTGAATTAACTTAATACATATTTCAAACAACCCAATCCTTTTATTAAGTCACCATAATAATTAATTAATTAATTTCAAGGGTTGAAAACTTAAAATCGTATTCCAAAGTATGTGACAATCCTTACTTAACTTATTTTAATAAAATTCCACCCTGAGGATTAAAATATCATCTTATAATTTTTAACAATTGGAGTTTTCACCCTTAGAAATCAAAAAACGTACAATGGTACGATATAGGAAATGAACTAGTGGGTGGACTTAGCCTTATCTAAAATTTTCATGCAAATTTATTCTGGGCGAAAAAATTGCCATGATTTGCCAATCTTTGAGCTTTATTTCCTAGCCTATTCAGAAAATTTTGATAGTACCAAAGAGCACATGTTCTTTATTGTCTAGAGACCAGCTCCGATTCCAAATATAAATTTGCCTTTCGGGATTCCACGGACAACAACTCGCTTATTTCATTCCAACATTTCAATTTTCTGATTGATCTGTTTTGAATTCAAATTTTGCAATACACCAATTTGTGATATGGTTCGATTCCGAACGTATTGGACATTACTCAAGGGTCATGGCGTTACCGCCTTTTCACTTATTCGGCAACTTCGTATAGTAGGGACTCATAAATTATCTTCATTTTGCGAAAATGAGCGATTTGTTTTCTATATAGGATGAATCACAACCAATGGAATGGAGATTTATAGCGAAACGGAGACAGCTTTGGAATACTCGACACATTAGTAGTTTCTATTTTCGTGAAATTTTTCCAGTTGAAAACTGAATCCACATTTATCTACAGACATAATCATAAAAAACAGACTCTACCAATCCAGAAGCACTCTCGAGACAGTCTGCCAGCGACAACGAGCAGCAAGGTCTCGGCAACATTTCTCTGTTCCAGTTTTTCATCCTTGTCGCCTGTATCTATCGCCTGTGGCTGTGCCCAGTCTCAGTATTAAGCTATTAGAAGATCTCTGCTTTGAAAAAAAGTTGCAGAAATGTTAACAAGAAGTTATTTTTGGATTAAGACATTTATCAAAGCAACAAGCTTCCAATACGAAGGCTACCTGTGTCATACCATTTAATATGAGAACATTGTTATCTAATTTTAATAAACAGAATAGAACGAAGAATTTGGTGACCGATGAGTGGAAAGTTCAATTAGAAATAAAGCGAAATAAATATTTGGCGCTGCATTTTTTCTATGCTTTTTTTTATGAAATAACAGTGGCAAAAGTAGTAGGTTATCACCTTTTCTTTGTGTGTTTTTAGTATAACAACAGTTACGATTTGCCAGACAATAAATGAGTGACTATGTAGGGATGAAATATTCGCTTTAAGAGAATGTTCATGTTGTATTCGATTGCACAGGTAAAATTAGAAGTCGTAATAGTTATTTATATACATAATGCTTAGTAGGTCGATAGCTAAAAAATGCTTATTATTATTAGATTGGTTGTCTCATTCATTTTCATCTTGTAGATTGTCGTGCAAAGGTTTCTTGTATCTACAAAAATTTACAATACCAAACGAAAAAGTATGTAACACACTCAACTTTTTTTTTGAATAGATGAGGCTTTTACTTGATGTAGATCCATACCGAATAATGATTATTATATTAAATTTAAAGTTGTGACGCGTTTCGCTAACACAGTAGCTTTATCAAACGAGTGGAATTAATGAAAAATTTTCAATTCATACATTCCAAAATACTGATGTTTTCCAGTGTATCTGGGTACCTATATTTTCGTTTCATTTGAATAAATATAACAATAAGATGAGGTAGTTCTTGATAAAGTGCTGCAATTGATTTTCAATTAGTCACTGGCGTATTAAACTATCCACTCATATTCTGACTGTTTGTGTATAATAAATAGAGAGGAAAAAAATTTCAATACTTCAGATATGTCAAGTTCAATCCTCGTCAAACATAATTAAAAAAGTCCAATAACTTAACTTGACATTTAATATACATTGTGAGTCTTCATTTGAATATTTCCATAACAACGACCTCATTTATGGAATGTCATAATAAACAAAAAATGTTCCTTAATCTCTATTATTTTGCCATGATTGATAAAATTACGTGGCGCCTCCAGTTTAATTTTCATTAAATCTGCTTATGAGTGATGTGTTGTGAAGTTGCAGATAATCATATTTTTTATACTGCGTAGTGTTATCTTGTATTTGAAAATTCTCAATTAATAAATTAATCCTCTTATACCTCCTAATATAATCATTTTTCTATAATAAAATCGCAATTATCAGTTTGTTATAATAAGTTCGATGTTTTGACCAGTGGAACTAAGTGTTTCACGACTTAATAATCCTGCAAGTCGGAACGCAGTGCGGCTAGAATGGATTCCAGCCCACTCTGGTTTTGAAGACAACGAGATGGCGGATACACTGGCTGCGGAAGGGGCGGCAGATCCTTTCTCTGGGCCTAACAAAACAAAAAATGCTCAAGGATACAAAGAAGTGGCTGAGAAATCAGCACGCTGCTCATTGGAATGCTCTGCAGGGTCCTAGTCAATCCAAACTTCTACTGAAGGGATGGACTGATGGACACGCTAGGGCAGCTACTGAACTACCAAGGAGTAGGCTAAGGAAGGTAGCGGGACTCCTAGCAGGGCACTGCTGTATGAGAAAACACCTCTACAACCTAGGAATAGAGGAAAGTTCCCTATGTAGGGGTTGTGGCATGACTGACTAAACGTAAGTCCATGTTTCAGGGAGTAGAACTTTGCGAGAGAAGTAGGTGTGGTTCTCTTAAAAAGATTAAATGTGTATTCTTGAAATAAATTTGAGGGAGGGAGCATCTCCCAAGAGAACTCGAAGTTCCCCTACTAGGTAGTGAGAGAATTGCAAAAGGGAGTATTTGACCTAACCTCTATAATTGTTTTGTTTGGATTGACTGTGGTTCAAAATGAATGTTGAAGACTTCAATTTAATGCTGTGGAATAAAATAATTAACGAGAATGTTGAGGAGGCGTTAGAAGAAGTGGGTATTGGTAGGGATGTTTTGAGACAAAAAAATTTGTGCAGTTATTTAGAGTCGATAAAGACCTCTGTCATATCATAATAGACATTGTCACTCCTTTTCTAGTTCAACCCACAAGAACCTCTGCTCTATCCATACAAACCGCGCGTAAACAAAGTTTCTTTTTGTTTAGGACTCAGCTGTTTACTTTTAACATCCATATTTTGTTCAATTATATTAACCAAATAGATATAGTAAATAGTGAGGTTATCGATGAATTAAATGTCTGTCAAAATTTGTACAAGTTCATTGGTCAAGGCAACTGGCAACGCCGATCTTGCTCCCTCATCGCTACTCTCCGGTACTTTTCATTTTTCAAGAATATAACGTTTTTTTATTGGGGAGTTGAAATGAGGGAGCTCTCCCTGGGAGCACTCCCTTCTCGTTATTTCAAGAATAGGCGTCCTGGGCTGTACTACGCAGGCGAATCTTCGGAGTCCCTGTTATGGCCCCTGGAGACACAAGCAGGCATCCACTGAAAAAGGTTGTGGCCTTTATTGAAGAGTTCGACTTCATGGATGTCTAGGGTAGCAGGAATGGCACAATGGACCCGCCAGTGGCCTCAGTACCGGAATCTTGGCTTAAATTTGTCTAGGACAAGGCCCGCCTGCATATTTAGTAGTAGTGGTAGTAATAGTAGTAGTAAAGGTAGTCTGTTCATTAACATTGTAGAGTGGCAATGAATTTACAAGGCAATTCTTGAAGAGGTTCCTTTAATTCTCGTAATACGCAGACAGGCCATTGATACTTATAATTCACATAACCATAGATATTTAAAAGTTTCAATATTAATTTTAGTATAATTTTAAAAATGAATAAATAAATACATTCCATTCTTCATTTTTAGATCATACTTTATAAAATATAAAAAAGATGGTTTATAAGAATCTCACATTCAAGAATATGGAATGTCTGAGTATCTAATAAGCTTTTAAAATGGAGTATCTTAGTTAGCTTGTGGTTAATTTGGATAAATTTCCATAATTCCAACTCCTGACGATGCAAATGATGTAATTTGTGGAACCGCTCAAGTGATGCATTTTGATAAGTTACTGCTTTCATTCGATTCCACGGAGTTAGGACTGGAAAAATTAATTTGTAATGTTTGTGGAAATAAATAAATTTGAATGTGTTACGATTGCCATATTTGAATGTAGTATTTCATTTCAAGCACGATGAACTTTAACAGTAGTCAGTGTTCTTTATAAGGGTAGTCTTATTATTAAGCTGATAGTTTGCCGAGTATTTTATGAATTTGCTCCTTTGCCTGCTTTCGATAAAAGAAAAACTGGAAAAATAAGAAATTGATTGAAAAATGTGGATATCTTCAAAACTGAGTAATCTTAAAAAAGATTGCATGAGCTTGCGAAGTATACATTTATTATTGCCACAATATTTACTTTATATTCCACTCTTTTCAATTGAAATGTATACGAGACGTTGCTTTTATTATATTTTGGTGTTGAATTGAAGCAGGAAACCTCCCTGCAAATTGTGATGAAAGCTTTAATTTTTGTACGAATAGTTTTCAGTTGAGTTTAGTTCAGTTGTGGTGAGCGATTAATAGACTATGGGGAAAAAAGTGTCGCGATTTGAAACAACGACAAACCCATTTAGAACGATAATTTATCATACCACCATCGGTTTCAACAAGTTTATTTTCTCTTGTGCAGAAAAGCGCAGTGGAAAACTGAACATTTTATTTTTCAATACCTGAAAATGTGATATGAAATTGTATGGATTTTTTCACATTTAATAGTAGAGCCATAGGAGATCGGCCGTTCAAAAATAATCGTGAGGAGAATCTAGGAATTTTTTTTGGAAAACTTTCATTTTCTACCCACTGAAACCGTTATAATATTATGAAATTTTTTTCCTAAAGACGTGTTTTTTCTGGCAGTTGCATGATCGAAATGAATTTATTAAAAAGAAGAAAGAAGTTCAGTTTGTGCTAGCAATACGATACCTTGTATAAAATTCAATATTTTTTTCGATTTTCTTTAGCATGATTAAAGCGAGCCGATGGAATTCTCAGACTAATTAAACTTTTAATTGATGCCCTTGAGCCTTTATAATTCTACAATAAACACTTCAATAGAAAAATAATTTCTTGAGTTAAATAGACTTTTTTGCTCATAAAGAAATGTAACATAATTAAAAACTGTTTGCTTACCATTAATTCCAAAATACCCGCTTCAAAACTTAGACTTTGATAATAAAAGAAGTCTGGCAGGTTGTACGGCACTCTGTTGCATTAACCACAGCCTGGCATCTGTTGGGCATGCTGAAAATGAGGTTGTTGATGTCCAGTCTACTTGTAGTGACCCAGAGATTATAAAGACAATCAAACAGCTGTTGTCTCGTAAGGAGAGCTCTTTGATGAAGTCTCCGTCTCATCGAATCTTTACGATGTTCGGTGGGAATGAGAAGGACTGCCATTCTATGGTGAAATATTCATTTGCGTGTATTCCAGACATTCCAGAAGTGATCTATGGGTGCTAAGGTTGAGCTCTTGTAACAGTCCGGCCGCTTGCAAGGACATTGTATGCGGCCACACACACAATGTCTTGCCGCACCTACTTGCCAACTGACCTAGCTGCCGTGATTACCTGAAGTGTTCTTGTATAGGAACTGCTGCTCCTGTACGTACAGTATGTATATTTATAACATGAACAAATAACACTAGGTTATGAGTTGACTTTAGGACCCGACCCGGTCCAACTATTCCTACTGCTGTCAATTGAAATTCGCCGCTCAAATGTCTTTTCATCTTCTGTCACATTTAGTCCACCCATCCAGTTATCCCCATACCTCCGAGTAGACGGTATAGGTTCATCGAATGTGTGCTATATACTTCAGGTGGTCTTTTTTGAAAATTGTTTGTCACCTCGAGTTCAGCCCCTCAGTCAGATGGATTACGGTCTTGGTCTCCATGCCACAAAGTCTGCAGCTGAGGTCCCCGTTATATAACCCTATTTTATGCAGGTGATATTTGTACTGACCCATGACACGTTAGATGAACTACTGTGATAATTCTTAGCTTCTTCTCCTAGTGAGAAGGAGAGTTTTGTGTTTCTCATTTCACCATACACCCCTGCCACTGTCTCTTCTCCAGTCTGTGACTGAATTAAAAAGCAAAAAGAATAATAAATATACCACAAGAAACGACTTTATTTTGTATCGTGTTAAATATTTCTGTTGTCAACATTATAAAAAATGTATGCTGTTCTTAAACTTCCACTATATTTAACTTCAACTTTCAACTTAAAAAACTGTGTTCACTCATCGAGCAGTCGTGAATTAAATCTGCACCCTCATACTAATACAGATGGAATAAAATTATTGCATCTGAAAACCAATCTCCGAAATTTTATTACGTCTTCTAAATACATATTCATCTCCCATATTAGAAACTTACGTACGCCACTAATCGAATTCCATTTGATTTGGAACGCGTCCATATTATTTGACCCAGAAATGAAAATGAATGCACTGAATTTTAATCGTACGTTGTCATTTATGGCACAAGATTTACAAATGTATTTTACCAGAATTGTACCAATAACATTATGGTAAATAAATGACTATTACGAGTTTGAAGCTGAAATGTTTTATCGATTAATTTCAAGCATTTCAGCTACCTGTTTCTAAAGGATAATAATATGGTATTTGCATGGTGAATTCTATTTATTTTCTTATTAATATTGCATAGTTTCGTATAGTGTGGGGATTTCAAGTTTTTTTCAATATTTACAGTGTTTCAATGTAAAATATTGAAGAATGCTCGGTTTTTGCAGCACAGTATTCATTTATAATAGTAGTGCAGTGTAGTAATTGTAGTGTTTTTTTGTAAATTTCATACCTAGTGATTATATTATTCACAAACACACGAGTTGTATATGGTAAATACATAATATTGAGTCAATTTATTCTCCTGGTTTATTATTTGTGGGAAAATGTTCCCAGTTCACAGGTAGGTGAGGATCTTAGAACCAAAAAAAAGGTTTTTTGTATAGAAAAAACTGGTACTGGAATTTATGGAAAGAGGACCGAACGGGAAAATCCAATTTTTTGTGATCTCCATCCAATTCTAAATTGGAAACTTGGCTATGACTGCAAATATCTATTATCCCAGTGTAACTGGTGTGTCAATAAATGATCATTTTTCTGGAGAGAAGGTTAACGAAGCAAAATGAAGGATCATGGAAACATGAGGAGGAAAATGTTTCATAAAAAACTCAATACCTTTACAGGGTAGCGAAAAAATTCCATCAAAACCTTGTGTGTTTTAATGTTGAATGCTCCTTGGGCTAATCTATTTATGGTTTGAGTAGGTTAAGTTGTTTTGATAGGACCTTATTTTGATGGGCATGTGGATATTTCAGTGAAAATAGCAGTTGAGAGGGAACAGTATATGAATAGCAGGATTCTCATTGATAAATTCATCAATAAAAACAAAATGGTGAAGAAATACAATATATTTTTTTTTCCAATTTGGATAACCACCACCTATTGTGTGTGTGGAATAAAGCAATCAATAAAGCACGGAAAATGCCGATGTCCTGGCTACGCTGGTTGTTTTGTTTTCCCAAAATAACGGCTCCTGGCCCTTGAGCATTATTCGTTTGTTTAATGTGTATGATCTACACGCCCGAATTTGAGAAGCTTGCATTCCATCAGAGTTTTTGTTGTAGCTTTCGAGTGACATAATGAAAGCCGAGATGAAAGCTTCAAATTAGGTTGAAGAATGCTAAAAGATTTTAAAATGCGAATTCATACAATCCATTCACTCTTATCAACGTCTCTAATTTTTCTCTTATCCACCTTCATTCCTTTCCAAAGCTTATTATTTTTGGTTTAATATTCACAAATTCACCTGTGGTTGTATTTAAAGGGGGCATTACAAAAGTTCTGCTACTAGGTTATTGTGCAGAAGGCCATAACCAGCATATCTCCTTGTGAGGGGTTATTTTGGTGAAAAGTCTTCTATGGGGACAATACCTGTAGTGTAGTGTATAGTGTAGTATAGTAGTGTTCCAGCTTATTTATTTATCATTATTGTTGTTGGAAGTCAATTCTTTCTCTTTTTCAAATAGCCATTCTCATGCATTTTGGTGCAATAATTTGTTCTTGCAATTCAATACTTTCGAATCAATACGTTTGAGCACGGAATATCTTTCTAAGTACCAAATAATCAGTATAAGACCAGGAAGCCAGATTAAATCGAAGACTTAACGGATGTTCAATATATGGAACCAAAATAGTGGGTTGTTTCTTTCTAAAACCTGACCTGAAGCAGTTCAGAACTATAATTAATCGTATTAATTAATCGACATCCGTATTCGGCACTTAATCTATACTGTCCTCCGGAATTAGACTCAAACTGTCAACCTCTCATTCCAGTCTACTTGATATCACTTTATCAATGATTTCTGCGATATTGCCAAGAAGCAAAATTGGACGGTAGTTATTGTATTTGGCAGTAAATTATTGATTAAATTCTGCTGAAAGTTATTTCCGAACATTCTTGCCATTTCTTTCCGGTTATTGATTGTCATTCCGTTTTCTTTTAGTCTGGTCACGCACTTCCGTTTATTTCGTAGCTTCTACATTATTTCCCAGAGAATTTTCCCCACTAGAGTTCATGTTTGAGTTCTCGTTTCTGAATTGTTTGACTTCGGTGTTTACTTCTTTTCGTAGTCGTAGCATGTTCTCCTTTGCTTAATTTTCTCTGCTACTCCATCCAGCAGTTTGTCTATATTTCTGTGTGTTGTCACCTTTTTAGTAGTCACATGCTAAAGTTATGATTTCCTGTAAGATACTTTGCCAGGTCTTTCATTGTTCCAATGTTTTCTATATTCAATTTGTTGTTATTTATCAACCCCCTGTATTCAGTCCAGTTTGTTGTTTTGTAGTTAAATTTTATTTTTATATCATGACCATATGATTTCACCCCCATTGATAACATCATCTCCTCTGTGAAAATGATATCCGTTTTATATTTACTTGAAAAATTTATCATCTGTATCTACCCCACATCGCTTAAGAAATTTATATTTATCAATATTCTGTACGAATCTACGGTGAACTATGAATTTGTCCAGTTTGCTGCTCTTCTTCTGCATATCTTCATAAAGGTCGGTTACTGTTCGTGTCAGTCTGTTCAAGTCAGTTTATTGAACTTAGAAAAAATGTTGTTCAGCTTCAACATTTTGCTAGCATCCTTATCTCTGGTGCTTTGGTCTGAATATGAGTTTTGTCCTACTCTGGTGGCATTTGGCTGCTGTGTTGTCATTCCTTTGTGTTTCCTTCCTTTTCCTGGACTCTTATTGGTTTTAGATGCAAAATGATTAGCTCTGTTTTGAGATCTGCTATTATATTTCATTCCAAATTTTCCCTTTACACCCCGTAAAGAAGTTTGATCCGTTTTACCACGCCTCCATTGATAACCATTGGAAGGCACATCTTTTTGTTTTCTAACTGTTTCTGGGTTAATTTCGAAGTTTTTTTGGCTTGGATTTGTGAGAGTATTTTTTCTCATTCCAATTGTTTACTCTGCCCCCCTCTTCCTTTTCTCTAGTACGTTTCCTTTTTTTAAGCAGCTTGAATTCGTGAGGATGAACCTCCTTTTTCTCACTATCTTTTTCCCAGAGAGATCCATAAGCGTTTTTGGTTAGGATTGGTGATGTTGCTTTCGGAATTTCCGAGAAACAGTCTTCATTAGCGCATTGTATTGGGAGGCGGCTTCCTCCTTGACTATTATTTTACTAGTCAGCGACATCGGTCTGAATTTCTGCTTTTTAACCGGACTTCATACTCTACCCCTTCGCTACAGTTGGGATATGTATGGAATGTGCCCGTCGGCCTGGGTAATATGTTCGATAGTTTGAATCTTGATTGGTGATCCTTATGAAGATGTGTCTGATTCCATCTCCTGCATTGCCGATACATTAATTAATTCCGAGATTATCAGCTGCACTCGTGCACAAAATACTGTATGATTATAGTGAAACAATAAGTTGTACATTGTACATCGTACAAAATATGTGAAAAATTACCATATACAACAGTGAATCATTTGAGTTTGGTGTTAAATAAATTGAAATCGAAATTGAATGAACTTGAAATCCTGAGCATTCACGAGACCAACTAACTGATTCAAAATTTTTAATCTTATTATATCTACACAAACCTACTTATGCAAAAACCACTTAACAATAAACAGATCAGTTAACTGGATATAAAGTTTTCTTTCACATGTTTGACAAATAAACACGAAAATACAAAGTTACAATATGTTGTTGTATTTTGAATTATGTGGTCTGGTGACACCATGACACTAGCACCTCAAGAATACAATTTCGTTAAAAATGTATCAAATTGATAAGTTCAGTAATTTGAAACGTATTTTTCCAAAATTCAGTAAAAAATAAAAATTTCACACAAAAATTGTGACGATAAGTCAATATAGTTTGAGATGTTTATAAAATATATTGACTTATTTTGTTTTCTTCAGCCGTATTTTCAACCCACTGGCAAGATTATTAATACTGCTCAAACAGTTTTCCACTGGCAAGATTATTAATACTGCTCAAACAGTTTTCTGGGATGGAATCTTTCTTCTTCCTCCACAAATAGCCAAACCTTTTCTTTTACTGATTTGCTCATAAATTTGGTAATGTCTGCAAAAACCACTCCAAATTTTTGATTCCGATAATTTCAAAAGAAAACTTTATGTCCACGTTCTAGTTGGACATTTTGCACCACACCACTTCACAGATAAAAACATGAACATTTACTATTTCAATTTAACTTCTGGCGATGTTACACGAGTATTTCAATACTAAGTACGCTGTAGATCCGTTTATACGAGCAAGTTAAGACTGAATAGAGAATTGATAGATTGACATACCTATTTAGTCATAACTGATTGTATAAATAGTTGTAGAAAGTATATTGATGTAGTTTAATAGAAATAGTTTGTTTTTTTAATTTATTTCTCTAAGAGCTGGTAATTACACAACAAAGGAAGTATGAAACTAGTTATATTTCTTCTCAAGTCACTCTATTCCCACAAAATAAGTAAGAACGCCTTATTTTTTTCCCATGAATGCATCAAAATGGAAAAAAAATGAAGAAATTTGATAGTTATGAAGTTAAACTTTGAACACTTTTTATACACACCCTGTATAAAATGAAAAATTTTTCAACATAGATACGAATACGTTTGACCTTGCTTAAGGCAACCAAAGAGAAACCATTTTCATATCTTCAAGGGTCCCCTCGTAAAAAAATAATTTATAAGGGTCTTCAACGGTCAAACTTTCTACAAAAAAAATCAATAACTCAAAAAGTGTGCATTTTTCGAAAAAAGTTTTCAGACAAAAGTATACTAAAATATCACGTAGATTTCAAAAATGTATTAATATACAGGGTTTTTTATTCAAAATAACAAAGTTACAGTCGACTTCCGGTAGAACCGGAAGTCGGTCATCTTTGAAAATATTTTACTTGAAAAGATCGTATCCGAAAACCCAAACGTAGAAATTTTCATGATTTTACTATAAGTATTTTGTCATATACAGATAGTTTTCACTCGTCGTGGGACACCCTGCATAGGCAGTCACATTACATTATGAGTGAAGACGTTAGCTCTCTGCCCTTAGATGATTGAGCATACTAGATGAGTAGCACAGATCATGATAATGCAATTTTTTGAAGGCAACAGTGTCAAATTAAATGATACTTATTGCATTTACCAAAAAATATTGTCTTGATTGACAATGCTCAACAAATAACTGCACGTATTCGGTAAACTTGATGAGTACCAGTTACAATGCCAAATTACTCTTATTTTTAAGCTCGAATTTCGAGTAAAAACGACTTCGATTTCATGTTAATATCACACTTGAACATAAACAGCATGTTTACTTATCACTACTACCAAATTTCCAAGATTTCTGTTAATGAGTTACACATAAACTCCGAATCCATGCTTATCCTGGAGGGATCTGTATTCAGCTTTGCAATAGTGGGTGATAAAGTAAGTGTGAAGTCGCTTTTCATTCACACTACAGAATTACAAGGGAAGTGAAGCAACGAGGATTACCTCTTTGTTGTTTTATTCACCCCGTATTTCATGCTGGGTGTACGTATTCACAGCTATTTTGCTCCTCAAAAGATTTGTTTTTGATTGGGTCTGAAAGTGAAATGGAAGTAAAAATGGTTGCGAAGAACACTTAGACTTAAATTGTTTTTTAAGTAGATGAAAAAAAAAGGGAAATTTTATTTCAATGGAAATGTATTTTGCGTGGAATTTCACAGGAAAAAGCTATTCATACTAATAGGGATGTAGCATTTATTAGTCGAGACATCATCCCGTATAGTAGAAAATATTTTCTTTCTTCTTTCGCAGAATTTTTTATTGGATTATTTATTATATTCAGTTGTTATTCAACTTGATGCCTTTCACATGAAGATATGGTTAAAATATGGACCAGTTTCTATAGCGCTGTAGCATCAAGGTGTGGAAGGTACCCTTAGTACCTTAGTGATGTGCAAATTCGAAACTCCAAGATACAAGTGCAGTTACAAAGAGAACTGGCGCCGTCTCAGTGGAAAGAGAAGTCCAATTATTAATCTCAATTGCCATTGAAATTACTAATTAATCAATTTCATATATGAACAGCGAATCACAATAAATTCCGCCTTGACAAACATTGAATAAGTCCTTTTGAATGTTTATTGAAGGGAGAAACAGTTCATAAGGGGATCACAAAATAATATTCAAAAAAATTAAGAAAGACGTAGCTTACCTATGTCTTTAAACCCATACCCTTCAACAAACGGAAAATATATAGGTGCACTGGTTCCATCAGGATGACTGCTCGTTTTGTGAAAGAGGCTTACCGACAACCTAGGAACAAGTACTCTGCCACAGTGTGGTAAAAGGTGCTACCGTAAGGCAAGGCGCAAATTGGGACACGTATAGCACGTGTGAGGTGACGTAGCACAGCACGTTGTTTTGTAAACTACCTGATTGAATACATTGGCGTAAATTGGCGGCGCAGCGCGACCTGGCACGGCACGCGTCGGCTCACAGTCGTGTCACGCAGTTGTTCAGACACAGTTTGCCGTACCACGCGTGTGGGTGACTTAGTTTAGTTTTCCTTTTCTTACGGAAAAATGACAAAAGAAAAGTTAATAGAGGCAGTAAGGGGATTCAGTGAGCTTTATGATACAAAATTTTTAAATTGTCCACTATTTTTTCTCTTCGATAAAATAAATTTATTAGGTGATTTAAATTTCTTCTTCATCAAGGAATAAAACAACATTTCCTCCTCTGCATCATCCGATTCTGATTCAGAACTCAAGTTCAAAAACTACAATTGTTTCGTTCGTTTGCCGAAAATGTTAGACATTTTTTGATGCCGGCTAGTCGCGAACTGCAAATAAAATCCAAAACCAAGTGTCTCAATATGCGGATCACCACAGAGCACGAGTAGCATGTACGAGTCGTGTCTCTCATGTCACGTCACCTCACACGTGCTATACGTGTCCCAATTTGCGCCTTGCCTAAAGGAAGTCAATAGTTAGCAAGCTGGAACATGTTAGCGTACTTAATAGGTGAAATAATATAGATTACTAATGTTTGTTTTTCGAATTTTGGTGCAAATTGTCTCCTGAATACTACACAAAGTACATTTCAAACGGTCATCCTTAGAAAATCAACCAGTAGGAACTGTGCTCTATCTGTAATCTGCATTGTATAGAGATGTTGAAACATGTACGTCTAGCATGTGCAATTAGTACAACTAGCTCTTTTGAGTTTCGACATTTCAATAAAATCACTAATGGTCTTTATTGTTAATTTCAATTTAAAAAATGTTGAGGTTTTATTTCATTTCATTTCAAGTTATCTCAAATGACTATCATCCATTTTAAATAAGTGGATGTTTTGGAGTAACCAAATTCCCCCAAAGATGCACGTTTTCTTGATAAAAAAAATTCAAGTTATGTATTTATAATAATAATTTTCCTCCACAGTAATAGCTAACAACTTTATGTTAAAATCATACGTAGTTCTTCGTTATATTTAGATTGATACATCCAAGTTAACATCATACAGTATTGTACTTCTTGTGAAAGACATTCAATTTGTATTAGAGCAATGAACATCATTTTATTTTATAATGAATATTATCAAATTAGGTGGTAATGTTACTTGTTTGTGGCTTGTTACATAAACGCATCATCGTGAATAATATCCATTATGTGCTTGTTGGATAATATACTATTTCTTACTTATCACCAAATACAAACTTGCTTTGTGAATATGTGTAATTAGCAGCTCTCAGAGGACAATTTACTGATAAAGTTAGTAATAAGAAAGTAAGTGATGCAAAACGTCATTCCTTCATTCGCTTAAAAACGCTGTACAGTATATATACTGACGTGCGCGATTTGTCGCACAGGGAGCTATTGGGTACAGCTCATACCGAGATGGCTCAAGTATTTCTGTGCCATCGTCATACGTAAGTCCCCTAAATGTCGTTGAGTGTATTGTTTTGTACAGTATGTGGTCCTGCAAAATTTCAAAAATATTTAAATATAAATATTATGATTTCTGTGTATGCTTAGAAATCTTTAACAAAACTTTTAAAGCTGATGAAACTTTCAATACAAATATATAAATTTGGAAATTTAAATAAATATACGGTGACTATCAATTAATTCTCCCTATCCTATTGTTCATTCCTTATCCTAATGATGCAATACCTATTTTTGCGCCCCTTAACGGACATATGGCCCCCCTCCGCAACGCGTTATGCTTCTAGCCCTATCTAATTTGCTTTTTCAAGCAATAGAATATCATTTCTCTGTACTTTCCCACTACATTTACAATATCTATTACCTAAAATATTTTGCCTGTATGGGCCAATGATGTCAATTCTCTGGCTAGAAGAGGAGGGCATAAAAGGACACGCTGTTACAACTGAGTCAACACTGGATTAACCCATATTTCAAAAGAGTTTGAACAGCATGACACGGTAATCCAAGAGAACACATTTCTCTTGAGGAAAAAAAACGTAATGATGCTACGGGATCTACAAGACGGTGACATTTACTGTCCGTATAATTAGTCCGTTTAACATTTTGCTCAGATATATTGTCTTAGAAATCTTGTTATAAACTCAACAAACCAAACTAAACCCCACTCACTCGACCCTTCACTTCAATGAATTGGGGTAGAGTCAAGAATGTCAACATCTAAAATTGGATATAGTTGTTGATTAGTTAACAAAAATCGGAAAGCTGCAAAGTTATTTCAAGTTTTTTCTTATGTTTTCTGAAAGGAAGTGACTCTACTACTTCCGCAGGGAGCCTCCGCTTTCCGAAAAATTACCATCCCGGTGACCGGGACTTCAATTCAGTACTGGCGTTGGCACCTAAAAATCCTTTAGCGCGTGCTTCCCGCAATGTTTTCCAAATTTTCAATATTAATGTTATTCAAGAAGGAAAAATATCATTCCAATCACCCCACTTCTTGAGAAAGGGATGAATATAATATGGGTATATGAACTTCTTCAGTTAGCGGTCTTTTTATTGCCACTCCATATCCTTTAACAGATAAGAAAAGCCAGGGCGCGGCGCGCTAGTATCCGTTAAAAGTCCCGACCACCACGCACCGGAACCATTCTGGAACAACAATTGCTGAATTTATTTCAATTTTTGTATTGGAAGTTTCCATTGGTTAATAGTACTTTTTAATCAAAATTAATAGTCTCTAGATAAATTATATTTCTACATCGACTTTTTGGAATCTGTTAAAATCATGTCTCCTGTATGCTTTCCATGTAGATATCAATACAAAAGTTTCTCTGGTTTCAATCATGGAACTATTGGAAGATATGCAATGGAATACATTTTATTAAAAAGTCAAAATAAGCAAATGGTGAATGTAACAAATTTTGGAAAGGCGATTTTCGGAACAAAATAAAACTGTTATTGTCAAGACTTTCCGGGTTCCTAAATTCATAAAGCAGACTCCACTTTATAAAACAGGCTGTTCTTTATTGTTATATTCCGAAGACTTCACGAAGAATACTTTCGTGAATTATCAAATGCGTTTTCTCTAACTGAAATCTCAGCTCACTCCAGATAAATGTGATTTGAGATAAACTGCAGGTGTGGTGATAATTATAATTATAGCCCGGGCTATTATAGGCACCGGCGGCTTTAACAGGACACTGTAATAATACTTCAAAGTGATGTGATTTGATACTAAAAATTGGATAAAAAAAATTCAGCATTATGATTAAGTTATTCTTTCCATAATCCTGTATATAAGATTTCTTCATAACCAGAGAGATAGTTATTTACGTACCAAGTACGAAAAACTATCTAGTATTGTCGAGTCTGCAAGTCTCGCAAGCAGGCGAGACTATAGACAGTTCTTCGCCGAGGTGCATATTACATTTTTTCGTTCACCTCCACATATATTTACGCTTTCCTCCAAATTGGCATCTGATACCCATTCTTTATTAAAATGTTTGATAACATCGATGCGTATTGTTTAGGCTAATGGAACCGCAAGGATCCGCAGTCAATATTTAATCCTCACACACACATCATCGATGTGTTACCGATCAAGATTTCAAAGTGGAAGATAATATTTGTGATTACATGTAGTTATTCATATTGTGTCTAAAACAATTTCCCACGGAGCTGGTTAGGCTGAACAGATTGGTACATTGCGTAGAATTTTCAATCTATGTATTTCAATATTTCACACATCATTGAAATGTGAAAAATTACATTTAATCATTTACAATAACAGCAAAAAATATTTTCCATTACCTGTGAAAAATCTGAAAGAAAGATAAACGATTTGAAATATCAAAATGAAGGAATACAATGATGATAACGTTAAGGAAGTGCTATTAACATTCTCCTCTGCTTTTGATTGAAAATTTGAAACAATCGGAGCAAAAATTATCTCAATTATTTGATTTGTTCATTCGAAATTGTGGTCCAAATAGGTATTCGGTAAAGAACGGAATCTTTTTATTGCTAAAGTTAAAATCAATATTTTCTATCCCAAATAGTTCAAACTATCCTCTAATTTGAATTTTTAGTATTGAATCAATTCAGTGTTTTTGTTAAAATGGTTTTATCAATATATGATAAAACATGCTTCATGATCGATAGATGCAGATAAATGTGTAGCTAGTATTTCAGCCGAATGTAGTCAAATTTGGTTACCAATGTTAGAAAGAGAAATTTCCAATAATCAATTACCTGCTTTATCAGGATAGCATCATAAGTTTTTATCCAGGTTTTCTTATGATTTATAATTTGAATAGTTGTTAATCGATACACAATTCAATACATAAAATCACAAAACTGAGTATACATACATATTTTGAAAACTTAAATATTCATAAACAAAAAAAGTATCAAGAAACGCGTTTTATTAACAACATTTCCAATATAAGCGAAAAAACGCGCTATCCCAATTTAAAAACCGTTCCTGGAACGTGCACTTCACTGGATTCCATTTCTAGTAGACTATCATATCGTTGGAATGTCATAAAATGAAATATTTCATTTGACATTTTACCGGGGATATGATCTACTATGAATGGACCTTAATAAAAATTTGATAACAAAATTTTGCAGTCTTAAACTTCAAAATATTTTTGATTGTCTAGTTGTCAAATTTTTTCCGTTGTGTCAGTTAGGAATAAAAATCAATTTTTACTTATTTTTTCTTGAAAACGGTAGCTGGAACGCTACCGAAACGTTGAAATAAAGAATTCAAAAATATTGTGGTTTAATTTCCCAAGAAATTAAAAAAAGAATGAATAATATACCACAAGGAACATACAGAAGATATTCTTTTGGGACCTCCAATCAAAGGCTTTAAGTCTCATGCTTTTTGTGCTCTTGACTGTACCGTTTATATGAAGATACCGGATGTCCTCATTCGACTCAGAAGTCTTTTCACGCGGTTCTTTTTTAAACTCGAAGATAATGTGAGAGGCTGTTGCCTCCTCTTCCATGCACAATAGACTGATAGGTTCATCCTGTATACGCCAATTGTATGATTAATCTCGTCACTTTGGGGTTTGATATTTCATTCGACAGGAGTAACTATTTCTGCTTCAAAATTCTGACAAAATACTGGTTAAGGACCGCTTACCGCAGCACTGCTACCTGCTCGCGAATGCCTTCCGTTACTTAGCCCACAGAACCCTCGTGCCCCGGTACCCATTCAAGTGTCCCAAATTGGCCTAGATCCCATCTGCGAGCAAGCTTAAGATTTCAGTGGTTCCTGACTATCTGAGAGTAGAAGCAATTTCTTGCTTTCATACTCCTCATTCAGCTGGAAATAGTATGGTTGGTTATCGTAAGCTGTGGCCAAGGTATTATCACTTCCAAGAGGATAGCTTGTAATAATATATGTAATTCTGTAGCTCTTTCCATTCAATTCCAGTTTGTTCGTAACTTTGGTATTGATATGCAGAGCAGAAGGACAGATAGAGGTTTAAATTGCTGTAATCGGGCTGCTTCTTGGGCCCCTGCAGACTGCAGACTTTTTATCGGCCGATAGTTTAGCCGAGCTGGGCTGAAAGTGCGCACACCGAGCCAACTGTTGAAGCGGTCGCACAATGAAAATATTATCCAGAAAAATTATTGCTCTCATTATACTCCGGAGGATTACTTCCAAATCACAGAGCGAACTGAACTATCGGCCGACTAAACAATAGTTCAACTATAATTGTTTTTGGTTCCACTCAAGTGATAAATAATTATATTAAGAAGATTCTTTAATTCATGTTACAATTGAAAATGTTTGAACTATTTGGGGTGCATTTTTTCATTTCTTCTTTATTATGTATTTATTTTATTTCAACTCTATATTGTTGAATAGGGTTCGATAGGGTACAGATCGGTGTCTCGACAGGCTTCTAGCCTGTCTATGCCGACTACGAGTCAGCCTTATGTAAGTCTTTTTGATTGATATCCATTTTAATCTGTGTATCATCTTTATCATGAAATTATCGTCAACATCGTCAATTTAAGGAACTTACGGCATCTTCAGCACAAATAAGAACAAAACATACCTTAGAAAATAGCAGAAAACATTGTTTGACTCTTTTTGGAAAATGTTCCACCAGATATTTATACGTGAAATTTTTGTGTTTCTACATCTAGCTTTCCTATATATTCTTTCATCTCCAATCCATTGCCTAAAGCGGAGCTATATTTGTTATAATGAAGTGTATCCAAAAAGTTCTACAAATGTATGTCTTCTAGAGCTTTCAATTAGTGATCTTCTTCCACTTTTTGTTGAGAACTACCTTCCATTGAGCTAGAACCAATACAATCGTACTTCTCAAGGATCCCAGATAGCTGCATAGCTTCAGAAACGACATTGTACAATCTAGCCGGGGAAATGAATTACTCCCTGGACGATGAAAAAGGAGAATCACACTAGTTATCTCATATATTGAAGGTGCCTTTGACAATTCTATTCAATCCTGGTACCATGTGTTCAGAATATTGAAAATATGGGGATTATCAGTTGCTAGATGCTGGATTTCATTTCCTCAATTCATTCTAAGAATACTGAAAAGTTACTCATATGATTTTGCTACGTTTGAATCAAGTTTAAAAAGAAAACAGTAAGATGCCGTGAATTCCTTCAATTGAAAGCTTTTTTCAATTTTTTCGACCTTCCGGAACCTATAACTTATTTTCAACGTTCAATAATTATTAGACTGTTATATTAAACGAGGAAACAATATAAAACACGATGATGTACCGCTTCCCAGCATCACACTACTAATGTTTGCAGTAAGCAGTGTAGCTCCCATTAATTACTCCTTAACATGTAAATGAGTATTTCAACAGTTAATTAGAATCAACACTGTAAGATTTTAGTATACAGAACTGCTAGAGGTTACTTTGACGTCTTGTGAACTGGGAAAACACCATCTAAATATCTTTTTCGTCAAATGATGTCATGAGTTTGTTATTGGAACAGTTTCTCTTGAGTTCTAAGACAACCTATATAAACGGAGAACTATTTTTGCTAATTTATAGTTATAGCTTTGACTTCATTACCCCTATGGTCACCCATCCCAATTTTTCAAATGGACCACAATGCCACAGCTGGATAGTTTATTGCTGCTGATCTACGAAGAACTGCCACCCATAAGTACGTAAATAAACAAATCTAACGCCTTGGCAGACAGCGGACTGGAACTGGACTGGAAATTAATTTCAGGACCCAGTGACACCTACGGCCTAACGACTTCGACAATTGCGGAACTAGCCATAGGTTACACCAATGTTCAATCCCTTAAGAGATGGGATGGAATCAAAGGATGCAGTGTTGCTAGGATCACCCTGGGCGACAATGGAAAGCTGGCGCGAAGAAATATTTGGCGATGACCAGGTAAAACCCACGTCCAACAGGAAGATTTCTGACTGGCCACAGTCAACTGTGGAAACACCTTCATACTATGGAGCAATTGAACACACCTCCATGCATGATGTGTGAACATGGAGCTGGAACTGTCAGGCATGTCTTATGGAAGTGTCCGGAGTTATCGTCAATGAGGGAGTGTGTGTTCGGTGAGTCTTGGCCTACACCTGCCGATATAAAGGGAATGTCTCCTGATGATCTGTCTACCTTCCTGGGAAGGACAGAGGATGGAAGATGACCTAGGAGGACAACTCCTTGAGAGGATGTACAATGGGTCACATGTGACCCAAGTGATGTGGGCCTAGTCTACAGATACAGCTACAGAACTGAATAAATGCGAGAGTCTATTTATGCCAAAATATCGATTTCGTATCAATAAATAAGTATTTATGACAAAATTTTAATTTGGAGTTCAAAGTCACCTCTCTATCTATCAAATTATGGAGAACTTGAAAAAATATATTTGAAGGAAAACGTGGTCGGTCAAATTCAACAATTTTTTGTAAACAATAAAATGAAAATATCAACAGAAAAAATAATTCATTCCAATTGAAGAACAATGCTTATAAGTTTGGAGTTGTGTGAATCAATATGAAATTTTAATGACCAGATACTGAACTATGTCGACTATGGGGTCGTGCTCTCAGAAATGAGGTCTATGCTCGAGGAATGAGATTTAATTTACAACATAACGTGATTAAAATGTGCTGCAATTTTACGTCTAATGGACACGTTTTATGGCTTTTTCCAAAGATCTTTGTTTTAAATTAAAATGAGCAAGATGTTGCGAGGTAATTCTTGGTACAGTCCGGGACTATGATTTAAATGTAGTTGCTTTAATTTTGATTTAATAGAATAGGTAACGTTTAAAACACATTATTTTTTTAAGAATCCACTGATAGTCTAGAAAACATGATCCATGTGGATAGATTTTCTATATATGACACCAAAAATTTAAGGTCTCATTCGATTCGAAAAATATTCACAATATTTTGAGAAAAGTATGATAAATACTTCTCCTTCAAGGGGAACGAAATATGTTAAATATTTTCAGCCTTATCGTGGAGGATTTGAAATTGCAGAACATTTTGCTTTAATAGACGCAAAAGAATCCTTTTTTTCACTGGAATCAAAATTATGTAAATTTCATGTATTCGTATTAAGTTCGATGAAGAAAGATGCTACTTATATAAACACTATTTTCATGCTTTTGGATCAACCCCGTATATGCCTGATCAATTCAAAGCTTCAGCTGGAAAGCTGTTTGTGTTAATATTTTTCCACAGTAAATAACTGAAGATATAAAGTAGCCACACTTGACACAATGTTAAACAAAACACTTGCTTCAGAACAATGTGGCTCTTTTGCGTTCTTTTAATGAGTCTTGCATAATACCTCGAGCTACGTATACATATTGAACGTTGCCAGTTGTCACATATATTTCACAACACACCTCTCACAGTATTATTCACTCTGTTAATCATGTTTCCATTGTGTCCATTGTTCTCCATCACTCCATCTGTACGATATAGGCCAGTCAGTACACTGTATGTACGTACAACATTCAGGAGGATTTTAGAGGCTGCAATTACAAGTTGAACTTACCAACTTCTTCGGTGTTTTATTAAAAACGTGAATTTTGGAATTCCACTGAATTTTTTTTAAACTTTTTTTCACCATCTAGCAATGAAGAATTTAATATGTGTGATGAACTAGCTGCTTATCAAAATTGTATCAACAAAAAGTATGAATAAACTGGCCTATATCGTCCACTGCTTGGATCATTATATATTGTTGCCGTTTGTGTTGATTTTGCTCTGTCTTTGTTCAGCTTGCACGGAGCATGATAGTGAGTATATGTCATCATCATCATACATACATATAGAGTGGCTTACAAACCACGCTTTGTGAATAACCAAAGTTGATTTGATGAAATTATATGTTTATTTATAGCGGCAGATTTGTTCCATGAAAACTCATAGGTTTTGACAAGGAAACTAGGTATTGATTTAACGGAGTCGAACATTTGATTAAATTTCAGTAATGCCCTGAGTGTATTTATATTGACGAGCTCTCTCGTTCGAAAGAGTTTACATCAAAGTTTGATTATTTAGCGGATAAACTTGAGCTCCATTATTTGTATATCAATGAATTTATCGCGTTTGATGAGATACTTTTGTATCTATTTACAGAAATGTCTTAGTATTTTCGAACTATTAATGGATTTTTTCTTGTTTTACAGATTGTCGACATCATGTTTCGAATTTTTTTCCATAACACCAAGTATTCCGTTTGCAATTAACAATAAGTAATTCTTTCAACTTGAATAGTTTTCGAGATATTTAAAACAGGAAAAATAGAGATGTTTGCATAACAAAAATAATTTTTCAATTTTATCTCTGCTGCAGAACTCTGTCATAAGATAAATGGAAACTTCTGACTAAAAGTCGTCCAAATCTAAAAGGTTTGGTTCCCACTATTGGTTTCATATACCGGGTGTCCCAAGTTATCGTATACTGGCATTTTCTGACTTATTTAAGAAGACAGTTAATAAATAGAAAAGCTGCATTGAATGGCATCAAAGTACCTTCCTGATGAATTATGAAAAAATGTTTCAAAGAAATTGAAACTAAGTTTAATTTGAATATAAAAATAATCCATATTCGTGAAGCATCTCGTAGCGTTAGACCAGCTATGATAGAGACGGGGCTTCAACATGTTTTGCAGCTTGCAAAGATTTGACAGGAAAAAATTTTGAACACTTGCTGTCATCTTTGTTCGTTTTTTGAATTGCATTAGACATTTCAGATGTGCTATCGTTTTATTCCAAATATAATGACACGCAGTTTTCAATGACAATATATAATGGGGGGTGCCATTTGAGAATAAAAAATGAGGGGAGCTACCACGAGGCTGTTTATTGTAAAACATTTTTTTTTAATTAACTAACGCCATTCAATGCAGTCTTCTCATTTATTAATTATCTTATCAAATTATCGAAATATTTCCTGTATACAATAACTTGGAACACCTGGTATAGACATAATCCGTAAAGAATCCTTTTGTCTTCGAGGGGAGTCTCAGAGATGAACTTAGCCCTATTTATTAGAGGGGTTGTCCAAGCTCATCTAAAGTTGAGCAGCATCAATTTGAATAACTTTTAACAAACTCCAATTCATTCACTTATTTTTTTTTTCAATAACATCTGTTGGAAGAAAGTTTTTGTATAGCTAACCCCATCTTGTGCGAAGCATTTTATTGAGACACAAGGAACTTTGCTTTGTTTGGATATTGTTGTGGATATTGACGTATTTCTACATTTAATACCTATGTAATTGTAATACGTAATTGCAGAATCCTATTCAATTCAGATAGGTATCATATTTTCCACAGATCCGCACTGAGAAATACCAGCACCGGTGCCCAAAAATATTAGCGCCCATAGTTCTCAAATCTTCAATTGTAGCCATTTTAAAATATTTTCAATTATAAAACAAAAAATATTACTTCAGTAACCAAACTTCTCGTGCTGTGACCCGTGCCAAATCAACAATTATTCCATCGTATTAAAGTTGTTTGGTCGTCTGTCGTTCAATTGGAATAATGGTGAATATGGTAATAATTCTGCCTAATCTTTCCATACCCATCGGAGATCATACATCTGAAAAGTCGTTCACAAGATGCTGGAGTCACCAGAAGGATATTGAAAGTCATATTTGCGTCAAATTATAGTCCTTAGAAGCTGTAACATGTCTAAATGTGATATTGTTTTGGCATTTTTCTACTTTGGACATTCAATGACCACAGAAAATCGAAATTGTCAGTCACTATTTCCATTTTGTCGACTCAGCATTCACGTTGGTTACAAATATTGTAGATTACTCCTTCAAAATTCACTTGGATTTTGTCTTTCTCAGTAATTGATGCACCCTGATCTCCATGCTCGTACTAAGGCAATATTCTGACTTTGGCTCCAATATTTTTTTTAAATTCTGGCACAATATCTAACTTACTGCACATTTTCACGAGCTTCAAGTTCTTGAAATGTTCAATATCTTTCCTAACCCTTTTTCATATGTTTATAAAAGGTGACAGTTAGGAAAAATTTCCTAAAACGATTGCTGTTGATAAAAATCGAAGACATGCGAGTCGTGCTCAAGGTTGGTCTCTAACAGACTTGGGCCTGTCTCAAGTCAGGCAAGCGCTGTAATCTTGCAATCTGTCTGAGATTTGTATACAAACCCTATCTTAAGTCGTACTTAAGGTCGAGACCAACCTCAAGTCCTGACTATAGGTACGGTACGAGCTTAAGACTGCTACAATAACAGCTTTGATGTTCCAATTAATTAGAATAGACATCTTGTATTCGCTAGGGATTAGTTCAAACTCATGTCATTTCAAATCCCCATTTACATACAATATCGAATATCAACATTATAATTGAAAATATTAATCCGCGTAGATAGAGAGATAGAGAAGAGCTCCCCTCTTCGAAGGCAAATTTATTCGTTAAATTTCCTGTATGATGAAATTATTACAAGGGGTTCATTTTTTTTATTAGGTGATTTCCGAAAGTGAATTTGTGTTTCAGTGACTTTTGCGAGAAATTTATATAATAAATCTTTATGCTCCATGAATTGAAAGTAAAAAGGTTTTTAGCGTTATTCAGAATATCCATCTTTACATTATATTCACAATTAATTGTTACAAATACTTTCCGTATTAATACATTTATATGAACTTCTTGAAATCATTTATTTCATTTAACTTCTCCGCAAATTTGGGTATAAAGTTTTCTATAACATATTCACTAACATTTATTCAAATATTGGAACGACCGATCCTATAAACATATTCAGTTTCCTTGTCAACTCCTTACAATATTTCAATACATAGGGGGTGATCATTTTCAAGATTTCAGAGCTATTGTTGTTTGAATATTGAATGATTTTGTCAGCTTGTATGGAAAGAATTCATGAAGATTAGAAGAATAGATTTAGTAGAAATATCCTTATAAAATAAAGCTTACTTACCACAAGCTTACATTATCATTAAATATAATCACTTGACATGATGTGGATATTTCAATCTAATTCTGATGGTTAAATATAAACGGAAATTACTATATTTAATTATTGATTGAATTGGATTCACACTGTCTTGTTATAGGAATATATTATTATTCGTTGGTTATTTCACTCGCTTACAAATGTTGGCACACTTTGTTTTGGTGGGTAGGGGGAAATATATAACGCTAAGTTGAGTTTTGAGAATACTTTTATTCTCTCATATAATACAGTGTGTTTCGCTGAAAATGGAGATAATCAATAGAAAATCGAGGTTATTGAATAGATTCTGAATATATTTTAATATTATATTGGTTTTTGTAAGTCAACAGGGTGACTAATGTACCCACTAGAAACATTCGTAACCAGGTGAAGATATTTTGAATAGTTTTCGAATTTTGAATAACAGGGTAATTGATTAGTGTGATGAAGTTCAAATACTCCAAAAGAAAATGTACCTGAAGTAAAAGCAGGTTAGATTACATTAGGATTGGAATGCTTCTTTGTCCCATCCCACTGCTATTTTTACAGATCTATTGTGGTCCTCACCATATTTAGAACTCGATATATACCTTTATTTCTTTTATTACAGTCAATTGCCTGGATACCGCCCCCCTTGCGTAGCTTAGGTTTTTTTTAACGAGTAAGTGAAACCGCACTCTTGACAGGTCTTCGCACTCACAGAGTATGTGAGTTCCTGGCAGAACCTGCATAGGCTGTTATTTGCTAGTCCATATTGTGTGCATAATATGTTTCCTCAGCCTACAATGTTCGTTCAGCATACCCACAATCATCCTGGTCGTTTCTTCTCAACATAGTAGGTCATGTGACAGTTTGGCCGAAGGGCTTTTGAGAAATAATTTAGCTTGCATTGGGCTTTCATACCACCAGCGCAACGCCTGGTTGTTTATCTTTACTTAGGCACTTAGCAGTTCCACAGGAAGGCTCTGACCCTATTATGATCTCCGTTGCTCCCTGCTTGGCTAATTCATCGGCCTTTTCATTACCTTCTATTGCTTGGTGACCTGTTATCCACCTCCGGTTTCATCAACGCTACTGCACAACATCACCATCACCTCTGCCCGAAAGACAGTAGCATGTCATCCTAGGCTTAGACAGATCGTGATCTTCTGTTGTACCCCATATATTCCTACTACACCAGAGTCTGTTCAAGAACCATCAGTGTACCCTATATTATGGAGTTAAAGACTATCTATGGTTAACGATACTGAGTAGACAGGTAGTTTTGCCAACCCGTAAGCTGTAAATTGCCTGGCAGTTGAGTATAAAATGTATCTCCCACTGCTGGTGGTTTTATATTTATTCTGATAGGCAGGAAAGTAACTAAAAATGAGTTTAACTTATTAATTTAATATCCGCTAGAGAGTTAGGTCGTCCTTAATTGAAAAATGTATTATTCAAGGTGAATAGCACTTTGTTACTAGATATACACTCTGTTTATCGGTTACAAAATCCGTGAAGTACAACAAATTGGAGTATATTCAGAAACTATTTGGTGTGCTCCATTGATTATTTCCTATTATAATGAAACACTTCGTATAAATAAGTAGGTTTTTACACAATTTTTTCGCCATCCTTTTGTGAGAAACAGATAAAATCTAGCACTTAATAATTGAAGATTGAATTTAAAACTGACATATAATCTCTTATACATACAAATCGGAGTATGTCTTAATATTTACCATTTATTTTCGAATAATGTAAGTCAAATAAAATTATCCGCTATTGGAAAACTATTACATTTTGTGGAAGCATCTTACGAAGACAATTTTCATTCGGATTCAGATTCACCGCCAGATTCTTACAAACTTAAGTTTTTGACAGCCACGTAAAAATTCGTAATTGACGTTTATAAGCGGCTAGCCAATAAACCATGAAATTTGCAGTGCTTGTATATCACTTGGTATATTATTTTTCAAGAACTCCGTCAAATCGCCCTTCGACCACCAAAAATTATCTGCTTTTTGGAAGGGAGAAATGAAATGGTTGAATTTGCGATGTTGTCAATTCAGAATTGTGTGAGATTTTTTTCAATGCGATGTATTGAATATTGGACCGGTCGCAGGCTCAAATGGACGGTCGAATTGATTCGGGCATCAAAGTTAGTACAGGTAGAACTGGCTCTTCAGGTCTATACTCGGTAAAATAATTATACTGTAAGGCGTGAAGTTAAAACGGAATATTTTGGAATTGAGTATACCTGACGGATGCTATTTCTACAACTCGCAGTGTAACTACGAATTCATCGAATTAAAAATGTTTTGGAAACCTCCGAATGCAAGTCTTGTTCTCACAAAAATATAATAAGCGTGAATACGGAGTTTTAACAAGAAAGGAAAAAGTATTCAATCTTATTATTAGAGCATATAAAATTTCCCATCATTTTTCACGTAAAATTCACGCGCCCCCTACCGTTTTTGGAAAAACATAGTCTTTACATTCGCTTAATCGTATTTTTGCCACTATTTTCCAGGGAGGTTCGATGCCAAACACTAGCAGCAGCGTACCTTTTCTACTCAGTAGCAGTATGCAAAGTATCCGCTCCCGAAGAACGTCCGCCGTATTGGGGGGCTCGCAGGGCTCACAAGGGCTACTCCAGCAGCTGGGCTCAGGCATGGTAAGACTCACCTCCTCTTCACAACAACCGATCAACAGCCGAACAATGTCTAGTAGCTCTGTTAGGAAATGCCCCTCATTGAATATAACATTTAGCTGAACGTACGTACGTATGACCGAACATTTATGATCAATCAGATCACGCCCCTCACCCCCTCCAAGAAAAAAACAATCACAGTGGTGGCTTTTGAGTGGTGGCGTGGGTAAATGATACGCAATGTTGAAGGGTGCAGTGGGTTTAGATATCTTCGATTGACCGTTTATCTGATTCACACTGTATATATATTTTTATTGGGTTAATTTCATAGTCAATGCCAATATGAATTTCCATGTTTTAAATAAAAAGCACACTGGAATATTTAGAGAATATGAAGTAGACTGTGCAATTATGTACAGTTCGTGTCATATAAAACTGGTACAACTACGATAGTGTTTATCTAGCTGTAAACATTGACCTTTTGAAATGCTTAGTAGTAAACTAGAGTCTGAACGGTTCCCAGAAAACCCGCATGTGAACAAAGACCACTCGTGGTCTAGTCAAAGTTGGACTTCAATGCTTCAGCAGCAACAGAATTTCAACAAAATGAGAAAAAGTTCATAATTAAAAAAAATTTGGACACGAGCTCATCGTAATTCAAAAATTTAAGCAGTTCAAACAAATGAACTTTTAAATAGATTATAAACCATGGTAGCAGGAACAAACTGACGTCAATGGGGTCCATATGTGTTTTTTGTTTTGTGGAATTACATATCTACGCTTTCTTTCAGAAGCCACTTACTTCAAACACATTCCTTCGCTTTTTCCACCACTTTTACACGTCAAAGTACTCATCTGTCTGTCTGTTTTTGACATGCATTCTTCATTCACCTAGCGGGGGCTATCGAAACTAATGACTAGTATGCGCGATTAGATTTGTAGAAAATATTCAGTTTTTCATTCATCCAAGTCGACGAATTTTTCAATTTCAAATGTCAGCACTCAAATTTTCAGGAAATTATGAACAAGTACGACTTTGATAGTTTTAGATAAACTGATACATTTGAGGATATGTTAGTTATATTGAATAGAAGTTACAGTTGGCTTGAGGATTATTAATTTATATATTATACAAACAGAACTGTCTACCTAAGTGGAGGAAATTTAAACTCCATAATGAAATACAAACTTTGTTCCTGTGACACTTTGTGGAAGGAATAATACAACCATTACAACTACTTGAAAATCCATTATAGAAGACACGAAGCTTCTCGAGTGAAAATAGATGGAAAATGGTACGAAGGTTCTGTTCAAGTGCTAGGGCTGTTGAGCAAAAGCCGCACAACTTCCACTTCTATACGATAATAATAAAAATTCTCAAATGTCAAGTTAAATTATGATTGGCTGTATAAAAAACAGGGAAACAAACTGTAATTTTCAAACACGGTTTCACACTTTAGTTGAAGTGAAGCATGTGGAATGTTAGCATCATTTTTTGCTTTTTAAGGTATGTAAAAAACCTTGATTGAATTTTAAATTTCTTCATGAATAAAGGACCCAGAACAGATATGCTTATGTAATGAAAGTATCTAATGTTTCACGAAAATTGTATAAAATATATTCCATGAAAACTTCAATCCTAATAGAAGAAAGTAATTAATTAGATTGTCCCAGTTTGAATTGATTAAATTTCTTTGTTTTAGTGTTTGATAATTTGGTGGAAAACTTTGGCAACATATTGAAAATGTGAAAACAGAAATGAAAAAAAATGGAATACTGACAATCTTTTTATTCCTAACTTTGCTACTCTCATATGTTAAGCATGACCTAAAGGCCTTAGGGATAAAGTATTGTATCATCAAAGCGAGCTACCAATAGATATAACAGAATATTAATTATTCTATCGCTTTATGAGTGTTTGAAAAATATAAAAACTTGCAATGGAACATAAATATCGATCTTTTCGTTTAAGAGATATTTTATTAAAATTATTATCCAAAATAATATTATCTGATACTGGGTCCTTTTATTGAAATAATATTGTTCACTATACGAGTAGCAAAAATCCTGCTTTTTCATATTACTGCCCTGTGTATTGTCGCTGATTTCTCACCCATCAATAATCAAAAATATTAGCATCAATTAAATGGTTTCGTTAGAATTTGAACACACTCTCCCATGCAATGTTAGAAAAAACGTTGCAAGGGAGGTCAATGTTCATAGAATTATTTTAGTTTTAGAATAATTTACCATGTATTTTTCTACTCAACAAATTTGTGAAAAATAATACATTTCCAGTAAAGTTGTTACAAAATATCAATTTTTCAGAGCGCTCTATAATAAATTCCTAATAATTGGAAAAAGAACTCGTTGCTCGCATTCGTTTCTCGTTTTTTGACTAAAATATTGAATTGAATTGGATTACAAACTAGAGTTGTTGGGAACATTCATATTCTATGAAACTCACCCATTCTCAGCATAGTTTGCGCTTATAACGTGTGGCTAAAAATTCTTGTGGCCGCAATATAGGTGGGTATGTAGTTTTATAGATTGCCAGAAGAACAGGGGAATAGTGGCAGAAAACCTTATCAATTTTGTCGTGTAATTTGAAAGTCTGAGATGTATTATCTTTATTGATGTTATGATTGGTAGGTATATGATGTTATTCATGCAAAAAGTAGAAAAGGAAGTATCACAGAATAGTAATTATTATAACGCTTTATAAGTTTTCAGAAACTATTTCTAAAAGACATTCTTCAACTAAGAAAAAACAACTACTTCATTGTAGTTGGAAGGGATTACATAACTTGTAGACTGGTTTCGACGTATTTCCGAATCAACAGTACGAAGTAGGTATATGTTATCTCATGTGATTGTTATTCACATTCGTCAATAAAAAGGCTACTTTACACACTAGTTACATCAATAACTCTCTTCCCTTTCCAAAAATAATGGCAATGCATAACTTCAATACATATAATGTCATATAAAATGAGAGTTGAATTTTTCTCAATCAAGTTATACTGTACCAATGATTTATAGGAAAACAGAGGCATACTCTATGTTGAAACAAGGAACACAAGTATGATTTATAGGAAAACAGAGGCATACTCTATGTTGAAACAAGGAACACAAGTAGACGCATATACAGTTTTCGTTAGTACCCACTTTGTTGTGTATATGAAGATCATTCAGTATATCATCTCCATATTGTTTCCTTTTATTGAAGTAGTTCATGTACAGACTTTTTCTGGCGATCCCTTATCATTATTCCATTCATTAGTTTGGCACTTGAACTGATTCTTCCTACCATATCCGATTTATCTACTTCCATTCCAGAAGCTTCTTGTATTCTATATAGACCACCAAATTCATAGTCCAGTCACCAGGTCGGTATTGTCTGCAAATTTATCACTACTCTCACTCAGCTTCAATAGCTTGGTTTGAAACTTCTTGTCTAGCTTGCTCAGTTAACTCTTTGTATTGAGGTGTCCTTGTGTCAACCTCAATATGCTGTACCCTATGTAGCCAGTTCCCGATTTCCTCTTTTAGGTAATCTTTCGCGATTCCTTAAAATCTGTATATGTATCTGTAGAGTAGGGAACGTGAGTGTAGGCTCACAGCACTTAGGCCACATATGACCCTTTGTACATCCTCCCGAGGAGTTGTCCTCCTAGGTCATCGTCCATCCTGTCCTCAGGAAGGTGGACAGGTCACCAGGAGACATCTCCTTTATATCGGCAGGTGTAGGCCAAGACTCACCGAACACACACTCTCTTATTGACTATAACTCCGAACACTCGCATAGGACATGCCTGACAGTCTCATCTTCCTGTTCACACATCCTGCATAGAAGTGTGTCCACCAGCCCCATAGTATGGAGGTGTTTCCTTAGTTGTCAGTGGCCAGTCAGAAATTCCACTGTTATACGTAGGTTTTTCCTGGTCATCGCCAAGTATTTCTTCGGCGCCATCTTCCCACGGTCGCCTAGGGTGATCCTGGCAAAACTGCATCTTTTGATTCCCTCCCATCTCTCAAGGGATTGAGCATGGGTGTTCCTTAAAATGGTTTCGGACCTATGAAGTTTTCTTCAAAACCTGAACTGGTCCGCCATTTCATCACCCATATTAGAGACACTCCGTTGTCTCCCCCCCGCCTGGGATTCTTAACAGCCTCTCAGCTTGAATCTAGCAGAGCCTGGTTGTGAGGGAATACAAATTTTTCCAGCCTTAGAACTGCTATCATTGCCTTCGCCCTTACAAAAAGTTCCAATTAAGGAAGTCCTCTAGTTAACTCGCTGCTATCTATCGTGTTTTTTTTGCTTCTGCTAAGATAGCTGTATGATTAGCGAACACAGCTACAGTATAATAATAATAATTGTAGATGCGGAAGGTATGTCAATAGTGTATTATATGAATGAAGCTGTTCTTGTGGAACACCTGAAAGGGAGCATGCTGGTATTTGGAGCTGGAAATTCTGGAGCTGGAAATTCTGGAATCTGTTGTAGCCTTCATACAAACTTTATTGATATTTTGTACAAGACCATAAGAAATAAATATAATATATGTATAAAAGTTGAGTAGAATTATACATTTCAATAGGGAGAATGAAAAGTGAATCTAACATTTTTCAATTTTTGCAGTATCAATTATTCGCCGGCCGTCAATAAGCATCTTCTGGAAAACAGGGAAGGTGATTCGAGCTCGATTTTTTTCATCTTTTTGCTTTCAACTTAATCAGACGACGAAGGTCGAATTGGAACTCCTCAACATATCCTCGATCATATCAGAACTCACAACACTATCCTTAGACCAAACATTGAGCGAAGGTGAGAGAAAACTGCAGTTTTAGGCTGAAAACTAAAACTCATCGGAAACACGCGTCAACTGTTCGTAGAGGTTACACGAAGAGGGTTTTGAATCGATGAAATGAAGAATCTGAAGTGGCAATCCGGGCGACAATCACAGTCGACAGGGCACGGCTATAAACGTTTTTGTTATTTGTATAATTGTTCCTAAATGTCCATTTTCAGTGTGTCTTAAAAACAACTTCCATCATCTAATTGCTCTTCAAATAAGTATGTTCAACTTTCACCTTGAGGCATGCAATGTTTATCGTTGAAGTGGGTGTGATTAAGTTTCATAATATTTCAAGGTCAATGTAGAGTATACAAGACTTTTTTCACCAGTAATATGTCAAATTATATATGTGGAATAAAATACAAGTCTGGTTTTAAATTGCATCCAGTTCAGCAAGTATTTTTTTGTTTCATTGGTTTTTAAATAATCAAAAAACATTTTATGTGAAAGCTTTCATGGTAGGTATAATAAATTTCAGCCAATTATATTGGAAACTTTTGAGGAATTAATTTACAGTAGGCTGGAAATCGTTTTAATAAGTAGATTTCGTTTTAATTAAAAACGTACTTTTTATGCAAAGAGGAAATGATAAATAGGCCTTTCACTACTCCTAGTGGTGTATAATGTGAGAGTTGCGAAGGTATTGAGAATTTAATTAGTCTTCACACAACCTTTGATCTTTGGATGTTTTAAAAAGTTATTAAAATTTTTTCCCTTCGATTAGAATCAGAATCAGGAAAAAATTTTGAAATGTTCTGTTCTCGAGCTCCAAATTGCAAAGTGGTCAGAGATATCTACCATTACAATTATTTGCAATACCACTATGACGAATTATACCTGGTGATGACATCTTAAAGCTTCACTTACTTTCATTTTCTTTATTTAATCTAAAATTCCATAAAATTTTAAACTGAGCCTCGCTATTTGCAATTTAAATTTTTCATACTCTCACATTGACTTTGACAAATGGAAGCCAGATTCACACCATTCAATGTATAATTGATTTTGTATATTTCTATTTTTAATTAAGTAGGTATACTTAATACTCTATGAGAATACTTTATAATATTTATTTTCATATGTAATTTATAATATTCCAAACATTTTTTATTTTTTCGTGCTCATCGAAAAAGTTTGTAGTTTTCAGAGCGACTGGATGCGCATATAAGTTGCGCAGAGACCTTATGTCTTATACTGCCTACACTTCAATTCGTTTCTTTTATTTTGTTTATAGTTAAAATATATTTTCAGAACCACTGTCATCTTATATATTTTTTCTGTATACCTTTGCCAGAAAAAAAGTATATAGGTACAGGTCCTTTACTTATAAATTATGTCCAAAATTATCGAAAGTTTTTGGTTGGCTTTCAAGTTTATTATGTGAAAAAAATTTAAGCTTCCAAGAATTTGCTATTCGTTACTTATAGAATTTCTCAAATGAGAGATTCAATTATTGTTCGAACTTTATTATATTCTTCATTTTATTGGGAAGATTTATACTGAAAGTCGTTATACATATTATGTACTTTTTAAAACGTAACAAAATGAAAGAAGCTGATAATCAATGAAGTTATTTTTTACTTAAGAAAAGTTTAAATATTCCAATTCTGCAATCAGATGATGGAAAATTTCGTTGTAAAACCTTAAGCATGCCTAAGAATGTGTGTCCTTCTACTTCTGTAAAGAAAAAAATTATATGGAATATATTCTCCTCGACAATCGTACACAAAAATATATATGTATATATAAAACTCCATATTTTTCATATACATATTTTATCTAGATGTGTGTGCAATGTGCATGTAGATGTTTATACAGTTAATATGTGCTTGACACTAACTTCAATTTCTCAAAATGATTCTATCGAGATGCATTCACAATACAGTATGTCGGTGGTTGTGGTCTCAGACCAATTTTCGAGTGATATAATTAAATAATTTGCTGCTGTATGGTTGTCAATTGAATGTTTACTGATAAAACTATAATGAACAATCTTCGACAAATTGCCGTTTGTTGAAATGAGCTATTTTCGAAAATAAGTGTTATTGTACGCTAATGTATTAACTGAGAATCATGTTCAAAGCCTGGGAATCCTACAAAGATGTATGTGAAGAGCAAAAGCCTCTATAAACCACATTAGTTTTTTTTAAGATCCGTTCCTTTGCCGGCACCACTTCAGCCTCTTGGGCTTATTGTTGATCCTCCTAGTATTCTGGCTACAGCCTATTTAGCCAGTCCGTTTCCTGTATCAGCCCATACAGGTTCTTAGCTGGTTGGTTGTAGAAGTCTCCTGGAGTTATTTGGAGTCTACCATACAGTTTCTGCCTCCTGTGGTGGAGCGTCTTACAGTTATGGTGCGTAGTTTGTTCCTGCTCATTGAGAGCAGTTCTTTCGCTACTTTTTCTGATGGTTCTCTTATAAATTCTTCCCTGTTTAGCGCAAGTATTTATTGCTCCTACTAAATAATTCACTTTAGGTTTTATATTCCAAATGTCGTGCGCATCACAGTGCAATAATGCCTGGAAAGTTTTTTTTAAATGATCAAGGAAGAAAATAAGGAAAGCGTTATTAGATTCTCATTTTTTTGTCAGCGATTATTATCATATATTTTTTGTTATATGACGCAGACGGTGCTAGTACTTTTGTACACATCAAGTATAAATATATGAAATGCAAAATAAAAGTATACCAGATCTTGCACTTCAGGGTGGCTGGTGTAAGATTATTATTTCGAAGCTAGATTACGACTTGAGAGTTAATGGGGGAAATTGATGAGTCACCTTGTATTTTTGTTATCAAAAACGATGGGCTAATGAAACATGTTATTCAGAATCACCTTGCGCTATCTATCCATGCATTTTTTATTGAATCATCCTAAGTTGTATGACAAACAATACATAATACGTTTATGGCAGCTAACTGCACTTGTGTCTAGGAGATGTTATAGAAAAACTTAACAAATACATTTTATGCAGAAACAATTATTATTGTAGTTACTATTCGTACTTGGGACGTGTAATAATTTTTATAAACTATTGCAGATATTTATACATAATCCTGTTAACAATCATATCATATATATTCTATAAATCAAGTTCATCAAAATGAAATAATTATATAAATTAAAAAAATATTTTCTTACGCTGTTGTAGCTATATAGTCAATAGAATAATCTGTGTTCAATGTGTGTTAATTGAATGGATGAACAAAATTAAAAGAGGAATTGCACTTGAATTTTCACAATATTTATGGAAATAAACACATTGGTGAGTTTAGCATATATTATCATTAAAGTTTTCTAATTATTTGACTAATTTTGATTTTCCAGTTCTCAACAGTTGAAATTGAAATGTGATTTTGCAGGTTGTTTAGAATTTAATACATATTTTTATTTATTTATATCCAAAATAAAATTGAATTACGCATTAACGTTGCTTTGTATTTTTTGGGAAAGTTGAGCAAAATTTTTATAATTCGATGAAGTGACAATATAATGATTAATCAGTAAAGAAATGATATACATGATGATGTTTTGTACTATTTAAAGCGATATGTACGTTTTCGAAGCCGTTTCGGAAATGATTTGTATTATTAAAAATGAAGCCTGATGTATAATTGCCATGTTAAGCATAAGAGTTGTATCTGCATGACACACTCAGTGGAATTATTCCTAATAACAGACTGTACTTTTGGAATAATTTGCCTGTTTCAGACAGTCCAGTACAAGATGACGAATAATTCCAGACTAATGTACTGTTATTTTGTATTCGAATTTATTATTAACGTGGTAGGTATATTGAAATATTTCATCCACATATTCGAAATTTAGATTTTTTTTAAATCAAAATGTATTTGGATATATTTGTTATGGAATCTTTTCTGTAAACATTGTTTTTCAATTATTTTTACTATCAATTTGTATCTGTATTTGTAGAGTAGGGAAGGTGAGTGTAGGCTCACAGCCTTAGGCCACATGTGACCCATTGTACACCAAACCACCTGAGATTTGATCAGTATTCGCCAGTCGAAAATATATAAGGTTTATACTATGTATTCCGTTTTTTATACTTCAATTTTGATTCTCTATTGCTTGGTCCAAAGTTAAAACGATAGTTCATGCTAAGCTCACCAATCGCCTGTGTTTTTATTTACTACTTTCTCAAAAATAGTTTTTCCAACGGTAGTATTGATAAATGTTGTACGTGTTTGTATCTCGATAATCAATGATCATCTTCACAAGAAAATACCTTGAAATTCATCAACAGATATGTTTAATTGTTATTAAATAACTCAGTTTTGATTGGTAAATTATTATCACTATTCCATTTCAATATATAATAATCAATAAAAATTGTTTTTAATAATTTTGATGTTGGTATTTGTGAAAATATCAATTCTGAACGTCATTTCTTCCTAATGTTATTGAAATATTGAGACATATACGCGATCTTTGTTCTGCGCATGTGACCCTTCGTATTTGTCATCAGTTGAGTTATTTAATGCGTGATAAGTATAAAATTGGTTCAATTCATTTAATACAGTACTTTTTTCTGAATATGATAATATGATATAAAGTTTTGGTAGCTAGTTATTATTTAAATTCAATTTTTTGGCTTGATAAATGTTTTATTTTCAATGGAAACCTTTAATTGTCGTACTTTCCGGAACTTTTGATAAATATTGTAGAGTTAATGTCAAAATATCAGCTTTTCGAATACGGATGGTTATATCTTTCTTCACGGAAACAATTTTACACAAGAACAAAAAACCAATGAAAAGACTTATAGTTATTAACGTTACAAGGCCGATATGTAGCAAAATAATGGATGAGGTTTGATATTGTATATCAAATTTAATATTTGCGTATGTCCTTCAAGACTTTTCGTAATAGGTACCACGAAAAGATTACATTTTGATTCCGAGGAAAGAATAAACCACATAACTACCTCGTACCCTCGTATTTATACAGAAAAATCACAACAAGACTTGGTTGGTTGTCATTTTGATTGAAAAAGCTGTTAACATTAACTTTTCAATTATCTTCTGAATACCGTTAAATCAAAATGACAGTATGGGATTACGGAAAAATTCTATATTTACTAATTTTAATGTTCAAGATGCTAATAATAATCTCAAACATTAAAGGAAACTTTAGTTAACAATTCATTGAAATAGTTGCCAATGCTTTGTATTATATTTGAATATATACTTTATCATTATCAATCGATACCTACCATATTTCCAAAAAATCTCTTTGAAATATGTTTCCTGTAAATATTTCTGTGATTCCCTATCGGATTTGCTATCAGTTTCATCCGATGGTTGTGTGTCATTTGCTCAAAATTTAACTCTTAAGACTAGTTATTGAACATAACGACAAAATACTAACAATAACCGATATGCATTTAAACATTTATTGAAAACTGAGTTTTGCTTTCTCACTTCAGAAAATCTTGACATGTTTAGATTTCACTTAATCCCGGGTAAGCGGGGCCGAATTTCATATTACCTTCTCGCATATAATAGATAATTTATTAGTCTACACCATCATACACATACATGACATTAAACAAGTCAAACAGTATAAAACTATAGTTGAAACAATTAAAATTAATATTACCCTTCACAGCCTATTCTCATACGAATCAAAAGTGAAATGGAAATCATACGTCTTACCCAAAAAACGTTCCATTTCTGTGGATTCCGTCTCACTTAGGTATAAAATGAAACGGAGAAGTCAATCAATAAGCAGTAGATACAACATTAAATCAAGAAGCACGATCTTATATTCAAAAAATTTCCTACACTGACCAAATAAATCTAATTCTTGGCAAGTAATATGGATAACATATAAACTAGTATCTGATCCTGCTCTAATAGAGCAATAATATATGTATATCTTACTACTTAGTCTCAACGAGTTAAAATTATTGCAAAAATCTTTGATTATTTAAAATTTTAATGGTCAAGGCGAAAACTAGCTATGATTGACTACTGCCAAGGTGGAGGCCATAGAGATACAAAAAAAAGAAGAACGGTTTGAGTTTGATTAGGTTAGGTTAGGTTTCCAACATATTATATCCTAATTTTCCAGTTTTTGCATGAATTTAGAAAAAACACTCACTTTTTGCACTTGTTGCATAAATAACTATTGAAAGCATCTGGTAACTGATTGAAAAATATACCCTCGGCATAATTTTGCAACATTTTCAATTGAGTACGACTAAATTTGTTTGAGTGAATGTTACTCTTATATCTCGTATGGTGATTATGTATGTCACTACTCCTCTGAAGGTTGTTTTTGTTTATAAAGTTATAAATTGAAAGTTTGTAGAGATATATGCCTGTGAATGTCAGGATATTATTGCTTTAAAAGGTTCTCAGGACTCCTTGTAATTCAAGCCGAAGATCAAACGAATAAATCTCTTTTGGAAAATAAATACTCGCCCAGTTTCGCTTGTTCTTTCCCACATAATAAATATGGTATTGCACGTGAAAAGCTTGAGGCACTTTCTATTAATCAAGAAAGTTCGCCACTCGTTAGTAATACACTGTTCACAAAAATGTTACTTCCTCTTTTCTTTCTAGGGTGTCGCAATTTCATATCCTATTTCGTTCTCACAATAAGGACGAATCAAATGTTGCTCAAGCTACAGGACGTTCCAAAAAAATCGGACATAAACACTCACTTGAAAATGAGTACAATTGTGATGTACCAACTTTGTATATTATGGCATATCAAGTTGAAGTGTTTGTCGTTATGTTGGAGAACTTAAGCCCACTTTTACAGAGGCGAATTCTCTAAATATTATTTCAGATTTTATTTTTTCTTAAAATGTATGAAAGTTTCGGAAGTAGAATGTATGAAACACGGAAATTCATCTGTTCTACTTTTAAATCAACAGCATCTGATCTACTTTTGAATAAAAAAATATTTGATGTATATATATGTATATTTAAGGATGTGGGAAAAAGTTTGGAGCACATTATTTATTCCAATACTTAGGTACTTTTTTTCAGTATAACTATATAGTTTGGTAAGTTTATCTGAAGCTACGGTAAGAGGCGAGAAAACATTACTTAGCATCTTGGCTTTTTCATAGTTATATGTGGCTATGTCGAATGTTTTCGACAGCATTCCTTTCACGACTTCAGATAAACTTGCCAAAGTTTAATTTATGCCATTTGAAAGATGCGTTTTCAGGCTTTCTTGATATTTCAGGTACTGAAAAATCCAAGGAAACATTTTCATTATCCCTCTAAGCCTTTTAATACTGGGTATTTAGGTATATAAATATTTCCAAACACGAGGTTAATTTTATTGAAAAAAATTTCGCTGCAAAGCTGTCCATGGATAATTACTTAGACATGGCCATTGTTCCCAGTTGAAATCATCACAATGAACGAAAAATGAAAATCTAATTTGCAATAGGTAATGTGCTCTTAATTCTTTTGAAAATCTCGAATTCAATAATCAACATTAGGTGTTACCTACTCGACAATCTTAAAACTACTTGCACAAGTCTTACAATTACATCACTTACATTTTCAAATAAATGTATGAGAGATGTCCAAATTACTTGTAGAGAAAACTAGGTATGTCGATCGACTCGTTCTTTGGATTTAATTTCCTTAACCAATTTCGATGTTATAATATGAAAAATTCAGAAAGTAGCCTATTATTATAGCCCACATAGGCATGAAACCGAATTGTAGCTAGCACTTGATTTTTTGGCATCAGTTGTTTACATTTGAGATACCCAATTGTACTTTGTTGTAACAGAATTTATAATATGTAGATGTAGTTTTTGGTCAAAACAAAGTGTGGCAAAGCAAAATGTTTTCGATTGAATAATCTCCTTTAACCAGTTTATCGTAATCTAGAAAACATTGAACTCAACTCTTCCTGTTATAATGTCATAGCCGGTGTATTGCACTGCGAACTTTCCAGATCTATTTTGGCCCTCAGCATCCGGAATAATCTTTCCATTCTCACTATTAGATTTCTCTGAGATTGCACGATTTTGATGTCATGATAGGTTGATATTATTACTGTTTATTTATCAGTAATAAGTTGTAGTGAAACTTCGAAATTGGTTATAAAAAGTTATTTTTCAAAGGAGAGAAGATGATATATGCTTCATCTCTAGTTCGTCTCTATTTATACACTGACTGTACCTTAACTAATATTTGTATATTATAATTTTTCTTAAAAAAATTACCTCGGTGTAAATAGTGCGATAAAATAAAATGTAGTGTGATCGATTCTCTAAATCAAAAGAAGATAAGTACAAATGTGAATGTAAAAGAATAGCCATAAATGAAAGTACTCCAATCACCAAGCGCTACTTCAACAGTGCAGACATTGGACAGGGGCAAAAGGGTTTCAATTTTTTTTCAAAGTACAACCATATGTGGTTTTTTCAAAATGATAGGTATAATAGGTCCCATGGCCATCTGAAATTTGGAATTAGAACATTTTTTAATAGGGACAACACTCTTTATTGCGAAATTTGTTAAAAATTGGTCAAAATCATGTTTTTTTCACATAGGTAGGTACTCTCTGGAATTAAAATTGGTATTTACCTAAATAGTGCGGAAAATGGATTTTTCCACCCGAGTCTGCCGTTGAAGCAGCCGAGTGTGGAAAAACATTTTCCGCTAGTGTTGGGTACAATAGTTTTTCTACGAGCGTGAGGAAAGTCAACAGAACTAATCAAAAGTTGAGATATTTTTATCCGATTATAAGTGCTTATAGTTTATTTGGAAATATATTCTATTAAATTATTGATAAAGTAAACATAAAGTAAAATATTATTAACAACAATAGTTGCATGTCAAAATCTAATACCTAATTATTAGTTACACATGGTAACTAAAGCATTTCGCAACCACCATAATATACCGGCTAATTATTAATTTTTAATAACTTTTTCCCCATTCAATCAATATTGTATCTATTGCAGTTCACGATATTTATGTATACTTCAATTAAATCCGGTCCACCCTGTATAAACCTTGAAATAGTACTTCTTGATTATGAAAAATGGAGTCAATATTTCCAAATTCTTAAAAATAGTTGATTCTCTTATCGATCAATGTAACCACTTTTCGTTTCAGAATAAATCTTGCAGTTTCAGCTCCCATGGTTGAATAATACAATTTTGTTATTGCATAGATGAGTGTAATATATCAGATGTACTGAAAATTGAATGAATTGTATGAAATTGGAGTGCTTTCCTTTCCGCTGTTTTTATATTTCATATCAATAATGTAGTGAAACGGATACAAACAAGAAAGAAAGATAATAAAATGTGATATGTTGTTATGTTTTCTTTATTCGAAAATCACCCGACTCATATTCATATATTTGAAAAATATGAAATAATTTCAAAAACCAAATATGAAAAGAATTTGACTATATTTATTTAGCCAGGTCTCAAGAAAAACAATAGATTATACTTGATGTGATTCAATATCCATTGTTCCTTATTCACGTTCATCCAAAAATAACCTGTTCCAACCAGTCTCCATCGTTTTTTATCGAGCTCAACATCTGTTCTACGTCTCCCACGAAAGATTGTTTTTCTTATTGTGACATTAATTTTTCCAATTCAATATGATTTCCTTTTTCAATATAGAATATCTTGCACTACTGTCAATGCGAACTCTTGATGATCTCTCCAGAAGCATTATAAGCGGATATCGCAAAGTGACTTCTCGTGAATCTCAAAAAAATCTTCCCACAGAACTTACTGCCTGCGTTAATCACACAACGAACTCCCAGAGACGTCATTATGAGTGATAAATGAGAATTTACCAAAGTAGTAGTAACAAGATGTCACAGAGAACTCACAAAGACTTCGCAGAGCTTATCCCGGCGTTGGACGTTTGGAGGAGATATGGAGCTCTCAATAACCTCTCGGACAATTGTCACAATTTCTTAGAAAAAGATCTTTAGGACCTCTGTGTGTTGCCTGGGATATCTATATTATACTGGATTAACCAGGTATATACTTGAATTGCTATCTTCAAGATTCCCCTTTTTCAAAAAAAGCGTAGTCCGTTTCATCAGAGAAATAACTGATTCTGTCCCTCTCTTTACCTATTTTGCTGGTAGATGTTTTGAATACCTCATGTTCGCTGAGTAGGTACCTGGATAGTGGTCTGTGATAACACGTTTTAACATTCGATATAATTGTCCACGTAGCATGGTCCATCTCAACGTCTTCGCGGGAAGGTAAGCTCCGTCTTTCCCAGCCTGAAGACGTAGTATTTTTTCTCATAATCAGGTAAAATGGAATAAATTGTTTTAGAAACAACCCCTTTTGAACATATAGGAAGTTTTGGTTGTCGGATTTTTTTGAAATAGGTAATTCATAATCAAAGTTTAAATTTTACGACTGTAGATTCCATACATGATTCACTCTAGAGGCTATGTGTGTGACTACAATTACTGTATCGGATTTCCAATGTGAAGAAAAATTATATTTTCAATCGCTTTCAATTTTCATTCGCATTTATCCACCTTACTTTATTGAGATTAGGAAGAATATTGGAAGAGACTTACAGTGACATCTACACAAAACTTACTACACTACTATCACCAAGAATTTCTGCTTGGAACAGCATAAAATGATGTGTTGTCATCTTATTTTCTGTCCTATTTTGTGGATAGTCGATAATCGTTATTGTTACACTTCCAAAGATGGCACTGGTTCATATTTGGTTTGATAGGATGGATATATTTATTGAATCATTCAAATCCATATGCTTTTATTGTTATTCGAAGTAACATTTTTCAATCTTACAGTACAGTAACTACTGCAAAATTTGGTAAAAAAGTTAGCTCGCGTTTGACAGTTTTGTACAGTAATCCCTATGTCGCATCTTATAAATAACACAGTCTATATTTCTTCTTTCTAAAGTGTGATGTATGAATTCAAATTCATTGATTCATTCAACATTTTTTAGGATCATTATTTTAAAACAATGTTAAATTAAAGCTATTGAGAAAATCTTAAATTTCTGTTCGAAAAGTTTTATATCTCTTCTAATGCATAATGTATGTCCCACTTAACACGGATCATCCAATAAATCTCAGCGGCTTTAACCTCTAAACGACTCTTGATACCGTTACATTTTTACAAATCTAAAGATAAATGGAAATTGGGTGTTAAATTGTTGGCAACAGCACTATTTTTTGTAGCGTGGTGGGTTGCGAAAAATCGGATCTTCCAACAACAATATTGTCCCCAAATTTTAGTGTGAAGTGGTTATTTTCGATCGAGCATATGAAAACCATTCCTTCTATAACTATCTACAAATATATGTAACGCATATTATCGAGGAGCTAAGAGCGGATCTCCTCATGGGTCAACCTATTGACGCAACGACCACGAGAATAATAAGTTCCAAATAATTATACCAGGTAGGGAAGACTGGAGAATGGGCAGCCTAGTAAGCGTAGTGGTAAGACCAAAATGGATTTGAGGAGGTCGCCGTGAAATGGACCAACTAACCTCATCAAATTCAATCAAATCTAACTATTCAGGTCAGGTTATCTTAAATATAGATGTTATGTTCTTGCTATAGACGTTATTAACTATGTCAGTAAAATCATGGGCTCGTTGACGTACTGAGAGGGACTTCCAGGAGGATACACAAAGGTCCCAGTCAGACGTAAAAGCTGTAGGGTTGTTTAATCCACCCCCTGATCAGGTAAGTTTTCGGTTACCATATTCTCGAGTAAGGGAGTTGACTTTCTGAAGGAATATACATTTTGCAGTGACAAAGAAAAAATATCACTGTTTTTGGAAAGAAATTTTCCACTACCAACCACAGAAATACGTCTTTTGAATATTTTTTATTGTATAATTATCCATTAGCAAGAATTCCAATTCATTGTAGTCATATTTATAACAAATTGGTTGTATATAACAACAACACTGTATATAAACATACATTCCTTATCTTCATTTCACATGTTAAAGGCAATACCGGTAATTTACCATGATCGTATATCCCTAGATATATTTCACGCGATATGAAGTTAATGACAACAACTTTTTACCACTGTTTATTTTGTATTGATAAGTATCACATTTTTATTATAAAATATGTACATCGTTGCATTAATTTATGGGGAAACCCCGTGGCTATAATTTTCTTATGACATGCCAGTCAGCCATTTTTAATAATGTGCCTCATTTTGCAGTGGTGAATTAGACATGAAATGCGTTCGAATTTAAAACACATTAAAACTTTTAAAAAGCAATAGACCAATGCATCCAAATTCACAATATTTGCGTTTTTCTCCTTAATGTCGATACTCTGCTGCTTTTCCCATTGCAATAATCTATTAGTTGACTGACTTCCGCTGATATAGTCGGGGAGATAGGGCTTTCATTATGATAACACTGCAGGCAGGGTGTTTGAAAAAGTTTGCATTATTTGGGTAATTTTTTTATTGTTGATGCTGTGAAAACAATTATTACTGATAAAAAGTTCATGAGTGTTCAAAACGTCAAAAGCAAATATAAGTTATATAATAGTTATTTATGTACCAAGGGTACTGCAGATTCACAAACCGTGTTTTTGGCTCACTTTTGCGGAGAATCTTATTAACAGGGAATATGTGAATTAATTCGAAAGTCCCCGGTAATATTTATTTAATGATGAAGGTTGAAATGACAATAGGAGTTGCTGGAGCGTGTTGCTTCGGTGAATTCTGTGTAGTGGAAACGGACAATGTTGAATTAGGACATGGAGTCATAATTGTTACCTCCCTGATTCCAGAAATAGCATTGTGATGATGAGAGATTTGTTATTTCAAAATAGTTTGAAATAACATTGGAAAATACTTGAACCTGTAGGGAAAAACTGCCAAATTTATCAGCTCTGAGAACTTCAAGGAGTATACTTGACAGGATAACCTCAACCACTTCATTACCGAATACTGGGGTTGATGTCTTAGCTATCAAGCAACATGGTGGATGGAAATCTGCAAAGATAGAGAAGAGCGTCAATAATGGAAAGGGCTCTCGGAACCACTCATGAATTGTTTCTGCCCATACATGCACTCCTCCGCAAATTTTAGCATAAGAGTTGTAGAACTAGTTTTCTTTCCTCGGAAAAAGTTCTTCCAGCTCCGGCACACTTAAGAGTCTTTATTTTATTTTCATTCAATTTACCTGTCCATATATTCAATTGAATCAAGCATTGTTCGTTTTGTTTCGAAAATCTATCGATCAATTTCCTGTTTCCTTCTTTCGTGGAGTCATGTTTCGACAATTACAGGAGCCGCGATATATTTTTCCTCAAACATTAATCAATTATTAACGTATAAAACGTTCAGGACTGGATTTAGTTCCTATCGCAAAACAATATCGTTGAAAAATTCATGGAGCGATATATTCCACACAGCACAATACGTCCATTGGACTTATCTATGCATTGGACGTCCGTTTCAAGTCCAAGCGTCCATGGACCCTAAATTTATGTCAATTGTTCGTTCAATGGACGTTCGCTTTATCTTCATTTGAAGTCTATTTGTTTAAAAATGTGTGATATACGTCTATAGTAAGTACCGAATTGTTCGTTTAATTGACGTCAATTTTATGTCCATTTTAAGTCTAAGCATTCAATGGCGTTTGATAGTAGTTGGGCTACCCACAGATGGCGGTATCTACGTCATAATAATACAGTTATTGGTCCCAGCTATGTAAGTAAGTTATCGGAATGGTGAGTGAAGCCACAAAAGTGAAGCCATGGTAAAGCTTGTGGGGTGTGGTTTACGACATACCACATCTCCAATAACCAAGTCTCTTATAATGTGCATTATTTTCTAAAGAAAACCAAAGCCTTTTAGTGCACCCTAGGACCTTTATTATTACTATTGGAATTCATTAATAGCCAGGTATGTAATAAACACCACGCAAACAAATATTCACTTTATTTTATTTTGCGAAGCACATTCGTTAGTCGTTGCTGTGGTATTTTATTATTTGCATTGGAATTTGTCTACCTACAATCCAGCATTCAGTCAACAATTCAGTTCAATCGGATGTATTTGCTCTCATCATATTTGCTTTTGCTCATGCATTCTTACTCTGTTATTTGATAAGTGGGTGATCGGAATATTAGGAACAGTTTCATTCTGTTTGATGTTTGTATGTATAAAGGCAGGTATTTGTTTACCTAGACAAATACCATCACCATAACCATTCCTAGGATCAATTTGAAACTTTTGAGGATTTTATTTCAAAATATTATTTTGTCTCCAGATTCCAGTGTGATAATTTATATATAGAGTACGGCAGAAATCCAGAACTGAGACAACTATTGAAAGAAATATAACATTTTTGAGAAATCTTTTTATACTACAAATTTTACTCTAACTTATCAAAATAAAATTGATACTATAGTCTATTTCCGAAAGGCATAGAGTAATAAAATGGGGAATTCCGTCCAGCTCTGCTCAATTTCGGTGTCGGCCATAGGCGTAGGTCTTGGAATAGTAAAGAATAGAAAACACAAAATTATTGACTGGTTAACCACCAAAAGTATTGAATTTAAAAATAATTTCCACGAGTATCCTACCAGCACGCCTTTGGTACACTATTTTAAGTGTTTGTGAATGGATAACAATAGGCTAAGCCCATATATTTACCTCAACCCGGGTGGTAATACCGGTCCAAAGAAAGTGGCTGTATCTTTTCAACTCGAAATTAAATTCTTATGATAATTTGATTTTTTCATAAGCCCCATCCTGTGTTTGTGGTCAAGGAAGGGTGAAGGGAATCATATTATCTATTAAGGATTGATGTAAGAAGCAGGAAAAAACAACAAATCACAGAAAAGAGTCAAGAGAAACTTTTGTTTCGAGCTCTTTTATCACACTCGAGTGCCGAATTCTATTATTTCCGCCGTCCTGAGCAGAAAACTTTTCAAATAAATAAAATATTTTCTGATGTATGAACAGTTCATAAACAATGGAGAATATTTATTGGGTGGAAGAAGATTTCAAGAGGTATAAATTTGTGCTGGAATATTTTTGCCTTGTCAAATAATTTCAATGGAAAATTCAGAAAATCTTTTTTTTTATAAACAATTTATTGCATAATTTGTAACTGGATACATTTGTCAAATGATGATAATTAAGTTGTTGATATGTATTTAATAATAAATGTTTTGGAAAAAGAGGTTAGCACAGGCCAACGTCTGTCAGGTCGTCTAGCACATAAAAAAAGCGAAATTAATTCGTTTTATCCAGCTTTTTAATAAAAATCTGCATATTACAATTCTCAAAGAGTAGTAGGTACTACAATGATGTAATACCAAGGTAGAAAAAGGCAAAACCGTTTTATCTTTTACCAAAACAAATAAAATTACATAAACCTCAAGACTCGGTTTGTAATTTTAAAAAGCAAAAGCAGGAGCGCTATTCTACATCAGAAATGAAAAATTAAGATGAAGAGAAAAAGAAGTAAAATGGAATTCAACAAAATCACATTTCTTTAAATTGTTTGTTAAAAGTAAGTGACACTTTAATGGGAAATGATAACATGATTTCCATCAGGAAAATAGCTAGCCATGTGGATACGTCTAAAACTGGGGCTGCACAAATATCTTAAATATTGCTGTTAATGGATACAGCAACCACTTGAAGAGTCGAATTAGCTTTTGCGCAAAAAATGACTTGAAAACGACTCTTTCAATGTTTCCTTCTCTTGCTCATTTGATTAGCGATGCTTCTGTTTCATATACTGTAGACAGGGTGAGTTTGGGCACTCAGCACACAGGCTGCACGTGACCCGGCCTTTGTACGTCCTTCCGAGTAGTCCTTTTAGGTCGTCGTCCATCCTGTCCTTCCCAGGATATGAAAATATCCCGATAATAAATCTATACATTGAATCAAATTCCGTCTATATCCGCTGTGAAATTCTACAGTCGATTTCTAATAGAAAATAATGATATCCTTTGAAAGTTCTTGGCTTTAATCTTCTTCGCGCACGTTCTTGAAAGTGCAAATTGCTCCGCGCCAAATATGATTTAATTTTTGTAATTCAATTCCCCCAACAATTCCTCCAGGTCAAAGCCTTAAGAACTTAATTAGATAGCGTGCTAAATAATAAAAAACATTTTTTTGGGTTGAAGTGTTGAACCAGGAGCTTGTTTTTTGCTATGTTTCCAGTTTTATATTTGAAACTGAATTTATAAAATCAAACTCAAAATCAAAATGTTATTCTAGAAGAGTTGAAGTTTCTTTGTTCAGGCGTACAGAAGAACTTTAACTGCAAACATAGCTTAAGTTGCTTAAATCGGAAGATGAAGATTTGACTGAAACCGACTGCCCATTAACGAAGAGGAGGCTTCAACAAGTACTGGAAACGTGAAATTTGGTCAAAAAAATCTTTGTGAAGGCTCAAGAATGGTATTAATCGATAGTCTAGGATAAAAATGATAATTAATCGAGAATATAGTCGAGAACGACACCTACAAACATTTACCCTATTATCTCTGATAAATTCATGTTCACGGCCTATTTTTGGTACATATACCCTGCTAATGAAGATCTTTCACTGTATGTTTAGGTTATTTTTTTATTTTTTTTTGCAAATTATTTTGAAATTCGGTTCTTTTTCGACAGTATGTGCGAGATACCCAATTATTTATGGATTCAATTAAATGAAGTCCCTGAAGTTTAATGTCAGTCATAAAATGTTTAGTAGGATGTAAAGAAAAGTTCACAAATTTGAAACCTCTCGCGACGTTCATGGTAATGCTAATGAAGAAGAAAAATTTAATTATACTAATGACAACCGTGACCTAAGAGTCAACCGCTGTATTGACTAGAAAGGTGAGCGAATTAGCCAAATTTGGAAATTTAATCATAATATGAATAATATTATGGACGAAAGTGCACATATGTGTAAAAATATGCAAATGAGGTATTTTTGCAATAAAGCGATTGACATGGAAAATCCAGATAAAGATAGGAATAATAATTATAAATCAATATTTTTGTGGAGAAATTATCAATTATGGAAGACTCAAACCGCAAAAAAAAATTTTCCCTTAGAGTATATTAAATAGAATTAGCTACATTATTGAATAACTGAATAAGATCAAGAAGACATTGATGACATGAAATTGATGGACTGGGTAAAATATTGTTATAATATAATAAAACCTTTTAATATCCTTGTGAACAGTATATTATTCATTTTTTGGAAACTTATTATAGATAGTTGATATGTATATTCACGTGTGCATATATTTTTTCATTTCTTAACTATTTTTGTTTCTACATACGAAAAACCAAATAGTTTCACAGTAAACACAAAAATTTATCCAGTGGAATACTACATAAGTCTAAAGCTAATGCTCCATGGATAAATTAGAAGGGCATGGAAACAACATACATTCGTATTCCAGGCAAAATACATATTTTTGCAACAGAACATTGAAAGCGGCTCTTCGGCAGTGAAACAGTGAAAATCATAAACATAATCCCAGATTCGATCCAGGCCGGTTTTGGACCACCTGAAAAAATTTATCATCTCCATTGAACCACGGTAACTGGCTGGATATATGTATATACAAAACCGCAAGCAGGGGGCGCATATATCCATGGACCCAACCAAAATATTAGACAAAGTCATGACACGTGCCTTATTGGAGACACGAAAAATTGATACTTTAAAAAGTCTCAGATTCGCTGACCAAAAAAACAAACATTCAACCTAAGCAGAGGTCAAATCAAAAGAGCGATAGGCCACACACTCCAGTAAACTACATCAATACAACTGGTATATACAAGATGATCCTTCTAACTTCTCAGGAATCAGACAACTTTGAACATGACTTTCCAAAAAAAAAACGTACCAGAGTTGACCAAAAAAACAAGGAATGGGATCCAAATAATATCACCAAACTTGGAAGTAATGCACTCTGAAAGCTTAAGGAAACCCACGAATATCTCTCAAGCGCTAGTTGACTCCAGGATAAGGTGGCTTGGTTCAATATTGAGAAGGAATATTGGAGGCAAAGGATTAAAGGTTCCAAAATGGTGTGGAATTTCCTAGGAAAACGATGAACCATACAAGAACAATAACCTCACTGTGTATCACAGGACACACTTGGAAAGGAGGAAATGAAATAGCCGATGAACTAGCAATGAGAGGGACTCTCCAGCCTTTTTGGGGACTGGAAGCAGGAATCAGCTCCAATGTGATATAGTTAGAGAAAGGCAAAGCCGGGCAAAAGGAGAGGATCTGATTACTGAGAAGAGCTGGTAGGGATATGCGAATCAAATATTGGTATGGCCAAGTACAACCTATTGAAGTCAAATGAATGCAAAGGTCAAAGTAAAACTGCAATCAGAGCTTCAACAGGGATCCTAACGGGACATTTTCGCCTGAATTGACATCTGAAAAAGCTGAAAATAGGGGAGGAAGAAAAATGAAAAAACATATTTGCGAATAGAATAGCAATTTAGAATCCTTGGGTACAGCATCTTGGAGTTCACTGGACAAAAGAGGGACACCTCAGTTTAAGCCAGAGGATATCCTAAATTTCAGGGCAAGATAGTACTACAGGAGCTAGTAGTATCTGTGACTTCACTCAGGAACTGAGGAGGGGCATAATAGATCTTCCAGATCTCACCCCAATATGCATACATACATACAATCATGCAAGGTCTTATGACTAAGCTAGTCGCAATTGTACAGCGTACCAGATAACATGTATATTTTTTCATTCCACTTAAAATTTGAATTCTGCTTAAATTTGCTATTGCGATAACTAGTAATATTTTATACTCCTTCAATTAACTATTCATGAATCACTGAAGAAAAAAGCTCGAATTTCTGTGAAAGACCCAAAAAAAGGAGAATTCAATTCCATAATAGTTACAGCAAGATGTAGATCACCTTGCACGCTGGATATTGTACCTAGCAGAAGCGTTATACATTATCCACTGCATAATAGATACATATCCTTTATACGGTAGATATAAAATTTTCACAATATGCTGGAGTATGTTTATGACTTATAATAGGAGAAACTTATTTTCATCTTTCACATTTATTTTCACGATTTCGGATGCATATTTTATGCAGTAAAAATGTGAAGAATATTTTACATCAGTCAAGCTGCATTTCTCGAGAATAATATGAAAAAATCGTTATATTGATCTGTGATCAATTTAATTTAGCGGTGAGGAAAAAACTACTTAATCTATATCCCCATTTAGTTATAGTTATAGATAGGAGCATTTACCGTGCTCAAATTTGTGCTAGCAAGTTGCAGTTGAATTGCATAAAAAATCTAACAAAGTAGTGACAATGTCGTGAAGCTTGGTTATTGTCACACTAATATGTATTGCAAAGCGCCCGTGAACCATAGATGCTGCAGATTGGCCCAAAAGTATATGACAGTGCGTGAAAAAAGTTAGTGACTATTCAACTTTCCACGTTGACCATTGTAACTATAGTGGCTACTAGTATTTTTCTTCGAAAACATTTCAATTTCAAGGAAATACAAAAAGATTGTTCATTCGTTAATAGTTTCCACATTTACTTTGAAGAAATGAATATACATAGTCATTTGAGAATTGAATCTGAATGAACCGTCCATATCGGGAACGTGTTGTTTCAAAATGAATCCAATCTATGGTTGAGGTGAGTTATTCTGCAACAGAAAAAGCTTGGAAATGCTTGCATGAAATTATAACAAAATAGTTTCACGATTGAATACATTTATTCTTTTTTTAATTTCTTGGGAAATTAAACCACAATATTTTTGTATTATTTATTTCAACGTTTCGGTAGCGTTCCAGCTACCGTTTTCAAGAAAAAATAAGTAAAAATTGATTTTTATTCCTAACTGACACAACGGAAAAAATTTGACAACTAGACAATCAAAAATATTTTGAAGTTTTAGACTGCAAAATTTTGTTATCAAATTTTTATTAAGGTCCATTCATAGTAGATCATATCCCCGGTAAAATGTCAAATGAAATATTTCATTTTATGACATTCCAACGATATGATAGTCTACTAGAAATGGAATCCAGTGAAGTGCATTTAGTTTGAAAATATTGTGCTTACTTACAGGCATTGAAAGAGCAGAAAGATTGCCACGTGATAAATATTATTTGATACGAATATATGTACAGGGTGATTCATTAGTGCGATAAAGTCCTATATCTTGTGAATGGTTGAAGATATTTGGATGTAATTCTGACCGATTGTAGCCAGCCTAAAGGCTCATATTTAAAAATTAGTTGCGACTGTACAGGGTGTTCCAGAACGCCGTGCCAGATCAAAGTTATATTTTTTCAAATGGGTATTTCACTTCAAATTTGAATTCTGCTAGACTTACACAATAATGTAATATTGTGATGGGTTATACAGCGTATTTAAAAAGTTCATGACTTCAACGCCCTGTATACTTCAAACTGCACAATTTGAAATTAACCTTTTATAGCCACACGTCTGTGATAGTCGTCTAGTACTACAATTTGGGAGGACAACTACTTTCTGTAGCTTTTTAGAAGCTCAGTTGGATTATCTTTCCGTTATGATGTATCTACAAATATACTAGGCTATAGTAATTCCGAAACCGACAGTTTAACATTGAGCTGTATAGGAGAAAATTGGAAACCGATTATTTGAACCATTTCCTAAGTTATACCGTTAAATCCCGTGTTTAAAATCGAAGAAAAATACAATATAAAACGGTAGCAGCGAATGAAATATAAAGAGAGAGAATTGCAACGGAATGAAATTCTTTAGTGAGTAACTAGAAAACATAAAAATACAATATACCGCTAATTATGACACAGCCTGCTTTTATATTTAACAATCTTTATCTAAGATAAAACACTTTTCGAATAATGGCTTAGGTTGAAGAAAATTGCTTTCTTACCAGATGTAGCTGCATGCATTTTATGTGAATGATAGAAAACAAATTACATTTTTAAGTGAGTTTTTCAATTTGGAGTTTATTAGACTAGTTGGTAGCGAGAAGCTTTTTTAATATTGCGGATAAAGTAGCTTTATTTCAATAAAAAGTCACTCTGGAAGGGGAAATCTGGTCTGAGCATATTTCAAATTTTAGGTTGAATGAACAGCAATAAAACAACTCCATGAACTATAAGTATACACTGTGTTATTCATAAGATGCGACATAGGGATTTCTGTACAAGCGCGAGCTAACTTTTTCACCAAATAGCGTTTGTGGAAAATAATAACAAATTTGTAGAGGTTGTTCAAATATAATGAATAGTTATGTTCAAAAAAGTCGAACTCCATTCTCCTACCATTTTCGGATAATCTTAATAAATCAGGAGATGGCCAACATGGTAGTGCACGGGATGATTTAAAAGTTAAACCTGAAGTGATGATTTTTTTTCTTTTTGTTCTTTTTTCACAATTTATGCCCAGAAAGCATTGAATTTAAAATGGATCAAAGTTATTTGTTTGAAATTTAAATTGCAATTGCAATTGCGATCAAAGTAACGTCGCTTGGCGTTCGCCTTCCGTCCACTTAAAGGGCATACGAAGAACTTCTTTTCTACCATTGTTTCAGCTATTGCAATTGAAAAATGACAAAGATATGAATTTTCGAAAAAATTACTAGTTTTCCAGTTTTTCCTGATCTTCTCGGTTCCTAATTATCCGATTGACTTTCTCGACACCTAAATTTGTTCGTATTTCGTTTATCTACAATTTATCCCCCCATAACATCGAGATTTCTTCACGCTATATTGAAAAAAACATAAAAATAAGGTTTTTTTCGTTTTGAATTTTCATAACAAATGACTGTACAACATTTGCGTGTCCAAAACATATTAAAATGATACTACGCAATGTCCTTCATATTTTGGCGTCATCCATTTTCCACTCGCATATTTGTTAAAAATTGCCATGCTCGCATGGTCCGTTATAGTTGCTTGGCCACTATAAGAAGGATATTAGCTGCATTGCGGTTTGGAAGAAGAAGTTCCAAGTAATAAAATCTGGAAGAAATGCAATATTACCAAAAGTGGAACAATGATACTGTATATGAAATACTGGAACGTCACCCATCATAAATTACTCGTTTAATAATGTACTGAAACATTTCCAGAAACTCACATACTGGAACACTCTTTCTTGACTGTTGGTAATTCCAATTCGAATTAATATTTATCCAGTAAATTTATTTTATTTTCCATTTCGTTTTAATATCCATCGATAAAACACTGAAAAAAAATTCAGCCTCCCGAGTAAAACGCTGAGATTCCAATTCTACTGATAAATGTGGGACATTTTCATTTTCGAGGACCATTAACAATGTCTGATTTCGTCACAATTTGAAACTTATTCCGCATTCATTTGGCGCGGCATGGAATGTTTATTGAGAGGCATTATTGTTAATTGAATTCAGAATTATCATCCATTTTTCTATCTCCCACGATTTGGTTGAATTGAAGTACGAAGGGAGGCTCGGTGATGATGGCACTCGTTTTCCCAATTACTGAACTCAATATCTAAAGTAGGTTTTAATACAAACCATGGAGTAGCTAAAGGAGATCTCACCTAGATAAGTTCAACTCTAAAATACTTGAATTAGAAAGAGAATATGTGTTCGCAAGCTCATTATTGGACTCATTTCATGAATTGATGTACAGTTAGAATCAAGTAAACTACTTTTAAGATCCATTTGATATGATGGCACCCTCGATTATATTAGCAGTTTGAACAATAGGGGAAAAATAACCTTGACATAGTGAACAAAATTATCAATTGTATTACATGACATTTTCAGCTGCGACACAATTATCAAATGTTTCCGATAAGGAATATTATATATTATGTCTCCAATTGGAGCCCCAAATTTGCATTTTAAAAATGACATACAGTTGAACAGCTGCAAGTGGAAGTCAACTAGCCCAAAATTTCCTTAGAAACAACTCTTGGTTCTATAATATTGCAATAAAATGGTAAGCAGAATTTCATATACTCACTCCTATCTTGTTTTTAAACTAATTTGAAAAACATTGTGGTTTACACTTCCCCAAAAAATAAGGGAGTAAAAAAATGTATGGTTATATGGTCCTATAAGTAAGTAGTTGTTTCTTCTCAGTTGGAGGGTCACTGTTCTTGGAAAATATTTTTGGAAACGTTAAAATGTTAAATTTATTATTCGATACCCATAATTATAAAGTTTCAGTCGATAAGAAGCATAAGGAATAATTCACGACAAGAACTGGAGTTGCGATGAGTAATTGGTTTGATATTTGAATAATGATTGTACTATTTTGAAAGAGGGCTACTTTGGAGATAAAGCAATCAATTTGGATAGAACATGTCTAATTCCTACTATTATAATTGTAACTTTCGGAGTTTTGAAACAAAAAGTTTAGTGTTTCCAATGAAAAAACATACAGGGTGTAACAAAAAGGCCCCCATCTTCTTGAATTTAGAGCCGCTACCGTTTTTCTAACGAAAACCGAATATTCTGGAAAAGCAATGGCTTCTAACGATATCTAATAGCAGCCAGGCTGTAACTTTTTTCGCATGCACATTTCGAGTTATTTTTAGCTCCAGAATATGTGGTATGATTTATGACCTGCCTTTCAGTTACACCCTGTATATTCGATCGCATATCGTCGACCATCGTTACCATAACAAAATAATTTAATTAGTTTCAACTGCGTTTTTAAATGTTTTGACAATGCGAACGTAAACCGCAATACGAAGCCAATTTCAGCGATGAAGCCTACAGCTACATCAATAATTTGTTTAGCAGAATGCATCCAATAAATCTAGTAGGTCTATAACCTCTACAATACAGAGTTTAAAAGTCAATTACCGCTACGTAACAGCGATTATAACACAAATTTCGGAAGTGCACACGAATAGTTAATTTTACAATTGCTATACAGTGTACGTACGGGGTTGAATGGTGTTTTGATTGTAAGAGTCTGAATTATATCAGAAATAATGGGTTGCAACGTGAGGTATATTTTGTATTATATGAATTTGTATAGTGGAAATAATTATATAAACTGAACTCCAAAGGAAGTACCAGCTGGAGATTATGTTTTATTATTCTTCACAATATTAGAAAGTACTGAGGATTGGTATATGAAACACAGAATATATGTGGTTCATTCAATAGCCTTTTTGGTGTGCGTAATCGATTATCAATGGTGCCAATTCTTCACAAAATCGAAGAGATTATAATAAATCGATATTCCAAAATTACTATTTTTGACTTCAATGGATCTTGGGAATAAAGGCATTCTTTTGTTGGTTTATGGAATAATTACAAGAACAGAATACCGAAGTTCCCAAAGGCGAAATGAAGAGACTGATTATTCACCACATTACGTACTACCAGTGACTATAATAGTCACTGGTACTACGCTTTCCATCAGGGGGTAATAGCGAGCAAGATCTGTTCGCAATGCATTCAATTAAAGTCCACTACATGTGATATAACATATCAGCAAAACTGAAAATTTCACAACCCCACATGACGTGAAATAATTGTTGGCAAATCGGAAGAGGACGCAATCAAAGAGTCGTCATTTCGCTCGTTATTTCTAGTAATAGAAACATGAAATTTTGCATTGGAAACTTAAAGTAGGTACTCCTCTTATCATGACTGATGACACTGAGTTTCCATCATATGCAATTTTCATGCTAGTAGAGCTCCCATACATCGGGTTCTATTCCAATTTGATTTATAATTGAAATTCAAGCTAACATTTTAACGTTACCCTTAAATATTTCGTTTGTAATTCCGAGTCTACGTAGGCTCGAATCGACAATGTCCCTGTTTGCTAGGAATTTATAGAGTATGTTGTATGTATCCCTAGGGATTATACGCTTAACAGCTAGTAGTGCAATTACAAATGATAGACATATTATTCTTCAATTTAAAAAACCTGGTCCAAACGAGATGTGATTTTTTACCTTTGAACAGGAATAGAATTTTTAAAATTAATAGTGTCAATTATGTCATTAACTATAATTCTCGAAAAATGGTATGCTCACATATTTATTTAGGCAGTACTTAGATTCAATCATGTACCTACCCTCTAGCTTGTAGTAGTGGTAGTAGCGAGAGTAATTGTAACCAAGATCACAGAAATCTTACTCAGATGACAAATAATGTGGAATAATCAACTCTATATAATATGTCTGTATTTTTTTGGGTAACATTCACTGACCTAGAAGATCTATTGTGCTCCCTAACTTCCACTTAGTTTTTGAGAAAAGTCTCTGAAACTAGTAGCACCTCTACTCCTATTTCCCGGAGGAATTTTGGGATATCTGCAGGCTTCAAGTTAGGTGAATATGTTTCTCTTCTATCCAGTTTTTCACGGCACAAATTTAAATTTTTAATACTTTTTAAGTGTGAAAAAGTTTGATGACTTTTTTCCCATCCCAGTATTTTTTTCTTGTGTTACTAAGGGTGTTTGTTTTGTGCTGGAGTGACTTCTAAAAACGGTCACTTATTTACAGCAATATCCGTGAAAAACCATTCCTTTGAAATTGATAATGAGAAAATGGAGTTTTCCGACTTATCAAGTTATTCATGTTAGCCACAGAATTCCTTGAACTCTGATTTAAAATATGATATAATACAAAATCTCCATTCCACATAAGAATGAGTCTCATGAAGTTGCAGTCGTATGCGCGAAATTGATGTCAAAACCAGCGCCATATTGTAACGGATTCACATTTTGTAGGTTAATGCAACATTAGAATGCATAATAGATGCATTAAGGCATTAAATAAGTGGTATATATAGATGATTATAGGAAAATTTGAAAAAAATACTACCTTATTTCTATATTTTTCACGTCACTTAAATTATACAGATAAATATCAACAAATTTCCACGTTCAATGCTTAACTATCTTCGATCTATCAATCTAGCATTTTTTTTTCGACATTTGACGTATATAAAAAACCTACAACATGCGGTGAATATAGTTCATTGTCCTATTAATGTGGATCTATTTTTGTTGTAATAAAGTTTCGACCATTGTTGATATTTTAATTTTTCCAATCGAAAAACTATGCCTCATAAATTTTTCCATATATACTTTCGGTTTAATTGTTTGTATGACGTTTATATTGTGAAAATAAGCACAAAAAAGTGCACACAATGTGATGTGAATTTGAAATTGTTTCAATGAAAACAGCGGTAATTTGAATTGTAATTCAATTTGATTCACCCCACGCTATGATAAAACAGTAAACCAAAAAAGGTTATGTAGCTAAATATGCAGTTTTCAATAATGGGATGCTTCAGGTAACGTTTCTGAAGGATGATAACTTTCTGCGCTGGGATGATTCCAATCTCTCTTAACGACTTATTGTACCTTTTTTTTCTCTTTTTTCTCTATTGTCTTATTGTATTCTACTCTCAAATTTAGTCCACTCATCCAGTTATCCCGGTACCTTCAAGTGGACAATATGGGTCCATTGAATTTGCCATATACTTCTGGTGACACATTGTCTTCTCCGAAGATTATATTTGTCTCTTCGAGTCCAATGCCTCACAATTAATTAAGATATAGGCTACGGCCTCAGTCTCCATGCCGCATAGTCTGCAGCTGAGGTCTCCCAGATAAACTGTTATAATTCTACTCCCACTGATATTCAGCCTGTTGAACACATGTGTTACCTATGAAGGTCTTACTGTGTACCTGGCCACTGAAGTCTATGTTAGCTTTGCATCCATATTTGTATTTGCCCTCGGATTTCTTCTTTGTGGTCCCAAGAACTGGTCTCGATCCAACGTATGCTGTTGATGAACCTCTTCTCGCGAGTTCATCAGCCTGATAATTTCCAGAAATACCGTTCTGTCCCGGCCCCCCTACGAATCTTACTTCAATGTGGTCTGCTAATTCATTTAGTTATTTTTGGCATTCTTCTAACAGTCTGGATGACAGTCCTATGAGTGTCAGTCCTATGTTTGTTAAATCCGACACATTCTAGGATAGCTTAAATCTACTTTAATGCAGTAGTATGTTGTAGTGAAATGAGTAACACCATATGTGCCTTTTACACACCTGCTCTTGTCCCTTCCTCAGTCTGTGTACCAGGTCTCGCATTACAAAAGGTTGTAAATTTTGTCAAACACATTTTTTGGAGAGAAAAATGTGTTTTCGAACAATACTATTCAACGTACTTAGTGGACTTCACTGCTCAATACGCTCAAAGCGGGAGACGTTCTTCTCTGTTGGCAAGACGATTGATTGTGGATCTACTGATTGGAAAAAGCCAACATGTTGGGTAAGTGCCTCTAAATCAAAGATTTTTGTGATAACTTAACTTCAACTCATACAAGCGTAGTGAATTGAAATTCTCAACAGCGTCCAGTTTTCAACTAATTACAATCGTTCCAATGTTTGGGGTTAGTACGCCAAAGCACCACCAATTTGTTTCGATCTTGTCTGGACACTGATACAACATTAATAATAATTGATTCAATATATTTCGATTCCATCTGATGATGTCAATAAATTGGTATGTATTATTGCATGCATGCAACATTTGAACATTCCTTATTAAAAAGATGTGTAAGAAATTTCAATTCCCCTGTAGAGTGGCGCATGTAAATTTGTTATCCAAAACTCACACAAAACTCGATAAATGTTGATAAAAAAATATTTAAATGACTCCTTCATATAATGAAAATGAAAAATTCAGGAGAATAAAACTGTTTGTACTTCTTTGTTGATTTGACAATATAAAACTTCAAACTTGAGGTAAAAATGTCACCAGTATTCCCATTTCTATGAGAAAACAGGAAATTATGATTAAATGAAAATTTTGTCGATAAGGTTCCTAAGTGAACTACATTCTTTTCTCAGTTTCCGTTGTCTAAGCAGGAAAATATAAACTTTCCAGCAAACGAAAACTTTCGGTTAATTTTCGTTTCGCAACAATAGCTCTCTGATAATCTTACAACCTCGTTAGTTAACTTTATCTGTAAGCAGATGATGTTTTAATTATTTATGTTAAATAAATCTATTCCAGGCTAGTATGAAATCAGGAAACTTGATAATTAACTCTAGAATAATTGAAATCACCATGAGACACACACACACGAATACTGACCGCGCGACGCGCATGTGCTTACCTGCATTTTTCCTGAACTTCGTGAATATCCACAACTCAGAAGTTCTGCAGTTTACCGCTTGTTTTATCACTGATAAGTCAGGGTCGGTAGTGAGGAAGTTTCCGCGCTTTATTTCGCGGTCGAAAATTATAACTTTGGAAAAGAGGTGTTCATTTGAAAATACACTGGGCAATTTTTGTAAGTACAAATACTGGTTAGGTGGATCAATTATTTATGTTTATTTTATTATTATTCACTAAGTCATACAGATCATAAAAACGCAGGCAAACAAACGTTATGATATAAATATATAAATAATATGATTTTTTGTCTACATGACAAGACAATGGCAGCTCGAAAAATTATAAACAGACGAAATGGCTTTAAAATTATACACAAGCCTTTATAATTGGAAGGGTAGGATTTTGAAGCGAACTAACTGTTGACGTTGTGCGTGAATGAAACAAAAAGTGACTGGTTTTTTTGAGAAAAAAAGGGAGAAAAAAATAACATGTATTACTTTTAATTCTTGGAAAGTTAGCGCTCTTGTCTAACTGATTTGGAATCTGGAGATAATTAACAAAGCTAATTCTATGACTCTCTGCTACTTTTACTTTAAGCAATTTTAGTTATTGTGTGGTAAATAAAGCTGTATAAAAAATATAGAATGATAAGAAAATTGCGATCACAAATTGATGTGAGTGGAAATAATTTTTATACAAAAATCGATTAAAAGTTACTTTTTTTCCTGGAGATTTCTTCAACTTAAATCGGGAGCTGTGTTATCCGGAACTGTATTTCAGAGAAACGTGCTTTCCGGTAAGTAACTCCGGGAACTGGTAGAATAACAGGAACGCCTTTTCCAGGATACTATCTAGTGAAGGAATTATCCATTTCAGGAACTATGTATTGCAGGAGCTTTCTTTTCCTGAACTTATCTCTATGGAACTTTTCTGTCTTGCCGATGAACTTAGTAACATTTTTAGAAAAAATCGGAAGAAAAGTGAATCATGTCATTCATAGTTTTCCTTTAATAGCTGTATTCATATTTAAACAACACAAATATTGGCACAAAACTTTTAGAAGATAAAAATATGTATTGATCTAAAAAGTCACGTACAGGAGCTGCATAGTGTGGTTAGGTTAGGATTATTCGGAAAGTGTTGTTTACAAAACGCAATCGAACTGTTTAGAATATCTTCGTCACCGGATAACTGATTCATGTGGTGAAATAACACCTGTTATGCTACAAAATGTTTAGCAGTGTTGAACAAAGGTTGTATTGCTGTTTGGAAGTAGAAGGATCACAATTTTAACACTTACTTCAATTTTGTCATTAATTTTAACACTTAACACAAAAATGATAGCATGTATTCGAATAGAATCGAAATATCTTTCAAATTATGTTCAGCTCGACCCCCCATGTCATTGAAAAGGGGTAGTCACCCCTTTTAGGGGGATGCCGAATACAAAATAGACGTGTCTCGAGGTTTACCGTAAGAACCTCCCCCGTGGATTGTTTCTAATACACCACCATGTATAATCGAGTGGGTATACATATAATTGCATTCTGAGGCTGAAGACACTAGCTGAACCTGGGTATCGATAGCAATGAAAAATTTGATCAACACAGCCTTAACTAGAATAAATTCTTGAGCAACAAGTTACTGGGTGGCCTACCGGTACTTTATTTATTCATTTTCAGCTCTCGAAACTTATTTCGCCATCAATATTGATGAAGGAATTGCATCACATTATAAAATTGGGTTACAAACCAGTTACAAAATTTTATGAGTCTCGCAATTTTACAATTAACCAGTTTAAGATTAATAATTCGTTCTGGACAAACTTATATTTTGATAAAAAGAGTCTATAGACGATAAAGAGATTGGTTATGGAAAAAAATCATGTGGCATTCCAAAATTTAGTGGTTACTTCACTAGACCATAATTTAAAACTAAATCCTCAAGCATCTACAAAATAACGTGCTTCAAATTATAATTTTATCAGTAATCCTAGTGAAATTTCATATAATCTGCGGCACATATTTTCCAGAAGTTTACACTAATTAATATTAGGATTACTGCACAATTCCTTAATATCTCGTAGCTCTTGAAGGGAGTGTGGAGCAGACCGCCGTCTGCCTTTCCGTTCGTAACTTTGAATATTTTAAACCTCACGGTAAACGGTAGTAAGTAATTAATATTGATTTTTTGTCCGAATAGACCTGCTGGATATTCCTCAAAAACAAACATTCTGAGAAATAATAAAATATTTTTATTGAGCCAACAGACTTGCTCAGAGTTGCTAAGGATTTCCTTGTAGTTTGGACTTAGTTGAAGCTGTTGTCTTTGGACTCTCGGTCAAAATGTACTTCATGGTTAGAGTAGAATTGCTGCTGGAACAAATGGGTCTGGGGGTAGTAGACATTAGGTATCCGTGGGTGAGTGTCAGATGACCGATTTTTACTCTTCTCACCGCAGTTAACTCTTGCCTTGAAAGATCTGCGAAGCAACTATGTTGGGGATGGCCAATTGAACGCTGTTGTCAAGGTACTTTGGATTTTCTTCTGAAGAGTGACTCCAAATCCTTTCCAATAATTATATTGTCGGTGACGGTAAATGTAGTTTCGATTTTTGCCTGTTGGTCAGCAAGTTCGTTGCACTCGAAGCTACTGTGGGATGGTAACCAAATAAAATTAACTGCAATCCTTCGGGATGAGATAAGCTGGTAGGAGTCATGTATTCTATACCTAGATTGGACAATAGGATGTTTGGTAAATACATACATTTCTACATTTATGCAAACAACAACACTTTTGTAAGACACATTTAGTGGAAAAAGTGGTTCTTTTTTGCACTGGTGCAACAAAAATTCAGAGCAAGTGTCTGATCATGCTCTAATACAGCAATATTATATGTGTATCTTACTACTTAGTGTAGTTTTGGTGCGAAATTTGGATTATATTTTGAAAACGTGAATTTCCTATTTGAAAACTTAATTTTTTCAAGCAACCAGTTTTCTGATTCGTTCAAACATCGTGGAGCAATTTTTCCAAATCAGTCATCATGCCTACTGGAGTCCTATTTTTTCCAACAAACTATACATTTCTTGTCATGGAGAAATATTGGAAAGGCAATTGAATGAATTATAGCTGTAAGTAACACGATTTCGTGTTAGTGATAGGTACACAAAAGAGGACTTCATCACAACGCTAATACCCCAAGCTGGATTAATCAATGTCGATATTGAACCGATTCAAATGAGCGTCAAACGACTGTTTATTCAAAAACATTGATCAAAATAGTTTATAGCTTCCTTTACATGCAATTACTTTGGTAGTTTTTTGGTCTAATATCCACAATTCATGGAAATCGATCTCTTTATTTGTTTTCATGTATTCGACTTGTTTGCTCATGTTATGGTTCGTTAATTGAAAAGTTTACCGAACTGAAATATTACCGATGGAACAATAAAATTGTATACATATTAATAAATTTTAAATCACACCAGGGACCACAACATGGCTTTGACAATAGAATGTTACATGTCAAGTGTGGAACTGTCCGTTATCACTGAAGCCCATTTGTCCATCTATTCCTAAAACTGATACTTTGTGAAGTATCACTTGGCAAATATGCCTCGGTATTCCAAGCAGAGGTCTATGCAATGCAAAAAAGGTCTTTTTCTTCATCTGTCTCTAAAAAAAATCAAATCAAATTGTTTTTATTAATCCTATTCCAACTTTTAGTCGTTTCCGAGATATTTGAGGTTTTAAATTGTTATTATATTTTTTAACAAGTTTAAATTTTTCATGTATACTTTTAGTAGGCTTTGTAATAAATGACAATTATTTAACTGACATAAGTTAACATCCAGATAAGATTGTGAGCTAAGAGTTCGAAATTCCTTCAATTCCCTTTCTGAGATGATGATTAGCCGTGCGACGAATGAAGGTATACTGAGAAGGGTTGAAAAATGCATTGAAGTTCAAGGGAGCAATTTTGAACATTTACTTTAAAACATCAGACTATTTTCTTTGGCTTTTAATTTTCCATAAAATTTTGTAGCATATCTTATTATTCTCACAAATGGTTTAACTCGATTAACTTTTGCTTAAAATGAACCGAATAGCTTCAAATTGTTAAGTATTCTTTTAACAATGTGCGATTTCGATCGCGGTCAATCTGGATATCTTACTGCAAATAAAGCACATCTTTTAAAAACTTTGTCATATTTACCATGTATTAAAAGTAAATTCACATAATAATTTTCATTTCTCAGTGCTTGTATCAAAATTTAGACCACACCTGCATCTCTAAAAATTTACAGAAAACATTTAATATCTGGATAACAGTAAGGTTTAGGTATAGGAAAGTATACATGAACTTGCCTTATTTTTTCCCCTGAATGCATTAAAATAGAAAAAACAGGGTGGTTCTATTTAAAAAAAAATGAAGAAATTTGATATTTAAACTTTGAACACTTTTTATACACACCCTGTATAAAATGAAAAGTTTTTCAACATAGATTCGAATACGTACGTAGAAATTTTCATGATTTTACTATAAGTATTTTGGCATATACAGATAGTTTTCACTCGTCGTGGGACACCCTGTATATTAGGTATCAAAAAAATGAAAATGCAATAATAATTATTATTAACATTTCCTAGATAAGAGATCACTGACTTTGTTATTTTAATCAAATGAACTAGTTTATTGGTTATATTCACTACTGTAGGTATAGATTTTTTTCATTTTATATCACGTCCTATAATTTTTGAAATTAATATTAAGTTCATTTCAAATCTCGATTACTAAAGCCTGAAATTGCCTAAAAAACTCGAGAAATCAGTTTGAACATAATAAGGAACGAGGACTATAATTTCACACTAAGGCGCTCATCATACAGACTTTTATGAAATCGAAAAGACAAAGAGAAAATTATATATGGAAGAAAACAGTCGGACATTTTCCGCATGCAATTGTGGGAAGTGAACCTATAGAACAGCAGCTGTTTAATTTTAAAGCTTCAAAATTACTAGAATAAACCGAATCTGTTTGTAAATTTCGTGGCTGCGAGTTTATCATTCCACAGAAATATAATGCAAAGTGTGAAATATACAAAGAGCGGCTGAATTACAAAATGAATGCATTATTTTGCAAGTAATTTACTCTTCACAAAAATAAAAAATCTGAATTTTGAATGCCACCAGTTTTGACGTGGTTACGTAATTGTCAATTTTTTTTTGAAATTTGGGCCTTTTGGAATGTAAAGCTGGTCAATTATTATTTCCACGGAGTGAGGAACATTTTCAGCTCAAGAGCTTGCTACTATAATGTTGAACATTATCAATAAAGCACGGAAAAAATACAACCAAAAAAGCCAAAAATATGCGCACTTCAATGCATCTAAAATTGACAAAATATGCGAGGATTTAAAAAAAATGCAAGACATGATGTAAATTATAATGTTGAGAATGAGCTTCGTTCAACATCAACAGTTTGTCCAGCGATTTCAAAATAATTGGCAAAAAACGCTCAAATCTTGAAAAAAAATTTCTTTTTTGGAAAAAAAATTAAGAAAATGCACGTAATAGTCTATGTAGATTTCGGTAATATTGGCTGTAGATTGGAACGAATGAGAAATTGATTATCTTTCTTTGCTCAGATTATTTTTTGAGTGAAGTAAAGAAAAATGAGAGAATGAATCAAAATTTTCCTCTGTACCAGATAAATCAACCAGTTCCGCATTTCACGAGGGATTTCAAAACGGAACTATCACACCAATATGTTAATTTATGTGACTCATTAATTAACCGTATATCAGCAAAATATGTTCCACTCTTTGACCAAGATTTAACATCTGCTTTATCCACAAAGTACCCTGTATAAATGACTGTTGCAAATTTGAATGTAGCGACTGTTATTTGCAGCAAACATTATTATCCGTGAAATGTTACTTTATTACCCTCATCGTACCATACCATACCTCTGCAGTCATTATCCATCTTTGTTGACTATACATGAGCCAGTGACAACAACTTTGCGAATTATGGCTGTTGACGCGGTTTGAAATTTGTAATTATTTGTCATAGGTAATTAAGAGTTAACCCTCCATTGTACTAGCTGAACACGGAGATGACCAATGAAAATTTAATCCACAACGCTCTGAGGAGAACGTAACCGTACCCGTAGTTCACATTAATTTTTGAGTGTTTTATGTTATTACTTTGTGTATTGGTGTATGGAGTAGCGGGAACGACATGTCCTACTTTGAAACGAATATTTATGACATTCGTTATAAATTGTGTACCTGTTCGTTAAGTCGGTTAATTTGACGTTTATATACAGGAGATACGCGTTATTTTTTTGTATTTTTTATCACATTGTCATAAAATGGAAAACATTGGTGAGTTCCAATTTAAAAAAGAAAATCGAGCAGCAAAAAGATTAAAATGTTGTGTCACCATAAATGTCCAGCTCTTCTTGTACTTTGAAATAGCTTACGCTCAAAAGCTGGATGGGATTTCAAAAACCAATATCACTAGAATCAATATGAACATATAAAGTAATTCGAATCAAGACTATTACCAATGTAAGTGAAATTAAATGCATAGAATGAACAGTGTTGAGCCTGAAACACTGAGGTTTAATCTGTCAATACCATCGCCCCAAGACTACTTGTCTCTTCTTGTTCTCTTCGTACCATTCCTTCCTTTTTTTGTTATTTCCATACTCTATCTTCTCTGTTCTTCTCTTATACTTTTTATTAATGTCCACAAATACATTCTTTTTTCGCTCCTTTGATTTTGTTTGTCTTTTATTACATGATCCCCGCTGTTAATTTGTCCACTTTTTGCTTTTGCCCCGTATTCTCCTCAGTTCTCATGCTTCTTATGATCTTTTTCTTTTACTTGCAATTCCCCATTTTCTCCGTCTTCCTTTTCTCCTTTCTGCTTAATGTACTATTTTTCCTATTCTTTTTCCATTTGTCTCATCCCTTGGTTTTTCCTTTTTCATTTCACCATAATATTCCTTCTTCTGTTTTCTTTTTCTCCTCCTCCTTTCTACAATTATTCGTTCTTTGCTATTTTCGGCCTTCTTTTACTTCCCCTGTTTTGAACAATATGAATTCAAAGGTGAGGAAAAACATTGTACTTCACCCTTCCAAAAGTTTCCGGAGATATAAATTACCTCTCGCAGACGTTTACAGACGTCGAGGAGCAGCAATTTTCCAATCATATGAAACCTTATGCAGTCGCTAATAATACTAGTATCACTTCCACTCCTGGAAATGGTATCAGGTGAGATATTTTGTGACTAGTAATGGATATGGATATTGGCAAGCGGTTCTTAACTGCTAATATTTTCTTGTGAGCCATAAAAATCACTATCTTCGCACTCCATTCCATTTTTTTGATGATTCAATAGAATCTATCATGAGCAATAATTGTTTGTATATTCTCTGTACGCTCTAGTCCGCACTGTATATGAAGGACGCAACAGTAATGTCCTAAAAACTGAATTTAACATAACAATGTCAACAGAAGACCAGACATCTCTTTTGAAACTCTCAATGTAATTTTGAGCAAATTAAGCTGGACACATCAAGGATAAGAAATTAAATACTAATGTTTATTTTAAGTGAGGTTTTTAAAACCCAAAATTAGGGGGTAACTAATGGGTATAATTTGTAAGCGGAAATCTACAGAAAAAGGAAATGATATAACTTCTAATATATATTTTAGCTAAATTTAAACAGGCGAACGCTGTTAGGGAAATAGGGATTAAAAATGGTGCTTTTTCCTTTTTTTTGCTAGGGCCGGAGAAAAATGGATACATTTTTACCACCTCTTTGTCACAGATGTACGTAAAAAGAAAAACAAACAAACGAGACTCCGAAATTTATGCGCGGGCTTGAAAATACCGGAATAATTCCGTAATTTCGTATGCAGTAGTACAATAAAGTAACAATCGAAAAACTGCATCCAGTTTTTTTGGAACAAAAGATTTTGATAATAAAATACCTCAATTCCAGAAGGTAGTTTGAATAATAATCAAATTTGCATACCAAACGATATACAAGTCTCTCAAACTCTATTAGAAGAATGAATACAAGTAAAATCATTTAAAGCGTGATGCCAATATGTTCTATATGAATGTTTTTGATAGATCAGTAGTTGTGGGGTATATTTCAAAGCTAAGCTAGCGCTTCCAGCGTGTACTGTAGGCAATGAACATAAGAAAAAAGTGATAATGTTAACAGCATACATATGACATAAATGGAAACGAAAGTCCAGTGGCATTGCGTTGAGCTGTACGCAAAGACGCCGTTCTGAGAATAAAGGCGAAAGCTATACTAGTACAGAATTTTGTTGTCTTTGTTCGTGTATCCTCCTAGTTTTTATCGCCGAGTCGGCAAGCATCTGCTGCAAATTTTGCCATGGAAATTTGAACTCTATAATCTCATAGATAATTACTCCCATTTTTCATTCAATATTAACATGGAGACAAAGTTGTCCTGTGCTTCGGAGTTTTATAACTCTTGCTTGCTTACTTGCAAGAAATTTGACGCTCAACAAAAAAGAGCAACTAAAGTTTCCTGATATTCTCACTTCTTCCAAAATTATTCAGGGTAGAAGCTAATTTTTTGATCATTTTATGGTGAATTTCTTGTGAAGCGAATTATTAGTATTAAACCGCATCGAATAATATTATGTCAATACAGGAAAAAAATTCTCAGTTGTTTTTTGGAAGGTGAGTAGTTCGTGCTTCCAGAAAGAGCCAATAAAAAATCAACACTGTTTGAAAATTCGCGGGTACTTACCTACCACCGTGATTTCAAGAGAACAAATCAGCACAAAAACAATACAAATTTCTCCGGAAATCAAAACTCCCCTACACTTCTAACTGGCCAGAATTTTCATAAAGTGAAATATGAGCAAATATTTTACACAGCGTATGTCAGCAAATACAAGAAATACACGAAATAAGAACGGCCAATAAAATTGCAGCGCCATCACTAACGCCTCTTCGCATTTAAGAATGAGCTTGCAATGTATCAGTAAAAGAACATCCCCAATGCTCTTATTTTCATATGCACTGCTGACGGAGTGGAAAATTGAGAAAAAGTTCATTTCATTCAAGCAAAACTATTTCATTTTTGACTGCATGGGAAAACAATTTTTTCGGCAACCGTCCGGATTGCATCCTGCACTTCCCAGACGCTTATTCTTTGAGAAGGTAGCCGGAAAAAATCACGTCGTTACCATAGCAATAAAATATGAAAAGCAAATTGATTCACTCCAATATAAGCAGTTGCTCGAACTTTGATATAAATATTAATATAAATAAGAATTAGAGTGCTTTTGTTAACATGTAGTAATTTCTGTTTTGTTCCATTGTATTGTAGGCAACACGCCCTAAAATTGTTTTTTTTTTTGGCCTACATAATGTAGGTACACAACTACAAAACAAACAAAACAAAGTGATAATTTTAACACTTGAAAACGTATATGCCTCAATGTCTTCGACACACCATTTCTACTTACTTATACCTATTTTAACAATACAAATCATTCTAGAATATTTATGCTCGATTAGTATTTTACTGGCCTATACTGACCGCGCACGAAACCGACAGATTGCTGAGAAAGGATTAATGAGAGGAAAAAAATCAAATTACACTTTAACCCATCTCTTAACTCTCATTACCTCCATATTTTCTTTCCAGTCGGATCCAATAACGAACGGCGCCGATAAAAAACGACGATAAAAACGTAGGTTTAAAACGAGTGAGGTATCGGCCGGCGATACGTAATCACATTTTCCGTTTTATCAGTTTTTTCTCCTCGAAACTCATTTGAAACGGAAAACTTTTGAAATACTTTTAAATATGAAGTTCGTCTCTCGCTGGATTTCTGATTCTTCGGTCGGGACGTTAAAAATAACTAGGTTAACTCCGAACATAAAAATCTGAAAGGCAGTCGAGCCATATTTCATACAGCAGCTCTTGTGTATTCGTCTGAATAAATAGAATGTCGAATGATATAAGTGGAAGTGTTTAATAACAATGATGTAAAAAAAGCCTAAAATTTCGGGGAATATTGACTTCTGAAAATAATGTAGGTTGGAAGGGAAATTTGATCCTGAATCTAAAGAATTGTCGTGCAAATAGATTGTCATTATTTTACATCATTGTACATGAATTAGATGATTGTTCAAAAAAATAACTGAGAATAGTTTCTGTTCAATTTGTACCATTCACATCTTATGGGAAATGAAAAAAAATGGCTGAGGAATATTTTTTTTTTAGTTATTTCCGGAGAAATATTCAAATTACTACATTAGGTAACAATAAACTATAATAATAATCTCAACCCTTTTCCTTTCCCTTTTCCCTTTCTCTTTTCCTCTCCTTTCCCTTTCCTTTTCCATTTCCCTCTCCTTTCCCTTTCCCTTTCCCTTTCCCTTTCCCTTTCCCTTTCCCTTTCCCTTTCCCTTTCCCTTTCCCTTTCCCTTTCCCTTTCCCTTTCCCTTTCCCTTTCCCTTTCCCTTTCCCTTTCCCTTTCCCTTTCCCTTTCCTTTTCCCTTTCCCTTTCCCTTTCCCTTTCCCTTTCCCTTTCCCTTTCCCTTTCCCTTTCCCTTTCCCTTTCCCTTTCCCTTTCCCTTTCCCTTTCCCTTTCCCTTTCCCTTTCCCTTTCCCTTTCCCTTTCCCTTTCCCTTTCCCTTTCCCTTTCCCTCTCTCTTTCCCTTTCCCTTTCCCTTCCTCTTTCCCATTTCCTTTCACTTCCCCTTTTCCTTTTCATTTCCATTTCCATTTCCATTTTCATTTTCATTTTCATTTTCATTTTCATTTTCATTTTCATTTTCATTTTCATTTTCATTTTCATTTTCATTTTCATTTTCATTTTCATTTTCATTTTCATTTTCATTTTCATTTTCATTTTCATTTTCATTTTCATTTTCATTTTCATTTTCATTTTCATTTTCATTTTCATTTTCATTTTCATTTTCATTTTCATTTTCATTTTCATTTTCATTTTCATTTTCATTTTCATTTTCATTTTCATTTTCATTTTCATTTTCATTTTCATTTTCATTTTCATTTTCATTTTCATTTTCATTTTCATTTTCATTTTCATTTTCATTTTCATTTTCATTTTCATTTTCATTTTCATTTTCATTTTCATTTTCATTTTCATTTTCATTTTCATTTTCATTTTCATTTTCATTTTCATTTTCATTTTCATTTTCATTTTCATTTTCATTTTCATTTTCATTTTCATTTTCATTTTCATTTTCATTTTCATTTTCATTTTCATTTTCATTTTCATTTTCATTTTCATTTTCATTTTCATTTTCATTTTCATTTTCATTTTCATTTTCATTTTCATTTTCATTTTCATTTTCATTTTCATTTTCATTTTCATTTTCATTTTCATTTTCATTTTCATTTTCATTTTCATTTTCATTTTCATTTTCATTTTCATTTTCATTTTCATTTTCATTTTCATTTTCATTTTCATTTTCATTTTCATTTTCATTTTCATTTTCCTTTACCTTTACCTTTCCCTTTCCCTTTCCCTTTCCCTTTCCCTTTCCCTTTCCCTTTCCCTTTCCCTTTCCCTTTCCCTTTCCCTTTCCCTTTCCCTTTCCCTTTCCCTTTCCCTTTCCCTTTCCCTTTCCCTTTCCCTTTCCCTTTCCCTTTCCCTTTCCCTTTCTCTTTCCCTTTCCCTTCCCCTTTCCCTTTCCCTTCCCCTTTCCTTCCCTCTCCCTCTCCCTCTCCCTCTCCCTCTCCCTCTCCCTCTCCCTCTCCCTCTCCCTCTCCCTCTCCCTCTCCCTCTCCCTCTCCCTCTCCCTCTCCCTCTCCCTCTCCCTCTCCCTCTCCCTCTCCCTCTCCCTCTCCCTCTCCCTCTCCCTCTCCCTCTCCCTCTCCCTCTCCCTCTCCCTCTCCCTCTCCCTCTCCCTCTCCCTCTCCCTTTTCCTTTCCCTTTCCCTTCGAATCCCATAGTAAAAGAAGCCTCGCAATCGCCAGGCTGTTGCTCTGGCATAAGACGTACTCTATTTGTACGCTTTGTTTATCAACTCCATTTGCATTTGCCTACTTATTCTGCTTACACTGCTCTACTACACTTTTCCACTCCCTCATAAAATAAGGACCCATCTTTCACCAAAAATGGCCCAAAGCGATTTGAAAAACTAGTAAGTTGGTAGATTTGGAAATAAACGTATTTGTTCTGTATTTGCCAAAAATGTCCAGTTTATACTGGTTTGGCTTAAATTGATACTATCTCCATGGAGATCCAGAGAAATTCTTTCAACCGTTAAGCGGAATTCTATAAATGAAGCATCAGATAGTTTACAGTGAGTCTATTAATAATTAATAACCCTTTCTAGCAATTCCACTTAACTGAACCTTTTATCTTAATGGAAAGCTGGATATTAGAATTTTCCTGCTTAAATAAAAATAAAGATCGCAAGATAATCGTGTAAATAAGTGATAACTCCACTCGACGCAAAAAGAATTAGAGCAGAAATTCTCAAAGCATTTCTCATACAAATAAACGTCTGTCTTATAATTAGTAATTTCTAAAATAATGTGAGTAGAGGAAGATACTTCAACCTTATTTACTTCAAGGAGTGCCGTCTTTCAGAATTTATGATGTATAAAAAAATTTTTATTTATTTGGGATGCCTGGAATATATCTCAATATTTAATACTGAGATAATGAGATATTCAGAGGTTTTTGAGACAATACTAATGAATTGATTGTTTTTGGAATGAGGAGTTTAGCAGCAACAAATACTAAGAGAAGAGCGAGAGGCATAGTATGGCATATTGCAGGATATTTTTTAACATATTAGAATGTACTAGAACAACGAGAAAAATTATTCTTGTTTTCGCAAATTACCCTTGTTTTACCAAAACTTAGTGGAAGCTAGGATTGCTGATGTATTCATTTTCTCAAGATCGCAACATTTTTCAAATTAAGTTGTGTCTCCAAAAAATAATTGTACAGACTTTTCCCGAGATACAATTTTTTTTAAATTGTTTAATACAACTAGCTTTGCAACTTCCTATTTTGCATGCTAATGTGAGAGAATAAAGCACCAAAATTATTATAGTTCATAAAGCCTTTTTATCAGGCCGATGCAGAACTGAAAGTGATTTTATTGCTCGTAATGGATACCAATTGATTTTTTGGTGAGCGCGAACATTATAAATTATCTCTGGACGTTTTGATATTTCAGCAGTGCAGAGTATTCATTGGTGAATCTTTTTGAATCAGAAATTACCATTTTCATTTATTGACTAGTATAGAATTCATCAAAGGTGTCGAGGGAAACAATTGAAAATAGCGACAGTTGGAGCGCTAATGAAACGTGGAAAAAAAATATTGCAGATTAACTATCGTTAAATTTTTTTTCCAAATTGGCCTCATTGAAACCTAAGCATGCAGCATTGTATAGGCACCCTATAACTAAGACTTCGCTGGCTGTCCATGATCCTGGCGCTATCTATGTTGAAATAGCTGAAGCAGATGTCGGCAGTACTCCACACAGAGTGTTAAGATATTATTATAGATACTGTCCAGTTTTTATTATATTTCTTCACTAAACCATACTGTATTTTCACCATATTGATAGCATTATAAATCCAAAAGCGTGTCTGTAACACTTCCGGGTGATTCAAAGAATAAAGCAGAATTGTAAGCGCTCCTTCATGTAAATAAGCGATCAGTTAGCTAGATTCTTCCTGTATAGTGAGCCGCAGGTAGCGAGGACAATAGAACCCTAATACCATTACCATTGAAATATATTTAGATGTGATAAATTTGCAGTGACAGTGCAGTGTAGTAGGGTGGAAATAAGATACCAGAATATTCAATTTAATTAATTAAATATTGAGCTCTACATAATATAAGAAAGATTTGTTGCCCTAAAAAGGGATGAGTCTTGGAAACTCACAGATGATGTATCAAATCAAAATTCCAATTCATCAGAATCTGAAGAATCTTCAGCTCCAGCATTAATTTATATAGATTTAACGGTTCCATTCATGATATTGTACAGTTGCCACATCTTCCATTCTACATTATGCTGTTCTTTGCAGACACTTTTAACTGTGCTTTTAACAAAGAGCCCACCAATTGGTGTGGGTTTTCCAATTTTTGAGTTTAATTGTTCCGTACAACGTCACCTTTTACTTACTATACTTACCATTAAATGAATAGAACTTCTAATTATACTATAGAAAGTACTATTCTCGTTGCGTTCGCCCAATAAATCAAGTGACTTTTTATTCAATTAACGCGTAAGATGCAATTGGGCGGAGCATATGGGTGTACTATTTTCTAGTATAAGTAGGAAGTATGAGGTCTCTCACCACAACGATGTAATCCTCCGATGTCACCACTCTGTATTTTCATCGTATCATAGGTATCATATTTTCCACTATATGAAAAAATGTACATGTTTATGTGCTAAAATTCGTATTAATTACTTCAATCTCTGCATAACCATTAGCGTAAAGAACTAGAATTGAATAATGAAAATATGTGCTACCCAGTTTTTAATAACATTATATGTTTTCATTTACAGAATATGCATATATTTTCGCGTCAGCCGCAACAGAAGAGGAAAAACTAAAAAGGATTGATTTTTGATGCTGGGAAAAGTCCTTTGATGTACACGACGTAATACAACGTTCGCCAGACATAGAGTAATAATTATTCTTTCCGAACAAATGTAAAAGAGACCAGAAAAAAAAGTAGAGGGAGGAATTATAAATCAAACAATACAGCGGAATGTGTTCTATATGGCGACAAAACAGACTTCGGAAAAATAAATAAGTTGTGAATGAGATTACGGTTTCGCATTCATTTTCCAGTCCGTGATTTACAATGGGTCCAAAGTCATTGCAGCTTGTATGCTACCATTTCCTAGCTGGATTAGTTTACAGTAAGTATGCCCCTATATCATTGTATACACATCTAGAGTACTGTAGTGCTGAAAAAAAGACATTGTCATGATGAAAACTATTCAAATGTTTTTCCAGTAGTAACAAACTTGATATACAGGGTGTCGAAATACGTGAGTTATGGAAAATTGAATGTTTTAATATAATAACTTTGAGCTTTTGAATGAAAAAGGGCATATTTTGAAAAAGAATTGTTGTAATTTTTGATCCAGTGGTGTACATTTGGAAAAACTTTCCTTCCCCATTTTAACGCCACTGGTTATTTTATTCTGTATTCCTCGATGGTTTTTACGTGACATTCCATGACATTTACATGTCGAAAAATTAGTAGTTTCCAAGATATTCAATGTTTTCATAGAGTCTGCAAGATCATTTTTCAATAATTACACATCTCAAATCACAACCTCTCACATCTACATAAAACGCAAGATTGTACAGTGGACAGATCGAGACGTGAACGGTGGGAGAACTTCGAGATGCGCGAAGCCACAGTCAGTGTTGAACAGAGAAAGTATTCGGAAAACAGAAAGGCAAACATACGATGGTGTGGACCTAGATGATGCAGACTGAGGTCTAGCACAATTGAATTTCGTGCGCATTTCGTGAGCGGTGCTTCTGACCGTTCACGTCTCGATCTGTCCACTGTACATGCTTGATTCGGTAGAAGTATATAGCGTGGTCGTAGGAAAAAAAATGTACAAAACTTGTGGTTATGGGCTATGTCACTTTCCACACTCGTTACGTAATATACTATTTTATTCAGTTATTTAAAAACCATCTTGCAGATTTCATGAAAACAGTGAAAAATGGGTGTGAAAAGGTGAAATTTTCTTCCAAATGTACAGAAGTGTATCAAGAATTGATACATGTTTTTCAAAAATATCATATTGAAACATAATTTTTCATAACTTTCATAACTATTTTGGAGAGTGAATGGGTTGGACCCCTCAATACTTATACCACTTTGCCCAGAGAGGTATCTACATGCAAACGTTCTAAGTGTCCTTTGAAAACACCCTGTATATGTGTAATAATTATGAGCGGAATACGTGGTTCTATTTCTGTTGGAAATTGGGTTTTTATTCATATCAGCGGCTAGTACTGGAATTGGTGACTGCTAGGTGAACACCCTCTTTATGTCCATACAACCCACTTCAAACTACTAGGGACCACGATGGTGATAACCATATCATAGCTCGCAGGCATTCTACACATGACCATGACGTATAATTTAGATATGCCGTCTTTGGGATGAGACGTAAAGCCGATGTCCCAGGTCCATGGATGTTGGGCCAGTAAAAATCCCTAACACTGGCAGGAATATTGGTGAGTTCCGGAAAATGTCTGGCTAGTTGACATTTAAACAGCAAAGGTGACAAGCTATGATGAACAATTTTAATTCTAGAGTTCGGAGATACTCAAACTTTCGTAGACTCAATAGCAACTAGCGCTCCAGGAGCAATAATTTGTCACTTTTATAGATTTTTCTTGACAGGAGAACTCAATAAAGTATTGCTGGTCTCGATCCCTGGCCATTCTGGACTGAAAGGGAACGAGAAGGCAGATAATATCAACTGTACTTTCCATTTCCATTTATAAAATTGAAATTGTTAAACGTTACAAAGTAGGTACTCCTGTAGATCAATAATAGAAAAATTGTCATTTGAACCATTAGACATTACACTTCGTTACTCGAACTGTTTATTTTGCCATGATAAATTTCAAAAACGCTCGAAATTTGTGATATCACTGGAAATATTTCTTGTCAAAAACAATTTTTAGAATAAATCACTCAACCACCCGGAATGCTGCACGTATATACATGGATATTTTGGCAAGCTTGCGATAACAAACTCCATTTTGTTCTTTCAACAAACCGTAAACTATAAACTGACAAGTGATGAGGGAGAAACAAAATATGCACTGATAAAAATATGAAATATCGGTCGGGTGGCATTTTCGAGGTATATGTAATCACAGAATAAACCACTCAGAATACATGGTTACTGCTAGGGTGAGCGTTTTTAATGTGACATTGATGACAGCACCTACTACTCATGACACAACAATGATTTCATTATTTTCATGTAGGTACAGCAGTAAAGTGAAAATGTTTAGATGGAAATCAACAACAAAAGTGACGAGGGAATAGTTTTTCCACATGAAATCAGTGCAAGCTGCTAATTGTACAAGTAATGTACATAAGTAATATTTAAAGTATCTTTCTTCATTATTTTTTAATATTTTATCTAATGAACGGCTGCAGGAGACTCTGCCTACTCATTTTGTGTAATATCACTTCCGGAACTTGTTACGTAAATGACTATTAAGAAAAACTTGTATTTCAACGTACTGTTTTGTATCTGGACAATTCCCTACTTTCATCTGGACCTCATTTGTAATTTTTTCCCATTCCCACTTCCATTCGATCCCCTAAAAATCAAATCCTGGATATGTAACTGGTTCAAATGGCTGAAATAAAAAAAAAACTATTTGAACAGTAGCTCAATAGTTCCTATTTCAAATAAAAAAAAAACTAGAGAAATAAAAAAATAAGTTTGGTGAAAACCACGTAGAGATTATCACCAAATTGTGAAATTCAATCCACCCTGTTCCGATCTATTCATGCAACATTGATACGTGTAGCTAGTGGCCTGAGCTGTCTACTAATAATAACGAAGGTGTCGCTCATACAAATTATGTAAATGAATTATTATGTGCTATGATACATCGTGCGGATATCAATTTATATTAGAGTTATATCTATACTGACTCACTTATAACTATTATAATGTGTAACATACGAGGTGAGTTTTGAGTATGCCTTATTATCTCGGAAATAAGAGATGGAATCAAAGGATGCAGTTTTGCTAGGATCACCCTGGACGACCTTAGTAAGCTGGCGCCGAAAAAATATTTGGCACTGTGCTGGAGCTCTTGGAGGGAGCTGAGAACTGGATGAAGGATATAATTTATCTGGAATTATCAGACACGGGATATAAAAATATTCCACTTAAATTTTATCACTCTATTGTCCCAATCAGGATGGTTGGATATATCCCGCAGATATACCAACCCCGTTGAACTGAAAAGTGTAGTTCAATGTAGTTCATGTTATATAGCCAGGAAATTGATTGATGCTTTCCAGTTAAAAAGTGATTTATAAATGTTTTATACCTTAAAATAATATCAAACTATTATCTTTGATGACTTTTCCATACTTCTACAAGTACTAGCCTATTACAAACATCGTGTTACAATAACAGCATTTATTTTTTCAAACTTCTGCATATTTTTATATCTTTAGTTTCTCAAGTACAACTTGAGATAACAAAACTCTTGAGCACATTAAAATTCACAGTTCTATTTAGTCGACGAAATGGAAGGATCGAAGCGATACTTCCGAACATATTGCCGACAAGTTCATTTAACTTGAACAATTCTAGAAGCTCTGAATTTTATAACAATCCATATCTTTCATAGTCTGGGGCAACCATCTTATTTTCAAAACATAAGATTTAAATCTCCTGGGAAGAGTTTTGTGAAGATCTGTTAACACTTTGGGAGTTGAGATTATATAAACGTAACTCAAGTGTTCAATTCGATATAATCAAAATATAGGATAATAAGCACTTGTGGTTAATAGTCCAGGATCCAGGGTGTATTGTCGCAAATGATTAGTGTCAAGTTGAATTTTTATTTTGATGGGAGGCTCAAATTTTTCTTTAACAACAAATTTCGATAGCAGAACAATCATTTGTTCTACCAAATGTATAGTTTGAGCAGAGAGTCCCCTCCTTGCAATAGAGGTATAGATAACAGGGACATAAAATCTTCTTCTAAATTCAAATAACTCTATTTCCCAATAACTGGGGCTCAAACAATTTTGTTGTTTTACCATAATCTGGGATTTCACAAGAAGGTATGATGAAAAAGTATAAGTTTCCAGAGATTCTTGTCACGGAACTAAACACAAGAAGGAATGGGATTCAAATACCATTATAAGACTTGTCATTCAATGGTACACAGACGGTTCAAAATCAATAGAAAGAACTGGGATACGATTGTTCGGGCCAGGAACCGAACACTCTGAGAGCTTGGGAGGAACCTCAAGTATCTTTTTAGCGTCAATCCACGGCATGGGAAGAAGAAAGTGCGCCCAGTTCAATATTGATGAAGAATACAGAAGACGAAAGATTATCATAATGTCGAATAGTCAAGCAGCCATTAAAGCACTGAGATCTTATGTGATCAATTCCAAAATGGTGTGAGAATGCTTAGACAAACTCAATGAGGCAAAAACACTAGGAGGAATGAAATGGCAGATGAAACAGCAAAAAAGAGGACTCTTTTGGGGGCCTGAAGGCTTTCGCGAAATCAGTCCCAATGTAATATTATAAGAAATAGGTGAAGCCGAGGGAAAAAGAAAATCTGACCGTTGGGAACATCTAGTAGGGCTGAGAGAATCAAAGATTCTTCTTGGTCACTACAACCTGTTGAGATCAAATGAATGCATAAGTTTAAGTAAATCTGCGTTAAAAGCTTTAACAGGAACTTTAACGGTACATTGCCGCCTGGATGGGCACCTAAAAAGGCTGAAAAATAGTGGAGAAAAAAGTATGTAGATTTTGTGGTGTGGAAAAAAATTGCACAACACTCTAGAATCCTAGGACACAGCACCTGGGATATAACTGGATAGAAGAGGAACATTTATCTAAGTTGAAGCCTGCAGATATCCTGAAATTCTTCCGGAAAATAGGCCTAAAGGAGCTACTAGTTTCTAAAACTCTTCTTAGAAACTGATAAGAAGTGAGGGGCACAATAGATCTCTCAGTTCTCAGTGAATGTCACCCCAAATACATACCAGTTTATTGCAAAGCAGAATCAGGAAACAGCAATTAACTGGTCTAAGAGAATATAAGCGTGTACTTTTCTTGTATCTCTTCCTGTATATTTCCACGAAAATTACCCGTAGCGATTTTCTTCTTAATGTCAGCTATTACAAGATGCTTAATTTTAATGTAGCTACATTAAAGCCCGACAAATATCATTTTGTTGGAGCCCGACGACTGCTACTATGAGAAGGTTTCACTTCTTATTTCCGAGGTTAATGAAGCCGAATGAATGTCGTTGTCTTAATTGTGTTATTAACATTTACACGCCATAGAACGTCTGAGAAACAAAAAGGGATTAGTAGGGTGCAGTAGGAAGGACCCTTGGGATATAAACTATCTTAAGCGCGAGTGGAATGTAACGTAAATATTTAATTACGATTTATCATGGCCTAAAACTCAACATCAACTTAAATCAGTATGAGTTATTGTAACGTAAATACAAATTTAGCCATTAAGAAATAAACAGGGTAGGTATATCGGTCCGGATGTCCGGATAGTTGGAGAGTTTGGAGAGTTGATGGGATTGACTGAAAAAAGACTTCTCTTCCTGAATAATTGGTTTCAATTATTCAAGAAATGGGTATGGCGAAAATATTTATAATCATTATGAAGTACGTTAATAAATTTTGAAAACTAGTTTCGAATAGACTGTTCTTCGTCTACTGAAATATAGGAAAATACTTCTGAAAAGTTTGACATATACATACAAATTACCTTACATAAGCACATACTTGTCTTCTAAGACTACAAAAGCCGCACATCAACGAAGTGGAGATTCCATTTGCGAAAGAAGTTAAATACCTAGGGGTAATATTTGACCAGAAGCTCCCTTGGAACTCCCACATTGAAAAAACCGCACATAAGGCCAGAATCGCTCTTGGAAGGTGCAGGTAAATGTGTGGAAAGAATTTGGGATTAAATCCTAACATGACCAAATGGTTATATACACAGGTTGTGAGGCCAATGAAAACCTATGGATCAGCTGTTTGGTGGCTCAGGTCACTGCAGATTGGACCGCAAAGGCAGCTAAGTGGTATTCAAAGGCAAGCCTGCTTGGGTATCACAGGGGCCATGAAAACGACTCCGACAGCGGCCCAGGAGGTGATACTGAACCTACCACCAATGCATATCCTTATTCAAGATCTGTCAATCATAGATTATCACAGGGACCTCCTCCGATAAGCCAAGAACACGGTAAGGTCTACAAAGAACTATATAAAGCAATAAAGGCATATCCAATACTGGGAATGCCAAAGGATCAGATTGCCCCACAATATAGTTTTAAAAACGAATATACAATCTGGTGTGGGAATGTCGCAAGGCCCTCAACAGACTAGGTTGCATTTTCACCTATTCGGAGATGAAAAACCGAAGGCAGAGAGCTACGCAAAGGAGGCGGTAAGCAGGCTATTAAGTCTAATAAAAAGAATAAAGCTGGATATCGAGCTCTAGTATAGGGAGGACCACAATAGATCCGCAAAGGTCACAGTGGGATAGGAAAAAGAGCCACTCAAATTCAAATCTAATCTAATCTAACCGTGTCTCCTTAAAAGTTCTTTACTAATCTAGAAAAGGCCGCATGTTTTTTATACCTGTAGTGCTTGACATTCCATAGCAAACTTGTTTGATCATAACTGTAGGAGAATTTTAGTATGAAGAAATTTTGGGAATTTTAGTATAAACATAAATATCAATTATGTAAAACATTAATGGACATTGATTTTTCACTGTCACCAGTCTGCTTCGATATTTTTTCCACATAAATAATATATAACTGGAACTTTACAATGATTAACTAATTTTTATCTCAGCAGTGTCCAGTGGCGGAGGCTTGAGATGGGTACGCGTAACTGTTCCTCAATATCGAATTCCGGGCGAATCGGCTACTTTACACTGCGATTACGATTTGGGAAATGACACTTTGTATGCTGTGAAATGGTACAAGGAACATGAAGAATTTTACCGGTTTGTCCCTAAGGCCAGACCACAAGCACATTCCTATGAAGTCGACGGAGTTCATGTAGAAGTAAGTTTTGTATTTTAAATATTTCATTGATTGATTATTGAATGTCCTATGATACAAAATTAATCGGAAATAGCTTCAAATGCCAGTGGCGTAGAAATTGGAAGAAAAAGGTAACATATTCTTCCAAATGTACAACACTGGATCAAGGACTGGAACATGCTCTTCTACATTTAAAAACAACCTGTCAAATAATGTCCAATCATTTCGTTTATGCTCTTTAAAGTTGAGAAATTGAATCATTTAAATTTTTATAACTTCAACAACGAGTATTTTGAAAAGTAAATTACATAGACCCCTCAATCCTCATATCATTTTGTCTAATTTCACGAGAGGTTTCTACATGCAAACGTTGTAAGTGTCATTTGGAATCACCCTGCATGTTAACTACATAGTTTCAAAAAATCAGCTAAATATATTGGTGGAAGCTGATTATACGAAAAGATACGTTTTACCGAAATAAAAATAGTTTATAAGAGTATAAGTGGATAGGTCTTTAAAACAAACGCGACTTTTTCCGGAGTGCTCGAAATAGAGCAAGTGTTTTAGAGACCAGTTACTGACGAATACTTCACGCTATTTTTTTTCCATCGGTGCACTTTGAAATAATAAATACTAGTATCTATCACTACTACTAGAAAAAGAAATGGGAAATGGTTGAATTCTTGATATGACATTAGTTTACCTTGTATTGTCATGGAAATGTTAATAGTATCAATTAAAATACCATTCCCTCCCATTTGAGGAATCGAAATATCAATATCTCAAACAATATCAACTGTACATTCCATTTCCATTTATAGAATTGAAATTGTTGAATATTGTTCAGTCCAGGAAAAACGGATTTCCCTGCTTGGACCGGAAAAGTGCTATTTTCTCATGAGAAAAGCGTGAGAGAAGTGAGATATTTCGAAATAATATATGATTAAGACACTACAGGGTCATACATTTTGATATTAAAAAATTGAATGGAAGTTTTAGGAACACAATAAAAATGACAGCGTCGAGATAAGCGAAGAAAATTGTGGAATTTGTAGTCATAAAAAAATACCAACCTATTTAAAAACACCGATTGTACCTACTCGAATAGTGATAAAATTCCCGTTTCCCCTGTCCATACATTGTTGGTAGCACACAGTACAGTGTAACAGAGTTATTAAGTTTATGAATAATCATGGAAGCAAACAACAGCTGCCCTAATAATGTTTATAATCAACAAAACGTGTGAAAATGTCCCATTTAATAATATAAGACTTCACAAGCCATTATCCCGACAAGTAAATCTTCTCTAAATAAGTACTTCATTCGACGTTTTTCAATTATGTATATTATACAATCAAAAGGCGAACTCATAACATGCCACACTTGAGGTTAGCTTTGACTTGTATTGATTTGTATACTTGACAAGTGAATTATTCATAGCCCACTTGATAAGTGGGAATAAACGGACAATGAAAGGGTTTTAGGGTAATGTATGTCGGTTAATGGAAATGTTAAAATGCTACAGTTGATGAGTTTCGTCGTTCTGGTGTGAACTTACATAGAGACCAATTTATCACAGGCACTTTTAGCAATTTACTTTTCAAATTCATTCTTTTTTAATACCGTGCATTACTCAGGATACAATGGAGTGACTCATTGTAGAGCAAACTACAAACAAAAACAGAAACGACTTGGTTTGGGGGTTTCAATAAATAAAGGTCCTCAAATTAGGGTCAAATATATAAAAATATAATAAAAAATATGGAAAACTATTCAAAATGTATTGAAACTTTGCACTAGTTTTGAATAATATATTTCAACACTATATTTTGGCTTTCAAAATGTACCATAAACATCTCTGAATGTTTTAACTTGTCAACGCCAATTTTTAACGTCAATTTTGCCTATAAAGTATGGTGTCAAGATATAATTCCAATTTGAAGAATAGCGCCCTTTATTGTGTTGTGGTCTATGAGACCTTGATCATTTCGACGTGTAATTATATTTTGTTATACCAGTTCATTATTGTGTTTTTATTGCTTAGTTACCAACTATTTAATGTCGAACTTTATACCCATGCGGGCATAAAGTTGACTTTATGGCCCGCGCTGGCATAAAGAGGAATAATTTCTTATTAACATCTTTTACGTAGTTTTCTTGCATCCAATTTTTCGTATTCCATATCGTGAGCCTCTTTAGACTTTTTTGGGAACAGATTTCCAGTTGCTTTCTTCGCTTTTTCGATAATTTTGTCAAGAACTCTTTGTTCATTTTGACTTTCAACCCTTTTTTGACATTTACATTTGTCAACATTCACCTAGAAACGATAGTGTCTACTTACTATCATAAAATGGCAATGTTATTAATTCAAACCGATTTTTTAAAATACTGATTTGTATTGAGATTGGGCTGCAATAACGAACTAGCATGACATAAAAGTTTGTATGATCCAAGGGCATAAACTTATGTGTAAACCCTCGTGCGACTTACAAACCCTAAGGCCAGGGAAAAATGCTCAAAATTTAACTAAAAACATATCAAATTTCTCTATTTTTATAAATAGAGCCCGATTTTTCCTATTTCAATGCAGTCAACAACGACTAATCTTGCAAAAAAACTTTCTTGGGTTGAGAGCACGCTTCCGCATATTCCTTTATCCCTTTTACACAACATTTCATTATTTTCTTTCCAGTTATTTGGAAACCCAGCAACCTTATATCAAAATTTAATTTTGTGAAGGTACGTTTTTCCAGGTTTATACCCTGCTGCGGCTTTTCATACAAAGATTATTTGCTTAATAGGCTGATACAAGGAAAAAAGGTTTTTCATGAAGGAAAACTAATGAGAGTCGGTTCAAATTGTGAGTATACTTCAGTTTAATATTGAAAATATAATAAAAAAGAAGCTCACTGCAAAGTATTTTAAGCAAATACGTTTGAGAGGAAAAACTTCGCGAAAACGTAGAAAAAGTAATTATAGGAGAAATGAGTGTGAAATTCTTATAGGATTATCTTATTCCACAAATCACACATCAGACCAAGAAAGGAGTCCATCGAATTTTTTCCTCAGAAAAGCTGGAATGAAAATAAATTACCATTTTTCACACTTATTAATAACACAACACGGTTTACTGAAATGACAATCATTCTGAAGGTTTTTAAATAGATCGCTGGGCATATTAACGAGTACCTACAATTATTTTTAATGATAATATTAATGGTTATTCAACCAACAAGTGTGATAAGAAGCATTTGAAATCGAGATCATTCAACGCACCAGCAGATGGAGTGCGTTAATTACCATTTTAATACACTTGTTAGTTACAAAGTTTTTCCATCGACTTTATCGACAATATTTATGAACTGAAAATATTCATTTGTTCCTACTGTCGAAAATAAATATCGAAATGTTACAGAGAAGGTCGCCAGTTCAAATGTAGTTTTCGTTTTTTTAAATTATATTTTGAATGTTTCATTGTTTCACATATAATATTATCATAATTTTGTAGAACAATAAAATTTAAACGATAGGTGAGTCGAAAACTAGAAGTATTCTATAGGTACTAGTAATCATTTTTAAAGATGTTATAGTATGTTTGGTTGCCTACACCACAGGTAAATAATTGTCGGACTTCTCGATCAAAAATTTATGCTTATGTTTTTGCAATTATTTTGAAAATAAACCTAAATTTAGAAATATTTTTCCTTAGGAGTGGAAAATAATCTGAAAATCTCAGACTCATGTTTGTTATACAGACTTGAAGTTTATTAATGTTTCCCACGTCTTGGAGAAAGTGTACGGTCTAGAATCGATCGACTGAATGAGAATTTGAAGACCGTTGAGAATGTCGGGCAGAATTCAGAAAATAAACCGACCACTACTGCTTCACCATTGGGAAGTATTGGAATTTGAAGCGGAAAGTTTGTGAAACATAATTTAGTTTTGAAAACAAAAATCCAAAATAAATTTTTGAATATCGATTTTGTTAAGACTTTGCTTAGTAGGGTTTTTTGGTAAGACTGATTTGAAAATTGGATCAAATTTGCAAAAAAAAAAATCTGATTCTCAGTGAATATAAATATATATGAAACAACTCCTATCAGATTCATACTGAAAATTTCCCTGTAAATTATATTACAAATATTGCAGTATTCCATTCCATAAGATATATAGTATATTATTCAACGAGCGTGTAATGATGGCTATTACTCATGAGAATGAAGTTTGCGACGTGAGCCGCAGGCGAACGTCGTAATCATTCGAGTGAGTAATAGCCATTACACGAAAGTAGAATACTATACTTTTTCTATGACTGAGTGTTCACCTATCAATTCAAACGAACGAGATATTTAGAGAATATTTTATTGTATAAACTTAATGCTTTATGTCAAACAATTCCATTTTGGAAGCTACAATGAAAATTCATTTATTGCTTACGATATTGATGGTGAAATTTGAGCAGTTGAATTCGTTTTCACTTTCTGTATCCATTCTAATAAAAAGTCAGCTCTAAATCACCTTCGGTAGGTAGGTATAGGAACTGTCAAAGTCAAATTATGACATTTCATAGCGATTCTGATTTAAACATTACACCGAACATAGTCGTGTGTAATGGCATTCTTTGACGGTGATTGGCCAGATAGTCGTGTGTAATGGATCATTACACACGGGGCGTGGCTTGTTTTGTGTAATGCATCCAGTTACTCAACAAAAATGTTACATAAAAAGGGACCATTTCTCAACAGTCATAGAAAAAACATATTTACTCCAATCAAGAAACCGACTAAATTGAAAACGTATAAATTTGAAAAGCATTCAACAGAAGCAGGTACCTTCAATAGTAGTTTCTTGTTTTTCTGTGGAAGGATTTCCATGGAATTTAATTAGCAAATCAAATCAGCTTCTACGGCATCAATCTTCTCACAACCGACACTATATTATGATGTTTGGTGCTTCGAATAATGTGTTGAGTGTCTCCAAACAAACGTTGGACCATAGCAGGCATGACCAACGTTGTCTAACAGGCCTTTTAACAGGCCACTGTCATCTGAATCATCATATGCTAAAACTTGGACCGTCGAAAGATCCGACTTGCCGTCTTTGTTTAGAAGATGATGAAACAGCAGAGCATATAATTTGTGCCTGCCCCGCCGCGGCTAGAATCAGGTATCTGATGTTTGGCAGGGTCTCTCTCTCGCCCTCGGACCTGAAATATCATTCACCAAATAAAATAATCGGCTTTGTTAAGAAGCTGAATCTATTTGATGAAATTTGAATAGGTGTGAGCCACAATAGACTCTTGTGAGTCGCAGTAGAGGGCCTTGACCCACTCACCACAAACCTAACCTAACCTAACCTAATGTGTTGAGGACTGAATATCGTGTCCAAAAATATCCTGCCAAGAAAAACCTAACAAAAAAAACCCAACCCGTAATATCATCTACCAAAAATAACACCTCCAATATTATCTACATCTGAAGAATAACCTGTTCCAAAAATATCCCTGAACTGAGTTTAATTATTGTGAATAATATTTGGAAACTTTTGAATAACAAGCACAAACCTAACCACAACGCGAATCACAAATTTAGCCGTGGACTGGAGCTATAGGAAATATTCGATTATTTCACGAGAGCCTTACTCGAAGCACTTGTGGTATTTTAAGTGATAATTACTAATGATCTACTTGGGAGTTCGAATGGAATTCAAAGGAGAAAGCAAAGTAATATTCACAAAGGGAAATACATCGCAAATAATTGGAAATTAGGTCTGAGGAGAAAACACTAATTTTGTGAGGTGAACGACAAGGAGCGCTGTTTGTTAAAAAGAAAATACTGAACGTTGTTCTGAATGACGTTGTAGCTATCAGTTCTTCAATAAGTCGTCAAGATTAGATGGTCAATTTAATGGTGTACTCGAGATCATTACAAATGAATCCTGCCACAGCTGAATTTGAATTGATACATCTATTTGAACATTACACTCTTTGACGAAATAAATTTTTGGTATAGTTTGAAAAAGTGTTGATTATTTGGGTATTTGTCATAGATTCAACCGATTGATTTTTAATTGTTTTTTGTACTATCCACCACAAACAAGAGCTTGAAAAAATGTGTCTTTTTCATGTGCTCCATTCATCACTTGGCTATTGCACTTTCGAGTTTAGAATGTGGTTAACGATAGACGAGTTCTATAAAAGGAAATTGCTGCCAACATAACAAATAAAACATACTGGAATGGGTTAATCGCATAAGAAAGTGGGTTTTCCAATCAACTTCTGGTCTTTCTTATATGTTTTGAGTTCCTTCACCACCTATATGCTGTACCAGAAAAGTTTGGAGGTCTTTCTAGTTTGGGGTATTTTGCATCTTACAGTTGGCGAAAAACCAATGTCAGCTGTCAACACATACGTTCAATATTCATGTTGGAGATTGATTTAATTTGGTAATATAAATACACTTCAAATTAGAATATATCTTGTTTAAATTCATTAATAGTTATTTATGCAACAAGTGCAAAAAGTGAGTGTTTTTTGCACGCGACGTGAAATTGTCCAACGAGGTCTTTGGGCCGAGCTGGACAACACGTCGAGTGCAAAAAACACGTTTTGCAAGAGTTGCATACAATATTTTTTCTAAATTCATGCAAAAACTGGAAAATTAGAATATAAATATGTTAAGAGCCGAACCTAACCTAATCAAACTCGTTCTTCTTTTTTTGTATCTTTATGGCCTCCACCTTGTCACTACTTAATCATACCTGGTTTTCGTTTTGACCATTTAAATTTTAAATAATTAAAGATTTTTGCAATAATTGTAACTCGTTGAGACTAAGTAGTAAGATATACATATATTATTGTTGTATTAAAGCAGGATCAGATACTTGCTATGGATTTTTATTTAATTTGAATGTTTATGAGTGCAATAAAAATTTTATTGCACTAGTGCAATAAAGTACCACTTTTTCCATTAAATGTGGTTCACAAAAGTGTTGTTTTTTGCATGAATGTAGAAAAAATAATTATTCAGGCTGGAGTACTCTCCGATAAGCAAACAGGAAAGTGCTTACTTTCCTTGAAGGCTGCGCCTTGGTCTTCAACTTGCAGACTTGACTATAATATACATTGTTTTGTCCTTAAACATAAATAACTATTCTTTCATACACTAATACCCTTTTTAACTCGAAAATTAATAAATATTCATCCCTATCGCCTTTCAACTTACTTCTCCAGCATCGAAAACATGATCTACTGTGAATGAGCCTTAAAAAATTTCAACTATAATTTTCATTGTGGAAATAATGTGATTGATTTCTATCAAAAACAACTTGAATGCTACCTGTATATCAAAATAGTGTATATAAATGTGTTGTGCTGCTCATTCTTTCCAAAACTGGAGATCGTTTAGTTTTTCATCCTGCCAGAAAATGTGAGCAAAATTTTATTTAATACCCTCAATATATCACGGTTCATCGAAATGATTTGTTTCACCTAACGCAATTGAGAAAATGACGTGATCAGTGAAAAATTTGAGATGTTCGGGAAAAATGGGAAGCAATTTCCTTTGAAGTACGCTCTCAAGCAATCCAATGACATGCGACTCCATCTTTATACAATACACAATGAATTTTGCTATATAAATTGATCCGAAAATAAAATTTATTATCAACTGTGAGGAAAACATTAGTTATCACAGTTTTGTGCAAGTTTTATTCATAAATGATTTCACTTTTATTTTGTAGCCGATAAAGCTGTTCAGCTTTTCAGCAGAATATTTCTGAGGAGTTATTTCACATGGAAATTCGTAAAAAAGTAGGTCACTTATATCTATTTCCCAATAACATCAAAATAGTCCTTTGAATTCATCAAAAGGTCTTTCAATTTTCTTGCTCTCCTTCTTCATGTTATCCATCAACACACAAACACTCAAAATGTTTTTTTATACCGTATAATTCCCTAACGGTGATAATTTTTTTCATAGCTGCTACTCCAAAGTTGAATTCATTCTAAAAATAAGTCCATTCCATGAATAGAAAAGAAAATATAAACATATTCGGGGCAACAAATACTATTTTCGTATTATGTACACGCTTTCCATAAGTTAAATATAAAAATATATTCTCCAAAACGAAAATAAAGATATTCAATAGTCAATATGAGTTCAGAAATAATATTTTCACTGCGCCACATTTCAGAAGCCAATTGTAACATATTGAATGAGTGTCGAAAAATAACTTTCAAGTTGATTCAACGTTGGTTACAAGAACCGAATTGTATTGAAAATAACCAAAAAGTTTGGAGAGTTTCGAGATAATAATTATTATTGATAAAAAACTTGTTAGAAACTGAATCAGGATTCATGAATTTAGTGATCATTTATTCATACGTTTGGGTTGTGCTTAAACTTGAAGGCACTTGAACTGAATCTTTGTACCATTTCTCATGTTATATACTTCCATTCCTGAAGCTTCGTATCTTCTACATAGGTCACCAGTTTGCCTGGAGGGACTTTCAGTAGTTGTGATGATTGTGTTTCCGTTCGTTCCTTTCTAAGTTCTCAAAGAAGCAGAGTATGTGAGTGGCCGTTCAATTGTTAAAGTTTTTGGCATATAGATCCACCAACTTTGCTCATTTTTGGAAATTCTTTCACAGGGTGCAGGGTGCTCAGTCACCAGTACCTTTACTGTATTCAGATGACCATTTTCAATAGCCATGTCTACCTCATCCAGCTCTTTTGTATATGGATGTTCTTCTTTCATCCTTTCATCCATTCTTTCATCCTTTCCCTCATTTAAGTCGATTACTCAAAAAAATTAGGTTATGACCTATAAAGTCCCCTTTAAAACCTTCTATCTTTAGCTAACTGGCCTGCCATTCCATCACCTGCATTTCCCTTATGTGTCAGCACTCATAATAGAGAAAGGAAGAAAGAAAGAAAGTTGGATTACTGAGAGCTTCAAGCAGAGCCCGGCTGTCGGTGGATATTTCAATCATTGTTTTTCCGGTATATTCTTTTCTCCATCAATACAGGCTATGGTGGCAGTGGCTTCTGCTTGGAACACAGACGTGCTAACGTAGTCTGTGGTGCTAACAGCATTATTGCTTCGGCCATTTCTACAAAGCCCACTTCCAAAAAAATTTTTTAGTTAAGCGGTAATTGTTTTGAAATATACTCTCCATATTTTGTGTGGTATCGAAATACTATGAAAACCATTATTTTCTATATTTCCATTATTATAATTTATTTACAGATGTCTAAGTCAGATCGCAAAAGGGTATTCCTGCATGCAGTAAGCTGGAAAACCAGCGGTTTATTTAGATGCGAAGTATCTGCCGAAGCACCATCGTTTTCGTCTGCGCAAAGTGAAGCAAGAATGGAGATTATTTGTGAGTAATGATTTTTCCTATATAACATTTACTATGTTCGATTAGTCAGTACTAGAATGTCACGATTATTTTGTTGGTGTAATAAGCAATAACGTAGCCGCACTGTCGTGGACCGTGGGTTATGATAGATGTAAAGGCAACCAAGCAGCTGGTGCACTGGCTCGAGAAGCATCAGCTCATTTCAAACAACTCAACCTACATAGAGAACATTTAATTTCCATCAAATCAGTAATACTAGAAGTTTTTTATTTCTATTTTATACGTATAGGTACTTTTAATGTTTCTTAAACGCTCACTATAGTATTGCCTCCTCTATGTTAAAAGTTGATTACATTTTAGTTTTTAATGGATCACACTTTTTTTTTCAATAACTTTATTAGTTTTCTGATAAAATTGACAATTATTTCGCTATATCATTTTATATTATCGTAACATTTTATCTTCTACTTCGTCGAAAACTACAGCAATATATATTTTCAAATTTTTTTGACTACGCAAGAGCTATCTTTTTTGATAAGAGGCACCGGATTATGAAAGCACCATTTGAAAGAGTACGTTTCGACATTACTTTGGGTTTCTGTTTAACAGATGTAAAAGGAAGAATATATCTAGTCTACTTATAGTTTTTAGTTTTTCCTCCTGACAACAGCGCAAAATTTCCTTGCTTGTCATTGGCTCTATCCTACCACAGTCTAACACAGAAACTCGAATCTCAATTTTTTTATTCAAAATCGTAGAGTGGCGTTATTAGTTGGAAATACTCAGTTGAGATCCAATTTATCCTGTGACATTTCCATTGAAATTCATGAAATGAACCCAATACTCACTGAAAAGCTTTCCCAAATATTGTTCCATATTCGTATAGGTACTTTCAATAATCGTTAAGTTTATTAAAATGTCGATTCACTGTGCATAGAAGGTAGAAAAACTTCCGAAGCCAATGTTGTGGTGGAAACTTCCGCAACAAGTAATATGCACGCCAATTGATGAAAGAGAGGATACAAAAATAACACTTCAATTGATGTTTATGGCTGGTCTCGAGGAGAAGAAAGTCATTGGTTATTGATTTCCAAATAATCTCTGCGTACAGATACTGATACTTTTTGTTAAATTTTTTCAATACTATCAAAATTGTAGGTATTTCATCCACAAGCATCCATCAACCCAAACACACTTCACCCAATACACAAAATTACATTGCATACATGCATATAGTCATTGAAATACAAACACAGTCTCACTCAAAACAACTTTGTTTGCTATAATTTAATTACCTTTTACGTCTTTCCATTGAGATATCCTTATCTGAATATACTATTTCACCAAAGTAGTTTGTGTTCTGTCGAATGTAGTGCTGGAATTAGACAAACCTACATAATCTCGCATTGGAAACTTGTATATGTCTTTGATACTGATAAGTAAACATACAGTATAAAAAAATTAAACGTGAGGTAACTCTCGATTTTGATATTCCTTCAACTATTTCTTGTTCAAATCAGCTATTGAATGGAAAACAAGCAAACCAAAGCAGACCGAACTGAAAATTGGAAATTTTATTTTAACGTTTTGGGTATGTCGTTTAGTTAATTTGCTATTTTGACATAAATCTAACAGAAAATTTGATAAATAAAATCATCAGGATCATATTCAGCCAAATTCGAAAAGGCTATGCCACATACAGAAGCTATGTCTAATATTGATACGGTCACAATGAAATTACCGTTTTCACAAAGCTCAATTATTAGTTTTTACTTACTATTATTTCGTTCGTGAACTGAGGACTTTGTCAAAGCATTCTCCCTGGCTTTGTGAGCTCCTCTCAGACGCTTTGATACAACAATTTTTGACAAGTCTGGGCGGTGAATCCTTCTAAGTCTATCGTATTCAGAAATTACGTGGGCTTAAATACTACACAATAACGACATTAATGAAAATAAACCACTTAGACTATTCACCTACTTATTTATCTATTCAGGTAGTGTATGTGACGGAAGATTACTATACAGATTGGGCTTTAAATATGGAACGCTACAATTACCTCGGAAACGGATCGCACGATTTTCATAGATCTTTGATAAAGCCGATATTATATAGTGGCATTACCATTTATGTCAGATCTATTTTCGAAATGAAACTGAACCTATTATTTCCAGTGGATCACCCTGTATATTTTTTGGCAAACTTGCTTGTTCGCTTTTTCAATTTTGATCAATTTTCTATAGGAACAATGTTCAATATTGTAGTACTAATAGTTTTCTAGATAAATACTGTCCAAAACCTCGTGGTACACCCTGTATTAGATGATCTGTAAAACGTCTAGCCCTCTTCATCCTTATCCATCTAAAGGAGTTTTGCGGTAAAAGAGATTCCTCTGGAGGTAGGATCCCTTATACAATCCAAAAACCTATTGTTTGCTTCCAGAAATGTTAATAACCGAATTTGCATCTAGAAAAATTAGTACCATATATTTCATCGTTTTGTTGTATTATCAGAGACTCCCTCCACACCTTTAAAACAAGCTATTAGAACTATAACAATGCATTATCTGACATCGAAGAGAGAGACTACTTTAATTGCCAAGTTGTAATTGCCAATCAAGAATAGTGTTTCACGTGTATTGTATATACCAGGCAAATGCACCGATTACGAAGTTATTATTCACTCCAGCTGCTACCAATAGGATAAGCCACTATAAGATTATACAGATTCATAAATATTTAATGGAATTATTTTCAGTTCAATTAATAATGTTTTTCAAAAAGTCCGGAGGAGAGTGGTTTCAAATTTCAATGTCAAAGTGTTCCAATAAAGATTTTTTTAATACTGTTAAGTGTTCCAAGTAATGAGGTGGCTGATCGACCTATTCTGCCTTTTCAGATATATTGTGGTCCTCTGAATCTACTACAGTAGTAGTTATATGATCTGTGATGACGGTAATGATTTGGATATTTGTTAGAAGCTAGAATGTACAATGTACTTACTCGAATGTAGAACAAGAATAACAATATAAACATGGAAAGTGAAACCAAAAAAAAATTATTGCACCCAAAACCAAAAACGAACATTATAGTTATTTATGCAACAAGTGCAAAAAGTGAGTGTTTTTTGCACGCGACGTGAAATTGTCCAACGAGGTCTTTAGGCCGAGTTGGACAACACTTCAAGTGCAAAAAACACGTTTTGCAAGAGTTGCATACAATATTTTTTCTAAATTCATGCAAAAACTGGAAAATTAGAATATAAATATGTTAAGAGCCTAACCTAACCTAATTAAAGTCAACCCGTTCTTCTTTTTTTGTATCTTTATGGCCTCCACCTTGTCAGTACTCAATCATAGCTGGTTTTCGCCTTGACCATTTAAATTTTAAATAATTGAAGATTTTTTCAATAATTGTAACTCGTTCAGACTAAGTAGTAAGATATACATATATTATTGTTGTATTAAAGTAGGATCAGATACTTGCTATGGATTTTTATTCAATTTAAATGTTTATGTTTGTCATTAATCATCACAAAACTGACACAAGAATGACAGATGAGTGCAATAAAGTACCACTTTTTCCATTAAATGTGGTTCACAAAAGTGTTGTTTTTTGCATGAATGTAGAAAAATAAACTTAATGCAAGAAAAAGAAAATGAGCATCTTTTATCTGGAAAATGCTACCCAAATTTTACCTTTCAAATTGCAAGGAGTATGTGGCAGAATATTGCCTCCAGAATATTTTATATTAAGTTATATCTGAAAACCAAAATGTATGTCACTACGCCAACAGCTATCGACTATTTAAATCAACAAATTATTAAAGAGCGTCAACAAATAACCCCAGAAATGTTGCATTTTGTGCGAAACTCATTTGAGGCTTGGTTGTATAATTTTCACTTAGGTATTTATCATAGATTTTTGCAAGCCTTTTGTAGAGAAGAGTTCAACAATGTAAGTAATCATACCTAGGGTGTTCTATGAAAAAATTGGGTGGGGTGACCATAAGGGTAAAGGGGTTGAAGCTAACACATCTACATGAAGTGTTTTCAAACTTTTCCATAAAAGCGACGCCTTCAGAGTTATGTGGGAAGGATGGTTCTCATTGTAATGCTGTGTAATGCTCTGATATAAACCTTCCTTGAAGTCTCGATTGAAGTTCAACTACCCTGTCTTGCTCATATGGTCCTTCCTTTAAGTCTTTATTACTTATTCAAGTGTGCTTTGTTCCTGCAGTTGATTTTGGACAAACTAGAGTTGAAAATTCTAACAAAGCTTCAAAATATCGCCCATATAGAGTTTGTTCAACCGTCCTTTGCCGTTAGGTCATACATTGTCCATCCTGATCTCTCATTCATAAAATGAATTACCTAACGTATTTCTTAAATAAGTAATGTCGACGAAAATTTTATTCGTTACTTTTGACGACTCAGTTGTCATATTTTGAAAACAATTCTCAACATAATATGTCATTGATTATAATTTTGGGGTTAAGTTGATATTCAACTAATATGAGACGTAAAGGTAGAGGATGGCTGAACAAACTTCATCTTGAGCAATTGACTCGATTGAAATATCGCGGAATATACTTTTTTTTTGTAAATATTCAAGATATTCAGGTAGGTCTTGAAATTGAAAATAAATAATTGAACTTTTTCCGTACCCCAATCAGCAGCTGTGTATTTGTGGCGTTTCTATAAGGATAAGGGGTCAAATTTAAATTTATTCGCAACGCTTATAAATTGAAACCCATTTCCATTCCGAACTTCAGAGGTCTGAAGTTCGATAACGATGGGAGTGAGGCATAACTTTTATTAAAAGTACCATAGTCGGGCCGTTCTTAGTTTACCACTTTCCAATTAGAAAGTTATAGGGTTAAGGTGAGAAAAGATGATGTATTTGTTGGAAATTTAAGCTGGTTCGTGGCACAAAACAGCAAAAATTTGATCGTTATAAGATTTTTTCAGTGCTCATGACCTTTTTCAAAGACATCAACCGTTCAAATAAAAAGAAACAACTACTTCCCGGGCTATAGGCCCCGACGGATATTGGACTACACTTCAAAGTCAAACTGGGTTGGCATATCTACAAGATATTTGAAACAACCATTCTGGTTTGCAATTAGAAGGGACAACATAACTTATGTAGTCTGGTTTGGGTGAATTAGCGCCTCATCAGAAGTGGTTGCTCCTTGATTCTGTTGTTCTGTATTCTATGTATTCCTCTGCTCATTTTATATTTATCCTCTATAACTAATTATGGACCAGATACCACAAAACTGATACCTTGTAATATCGAACAATCAACAACTTTCTCAACAATCTGCAAAACGTTTTAAAGTAGATCCTAGCATTTTAGAACTATTTAATGAATACATTTGAAAATTCTTACATAGTTGATGGGATTATGAATAAATTCAATACTGGAATACTTGGAATTTAATTTTAAAGTGTAATCTGCAGCTTCTGCTTCATTTCTATCAAATACAGCAAAATTAGCAACAGCAAATTAGCCATAAAAGGCGATGGTCAATATTGTTTACAAAATTGGCCCCTATACTGAAAATAGTTTTCATCCGAGCAAATATTTGCCAAACGTAAATAATTTTCGGTTTGCGGTCACTTCGTGACTCAAACTATTGGAAACAAGTTAACCCTCCAAGGTCCGTGGAATTGGCACACAGATAAATACTGAACTAAAATCAAACATTCATCTCATTTGATATGTTAGTGGAAGTGTAAACGCAATGCAGTTTAAAGCATCACCAACGATTCGAGAATTCACAGCTTGAACGTGATTTCATTAAATAATTTGAACAAAGGCAGGTTTTTGTAAGTTAACTGCAGTAGTGTGTGATATAGACACGCGACATTTCCGATACTGATAATGAGAATTATTAACGCAGCTGCAATTTCTAATAATTTCAGGAACTATTCGCATGTCGAAGTCTGAAAAGTGATGTTCGATCTTTGGCTATCTTGGACTGGGGAGAAATTTCCAAGCGCAGCTTCAATACACTATCAGCCCCAACAATTTCAGGGTTGATGGTTTCATTTGTTCTGCCTTTTGCTTGAAGATATTTTATTTGTAGCTACTTATTCAACTGTGTGAATATTATATGTAGCTTGTTCAATTGAAACCCATCTTTGGTCCAGGAAAAATTTATTGACTAGTACAGTTACAAATAACTACCACTACAATTGAGGCACATACCCCACTGTTTCACCGACCCTGCTTACAGAATTCTTGTGGCTGCTGCTGGAAGAATTCTTTCACAGCGTTTTGTACTTCTGCGTCCGACTGAAAACGGTTACCTTTTAACGCCTTTTTTAGTGGCCCAAAGATGTGAAAATCGCAAGGTGATAAATCGGTACTATAGGGTGGATGCTCTAATATCCTCCATTTCTTTCGTTGCAGATTTTCTTTCACTACGTTGGCAACATGAGGCCGAGCATTATCGTGAAGCAGAATAACACAATGTGAAAGCTTCCCTGGACGTTTTCTTCTTATTGCTTGATGGAGCTTGTTCAAAGTTTCATTATACAGGTTTGCGTTGATATGCACTCTAGGTTCTGTAAACTCTATCAGCAAGGGTCCTTCATGGTCGAAAAAAAATGTCAACATCACCTTGCCTGCAGAAGGTTGAACTTTAAACTTCTTTGGTGGCGGAGAATTTGCGTGTTTCCATTGCATCGATGACAGCTTACTAGATGGTCAAAATAATGACACCAAGATTCATCGCTAGCAACTATTGACGAGAGAAAGTCATTACCATTTTGACTGTATTCCGTGAGGTGTTGCAAAGACAAGCCCATTCGCAAGCTTTTTTGGTCCTCAGACAAAAGACGAGGAACCCATTGCGCACAAACTTTGCTGTAACCTAGTTTGTGTACGATACTATGGACAGATCCTATACTCAAACCAACATTTTCTGAAATTGCTCTGATTGAAATTCGACGATTTTCTCCAATCATGCCTTCCACACATGCCACATTCCTGTCTGTTGATGCAGTAATCAATGCACCTGGTCGTGGCTTATCATTCGTCCTCTCTTCTCCATTCTTAAATTTCCGACACCATTCTTTCACAGTTGGATATTCAAAACATGCGTTTCCATACACTGCTTGCATTCGCGTATAAATTTGCAACGGCTGCACACAAAAATTGAATGACCGCACGCTTATCACATTTGGACGGATTGTTAACAACAAACGCCATTTCAAATTCACAATACTTAAAATCGCTGTCAAATATAAACGAAATAAACAGACCAGTGTGACGTTTGCATACACTACTAATGATGGAAAACGTCAGTTGAATTATTACAATTGTTTCCAAGGCTAACCTGACCAAAGATGGGTTTCAATTGAACAAGCCTCGTATATATTCAATTTTGAACATTGGTAATCATTGTATAGTGGCGCTTTGTATATAATTTGAAAGCTTACTTTGTAGTCTATGATTCATTCCTTCCTGCTCTATTTGTTTATTTCATTAAAATAAGAATATTTTCATAGGCAAGGTTTATTATTCTCAATATTTTACCACCACAGTCTCGTGACGTTAGTCAAGTTAAAGTAACATTTGCGGTATGAAAAATTTTTCTCTGAAATATTATATTTTCTTCAATACTTTTGCCGACCACTGTATATTAAAATAAGGGTCAATTTTACACGTTTAATTCCAATAAAAATATTCGTTAATTCCTTTTCCAACACTGCAACGTAAAAACTCAATCATTTTCTGATACAAACATTGCGAGAGTTTTCACTTTATTTGTTCAAAAACAAACTATCTTACGATCACGGTTGGGACTGTTGGTGTTTTTTTCCACAACGCTTACTATATAAAAAAAACATTCAGTAAGAGAATACCTGCTGTGAACTTGGAATGAGTAAAAGGATTATGTTTGTTACACTCAACTTGGCAACCGTAGAGCCAGTTCTATAGACACAGGCCAGAGGAAAATACTATGCAAACAACAAATTCTCATTCGTTAGACTCGGTTTCAGTATATTTACAAATTCATAGGCGTGGATCAATTCACTTTTTATGAGGCTCTTTCTGAATAAAGTATTTATGTAGATTACTTTTTCAGGAAAATTTTATCACAACTAGCAGACGAAATAGTTAGAATTTTGATCTCGGAATAACATAGACATCAACAAAAATTTGTAGAAAAGTTTTTTAACTTCCTTCAGTCTGGGAGCGAAAAATATATCATAAATGTCAGGACTCTGTGACCATTTATTCAGTGCCTGGTCTAACTTGATATCTAAGTGTGCTATGTACTTTTTTTTAACACATTTGGTTGATTTCAATTTCCCTCTACAGAGCATTCCAATGAAATAAATAATGAAAAATGATAGGAAGGGAGACGTATATTTGCTCATATGTAATCGTTATAACCTCAATCCCCTTCCGCCTATGATCATCCCTATGCATTTTTGGATACTCCTTCACAACAGGATTTTAAATATGTGTTATAAATAACCACACTCTGACCAATATCTACAATTTATATAACTGTTTACTCAACGATTAAAGGGAAAGAGACAATCGTCGGAAAAGACGGAAAAGCATACAATGAAGTAGTCAATGAAGTGTCATGAAGTAACTATGTAGTCGTTCACATATCAATTCACAAAACTGTGCAGTCGTTCACTCTTCAATTCACAGAACTGTACAGTCGTTCACTTATCAATTCATAAAACTGTGCAGTCGTTCACTCTTCAATTCACAAAACTGTGCAGTCATTCATCCTTCAATTCACAAAACTATGTAGTCGTTCACTTATCAATTCATAAAACTGTGCAGTCGTTCACTCTTCAATTCGCAGAACTGTACAGTCGTTCACATATCAATTCATAAAACTGTGCAGTCGTTCACTCTTCAATTCACAGAACTGTACAGTCGTTCACTTATCAATTCATAAAACTGTGCAGTCGTTCACTCTTCAATTCGCAGAACTGTACAGTCGTTCACATATCAATTCATAAAACTGTGCAGTCGTTCACTCTTCAATTCACAGAACTGTACAGTCGTTCACTTATCAATTCATAAAACTGTGCAGTCGTTCACTCTTCAATTCACAAAACTGTGCAGTCGTTCACCCTTCAATTCACAAAACTGTGCAGTCGTTCACTCTACAATTCACAAAACCGTGCAGTCGTTCACTTATCAATTCACAAAACTGTAGACACCGATCGAAATGAGTCGCTCTTGGATTAATTGAATTTTTTAAGGATGGAATTTGAGTTAATGTTAAATTCCGGGGACATTGCTCAGAGAAACACCCACTGCACTGAAAATTTGTGATATCGACTGTTGTTCTTCCAACGTAAGTTGTCAACTATCATATTCTTGTTGTTTAAGAAAATCTTTGCATTCATTAAGTTACGTATTTATGTAGGGCAGTTTTTCCGGGATGAGAAGCATTAAATTTTCTATCTGTGGCTCTTACAGATTTATTGTTTTCGTAGTATAATCCTATAATTTCAATTTCATCTTCCAGTGTATTCAATCATTCATTTTCACGGAGATAGGCACTTGTGAATTTTGATATTTTACTCCAAGCTATTTGTCACTTTGCTTGAGAAACCGCAAACACCAGCTTCCTGCTATATTTTTCCCCCTAATCAAAACATGGTTAACTTAGTTAAGGGCAGTAGGTGTCGTAGTTTACATTGGAAAAACTCGTTACTCCCAGCTGATCGACTTTTATATGTATCATTAATTTTTCAGTCCTCCTATATAGAAGAATTGAACAGGGAGTTATGTAGAGGAGTTTCCATTCAAAAAATTGGGAAGGATAAAAAAGTGACTAAGTTTTGAGCATAAGAATAAAAATATTGTCACCGAACAAGTTAAACTTGAAATATAGAAATACATGTCGTATTATATGAATAAAGCCGCTAGCGAATAGGAATTGAACCGTCAGTAAATGTCGTGATGAGTTTTATGTAAACCTAAAATTTAACATATTCGCGTTTGCTTTATTATCTGCAACGACGAACGTGAAAGATATAGAACTGTGCTCTGAGGATACACATTAATTTGAACTACTCTCTACTTCTTCAAGCTTCGTTTAAATCGTCAACATTCTTATTTACTTTGGAATGAGATATTTGGATGCCTGTAGCATTTTTTTGATAATATTTAACGGAGTAATAATATAGTCTACCGGGTATCTGAATGAAAATGTTCTCAATCCTCCGTCTGGAAATAATTGATAAAAAAGTGGTGCTTAGGTGCTTCAAATACAGTAATTGTAATTTCATTTTATTATTTCAACTAACCTCGGACAGTACAATCCTCTCCTCTCTTCTCCCTCACTTAAAACGCAACAAAACATCATAGCTCCCCCGAAAAAGTGCATTAAAAATCCGGAAGAAAGGTGCATAGAAAGCAATCACAAAAAGTGTAGCGAAAGCCGGAGAAAAGTGCATGGAAAGCAATTGGACAACCGTCTGCGAATCACAATAACACAATCGCACTTCCTAGTAGATCACACATCATAATTCCGGTACTTCCCAGCACCCCAAGTAATCACCCTTCCGTAAAATAATAAAACGAGCAGACAAAACCTGTTGATATTGATTGAGAAGCCAGAGCTTCCCCTAACAAAAAAGTCCAATATTCCCTATCTCTTATTTGAACAGATAGACTAGAATTTGTAAGATGAAAAATAGGGTGAGTAGTCTCCGCGTTCCAGCCTAGGTCAACAGGTATTTTTTCTTTGGCATGCTGTGTAAACAATAACCAAACTTCAACTGAATAGACTGATCAAATCACAAGAAGCCAGTCAACCGGAAACATCTTCATAACTGACCTCTTTCAAAAATATATGGAGGTATAGATTACAAATTAATAACTTTGAAATTTCGAAATGTAATAATATATTTTGGTAACTAATTTGTATGACCGTGTACTCAATTCACAGGATCCACTATTGAAAGGGTCGTTTATACACAAATAACCTAATTTGAGCTAAAAGCGAGGAATTAACGGATTCACAAAACGTATTGTACGTTAATTCCAGTTAATCACAAAGTACAAAAGGCAATCACTTTAAGGAACCGAACATATCCTGAGAAATTACAATAAAATCTTAATGTCGCTTAATCAATTAATTGGTCGAAGAACTCAACTAAATTGATAGTGTTTTCGAGGTCCACAGGTTGAACATGAACTGAATATAGGTGAATTGAAATGATACATGCAGAGTGAGTTTCAAGTATGTAACCACTCAATTATCTTGAAAACAGATTGCAATAAGTCTTTCCCAGAAAAACCTCATTTTGAAAAATAAAATGATGAATTCTCAAATTATCTATTTATGCTTTCCCTTGAATATATAAAAGAGCTAGACTCAATCGAACTACAAATTGTTTGAATTGAAATACTCCGGCTATCTCGACATTTCTCCACAGTTTCCGTTCTGGCTCTTCAAAGGGCCCTTTAATTTGTCGATGGTCGGTAAACTGCATCGTTTATTTGATCAATAATGACGTAATAGCCGCGAAAAGTACTAAGCTGTAACGTTAATTCTCTTTATCCGGAAACCAGAGGCAGACTTAACAAACACGTAACATTTCCAGAATTGTGGCTTAGCTCGCAAATAATCACTGATAATCAGTAACGTATCATGAAGATATTCGTGGGTTGTTTGTATTGAGAAATTCAGTGTAGTCGCGAAGCTAATTGAATACTGTGGTAATGAGTGCAAGTTAGTTTTATTATTCCATTGTAAATGACTGATAATGGACTGGTTGCTTCAAGCAGTGGTTAATTTGGATGAAAAAAGTAGTGAAATTTCATGAGGAATTGTCTGGAGATATGTAGACGAGCTTTTCGCAATATGGTTTTTAGGACTTATATAGTATCTCTGAATTATTTCTTAATGAATATGAATGAAGGAGAGAAATCTATATAATTTCAAATTTCTTGTCATTTTAAGATTTTCTTATCAGCTATAATATACCAAGGGCATTGATAATATGCGATAATTTTGTCATAGATTCCGAAAGTGTGTTGCATGACAAATCATCTTAGAGCAACATGCTGCAACATTTTTCATAACTGTCGGATTGACAAGTCTACTTATTCACATAAAATCATTCTATGAATTTTAAAAAAGGTGGAGTAGAAAGGAGAAGACTTTACCAGAGTTTATCCAACTCTAACTAAAATATAACAATTATACTGACGAAAACAACCAAAAAATGAGGAATAATCCTTAAAAAACTGCATATCCTGTGACTGCGAAATTTAATTTTTTGTTGAAACATCTGAATCACTGAAAATTCGAATTAAAAAACACAAAAAGAAGGTACATTGAATATAGGAAGTTGTTCAAGTCAAGTATTTGCGGATATGCTTGTGAATAGGGGCAATATTCAATAAAATTCAGCGCACATAATTTTGTAAGAGCCCAATAATAAAAGACGAAGAGAGCTTATACACAACTAAATGCGGATGAATCTAAAGCTTGTATTATTCCATCCAAATGCAGTCAAGTTCTGTTACCAAACTTAGAAATAGAACTAAACAATAGTGAATAACCCGCGTTATCAAGAGAGTATCATTATTTATCATTGGAATTGTTGTTTAGGTATTGTTACACAATTGAAGATCTCATTCGAAGTAGACTTTGAAAGTGTGAAAATATTATGCAATGAAATGTTCCATTTCACATTTCAACAAGAATGTGATCTGTGGAGCTTTAAGAAAATTTGACAATTTATAGTTTTTGTCCACGACCAAGTCAACATTATAACTCCTAGCAGAAAGTATATATATCTACTAGTGAATTATTGTTCATAATTCACGACATGGGTGACTATAGATGGGGTACAATATGAAATAAAGTATTAAATTTGTGTATTTTGTTCAGGAAATTTGTTTATGAAATATATCGTATCGATAAAATATTGAAATTTTTAGTGTTGATACTTTTTATAACCGCGATACCAGACTCGTCCTTGCTTGATTGAAGATTGGACATTCTACTAGAATGTTTTTCACAAATTATTATATATAATCATAAACCCGTTTGTACCCGCTGTGGGTGTCGGGTGTGTCGCTTATTCGTGGACAAACTTTCGCCATTCCTTTTTATTTCTAGCTTTTTTCGCAGCCTCTGTCCATTTAATTCCTTTTCCTTTTAAAATTTCTGATATTGTGTTATCCCATGTTTTCTTTGGGCGCCCTCTTTTTCTCTTGCTTACTTCTTTAGCTTGCCAAATCCTTTTTGCTGGTCTACTGTTCTCCATTCTACAAAGGTGCCCATACCATCTAAGCTGCTGTTTTTCGATAGTTTTTAGTATTGGTTCTATGTTTAGGTTTTCCCTTATTATTTCATTCCGGATTCGATCTCTTCTGGTGACACCTTTGATCCTGCGTAAATACTTCATCTCTGTTGCTTGTATTCTGCTTTTGAGTGAGTTTGTAAGTACCCAGCTTTCACTACCATACAATAGGATTGGTCGAAAGAGTGACTTGTACACATTCAATTTGGTTTTAGTTGTAATTTCCTTTCTTCCCAGGAAATTTCGATTTAATGAGTAATATACTTTGACTGCTGCACTTATTCTTTCGTTCACTTCTGCTTCTTGTTTTCCATTGTTTTGTATATCTACTCCCAGATATTTGAAACTCTTAACTTGCTTTATCGGCATTCCATCAATTTCTATATTGAGGTTCTCTTCTTCTTGTCCCACCAACATTATTTCTGTCTTTTTCATATTCATATTCATGTTTCGTAGTTTCAATATATGCTTCCATGTTATCAAATTATGTTTCAGCTTTTTTTCGTTTTTAGCGAACAATACTAAATCATCGGCAAAAACGCATTCAGATATTCCAACTACTTCCATATTTCTATAACCTATTTGTATTTGTTTAACTTTTGTCTTCACTTCCTTCAAAATATCATCCATTATCATTATGAATTATTATTACAATTACATAATTCGAGCTGTGGAGGTTCAGTTCTTGTACTAATATAACTGTGAATGATGTTGGTATGGCCTAATCTGAGTCTTGATAATATTACTTGTGATGTTCTCTCAAGAATTGTCCAATGTTTCACATTTCGTAATTTTGGTTGTGATAAATGCCACCAATTTTGCCACAATTATTGCATTTTTAACTTCACGTACACTCTTATGTCCTGTAGCACTGAATTTTCGATTTCACTGGTAGAAGCTTCTCGGGAAAGCCGATTGGCCTCTTCGTTCCCTTGGATGCCAATATGGGAAGGAATCCATGAAAGTGTCACTTTGATCTTGGATTGCTGGTTAGGGCATAGTTTGTTTCATTTCTAAGGCTAATGGATGGGTGGTATAAAGTTGATTGATTGACTGGATGGAACTTGGAGAGTCTGTTAATATGAAAGATTTGCAAAGTTTTTAGTTTTGGTATAATTCAGTGCTTGTAGAATGGCAAAGAGCTCTCCTGCGAAGACACTGCTAATATTTGGTGATCTGAATCGTCTAGATTCATATTTTGTGAGGATTGCTCCACCTACATGATCGGACATCTGTATAAATATGAATGTATTCGAGATAAGTGTCGAGTTTGGACTTAAAAAGCTATTTGAATAAAAATAGGGATGTATTTTCAAGTTAAGTTAGGGATTTTGATAGTTTTTCTGTTGGAATAAGATTTAGAAACGGGTTCTCATTAGACCCATAATCTCATTAGACTTTAAATCATATATTTTTCTCAGTACAGAGAATTAGTTATTCTTTCTGAGAGATTACCAAATCACAAATCTTATTGTTTGAAATCGTTCTTTGATATTGTCAATAGTTTGGAATTGCTGGGGACTTATGTGTAAATTATCTGTTATTGAATAATATTTAGCAAGGGGTTCTCATTAGACCTTTAATCTTTTTCAACTTTGTGTTGATTTGAAAAAATGAGGAAGATTGTTGCTTGTTTTCACAAAAAAATTAACAAATAGGACAAAATATGTTTTGTCATATTGAATGATTATTATCATGATATACGGGTGTTTCAAAAAAAGGTAACACCGTCTCTAGGATAGGTAAAAAACTGAAAAATAATTGGGGTTTGCTTTGTAAAATTTTTTTCTAACGCCATCCGTTTTCAAGATAAAGGGCGTTGAAGAAAATAAAAAATTACACATTTCTTACGATTTTGCCGAAACTACTGGCACCATTGTAATGAAATTTTATACGAATATGTTTTGGAAGCTGATATATCCCATGAATTTGTTTTTATAACTAACTCTTATAGAGGGCGCTAGTTACACGATTCATACAACGTATTATTCAACATAACTTTTTTTAGGGTAGAATTATTAGTCAAAACTCCAAGTGAACATAAACATCGTTTAATTTTACACCAAAAAGGTACTCTTGGTAAAACTCGATATTATGTACCGTTTTCGGAATATTTTGATTTGAAAATTATGAAGTAATAATCGCTCCTGGTATAAACTAATGATAATCAATCAATAAATGTCAATTTTACATGGCAAACTTAGAGAAAAGCGAACTTTATCATTAGTTTATACCAGGAGCGGTTATTACTTCATCATTTTCAAATCAAAATATTCCGAAAACGGTACATAATATCGAGTTTCACCAAGAGTACCTTTTTGGTGTAAAATTAAACGATGTTTATGTTCACTTGGAGTTTTGACTAATAATTCTACCCTTAAAAAAGTTATGTTGAATAATACGTTGTATGAATCGTGTAACTAGCGCCCTCTATGAGAGTTAGATATAAAAACAATTTCATGGGATATATCAGCTTCCAAAACATATTCGTATAAAATTTCATTGCAATGGTGCCAGTAGTTTCGGCAAAATCGTAAGAAATGTGTAATTTTTCATTTTCTTCAACGCCCTTTATCTTGAAAACGGATGGCGTTAGAAAAAAATTTTACTAAGCAAACCCCAATTATTTTTCAGTTTTTTACCTATCCTAGAAACGGTGTTACCTTTTTTTGAAACACCCTGTATAATGTATCATTAATTGAAAGCGTATCAATTGTGGAAATTTCTCTCTAAACTACGCTTGTGTTAAATTGCTTGAAATCTTTAGTAAAGAAAGGAGCGGCGAACGTACAAGCGGTTTAATTCCTTGTCTTCCTTTTAGCTTCGTGGAAATAGATTCCACGTAATCCCGATTATCTTTCGTCCGGTATTAACAGGCACCGAAGAAGGAAATACTACTTGAGATCAGCACAGAATAGATGATTACTGATAATATACTTATATAAACAATGGGGAATTTCAGTTATGTTGGGGAATTAAATTGGACTTCAGTAATTTATTACTAAAATATTATTGTAAGTTTCACACAATCGCTCAATAGTTGAAGCTAAGAAGGTACATTGTAATATTATAAGTAAGTAGGGAGTGACCACGCTTTGTGCAGTTTTTTTTCAATATCCAAGAAACTGACCTGACCTGAGATGGGATAATGACATGCTATAAAGCCATAAAAGTATATTAGTCGTGACAGGGTCGTATATTCATTTTGTTGGTGAATAATAAATTATTACCCGAAAACTCTATATGACTTTTGGGCCGTTCTTATTATAAATACTTTATTTTTCATCAGGTATAGTGTGGCACGGTAAGTTTTATGGTTTTATTGCGTTTCAATCTTAAGTCCAGTAAAGTTGGTACTTAGATATTGAGACAGAACTATACAGACTTGAGAATACTAGAACATATTGGTCAGAAAAATTACAAAAGCCAAGGAAAGCCAAGGAAAGCCAAGGAAAGATGTTCAAAATGAGTTTATTATTTATTATAAAACAGATGACATGGAAGGGGAATATATATTGCGTATTCATTGATGTAGAGAAGCTATTTGATTCGGAGTTAGTGAAAAGAATGTGAAAATTATTAAAGAATGAGAGTAGATAATTAAACAATAAGAATGTTACAGAAAATACTGGATGATGATTCAAATACTGTTGTTATAAGCCATTAGAGAAAATCAGAAACGTTCACATCCCAAAATGGACTTTGACAAGGATTAAGCCCATCTTTTTTATTGTGCTTATGAATGGAAGAATGGAGAGAACGAATAATAAATGTGGAAAATGGGAGGATATAGGAACTTGAAAAAGTTGAATTGACAAAAATAAAGCGTATGCAGACGACATTGTTATATTTTGCACAAAGTGAAAGAGAACTAACTACAACAAAACCAAAACATATGGAATGCAACATTAAAGGAGAGGGGTAAGAAAAAGAGCACTAATAAGACCAAAACAGTGGTGATAAAACAGAAAAGATGAAGGTATATATTGAAGATCGAAGTATAAATCAAATGGAATGAAAAATCGGGAGAAGCAAGTAATCTATATTATTCTACGAACTAAGACTTCATTTATCGAAAAGAAATATCAAAATAAACCAAACTTGGGTCTTCAAATCTGTGTACAGAATAGTTTCAGTGCATGGCTGTGAATCTTGAATACTCAATAGAGCACAAGAGAGTGGAATACAAGCGGTTGAAACGAAGTAATGGGAGTAATAAGAGAAGTGAGAAGAAAATTAAAATTGAGCACACAATAGTAAGAAGAGAGTCGACATACCAGAATACAACTAGCACACCCGATCCTTTTTGTGAAAATTGTCAGTGTAATCCCACAATTGTTGACTTTTATTTGTCGTCCCATAGACTAACACCAGATTTGTATTCGATAACAAAAGCTCGTAAACCTGGAATTCGTAAATAATGTTGTCTCACAGGAGATCAGTATACATCATTATTATCGGCGGTCTAACTTGAATTTACTGTTCTCTATTTCCGAATGATCCTCAGAAATGCAGTACGAGTATAATACATACCGAATGTACTTTAATTGACAGCACTACGGAGTTGTGGTTCATTTGTTGAATATGCAGTGATAACTGAAATTTCAAAATGGAGTTAATTATGGTCGGAAAAGGTAAATTATTCATTATTCACGCTATAATGTCTATTATTTATTGCAGAATATTTTGAATTTAAAGAGGTTTTAACTCATAGCTTTAATTTAGTATTTCATAATTGTGTAGATTCCAGCTTTTTGTTTTACTGTCCAACAAAGTGGTAGATTGACTGCCGCAGATGAGAGTAGCGAGCTAAGGCAGTCAACCTAATATAATTGCGAGAATCCTTATGGAAGTATGCCCGATTACACAAGTGCGAAAAGGAAAATATAAGTGTGCGCGGTCATCAAGGCGTGTACTTAATTCCAGAAACCAGTGGCCGGATGTTGATTGCCCTCCTATTTTAACTAAACACTTCCATCTTCTCTCTGTGAAGTACACTGTTGCCGGATGGAAGTAAAACTATTAGATTTTATATACTTTTCTTATAACCTAAAAATTTACTTCCTTCGACCATGGGATATGGTAAGTAAATTACCTGATAGTGCTCTCATTGAGAATAATCATTTTACTGCCTAGACAGAAAAGTCCTCACTTTGCTTACTAGACAGAGACGTTTTGTCAGTCTAGTCCCCTTGAGGTCCACCTGGACCACTCTGGAAATAATTAATTTAAGAGAGTAACGATTGGAAAAAGAAAATGTGAATCAAAATTTCAATAACAAGGAGATAATTTTGGTGTGGTAGGTAGTGTTTTTTTTTGTTTAGGAATATTTTTCTAGCCCCTTATAGTGATTTCAGTTGATATTTTCAATTTGATTCCATAAAATAGATGTAATTATATAATAGATTGTATAAACCTAACCATAACAATGGGAAGGGGAGCGAGGGGCTTGTTGTAACAGGGGTAAGTAGTAACAGGCCCTTTTCACTAGGATCTTAAACGCTATTAAAGTATTCTTTTTTTTTAATTTCTTGGGAAATTAAACCACAATATTTTTAAATTCTTTATTTCCCAAGAAATTAAAAAAAGAATGAATAATATACCACAAGGAACATACAGAAGCTATTAAAGTATTTCTTTGACTCGATTTAACCAATAAACCGCGCCGCATCATGTTGCCATAGCCAATGTCCCGCCGGCCGGTGCATTGAGGGGAAGTGTGCACGTGCTTCATTTCTGCCAGGTAATATAAAATTGTACTGTCGTGAAATTTCGGTTTGCGTATTTAATATTGACTAATTTCAAATTTTCTATATCTTATTTCCATTCAAATTTATCTATCTCTGATAATGTTATAATTTTTTATGATTGCTAAATTGTTTAAATAGTTATCTTGATAAATGTTGAAAATCATATCATAGGGTTAGTTGTAACAAAATCCCGGGGCTTGTTGTAACGTGTTACTACATGCCACCAAATGTTGATTCTTACATAAGTATAATACTTTGTTAGATAGCTATTAAGAAGAGATAGTTACGAGCATACCTTGAATAATTTAATTACTTACTGTGATTTAAAAGTGCCATGATGATTATAAGTAGTGTTTAACTAAATAAAACTGTTAATTACTTAATTTTTAATTGTTGATTACTAAAAAAATGTATTTGAGTTGATTTTTGATAATAATTACGTAATACTTACTTTAGAAAGGTGTCAATTTAAAAAAAACAAAGAATAAATGATTAGAGGTATTATTGTCGTTTTTTTTGTCGTTACTACTTGCCCCGGTAGATGTTACAACTTGCCCCAAGCACGAGGTAAGTTGTAACACCGCACTTCTTCTAGAAAATAATTGATTGTAAAATAATGACCAATAGGTATGGTATTATTTTTACTTGATTTGGTAGAGGAAGAGTTACAGTATTCATCCATATTTATTTAGTAGAAATTTAATCAATAGATTTCAAGATATATTAGTTTTGATGAAAACTGTTACAACAAGCCCCTCGCTCCCCTATATAAAACTGCAACTATATCAAGATTGAGGTATAATATAATGAAAATCAAGTCATCCACTTTCTATTATGTAGAGAGAAACTTTTTCATCGACCACGCTCTGTAATATCGAACTGATATCTCAAGTTTCTGTATATTTCAAAACAAGTTACCTATCTTTCTTGAGTAACTTCTGAAAAAAACTTCAATATTGTTTCTGTATCGTTTTATGCTCCACATGAATAATTGAAATAGCATCGCATTTCCCTTGAGGCAATCATCAGATGCGGAAACTCCGTGTGAATGCCAATTTGCATTTATTTTTACTCATATCTTCGCGAGGTAAGGTGTACGATAAAAAGAGCTATAGCTATATTAGTTTACCAACAAAGTTCTGCATTACGGGTTTGTCATCATACTCAAAATGGAAGTAATATGTAACAATTGAATTTTGTTTGTTTGGATGCGGAATTGTTCATACAAAAGTGGATAATTGAGCTTTGAACAGAAATTCTCAAAATTAAAAACAATCCAATGTTTAACTAGGCAGCAAAGTAGTATATTGACTGCCGATGCTGAATTCATAGCCGGACGTAGCGATAAAAATATATTCACTAGTAAAATTCTTGACTGCCAAGAACCTCTTTTCACAAATTTCAATCACATATCTCTAATTAATGGAGTATGTTTTGTAAAAGACTGTGAGGTAAGCTTTATCTTCACTAAAAAACATGTTCCATTAAATAGAAAGTGACAGAAGTAGTAGTTATTCTTCTATACAACTTTGAACTTCCCAGCATTGTAGTTGAATTCCTAACATTTATTTTTTTTCATGTTTGTTATTGAAATATGTAAAAAAACGTTTCATTTATTGTATACTTTTTTGATCAATAAAATATATAAACTTGTTGATTATTGCTTTACTTATTTTTCTCAATTCAGGCATTATATGAGCCATTTTTTGACATTTCATTTAATTTTACTTGACTTTTCATTGTTATTATTGTAATATCAATCTAATGTTGAGTAATTTTGAAAGAAATATTAAAAAATGGATCGTGGATGTCATTTTGGAATAAAAGTAAAATTACAGTAATTTTGAATATACCGCAAAAACTGTAAAATTACAGGAATCTTCTTTTTCGGCTGTTCACAACCTGATTTGTGCCAGAGGTACTGACGGGACTCTCAAGGTAGCGCCACCCGTATGAATAGAGGGCGCCACGGGTCAGTTTCCCATCTATAAGTATTTTTTATCCATGGTAGTAAAATGGAGATATCGATTTTATTTCATAAATTTCCCATGAGCAATCAAAGAAGCTAGCAACCATTAGAACATCATGATCTGGAGCTATAGCCATAAACTGGAATACATGGAGTTCGATCTTATAATATCTGGTCTCCAAATTCATGTTGATGAACAATATACATGTTAAATGACAAAATATTTTTTGTTGAAGATGTCATTTGTATCTTGGAGAAGGATGAACTTTGCCCCCGTACTGTTATTTCAAAAAAAGTTATAATCCATAGGGTTATTAAAAACATTTTCCATTTTACTCCACAAAGCCGTATACAAAGTTTCCAAGAATTTGAAGACGTCCACATTCACATATCTTGACTTTCTTAGAAAATCTATGAGATCAACTTTATACTTCATGTTGAAACTACACCGACTGCTGGCGGAATCGTCCCAAATAAACGTTGAACGAATGATAAATTCCGTACACATTTCAAACTTACTTTTCAGGAACTGAATGCAATTTCACAATAAATTTGTGATGTAGGCAAAGTCGAATATAAACCGTGTCTCGTACTGACTTCTTAAATCTTCACGATTCATATATTTATTTTTTTATCGATGTCGGTACATTGAGGCACATTCAAGAAGTTTGTTACAAATAGTTGAATTCATGAAAATATTCATCTATTATACATAAAATGTAGATCTTCTTGCAGCTTACACAAAAAAAATAAATCGAATAGAAACACTAAATCCTGCTTGCTTGCTTACTAATGCGAATCAAAAGTTACCGAATGTAAAATCACACTAATCATAGAAAATGTAACCGGCCTCTAGAACGGATCTTGAGCTCGTTAAAATGGCTGCTGAACATCGCAAATACTTATCCATGGACGACAGATTGAACCACTCAATTTAAATTCACTTGAAAACTGGAAAAAATGATAGCTTTGAAATTTGAAATAAATGTTTTCATAGCAGATTGAACTGAAAAGTGGAAAACAGTTTTCAATTATTCGATTACTATTCAAAAGTAATGGATGTCAACAAACACGATAAAATCGAATAATGTCCGAAGGATTTGAAATAATAATATAGTGTCAAGCAGAAAAAAGCGCATCAAACAAAAAGCATGGAATGTTCGATATCAATAATTGTTATAGATATTCCATTAGTACCTTTTTATAAAACTATAGTTGGTATGAAAAGTGTCTTTAAGCTATAACAAAACTCTAAATTTAAGTACAGGCTGGAATAATAAACAAAAATATAAATAACTGGTTGTCTATTTCTCATCAGGGAAAACTTGAATGGTCCAGTGTATTCAGATTCATCGGAAAAATCAATAACGTGGTAATCTTCGAATGACGAAATTTTGAGATAATGAATATGTAGGTATAACTCCGAAATTAATAGCGCTTTTAGACGAGATACTTTTCAGACACTAGTAGCCAGCCATAAAGTGTCTGAATACGATAGCTGCTATAGCGTACATTGATTAAAACATCAGAAAAGGATATACCGGTCAAAAAATTAAAATTTTCACTGACACCCAGGCTCTGCTTGAAGCTATAAGCAATCCAACAACTATAGGTCACAACTAGTGAAAAACTGTAAAGAACCTAATATGCATTTACAGACCCGGAACCGTTTTGTGAAATCACAAAGGAGTACATAGAAGGAGAAGTCGGGAACTGGCTAGTTAATGAACACCAACTCAAATGGACGCTGACACCTCCATAGTAAGATTCTACTGACAAAAGGAACTCTCGTCCAGGTTGTTGAAGCTGGATAAGAAGAGTTTGAAGACAGTTTCCGACCTGGTGACTGGAAACTGTACCCTGAGGAAGCATTTGCACAGAGTGGGCAAAGTTCTGCTTTTGTGGGAACTTACAAGGACCAAGCTGGAAGCACTTTGGAGTGGAAATAACAAAACCCTCCAGATAAACTGGTGCCTATATCGGAGACACGGAGCTTCTGGAATGGAAGTAGGTAGACGAATTGGTAATGGTACAAAGATTCAAATCAAATGCCTGGTCTGTTGAGACCAACCAAAACGTAGGAATGAATGAATGTGAGAAATAAATCTCATTGGGTATGACCATTATTGGAATTCACATCCCAATTGTAGATGTTGGAATTTATACATTAATGTCCATAAATACTTGAAAATATTAAACAAGTTTTCCATCAGTAATCATCCCATATATTCCCACAAATGAAGCTTCCTGTAGTGTAGTGTCGTGTTGATATATACATTTTATTATTGTTTATAAGTTATATCACTTTCATTCAACAGTTTCAACCATTTCTGGCCGTCGCTAAACTTTCGAACACACCGAGTTATCCAAAACGTGTTCCATTTATTAATTTCATCCAGTTGGAAACTACAAAACAACCTGAATGCTTTTATAGTATTGCTAAAGTTAATTGAAACGACAAGTTATAGTCACTCACGATGCAGGTAGGTATTTCAAACGAGCGTTTTTGTCTAATTTTCGAAATACGTCAAAGCATTCTCTACCGATTGAAAACAATATTCGAATATACAAATAAGAACTTTGATGCTAGTGATTTTTGATATTTTCATTTGAAGATGTCTTTCAAATTGTTTGTAGTTGATAATTTAATGTTTATATTACATTTATGAATATATGTAGATTTTTCTGGCAAAATTACAGAATATTTACAGTACATTGGTTTGAAGCAACCTCAGCATTATTGCTAGCAAAAACAGGTAAATACAATCCGCAGTTGAAAAGGAGGATTCCCTCCTTCAGAAAATCCGGTAACTTTGGTCTGTTTGTCAACTTCGGAGATCCAATAGAATGTTGGCCAACAACATGGACTCTACGGCTGGTTTACGGTAGTATTGATAATTCAAATGCTGTAATTGATATTCACAATATATAGGGTTGTCCAAAAAAAACCGGAATTTCCTTTTTTATTGATATTTTTTTTATTTATAGGTCGATTTTATTGATGTCGGTTTTGTTTAAAAGATAATTGATCAAGACACACTACTAATCTAATATTTCGCGTTTTGTTTAAAAAACAAAATGGCGGACACATCCAAACTTTATCAAACTTTAAAACTGACTGGACATTTTTTGTTCCGCACTGTATAGGTTTGCGAATTATTTTACGAAATTTCAGACATTTGTGAATGTAACGAGAGGTCAAACATAGAAATCGGTCAAAAATTGTCTGATGTATGGCTCGAAAAAAAACAAGTATGTTATTACATAGTGAATTTTAATTTCTTTCGACATTTTCCAAAATCAAGTGGGCGAAATATTAGATTAGTAGTGTGTCTTGATCAATTATCTTTTAAACAAAACCGACATAAATAAAATCGACCTATAAATGAAAAAAATATTAATAAAAAAGAAAATTCCGGTTTTTTTGGACAACCCTATATAATCCAAATTGAAGTTAACTCTTCCAATTTTTCTTTCTGTTATGATTATACAAAATGAAGACCGGTGGTTTGTTATCATTTCCAAAACCAGCTATAATGAGATATAATGAGAAGTGTCGCATGCTTTTAGCCGGAAATGTAGGTACTTTTCCGGCTAGCGTGGAATGAAGGTAAATAATGAGTCACTTCCCCACCGTTTCAATTGTAATAAATGTCTATATCAATAGCCGATTCTGAATGGAATATATCTCAATCATTATTTTCTGATTGGAAGTCTGCAAAAATGGAATTCAAATTTCAATATTTTTTCATTGGCTTTATTAGTTGCAAATACTCAATTGAGACCTTTGCAGATACCTAGATACAGCCTCCCTTGCGTAGCTCTCTGCCCTCGGCATTTTTTTCTACGAGTATGTGAAACAAACCCTTGCTATGCCTCCGCACTCAAAGAATATGTGTATGCTCTGAGGTTGTGGGCCTCTTATGTTCTCCATTGCTTCCTGTTTCACCTCTTTTTATTCCTTGGTGACCCTACTACCCAGTCTGTTGAGTGTATTGCTCCACTCCCACACCGGATTTCATAATTTTCACCATCGAGAATAAGGCTATTGTTCAAGATCCAAACTCGCGTTATCTCCAGTCCACTGAGGCGCCAAAGCCACCACCACCACAATGATTGGTTATAGGTTGTAGATATATCAACCCCATTTGGAGGTTGAGAAGTTGATGTTTTTGTTTCAGTGAATTGATAAGCTTTTAAATGTTCTGTATTTCGACCTATTGTTGAGTGAATGAATATTTTCGAACAAAATACCATATAATCCGTTCCTTGCAATTATTGTTTGGCTAGATCTTTCTTGTGAACATCACAATACCCAGGCCCATAGACCATAAGCGATTTTAAAAATGAAGTTTCTGGAATCAGCATTTTCCGCTAACCTCTTTCTCTTTTGGATAGATTTACTGCCGCGCCAGCAGATCATTGTGAAAATATTGAGAAATCTAAAATCCTTCGGATACTCCAGGAATGGGGTTGGGATTTGGAATTCGAGTTTAAAAAAAGACTAGCTGGAAGATGTTTTATATCGTAGATGGTTTAGATACCACATTATTGTATTATTTGGAATTTATAGATGTTCAGACTGATAAACGACTCTCTGGAAATACTTTAATACATTTCTGATTTCTTTTTAAACAAGTATTAGGCCGACATTTCAGTTTCGTACCTAATAAAGATATAAGACAAAATAAAAATGTTTACGAAATATAGAAACACATGTAGCCAAATCTATACTATATATTATCGCTTATAAATCACGTCCAGTCATAAATTTTCAGTTCTTGGTCCCTCAGCCCAAACTAGTTATCCCAACCAGGCTTATCAGATGATATTTTTTGGAGAAAGCTTCCTATGACCGCAAATTATCAATCGTAGAAAATATGTGAGGCTGTTTGTACCTTTTTTATGCATAGCCAAAAAAACGGCTAATCATTATATGTTTCATGAGGAACTGTATATACTCTCATTTTGTATAAAGACCCCTATGGGGATGTCAAATAGCTTTCAAAAAGTTATAATGATATACAAGGGCGTACTGAATTATGACTGATATTTCTCCTGATAAGTTTTAGACGCTAATTCCATGAAGGATCTCACAAAGTTTTCAAATAAATTGAAGTTAGGTATATCTTAAAAGATAATTTATACTTATTTTTGAAACCCTCTATATAATTGAGTTATATTATTAGGATGAGGAAGTGCGAAGTCCATCATAAAGCTGTGAAGTTCAGTATAGCTGCCATTTTGTTTTCAATGCATTTGAAATAAATATGATTCATGACTCCTATTGTCACAAGAGCAAGCTGGAGAGTTACCAATACCAATAAAAAAGTTGGGCCAGGAAACGATATAATTCATTAAGTAAATTTCATTTTAAGCAATCGGGTGGGAAAAGAATAAATACGCCATTTTTGTTGTTCATTTGTGAACTTTGTAAAATCTTTATAGGAGTTAAAAAAAAACCTATACGTGGTGAAATTTTTCATATGAACAAAACGAAATAATTTTTCAAACCCGTCCCCGATTTTTTTTTAAATTTTGAATGAATCAGTTGATAAAGTGTAAAGTTGTACCGAAATTTGAGACAAAATAACGTTCAAAAGTTATGATCAAATGAAATATCAGTCAAAGTTCACAACTCTCCCTGTATATTATTGAGCTAGTGAAATAGATCTTTTTTGAAAAAAACTCTGTCGTGTTTTCCCATTTATAACTAAGAAAATGTGGATAATGTCCAACGAAGTGATGATAGACAAAATGAATTTCCCAGTGAAAAACATGAGAATATTGAATTGCTCTTGGACATGAGTGGAAATGAATGAAAAATTGGAAATTATATCAAATAACTTTTATAAACTCGTACAGAGTTCAATGAAAAATTTCAGAAGTGGCAATGTACAGTCCTTGACTCTTATTCGCATTTAATAGGATGGAAAATTCATAACGCCACGGAGTTTTTCACCATCTGTCACTCGATAACTTCGACATTTTGGACAGATTTTCTAATTAAACATCATTGATTGTCAAAGTTTTTTTGTTATATCCTCCTATATGTTGGATTGGTTTATTCGGTAGTAGAAAAACGCTCTAGCAGCCCTTAAATATCATCTTGCTCGTACATCCAGTAGTTTTGTGCAGTAAAAACTCATTTTTTGCCCTTGTGACACTATATACTATACTGTCACAAGACTGTACTCAAGTCGATGACAAAGTAATCAATGAAGTCAAAACGATTTGAATAAATCACGTCTTCATTATTTATCATGTACTTTGTATTCTACTACGTAGATTAAAATTAAAGTTTATGGTTGTTTATCTTGTCCACTATTGATTTTCCATTATCATCATCCTTTTCCAATTATTAAGTTAAGATATTAAACATGCGATATCTATACCGTAAGTAGAATGATTTCCTAGAAAGTTTCAATTACTTGCCTACAACTCTGTGATGTATACCGACTGCTATTTGTATTACCCTTTGAAATCACTTTTTATAAGTACCAAACATTCTAAACTGGCAACGCTGAACACAAACCCAATACGGACTGCGCAGAATTATTCTTTCTTAACGTTAGGTATTTCATAGAGTCCTCATGAATTACTTAGCGTGTGGTGGAACGCAAATTGCACTTAAAACTTCCTAATTCTGGTTTAGGTATCACTTAACTTCAGAAATTAGTTGGTGAAATCAGGCAATTGGGTCCAATACATTATAAATCTAAAAAAAATCACGCACTTGCATCACAGATTATAAAAGAGAACAGATGCGAAAGCTTGACAGAGAACAGTGAAAAAGAGAGATGGGTGGACATACCCATTTAAAGGTCCATCGTCGTATGTCGACTTCGTTCGGGCCGCTTCGCGAAACTTTTCAACAGGGTTATCAATTTGCATAATATTTTCCTTAATTCACGATCATAGGTCGAATATTTTATAAGCATTATTTTTAGTGTGATAGTTATACGGATACAAATATTCGAAAATTACTTGTTTTAAATCAATTTCATTAACATTGAAAGAATTCTACAATTTAAAAGATTATAATGTATTAAAATCATACCATAAACCACAAACCATCTTTGACAACCATGCACAATAACCGTGACGGCTTGGCTCAAAAATCAAATTACAAAACGCCATTTTTGACACTTCAGTTTGAAGGTTGTCAATCCGCGATATTATTTGTGTTATTTGACTATAAAATGAATAAACTTCACGGCGGAGTGTATTGTCCATACAGAGACTGCCCAAATAAATTTAGTTCGGATAGAAAAGTAAAGAACCGGCACTGGAAGCTGTTATTGCCCCAAGTCAACATTGCAATTCGGTAAGAAATTATGAAAATATTTTAAACTGCCAACATCGCGGCCATACCGAGTTAAAGGTCCAAGGTCATTGAAGTCGGACTTGAAAATCCTTTGATGTTTTGCGGGGATTCGTATCTGTTCTATTTTATAATCTGTGCTTGCATCGTGGTTCCATAATCTCACAAAATGAGCTTCCAAAAAAACCAAGATAAAAATAAAAATTCCACTCTCTTGCAGATTTGCAGCTTGGTTACTCGAAAGTTGGGTACAGCTTTATTAGTTTATGGTTTTTATATAAACCTCGCTGGAAGCAGCGAATCCAAAATTTCGGATAATTAACTAATAATGAGCCGACCCAATCAACCTTTAAGCAAAGTGAGCAATTCAACGGAAAACTTTGCAACAATACCTCAACTTATGTGAGCGAACCGAAGTTTTAAAGTCTATGAAAAATTCATAAAATGTAACCGGAAGCCATTTTCCCAACAACGCGATGCCTGGTCTTTTATAGGCCTCGGGGACGGAAAGTAAATACTGCATATTGTAAAATAGAGAACTAAGAATCCAACGATGTATCACTGCGTCCCTTTGACATTTAAAATTTATACAATTGTTGAAATTTACATGCCAAAGAGAAAAAGGTATACAGAGTACATATTCTAGAAAGTCGATGGTTTTTAACATGCTCCTTTGTATTTAGTCTTCTTCTTTTTTGAATGGAATTAAAACCAGTTTTTATAACGGTCGAATAGATTTTTTCTGAAAATGAATTTGGAAATATTTTGATTGAATGAATCTCAATTATGGAGATTCTTGATAAATTTATCGTTTATACTGTAGTCTATAAATATACAATTCCACCACTAAGGTTTTTATTCATATATGAAGTTTCAGCTTTTAATATCCATTCATTGAGAATCAATGTAATAATGATGGTTATTTATTATGTACCCATACTAGCTGAAGCAGCGTAGTATATATACAGGGTCATAATCTGATTGCACAAAAAGATTTGAATATTATGTATAACAAACTATTCATCGACATATGCCATGCTCAATCCCTTAAGAGATGGGAGGGAATCAAAGGAAGCAGTTTTGCCAGGATCACCCTGGGAAGCTGGCGCCGAAGAATTGCATTGCACTGTACATTGATTGATTGATTCGACACACTCTATATCGGTAAATTATAGGAGCTTTATTATACTCCCAATTTTATTGAGTATTACACATACCCGAACTGGATAGTTTTCATTATACGAGTATTTCAATTTTATGTTTTTTTATATTTTTCAATTCCCTACTCCTTATCATTAAAGTTTCCGATATGGTCACATAGAAATACTGAATTAAAGTTTTTTATATAACTTGTAGGTATACAAGTGAGGAAACTTGACATTTGAATTTTGAGTTTTACGTTGTGTGCCATACTGAACTTTCTATAACATGTAACTTTTTCTGTTACATTATCAATAAAAAAGTTTCCCATACAATTTGTGGATAAAAGAAAATAATCAGTAGGAGGTGATTGCGTATTACAATATTTCTTTCCATTACAAAAAATGAGAAGTTTTGGAGTTGTTTCATGTAGCAAATGTCATATTTGAGTGAAGTGTGGTATCAATAGATGTCAATTACGAGAAGGCAGATCAGGAGGCAAAAGAAGCTATGTGAATTGAAAGAATACTCAAACTTTTCTGTCAAATTGATGTTAATAGCAAGCATAACAAATTTATTAGAATCAGATGGAGAGAAGCTTACAATAACTCAAGCGAAACATCAAAAAGCTTCTACTTCCAGTTCCATATGTATAAATCTACCAAATAATACACCACACATTACAAAGTTTGATTATTATTGGGAATGCTTTACGGCAAATTTTCATAAATTGGGTATTCTACACTCTCCATTTTTCAGCTACGACAACGTATTGATCATACATTCCTAGATTCTAAGAAAAATGAAGCAGCTATATCTTATTTATATATCTCTTTAATAGACCATAACCCTCCTGTTCCACTGAATAGTAGTTTTTTCCTGGTACGCACAGAAAAAGCTACTTTAGATTCTATAATAATCTTCATTAAGCAAGCAAAAATAATTCTTTAACCTAGACACATTCAATGGAAAAAAAACTTCTGTGGCTAATAGCCTTCGGCTGAGGCCGCACACACACCAAAACCATGTAATTTTGGATCTCTTAACTCAACTAATAAATGGAAAATCATTACTTACCCAATAATTTCTAGTTCTCCTACAATTTTATGTAGGTATTAAGCAAATACTTATTAAGTCGAGATAATTTAATGACAGTTTGATTCAAAAGTCGTCTTTCTCATACAAAAATGATCCAAGACAATTAAATGATTTTCAATCCCAAATTTCGAGACTCCTTGTACCTGCTTAAGCAGTAAAAGAAGATAATAAATTATTCTGGTATAATAAATTCATGAAGTCGGAAAAACTCGTTTTTTTCTCACTTTATATTTCACGGACGAAATCTGTTTTTGACCACAAGAAAAAATATTTCGCTAGCCGCTGGCGTTAAAATCGAATGCTGGATAGTAATTATTCTGGAAGACCGGAACAAAAACATCAGTTTGATGCGAAAAGCCTCAACGGAATATATTCAAGGAGACAACGGACGGATTTGCGGACGTTTCTGGAACTATCCCTTTGTGGTGTGAATGCATTCATTAATCTAGGAGCTTAAAACTTGGTAACACCTAAAAATTATTCGAAATACTCATAGGAGAGATAATATTTGATGGTTACAAAAAAAGACTGAAAAATAAATGAACAATGAAAAATCGATTATCTTAACATTCAGTTATATTTCCTCAACTGGAATATAGCATGCATTACTCGATAAAATAGAAACTATTGTAATAATGGAAAGTGCTGCAGAAGGTACAATCTATACATAATAAAATGCTTTGTCCTGAATGAATGACTGACAGATCAACGCAAATCCTAAACAGCTTATCGTAGAGACCTGAAACTTGGCGGATGTGTTCTTTGTATGACGAAGGCATCCGGTAAGGAAGGATTTTCCAAAAGTTTTGTATGTTTTGTATCTTACCCACTACACATTTAGTATAAACGTTCTTTAACTTAATCAATGGGTGACGTGCTTCGTATTTTATTGAAACTTATCGCCTAATAGGTTTAAAAGGGGTGGAGAGTTATACACGACCCTCAATTTCTTTTATTAAATGAAAGTCAGTAACGATTTGGTATTACTAACCTCAAAATGTTGTTACAGCTACATAATACATAATTTGACATATATAGAGATGGGCGATACTGTGTAAAGCATCAATACATATTGTTTTAAAATACTTAATATTAGAAAATATCGTTATGAAAAGATGAAAAGTATCAATATTAAAAATTACAATACTTTATCGATACCATAAATTTCCTGAACAAAATACACAGATTTAATAGTTTATTTCATATTGTACCCCCATCTGTAGTCGTGGGAGTGTATTATGGGTACCATATACTGCCATATACCTTTTGTTAGGAGGTAAAATATTGACTAATTATTAGGTGGTCGTGGACAAATAATATTTTGTTAGTGCAAATTTGATTAAAAGGAAATATAATGTAATCTACTAGTTATAAAAAACGTATGTTGTTTTTTCCAATTCGGCCAGTTTTTGTTGAAACTAATCTGACAATGCAGCGTTCAAAGCATTTAAAATAGACACTTTCTTGAATTTCAGATGTCAGATTATTGTCACTAAATCCAACATAAACGTCGCTACTCTATTAGGGTCCCAATTCTCTATATTTTCAGGATGGATTTGGAAAAAATTCTTCAATAATCATCGGACGTAAGCTGCCATTTGGTTGGAATAGACCTCTTCGTTACTGTAGCAGAGATAGTGGAAGCATTTTATCAATTTTAAATAAATAGATTAATATAAATTATATTTCACATCACTTTCCTCACATCACTTTTCTGGAATCTATTTTTTAAATAATAGTAATAATAATAATAAATTTAATTCACCAAGAGCAAACATCTACTTCCTGGGCTATGTGCCTCAACAGACAATGAATTACAGTTATAAGTTAAACAGGGTTGGTAAATCTTCACGTAATAACCAACAATTCTGGTACGAGAATATATCCAAATATTTCCATTCTGTAAACTTTGATACCGGTTTCGGCGTATTTGCTGAAATAATATTAAAGCATTTGAAGCATTCTCTACACTGGGGTGTTCGCTTCATTCCACAGATGTTGCCATGTCGTATTATTAAAATGTAATAATCATCAAACAGCTTGAAATTTTTCTGTTGTACCCCAATATGTCCTCCAATAATCATTTATAGGATTGGGATAAATTGGAAAAAAGCGATTTATTGAATTTTTAACAATATACGGAATCTAATTGATACATGAATAAATCAATCTGAGATAAATATTTCCATTGAATCAAAATCGACGTAATTCAGGATGGTGAAAAGTGAATTGTTTGCCAAGTGATGAATTTGATCCATAATTCATCAGCGCTATCGATAGTTCTCAGTGATGAGTGAATGGTTGATTTATTGATGTTTGGTATGTATTATAAATATATTTTTACAATTACAATTCAGACATCTCTCAAATGCAAACGCCCTCTATCGCAATTGCAACAGAGACTCATAATAAGTAATCAATAACAACTGCATACATATATCATGTGAAATTCCATTTTGCCGACGAATAACTGATTTCTATTTACCATCTTCTATGACACTTATAAATACCAGTATTGGTAGCCAGGATGACTACCTTTGATCTACTCTCCGTCCTTTCTTCACTGGTTATGCCAATATTTTGCGACTTCTGAACGGTTGTGCTGAATATTATATGAATAAATGATAATGAAATGGGTCTAATAGTAGGCTTGTTCCAACCGCAGTCAGAAACCGCCAGAAGCGATCAGAGAATAGTCGACCATTGCAATCAGTGATAGGAATTACGCGGAAATAACTCGTTGTTTGCTATAACCAGTTATTCTCTGATCGTTTCTGACGGTTTCTGACTGCGGTTGGAACAAACCTAATGTACAGGTGTACATTACCACACGAACATGTCACTATGGACACCCTTGATGCTGAATTTCGTGTTTTACCCCGCGGCCCCCTGACCTGACACAGGCGGTCTATTCTCTCGTTTTTATCATATCTTTTTTCACTAACTCCAGAACATACTTCAACTTGATATTTTCCATTGAATAGCTGAGCCGTAACATTTGCAAACTTATTGTTTATAAAATGAAGCGAAATGATCAAATTATGAAATAAAACAATTTTAATTTGTTAAAATCTACATAATATTTAAACTTAAAATTGTGAAGCGTTTCGCTAACACAGTAAGTAGCTTTATCAAACGAATGGAGGTATAATGGGAAATTTTCAACTTATATACTAAATTAATACTAAATTATACATATATTATTATATTAACAATATAATTATGATCTATTCACATGGAAATTAAATAAAAAAGGAAAAAAATGTGTCTAAATGTGGGATTAACTGAAGTACAAGTTTACTCATTCACTACAATCCTACAGGAACCTTTTTAGGTAAAAAGGATTAATAAGGGATAATTGTTGCTAAACATTAATAACATTTATCTCATGTTATTTCATTGTTAGTTACGTGTGTTCGACAATTATTATTTCATAATTCCTTAGTATCAGGTATCTCATTTTCGGTTAGAATTTGTATAGTGATTATATTCAAATCATAAAACAACATGGTATACATACAGGATTTGTATATTCATGAATGTTATTATTGGCATGATTACTGGGGTTTTCACTTTTTCTACATCAAATCCGATAAATGTTCATTTTATAACCGTTTCTTCAATCATAAACAAGCACAATTTGTACTGAATTTCCTTTTTGCACCGGTTGCTAGGCAAGCTCTGTTAAGCAAAAAATGATTATGACGTCCAGCGACAAATTGATGAAATGTAAGTAGTAATTTCATAGTTGTTTTCCATAGAAATACATTTTTATAGGCTTCTATTTCTGTGTACCTATTAGAAATAGCGATAATAATATATTATTAACTTATTTATGATAGCCATTATTCACGATGGGTGACGTTTGCGTCCCGAGCCTTAGGTGAGGGGCGCAAGTCACCCGACTGAATATTGGCCATAAATTACGAGTAAAATACTATACTTTGTCCATGACCCTTAATTTCTTCATCAAATAAAAGTCAGTAACGATCATTTGGCATTACTAACCTCAAATTGTTGTGGTAGCTTCATAAAATAATTTGACATATTTAAATAGAGATGAGCAATACATGAGCCCTGTGTATTTAAGATTACATGGCTGTGGATATCATAGGTTATTTTTAATAAATACCTAGCTATTCTCCAATAAAGGCTGGAAGTTTTGTTTTATACCAATTTCCAGAATCTATCACAGTTAGAGTAGATGGATACCTTCTCAAAAAATTTCACTGAAAATGCGATTGTTGATTCTTCCATTTAGTAAGGAGGTCCAAGTTGTGTATTCTTATTTCTTAACAGTTTACTAGAAGTTGTTTAGTTGCAGGGTGCAGTGTGCAGTCGTTTGTGAATTTCAGTGTCGTTCTGTGATATTTGGAAAGGCCGCGTAGTCGCCCAAAAACCGGTCCCCCTCCCAACTGTTTGGAATCATCCAGAGTTACACAGAGTTATATAGAGTTATCACAGAAATGTGACAAGTTTGAAAAAGTAAGTCAAGCTCCAGAAATCCCAAAATTTCGAATAGAAAATCATTTGAGAGGAAAACTCCGAAGAAAAGTGCATACGACAGTTTTCTGTTCGAGATGATAAGGATAACCCCAAAACGAGTCGAGGCACTATTTGGAACTTAAAAATAAATAGTTTTCTACTGGAAAAAGCATTCCAGGAAGTATATCCTAATGTAAAGAAGCGTTATTGTAGTATGGAGAAGAAATTACCTGAGGACAAAAAAATTCAGATGAAATATAGACGTGATCCAGGATTTCATATTAATAGTGAATGAAAAAATTAATCCATTTCATTTGGCAACTCTACACTGTATATAAGTAATGTCTGTTCCGTGAGAACATACCTGTTATGGCAATTAATAATACCTACGAATTAAAGCATCAACAATTTGTCAACAAAGAGCAACGAACCTTCATATACAACTAGTTCCGAAATATTTAACCTCAATATAATTGCCTGTGTATAAATTACCCACATTACAACACAGCCATTGCACAGAATGCACTCGGCGTGATAAAACTGTCATAAAATAGATTCAAATTTTACTGCAATCCATTGTTGAATCTACTGCCGCATTGTATGTGGTATTTAGTTTAACAAATGAACCGAATTGTACCTACCTAAAAATGTACCAGGCGCACCCTGGGGATGTATCGGACCCGAAACATCCCATTGATTTGGAAACAATCCGGTTTGGTTATTTTTAATTTATCATCTCATCATCCACAATATTTAATCGGTGATCAGCTTTTAGCTCATTCTTGAATCCGACTACTTTTTGCTGCCTGAATTTGGATTTCCAGAACTGTTTTATTCTGAATACGAAAGTGTCACTTCATTTTTCAGGTTAGTAATACCAAATCGCTACTGACTTTCGTTTAATAAAGAAATTAACGGTCGTGGATGAAGTATAGTATTATACTCGCAATTTACGGCCAATATTCACTCGGGGAACTTGCGCAAACGTCGTGAATAATGGCTATCATAAACTGCTCGTTTAATAATATTCTATTATTTATTTTTTCCATTTAATTTTCATTATATTTATTTTTTTAGCTCCTTCAAGCTTTGAGGCTTATTGATTGATTTAACAAAATAAAAAATGAGCTGCTAGCTTATTGATTCAATTTTTGGAAAAATTTGTTGAATAGTCGATGGAAGGCCACATCCAAAATTATAAAAAAATTTACAGGTTGCCATCAAAAACATTAAGTTCGGGGCTGTCACTACTATTTAGGGGAAGATTGTCTTCGAGTCATATTGAGGTGTATTAGATATGGAATAGATCAGTTTTTTCCCATTTGAAAATCTCCATTTCAGAAATATAACATATGGTATTAAATTGAAATTAATTATAACAAGACCCTCACAATACACAGCGTTCTTAGGCTCCTTTTCAAACATCTATCAATTAAGGCTTGAATAATTTTGAGTTGATCACAAAAATTTTCATAACGTCCTCCAGCTCCGACCCACACAAAATATTAGTTGAATCAATGTTGTGTTAACAGAATATAGTGTGTGTTTGTATCGTAACTACAACACAGCAACGTTTTCCACCCCTGCCTTTGTGGCCATATATTTATCCGATCAATAACTTCAACTAAATTTATAAGTTGAATGGTTCATTTAAAAAATAATTGCATTAAAATAACAATTGGTGGACTTCATAGTCAGCAATAAGGTCGCAGTACGAACGATCGATTTCATCTTTTTTTTCTCACAACTATGTATGAAATGCTGTCATTACTATTCTCATTGAAGGATGAGAAGTGTCATACAACATAACATAAAATGAAAATAGCTTCAAATGCCAGTGGCATGAAAAATGGGAGAGAAAAGGTGACATATCATTCTTCCGAATGTACACCACTAGATCAAAAATTGAAACATGTTTTTCCATCAATATATCCCCAAACAAGCTGTCAAATATCAAATTAATTTATTCCCCCATGTGAAAGTTATTAATTAATTTGGTAATTAGCTATCAATTGAGACATTTGAATTTTTATAACTTCGACACCCCGTATTTCGAAAAGTTATAAGGCAGTTATATCAATTTGTCCAATTTTACAAGAGGTATCTACATGCAAACATTGTAAGTGTCTTTGAAAACACTCTGTACATGAATAGAAAAATGAAAAGATATGATATGACAGCTAAAGGTGCTTAGGTAGGTATTATTTGGGTTATTACTGGCGTTTTTTTTTGTAGTGGCTTCTTGATAATGTGTTTTTTTTTTAATTAAGCATGTTCAATATCCAATTCAGATATTATTTTTCAACCTAAAACAACTTTAAAAATTCCTTGTCTGATTTAGAAAGTTCAATGCCTGGCTACCAAAAACTTTAACATTCTTGGAGATCGAACATATAGTTCTCACTTTCTTTAGATTATTGATATATCCGTTGGTCTTGTATCCTCTGAATTAATCACGACGTAAGAATTGCTGAAGAATTGCTGGAGTGAAAGAAATATATAATTCAAGTGTTTCTGGCGTAGAGATATCGTTCAGTCAGCTTCGAAATAATTTATCGATTTAATCCAATCGGAAACTGACAATACCAAGCTCTCTGAAATAATTAAAGAAATGGAATATCACTGTTATACCACTATTATACCTCATTTAAAAACCAGTAGGAGTAATTTGAATTTAAGTTGGCAATTCTGTAGACCTCTGATTGGTCAGATTCCGCCCAGTTTCACAGTTTTTTACTGCTTTAAAAGGGCAAAAATAAACCAATATCTTATTGTTGAGTGATAAATTTCAGTTCTAGATTCAACAAAATTAAGCGGCAATTAAAGAACTGACCTCTTTTATAATCAGCTTCATTCATAGAAGTATCGATTCAAGAAACCGCAAAATATTTTGTGATGTCTTAAAGATTTTTCAAATCCTGCTGCACGCTGCTGGTTGAAAAAATGCTTACTTGTTAACTTCCATCCAAATATAAATTATTTGGACTCACAGAGAACCCAGATCTGCTTTTAAATTTCAAATCTGAATACTGTGAAAAAAACCCTTTGGCATGAATGGAGTGTCACCATTATCTTAGAAACTCGAGATCAAGAACTTGATACGCTTCATCCACTGACCCTGCTGAATGATGTGATTCCATTTTATACAAACATTTATTTTGATGTTCCTGCCTTCTGAAAATGTGTACTTTAATTTCACCAAGCTTCAGATTAATTTCTCACATTTTGAGACAAAGTTTAAAAGAAGCATGAGATGAAACAATTTCAATTTTTTAATATCTACATAATTCAGTATGGATCTACATCAAGTGAAAACCACCTCATCTATTAAATTTTCAAAAGAAGCCTTCGAGGGAATAGTATCAATTTTTGGAATAATATCAATCGGATAATTAGAATTTATTTTTTTGACATATCATATATAGACTAGACTTGAAATTACTACACTGAAACTTTAAATGACACTAAATTCCCAGCTCTCAATTGAATTGATTATAATAATCATGAATATTTAGATGAAAAAGACCTGATTTTGCGAAGGAATTGAAATGTTTGTCCAGGACAAGGCTCGCCTGCAAACTTGTGTAAATTCAATTTCGATCAAGATGGAAAAAAATACCCATTGAATTATAAAGGTAACTGTTAGAATATATAGGTTAAGTGTATTATCAAATACCAACAACAAAATTTATCTTTGTCAAAAGCACAAAGCCAAAATTGAAATGTTTCAAAATACATAATACCATTTATCATACCTTAATGAAGCCAATATAACGTTTTTTTGCCAATCTAATAGCGGAAGCAATAATAACTAACAGCAAATATAATTTCCTATTACCCTTATATGATTGATTCAATTCACCAACCTTCAATAAAAATCTCCTTCATCGTTCTTCTACATAAAAAGAGTCCTACGGCCTTTTTCCACATAGCTATCAATCAAATGTTTCCGAGTTTCAGATATAATATGAGATAACCTCAATAATCTTCCGAACTAATCTATCAGTGACGGAGCTAAAGGAATATTTAAAAGGTGGAGTGAGGTTTAGCAAACCTATCTGAAGCTACACGACATCAGTAAGTGGTAAGGCCGTTATCTGTCATGAACGTACCAATGATAGTTTATAAGAGTATGGAAAACATTTTATGGATATGTATACAGTATAAAATTGTTTCATAGTAGATGTAATTGATGCATCCACACTTTTTCTCATGAATCTAGTTTCGTTTAAATTGGTTTATTCGAACCAAAGTTATGGGTATTTATCCACAAACACTTCCCAACTTTCCCCCACCCTTTATTTGAAAAATTAAAAAGTACTTGTGCAAAACTTATCCCACTTATTCAACACTTGGTTTAATTGGGAACATTACACACAAAAACTGATATTTAAATTTTCCTTCACAGGTTATGCCCCCTAACGGTTAATCTAGAAACTTGAAAGTTATTTTCAGCAATTTCTCTCCGCCACTTTGACAGATGAATTTTTCCTCATAAAGTTCTTACATGAGTAGTTTCTGATACCTATATAGCTAAGAGATCGGCTTATTGGACCACCCGGTACACTAATGTTATTAGCAAATAAAGTGAAGTTTATGACATCGTTAATGAGTATCAAAAAATTAATCGGACCTAAAACTAGGTTACACTACTGCCAACTGGTAGATTCTGCGAAACTTCTCGTACAAGCTGTTTTCTCAATTCAAGGTAAGATTCGACCCATTTTTAAGGAGTACCACGGATGCCATAATATTCTCAGGTGCAGTCATTACTTGAAATGTTTGCTTTCTACTCACTTTTCCATAAAAATAGAAAACAAAATTCTTTTTGAAACATTGGGGAACAGTAATATATATCTTGTCTCTATTATGTAGGGTACTTTACTTTAGACTGAAGAAAAGCTATCAGCATAAAATTTTCTCAGTCGCTTTTTCTTAGCGTCTCGTATTTCAATGCAAGGCCTTCTTGATAAATGAGCTATAAGTTTCCTGGGCGAAGTAGTAGTAGTCGGACATGAATAAAATATGACTGTATATTCGGAATATGCTTTTTGTACGTGTCAAGAATACAATAAGTTCCTGTACATCGTTGCAGCAAAAATCACTCATTGATTTAGAGGCTAGAGTTCTTCATTATAGTGCTCTACATAAAACTTTTATACCCGCAAAGTTCTTATTTCAGTATTTGTTACCTAAAAATAATTTGGAAGAGCTACCAATGTCAGTTTGCGACCAATTAAAAGGAAAATCCATTTCAGTTCCAAACAACTAGATAGGAAGGGGATTTAAAAGTTTCCAATAATCTTAAGCCGTGATTTAACTTCAATACCAACTTCGCAAGACATTGTGATGAATAAATGAAGCTAATTCCTACCCCCTAAATAACATTTTCCGCAAATCGCTAGGAAATTTTGACATTCCTGTCAAAATTTCTTGAAGAAAAAGTCAGGACCAGTCAGGACTTCCTTACTGTAAGGAAATGTCATTTCCGTACAGTTGTTAGTGTTCTACATAATCCATAAAACGTCTGTATGCATTTTCGTACTTTTCTCTTGATTTCTTTGGCAATAATTCTAATGAAGCAGTATTCACTGCCTCAACCAGCTCTGGAGGAGTCCCAGGAATGGAAATTTCATCATCACTTATCATTTTACTATCGAGAACACCAGCAATTAATTTTATAAGCGTCAAGTTTGACAATTCAACCTCAATACGTTTCCATAGTAACCCAAGTAATTTTATTAGGAATTTCAAAGCACCATTTATTTGGGAATAAAATTATCGCGTTTTTTTTTAAATCAATCAATATCTGTCGAATTTTAAACGATTTGCGGAAAAATAGTATGTTTACCTCGTAGGAAAAGCCACATTTCTGGACTCTGTGTTGCTTGCGCCTTCGACTTAGCAATCTTCACAGTCGTCCAGGAATGTTAAGCTTTTCCTACCCGGTAAACAATGTACTATTCTTATAACCAGCAATGTATAAAGGACTGAAATTAACCATTTTGCTTTATAGTGGTCATTTGATAACGGTGATAAGTATCTCAGACACGCGACAATTTAAAATACACATAGTTTTGTCTATTTCTGTCGCATTACGCTTAAAATATAGTTAATGCAGAGACGGATTTCTAGCTTATTTTTTCATTTTATTTGTTATTTTTAGATACAAAAGGTACTGGAAAGAACAAAGAAGAAAAAAGATAGTGTTGATAGAGAAAATACTTGTTTCGAATTATAAATACTCTCGATGCAGCTTTTATTGCAGAAAATTATAGTAAAAGCTATTTTGAGAGAATCCAATATTCGTCGTCTTTTCAGGTTACAATAGCTGTTAATGTTCTCCTTAAAATAAAAGATTCTTAGCTAGAAAATTTAGATTTATGAGACTGCTTTACGTCTTCTGACTCTTAATTATTCTTGTGAATTAATTCCTTATTCAAACAAAAACCAGTTAATTTGCTGTAACAAGCTTACTCTAGATATTACCACAACCAATCTTAAAGATATAAATATTTAAGTATATCTATACTGCCTCAAGATTAACTAGATGCCCTACAGTTTCAGATGACCTTTTTTGAGTGGGAAAATATTGAGAAATAAAAAATTTGCGACGGCTTTTCAAACCACCTTTTTTGTACGGCACTCCTGTCAAATCTTCATTTATATGTTGTATGATCTGCAGAAACAAAGGCCGTACAGTTACAAATCACCTTCTCAGAGGGTAGAAAAGAGTTTGAACAGATCTCCTATGGTTCTACTATCAAATGTAACAAACGGCATACAGTTTCATATCATATTTCTCAGGGGATGGAAAATAAAGTGTTCAGTTTTCCACTGCGCTTTTCTGCACAAGAGAACGTCATAGTGCTGGAACCAATAGTGGCATGATAAGCTATCTCACATACGTAAATTGGAACAGTCAAATTGAATTGTGGCATGAAAAATAAGAAGTTAAAAAAAGGAAAGGACTGAATTCCACATACTAAACAGTTCCCTCATGATATAACCATATCTTAGGAAATATTTGGAAAAATATACTTCAAACAGAAAGGAAGGAAGTGGGTTCTAAATAGGGACCCAAACAAAACTTCCTATACATAAGTTTAAAATTGATTATATCCTCAAAAATAGGTAAGATTTAACTGAGAGTAGCATTGAACTGTGAAAAAACTACATACAAGAAGAACAAATTCAAAATCTTAACCTCAAGAGACACTCCATAAAATTCTGAAAACTCGGAAAGATCATGCTACCCCAAGAAAGCTAGATATGAAAGAAAGATTCGAAGTTTTAAGAACTAGCACTTCAGGAACTTGGGTGTAGTTAGAATCACACCAACAAATTCACTAAGGACATTGAAAATGAACTGAGCTTACGGATATAACATACACACTACAAACTACACGTGAAAGCTGCTTAACCAAATCTGATGATGATATTCGTGTGATGGTATTCATGCATCTTCCAACCAAATAATTTTATAATCAACCCTAATTATCAACATGTATATCCCTCTTTCAATGGACGTCGCTGGTCAAATCTATTTTTTTAGCAGCACTGCCAGTCTTTAGGCTGATTTTACTCAGTTCACCCTCCCAGTTATTTTCGTACCATAGTTGACAATTTAGGTCCTTTCGATGTATGCTACATATTTCAAGTGACACATTCGTCTCTTCTAGTAGTCTGCAGTAAGATAAGATGCGAGTTGACGTTTCATGCCACAAAGGTTGCAAATTTCACATGATCATCTACAGATTGTCACTATTTTGATGTTTTTTCCTAGCACCAGACTGGATTTGTCTGTGAATATTTTATTAACAATAACAACAGTCACGCTTTCTTTTAAATATCAATTTCCACTTTTCAGTTCGATTTGATATAAGAGCGTGTTTCAGGTTCCTGGACTAATGTATTGTTTTCCTTATTTTGGACAGAAATTTTTCCTTGACTTTCCGAATTTTCTAAGCTTATTTGGACTGAAGGTTCTGTTTTTCATGCAAGTCCGGTCTGGTCGTCGTTACATTATCAATAAATAGTGTTCGTGTATTGTGAGTAGAGAGCGACAATCATCAATCTTGGGAATGACCGATCATTTTATTTTGTGTCTTATATAGTCAAACACGCGACCACGCGAGTATTTCTCATGCATATTTTAATGAATTGAACTTTAATTGGGGACCTTTTTGGAAGTTAACTTATCGAACTCAATTTTTTTTATACTAACCAAATTACTGGACGAATTCGCTTTAGGGAATTGCTTTAATGAGGGAATAAAATATTGGATTTCAGAGAAGTCCATTTGGGAATTGAATTCTTCACTATTTCTAAATCTCTTTAAGTACAAGAAGATAAAATCGTCGTGGGTGACTTTCAAGATTACATTTTCAATAGGAATCAACAACAATAAGTTGTAAGTATTCGAATCTCTACTGATCCAGTTTTTTTTCTATTTTTCCACAATTCACTGGAATTGATTGATGATCTGCAGTAAGATCAAATAAAAACATCCATTCAAACAGCAGCCAAAGAAACCCACAATAAAAGCTGCACACGCATCACTAAAAATTAAATATAAAAGAACTCTCCAGATACGAAGCTGTAGAGCAGCTTGAATGAATTAGAAAAATAACAAACATTTCCAAAGATGTATATATGTATAATGTATATTGAGGTCATACAAGATCTATTAGTTCCTGATAAAAATATCAGAGACCAGCAGTCTTTTAGTCCTATTACCCTGATTAATTTTAGGATACCTGTACACTACAATTTAGGTTCAAGTCTCTTTTCTATCCTGTAATCACCTGGGTGCTGTGCCCCAGGATTCTGCATTGCTGTACAATTGAGAAGTATGTGAATGGAGGTATCTTTTTATCAAATATTTGCTAATTCATGAAGCAGTGTTCCGTTGGGATCTTATTGCAGTTGTACTTTAACTTATGCATTCATTTGATATTAACAAGCTGCTGTCACCCACAAGAATCAATGATTGTTTAAGTCCTATTAAATCTTTTTAATGTTATTTTTGTCTTTGCATATTCCTTCCAATATTAAATTGAAGCTGAAATCGCAAAGGAGTTCCGACTTCTCAATCTTCCTCTTCACTAGATCATCTGCTATTCAATTTCCTTATATTCCAGTGTGTCCTGGTAATATATTCTTTTCTCCCAGCTCATTGAGTTTGCCTAGATATTCCAACACAACCTGCCAGCCTCAATGTATGCTTGACTATCCGACATTATGATAATCCTGTATCTTCTGTATCAATATTGAACTAGGAGCTTAAGGCGTTAATTTCCGCTTGGAAGATACTTGGGGTTTTTCCCAAGCTTTCGGAGTGTTTGGTCCATAGCCTGTACACTCCTATATAGCAGTGAGATCTTTTTGCACACCATTGCGCCACTTCCAAGTCTGGTAATGACCTACGAATTTCTTTGAAAAGTTATACTATTTCACCCTACCATCTTGTGATGGTTGACCGTTTTTTGATTCCTATAAAGTGGGGAGGTGATTCTTTGCTTGATTATCTCTCCACTTTATCGGTATATTGTTTTTTTTTTGCCACACTTTCACCATAATATGAAGTGTTGTAAGTTCAAGAATCACTTTCATGAATACCTAAACATATTGGAGAACTTTCCTGAAGACAATGTGGTGGAGGGACTGGAAGAACCAATTATATATCAGATTTCGAGACCATTATGTTGCAAAAGCCGTTTTTGTAATAAAATAAAGATGTGTCTAGAAAAACTAGAAGTATTTCCTTGAAGGAGTCATCATTCGAATAGCTTATTAAAATTTTTGATTGGGTTAGGTCTGAATGGGAATTATTTTTAAATATTAAAAAAAAAAAGATTAATAAAATATGCACGATAATCCTATTTTTATTTATGTAACAAATACAATTAACCATTTGGTTAAGGATTTATGGAAATAGAAAACATTTTATTGAGATCCCAAAGATCTACAAAAATGATCAAAATCTAAAATTGATAATTTGAAATTGGAATGTATTTGACATTTACTGAGTATGTCAAAAATTTGGGAAGCGACATCAGAAAAGCAGATATCACCAATTTTTTGTCCAATTTCCTAAATTTGATTTTTTTTCAATACTCTACTATCACGATTCTTATTTTACTGGTGAAAATCGTATAAAATTTGTCATAGCTTCAGGCAGTCATTTAATGTGTACGTTGGCAGAATTCACGTCTGGATAACTCATAAGTTCCAACTAAACAAAGTCTGTTAATCTCTTGAGAATTTACTCAAAATTTGAGGATATTACTACACGAGTTTGTGTCTATTGTACTATCATTCCCCATGTGTTGCGGTGGATAATCGAAATCCAGAATACTGTGAATGGATTATTCGAATTTTCGTTGCTATTTTGAAATTTCATTTTACGAAATATTTTTGATTTCGGACTTTGTATAAGACCGTAGAATTAGATAATTGAATATTGATTGAGATTTTTGGAAATCATCATGAAAAAAAAGAATTTTTAATCATAGTTCAAATACAATGGAAAGGCAATTGATACATATAATTAAAATCATACCATGAATATATACTTTTTTTCACAAACCATCTTTGGCAACCATGCACAATAACCGTGACGGCTTGGCTCAAAAATCAAAATACAAAACGGCATTTTTGACACTTCAGTCTGAAGGTTGTCAATCTGCGATATTATTTCTGTTATTTGACTAATCGATTGTAGATTGTGGTAATATTAACTGAAAATAGTGTACATTCTATATTATTTTTATAAAATGAATAAACATCACGGGGGAGTGTATTGTTCATACAGAGACTGCCCAAATAAACTTTATTCGGAAAGAAAAGTAAAGAACCGGCACTGGAAACTGTTATTGTCCTTAAGTCAACATTGCAATTTGAGGAGAAATTATGAAAATATTTTAAACTGACAACATCGCGGCCATACCGAGTTAAAGGTCCAAGGTCATTGAAGTCGGAGCTGAAAATCCTTTAATGTTTTGCCGGGATTCGTATCTGTTCTCTTTTATAATCTGTGACTGGACTCTAAAATCTTTGGTACCCATGATTTTTCAGCTTTAAAACGAACAGCGCATTATTTTCACTTACTTTAATAATATAACCAATTTTTCACGGCCACATAAAATAATTTATATCCAGCTAAAAATAATAAATATTCTTCAGACTTTTTGAAAAAGCTTATTACGTTCAGTTTATTATACTGAATACATAATTTTTTGCAGTTTTTATAACCCCATTCAAAAGAGTTTTTGTTTAAACAAAAAACCATTCAACATTTTATACCTCGTTAAAATTCTTGTTTCCGCGCGCATTAAGCTAGAGAAGATGGAAAGGGGAAGTTGTAAAATAAAAAGTTGTATTTACAGCACCACTACTTTAACTACTGAACCTATAAATGTTTGTGAAATTGCACGTGTGCACATGAATTCTAATAAATTCTGCAACTCTCATCTATAAAGATCAAGATAATAATTCTTGTATTAATAAGGGGGAAGAAGGCTTGAAAATAGAGGTAGGTATCCAGGATTTTTGGAAAGAGTATTATTTTCTGATGAAGCTCCATTTCATAGTAATGGATTCGTTAACTTCTACTTCTTCTTGTGGGCGTTCTCTGGACTTACAGATGGATACAATATCATTGCTCGTCCTCGTCTTCGCTTCTTTTACTGTCTACACCTCTTCTATGTTTTTCTTTTGGGACAGCCTCATGAGGAGTATTGTCAAAATCTCCTGCTATATAAAAAAAGTGTATACAGACCATAGGAGGCAGAAACTGTATGGCAGACCCCAAATGACTCCAGAAGACTTCTACAACCAACCAGCAAAGAATCTGTATCAGCTAGTACAGGGAACGGATTAGCTGAATATGCTGTGGTCAGAACACTAGGAAGGTCCACAATAAGTCCAGGAGACTAGGTACGGCTTCTTCAAAAAAATATTGAAAAGACAGTGTGGCTTAAGTCGGAGTAGACTCGAATATTGTACAAGTGACTCCGAAAGCCTGTTTATTATGTATACTCGATCAATAAATTAAATTCCTTTTTCTCCCTTTTTGGTTGGAGTTGATTTAAAAGAGATATTCAAATTATCCTCTGAACCTTTTATGTTAAAATTAATTTTACTGAAAAGCCTGAATTCCAAAATAATTCATATTTTTTATTATCATAAATTTGCATAACTGCAAAGTCCTCAAAATACGTGAAATATTATCGCTAACGAAAATCTGAAAGTGCTATAAAAATAAATATTCTGACACGACAATGTCGTCGTCTTGAAACTTGCTTTCGTGTCTACGAGAACATAAAAACGCGAAAGGTTAAAACTTTTTCACTTTTACGATGCAAATGAATTTACACAATTATTGTTCGTAGACTTAGTGATAATACAATATTGTTGAATTTGATTGAATGAAGGCTTAAATGTACCGGTTAGTCCAATAAGCCGATCTCTCGGCTATTATATCAGAAACTACTCATGTTATAACTTTTGGAGAAAACATTCCTTGGTAAAAGTGGCTAAGAGAAATTGCTGGAAATAACTTTCATGTTACTAGGTTGACCGCTAGGGGTCGTAGCCGGTAAAGAAAAATTCAAAAACCAAACCAAAACAATTTTTGATCAGCGTCTACCAAGGACGAGGTGATTAGGAGCCATTTGTCCTATTAAGATTTTATTGCTTGGTTATAATTCGAAAATAATGGCAGACACACTACCCTTGCTACTTGGGCTTATTGTTGATCCTCTGACTACAGCCTATTTAGCCAGTCTGTTTGCTGTATTAGCTCATACAGGTTCTTAACTGCATAAATGACATTATACTGATTGGTCTAAGGGTCCTTTCGCACCAAGCCAGTCCAGTCTAGTCGCATCCAGTCAAGTCTTCTCAAGTCAAGTCACGTCAAAATTTGCTTTCGCACTGGTCGCATCACGTCGCGTCAAGCGTCAGGATTCTGCAGAATCTGTATCATGATGGATGCACTACTTCGGGCGATAATTTTACGGCGGTTACATAGAAGAAGGCGTATGAAGAAAAGACATTTGTATTTTATTTCTCCAGGAGGTTCGGTACCATGGCAAAACGAGAAATGTCGAGATGTTATATAGACTTTTGAGATTTGTATACTTATACCTTTCATAAAAACATATATTAATAAATACCAATTTACCTACCAGTTGTGTTTAATTTTCTGGCTATGCCTCTCCATATAGCAGCAATAAAATCCCGATCTCTGTGCTTTGGGTGTTTAGGATCATATATTGGCTCGTTTCCTTGCACCAACACAATTAATGCCTCCACATCCATTGTACATGTACAAGCGACTGTCACGACTGGTATAAAAATATTCAACCGGCTGAGTCGCAATCAGTCTTAACAAGTGTTGACGTGATTGGACTTGACGCGACGCGCCTAGTGTGAACGTAAATTTCACATTGCATTTGTTTTTAACGGTAAGTTAATGATTCCAATCCTGAAGCGTCCGACTTGACTTGACTCGACTGGACTGGACTGGCTTGGTGCGAAAGGACCCTAAGAGCTTCAACCGTGTCCTGTTCAGACTTTCCAGGTTCTGGTATGAATGTAGCTCTGGTACGTTGCCAAGTTTTCGACCCTAGAGCTAAGCTCCAAGCAATTCACATACCCTGTATTGTAGTGTGTTGCCTCCTTTTTGGAGTAGGATAGGATAGATCGCGCCCGGCCCCGGTGATTTATATGGTTTAAAGCTTTGTATAGCCCATGTTGTTTTTTACACGTCTACCACTGTCTTCGCTATTCGCCAGTCTATCCTGATGAGGACCGCTGCCTGAAATCTGCATCGACCCATCTACCCTTAAACTTTTCAAGGGAGTGTTCCTTTATCAGGTCCCAATAGTTATTTGAAGGGTGCTTTACTGGCTAGTAAGTCGGCAATGTGGTTACCTTCCGATTTACTGTGGCCCTTGATCCAACCTAGAGTGACTTTGTTGTTGCTACAGACAGGTGATGTGTTACGTGGTCTGTTCAGGGTTAGTAGTGCTTGTCTACTGTTCGTGAAGATGTGAATTTCATCACCATTTATAACTTAACAAGTGGGGTGTGACAAGAAAAATATCATAAAGGAATGAGAGTTATTATTGACCTATTCAAAGTAATTCTGAAGCGCGAGCTGCCCGCGATTCTATACAACAAAAACTGGAATTGAGCAATTTGTTTCTCAGCTTGAATGTATTACCATTTTTATTCGACCAAAAAGGCGTGGAATGCAAACTTCAAGCATAAAACACTACAAGGGACATATTCATGTGAGCGTAGAAATATTTATTATTACGATAAAATTTTATTCCTACCAAAATATTGAACTACGAATTCAAAAACTCAATAAAATCAATCTTCTGGACAATGTATGGAATAACCGGTGCCATAGCTAGTTTTTTATTCAAGATGTCATTTAACAAAGGATCGGATCAAGACGTTAAAACTAAAGTTTCCCAGCCATGGAGTTGGATTTATAAACTTCGTCGAGAATAAAACATTGATATCACATAAATGCTTTTATATGTCGTGCTGTTGGTCGTTTTCACGTTTTTTATTGTTGCTCCCAAGATTCCTACACCAGATTCGGAAATGAAAAATTGCCGTGTTTTCGCAATGGCTAATACCAATAAATTGGGAGATTATTCGTCATTTTATAGGAAAACTAAGGCCCACGGTCAATAAAAATACAAACACAATTTTTCCTTCGATGTGACGTAGCAAGATTTCTTCGAGAAAATAAAAAAAAACAGGTCGATTTCAATTTATATGTTTATATCTTCAGCAGTTGTAGGTACATCCTCGCATGTCAATATTAGATCAACAGAATTTGACGAATCCATGAGAGAAAATTATTATTAATGTCTTAGTTGGAACTTGGTCATCTTTTTTAGTATGGTTTAAATGAAACTAACTGTTTCTAAATGACTCCACAATATATTTGAAAAAAATGTGTAAATTGAAAGTAAATTGACAATTGTTTCAATTTACACATTTTTTTCAAATATATTGTGGAGTCATTTAGAAACAGTTAGTTTCATTTAAACCATATGATGAGTAGATTCCACGAAGTGAGGGTTTATACAGTTAACTCAATCTTTTTTAGTTTTAATTTGAACCTCAATTTTTAATATCTTGCATTAACATCCAAATAACGTTAAATGGTTTTATAATTTAAGGTTTATTTTTAAACTAACCCAAGGTTTAATGTTTGCTTCCATGAATCCACCTTAAGTGAGAAACATAATTTCATGAGGAATTTATTTTGTATGACAATTCAAACACTTCATCTATTTGATGCACAATTACCTTTGGAAAGAAATAATCTCACTACACCTAGGATTTAGTACAATATGAATGGAGTTTTTCATTCCATTACTACCAGGTCTTGGTCTGTCTTCCCAGTTTATCGTCAAAACCACAAGTCATGCAGTTGGAGCATGAAAATTGTTTTTCCTACAACCACTATGCAAAACACGCTTTTCTACACAAATTTTTATACGCAAAGCAGGCCTTTTCTTAATTCTTTTGATAACCGTTGTAAAAGTAATGCGAAAAGTACACGCTATGGCACTTTTCCGCACCGAAATGTCAAACAAAGCTACCTATGACCTGTCAACTTTTTTTGACAATTCTGGACAACTTAATAGAAAATAATTATTTTCTCCGATTGGCAGCAAATATTAATTTTGCTGACTGATATTAATCAGCAAAGTATTACTTTACTGCCTAGGCAGCAAAGTGGTTACTTTGCTGCCTAGGCACGAAAGTGATTACTTTGCTGCCTGTGATTATACATTTCCATAGCAACCAACTAAAATAAAGAGATTGTGGGAATTGTAATAATGTGCAAATACAATATCCTCATGAACAATCGGAGAAAAAATTATATGTTCAACTTGGTAGCAAAGTAGATTGACTGCCTAGTTAAACAAATAACTATTCTCGGTACATGATCCATAAAAAAAGTTCCCATATGCTGCAAACTCCTTCGGCCATACTGTATATAAAGAGTTTCAATTCCACATTTGTTGCTGTCTAAATACACAGGTGAAAATTTTGGATCAGTGGAAGAAATGGATAAATTTTTGAATCCGAATGTAGGCACACATTTTATTCTCGCTCTCAACAGATTCAAATGTTTAATTTGGATTAAATTGATTTCCTATAAAGTCAAATATTCTTTTCCAGTGGTAACATTGTTTACAGAATTTATTGAAGCCACCAAATTCGAATCGTAATAGTGAAAAAAGTAAAAATCCTATTTGTCTATCGATATCGTTGTGGGATGAAAATGCAAATAATGTTCATCGTATTTCTGATACTCACAATACTTCAGCTTAAACAAATTCGACATTCAATGCGAACCGGGAAATCCAAACGACAGAAAAACAATAAAGTTAAAAGCGTAGTCGGTCGCTTGTATTTCAGGAAAACATTGTCTTTTGAAGTACCTATGCTTTAATACTACTAAAATGAGGGTGTTTCCGAGTATTATGAAGTCGGCGTAAATTTTTTGCCACTCGATTTTTTAAACTCGAGTCACATATAATATTGCGCTTAATCAACTGCACCATAAAAACCATGATTTGCTTGATGATTGTTCACGCTATTGGAACGAATATAAGTGAGTTTATGATTAAAATATATATAATCCAAAAGTTTCAAACGCAAATTAAAAAGTAATCAAACCACTATAAAGTCATACAACCGCATACAACCAAAATTTTGAGGTTATAATCTGTTCGGAACAAAAAATCCCAGCTATTATCCTAGGATTCATCGAGCACGTTCCGAGCATGCTCGAAATTGAATCTATGTCTTCCTCGAACACGGGATTTTTTATCCTGAACACATTCTGAAGGAGTCCACGAACACTCAAACTTCAATTGCGCATGCGTAGTCCCTCCGAATACGTTCAGGATGTGCTCCGCGAAAACAGCTAATGTAGACATGTATGTATATATTGGAGTCACATTCACTGAAACCTTAAATATCTCTCATACAAACACATTACCGAATATTCTTCAATAAAAGTGGAAATTTTCACCCATTTTTTCCCATCTGTCATCTTGAATTCTCCTTTGAGAGTGACTCTTTCACATCTAGGCAAATTCTGAATCATTGCACACTCCCCAAGTATCCACCATCGTAACCTCTACGAAAAAACCCTTATTTATCACAATATTATCTGAAGAGGTTTCTTTCGACTTACACAATATTCTACTTAGGGAAGAAGAAATTATCAAGGGGATTATAACGATTGATCTGACAGTGAATACATTTTTAAATCTGTCAACACAATAAAGTAAATCTACAGGTGCATTATTATATTTTTCAAAAGGCAAGTTAATTTTATTTATACCGTATTTATACGTCTCTGACGGTAAAACAAAATGAGTGTTTCCATTTTTCTCATTTCCTTGCCTTCTGAAGCGGATTTTCTTTTGATGTCGCAAGTATTTAAAAAAAATTTTGTGGTATTTGAAGAGTTTACTGCACGTGTAAACATTAGACGCACTTTCAGCCTATTTACAAGATTTCTTGCGTTCCTTATGGTGTCAGGAATTGAAGTCTATCAAAGTTTCACATTTCCACTTTTACTTTTATGATGTGTAGTTCTTTGTGGGAGCTGAGAAAAATTGCCCTGAAACGATTAAGTTAGCTATCGGGGTATAACTTTGGTTTTGAGATCAAATAATATACATATACTGGAAACATAAAAAACCAAAAGCCAATAAAAAGAATTTACTCTTGGACTTTCTTTAATTCCATTCATCTTTTCAACGATTTAAATCCTAAATGCCCTTCTAGATCTACAGTAATGATATTAGTGAATAAATTCAATGAAACTGGTAGTGTGAAATATATTCCTAGGTCTGGTAGACCTAAAAGTTCAACTAATGAAGGAAAAACTTAAGATGTTCTATTGGACAGTCTATACAAACTATTCTGCATAAAAATAACTTTCATCCTTATGAAGTTCAAAATCTCCAACAATTGAACGAGAATGATTTTGATAGGTGATTACAATTTTGTGCAATATTTACAGAGGAAATAAGGATGCAAAACAATTTCTTAGATAGACGTGAGACTTTTCAGCAGCAGCATAATTATTTTCTGGAAGTCAGGACCTGCTTGAAAATCTTGTAACTGTGCTGCTGCCAGAGTTTCAGATTAATTTTCCAAATCGACTAAAATGATTACAAAATATTCACTCTAAACTCAGAATATTTTCAGAGATCACTGTTTTTCGATGTTAATTTTAAATACGTATCATCACAAACACCATAATGTACTTATTCAAAATTTTGTCATTCACAAATGCTAATTACAATCGCCAACAAACTAAAACTAATGAATGTATATTTATGTCATTTGAAAAGCACTTCAAAGCGTTTATACAACTAATAAGCTGTATGGTTTGATTTAGCATTCATTGGTAGTAGTAAATTGGTTCGCCCTAGAGATCGATTTATTAAATCAGATTATAGTGCTCGTTGGGAGAGTCACCTATGTGGGACGGTTATTTTATTAAAGTTGGGAACGATGAGAATTATTATCAGGGATTCGGAGGTGTTAGGAGAACGTTATTATACCCTATCTATCCATAGTAAATCGTGAATCTAAGAAGAAGTCTTGAAGTTAGAATTGCACTTTTTTTGTTTTTTGGAGTTTGATATGGAATAACGAGATAAATAAAATGAATTGGGATTTTTTTCAAAAGCAGCTTTGCTGATTTAGCATCGTTGAATTCCTTATGAAATGGAAGTGATAAAGTAGATAAAGGAAGAAATAAATGTATGAAAATAAAGTTGAAGATGATAACAAAATGTATTAGGTACACGCAAGATCAATTCAGAATGGATATAAGCGGAATTGGAAAGAAAGAGTTTGTTCAGATGAACTGGAAGGAGAAAATAGCGGAAGAGGATGCCTGATGAAATATGGGAAACTGGAAATAACTGCATTATACCTAAGATATATATATCCGCTTTGATAATTCGGTCCAAATGGAATTTTATTTTTAGCCCATTGATTTCTATCTCATGCCATTGTTTTTGCCACTTTACATATATGCTCATAATTAATAACTATAAATCTAATCATAGTAGGAAGCTGAATTTTTGGGAAAGTGTTAAGTAGAGAATGATGAAAACATTAAACAGTAATAAAGGAATTTCACTGGGTTAATCGTGAATTACAGAGTCAATTCTGAAACTTTGATATTTTGCCATTTTTATCATCGAAAATTTTCATGATCACTCTATATATTCCAACGAAATCATGTTTATACGGTATCAGCCATTTACGGAGAATGATAATTCACTAGAATATACAGGATGTGTACGAAAGAACCACACATGTATCTCACCAATTTTTCAAATCATTCTGTACGAAATGTATGAATTGTGATAAATGATGGAATAAAAATAGTACTAAAAATTCAGACAATTACAATAATTTCAATTTACATATGTGTCCACAGAATATAAAGGAGTCTTCTAATAATTTTATAAGGTTATAGCTACTACAGCTACTATATTTAATAAAAGAAACTCAGACAAAGATGTCGAACATAAGTAGGGGATGTAAATTTACCTCATTTTCAGTGTATCCTTATATAGAAAAGTCCAAAGGTGTTATATCTGGTGCACGTGGAGTACACCTAAAGGAATGTTAGCCAGCTGCCTATCTTCAAACGTCCAATCTAAAAATTGGTAGTAAACTCTGCTACCCTGTAATAATTATCAGTATGGGTCTATCGCAGGAAAAAAATTTGATAATTTTTTTATTTGTTTCAGCTTTGCCAGAAGAAGATCCTATCATAACTGGAGTCGAACTTCAATATCAAATTGGGGATGAGATTAGCTTAAACTGTACTTCCGGGAAAAGCCACCCTGCATCAATATTACATTGGTACATCAATGAACAGCAGGTATTTTTTCTTATTCAATTCACATAAATAATGCAAGTTTATTTTTCACTACAAATAAATAAATACAAGACATCCTGTATATCATTGGCATTATTTTGGTAAATTATGAGTCATAAAACGTGTACTTTCCAGAATCCGTGAAGTTACAGTCAAGCTATGACGACGGACTGGCTGTTAAAACAAATGCAACCAAAGAGGACTGGGAACTTATGAACGAAATCTTCAAACCCCATCAGATGGTGTGTGAACTCTTTCAATTCCTACAAATCTCCAGGATCAGATAGCATATATTTCAAAGCTCCTGTGAATGGAGATAAGGTCTTCTTCAGCTCTGATACTGAAACAGCCATGCACTAGAATATACACCAATGGCATGGGGAGAGTCAAAGGTGGTGTTTATTCCTGAGCCGGAAAGATAAACTCACACACATTCCAAATCCTTGTAATTGAGAGCATCCCTCTACATAGACTACAAGGGGTTCATCAAGCAGGGAAATCAGGAGAAACTGCTCTACATAATTTGGTCCCAGGTCTCGAAAAGAATCTGAATGATGAGGAAGTAGCCCTTGTAGTATTTATATACATTGAAGGTGCGACAATACATCGATGTCATCAATAGAAAGATCCTTTATAATAGAGAAATTAACAGCAATTGAAAAATTACAGATACAATTTGAAAAAAAATGAATAATTTTCCTGTTTTTCCTGATTTTCTTGGTTCCTAATTATCAGATTGACTTGTTTGACTCCTGATTTTATTCGTATTTTAATTATCTACAATTTATCACTACATACCATTGAGATTTCCTGTAGACTTAACCTTTAATTTGTTTCCTTGCCGATGGCTTCTCATCACCAGGAACAAGAAACCACACATTTGCCAGGCCGTCGCACTGGCATAGAATTTGTTCTAGCATGGTTTGAAAAAGATTTTCCAAACCATCGATCACTCAACTGAGAGCAAGCAACTACGTAGACGAATGTTTAATCACACGTTCCCCTTTGTTTGATTAGACTCATGGAAAGTAGTTGTTCCTTCTGTATTCAACAGTTTGAAAAATTATCTTAAAAATATCATTTTAATTAAAAAAAAAATTTTACACAACAACCTCACTAAATGTTCATTCTATAACCCTGAATTAAATTATAAACAAGCTCATTTTGTACAGAATTTCACTCTTCCTCTCACAATCTTTCAGGGGTAATATTTTAGTAGGGGTTGACCCTAGGAAACACATCGTACATTCATCAATATAAATTTTTGTTTCAGATTCAGTCACCTGGCGCTCTAGTTTACTACCCTCTCACACATCACCAAAAAGGACTATCGTCATCTACGTTGGGTTTGACATTCATCTTGACCGAACAGCATTTCCGAGGCGGTTCCATGAGAGTCAAGTGTGTAGCTTCAATCGCTCCTATACTATACAGAAGCGATAAAGAAAGCGTGGTGCAAGGTGAAAACGTACCACTAAGAGAAGCTCTCCTACTTGGTGAGTGGTCGCTCTACGTAGAGAGATTCGATGGTATGCAAAAAATCAGCTACCAAAGGTAGATTCATGCAAGCAGAATCTGGAGCTTAGATTTGATCGTCGCTAATTAGTGTCAGCTCAGTTGATGCTGCATGAATTCACCTTCATAGTTATTATTTCCTAGGGTAAATTACTATCAAAGGGCCGAAGGTTTCTGTTTCTCATTCAAATAATCCCTAACCCTGTTCTACAACTATGAATCATTTGGTTCACTGCGTATACTCCATTTGCATTTTATTATTTGTTATTTAACCGATTACCTGGTGGCCTGATAAAATTTTTTTCTCCTTAGTAGAGAAACATTGTGAAACATAAATTAAAGATAAGATTTTTTAAAAGTACAGATCTCCGTTATCCGTTCATTATTGCTTGTTTGTCAACTACAGTGCAGACAAATAACGGAGCAGCTAATTCTTGCTTTCCTGCTCCCACAAGCAGCTCCACACTTTCCTTCACATTTGCATGAAATGAGTTTCAAAAGTTCAGGTGGAGCTGGACATTCCAAGTGAAATTCAAGCACAGCTACTTCGATGGGCCATGGTTGGCAGGATGGATGACAGAGGGTGTGTGAAGGAAATGCAGCTTGGTGGTGAAGGAGATGAGAGAAAAAGAGGACAACCTAAGAGGAAATTGATGAATGCTAACAAGGGAGACTCAAACTACTATACAGAAATGAAATGGTGACTTGCCAAAAGTTCATAGAATTATTGGCCCCCGATGTGTTGAGAATTCAGCTTAAATTTAATTTCAAATTTGAAGATTTTCGCTCCGGTGCCTATTCTTGAATTTCAGGGAGTAGAACTTTGCAAGAAAAGTAGGTGTGGTTCTCTTAAAAAGATTAAATGTGTATTCTTGAAATAAATTTGAGAGAGGGAGCATCTCCCAAGAGAACTCGAAGTTCCCCTACTAGGTAGTGAGAGAATTGCAAAAGGAAGTATTTGACCTAAACTCTATAATTGTTTTGTTTTGATTGACTGTGGTTCAAAATGAATGTTGAAGACTTCAATTTAATGCTGTGGAATAAAATAATTAACGAGAATGTTGAGGAGGCGTTAGAAGAAGTGGGTATTGGTAGGGATGTTTTGAGACAAATAATTTGTGCAGTTATTTAGAGTCGATAAAGACCTCTGTCATAACATAATAGACATTGTCACCCCTTTTCTAGTTCAACCCACAAGAACCTCTGCTCTATCCATACAAACCGCGCGTAAACAAAGTTTCTTTTTGTTTAGGACTCAGCTGTTTACTTTTAACATCCATATTTTGTTCAATTATATTAACCAAATAAATATAGTAAATAGTGAGGTTATCGATGAATTAAATGTCTGTCAAAATTTGTACAAGTTCATTGGTCAAGGCAAATGGCAACACTGTTCCCCGATCTTGCTCCCTTATCGCTACTCTCCGGTACTTTTCATTTTTCAAGAATATAACGTTTTTTTTATTGGGGAGTTGAAATGAGGGAGCTCTCCCTGGGAGCACTCCCTTCTCGTTATTTCAAGAATAGGCGTCCAGGGGTACACAATGTAGATGTTTGCAATTATAAAAATCTTATGATTTGAATGGCAGATCTAAACTGTGATTCTTGTCATAGAAACCACTTTTTTTTGGCCTTGACGACCTTAGACTGAACTCCTTTATTGGAAATTACGATCATTGAGATTTATGGTGTAATATCTAGAGACCACAAAATATCCTGTAATATTGAACTCCAAGACGATGAATGTTTTTCAATAATTTTTTGACATAATCCGTTTTCCGTTGTTCCGATTGAAATACAAATGAACGAAGACTGAGGATCTCTTTTCGTTTGCGAGGCCTAAATAAATTTGGAATCGCGTTAAATCCGACAATCATCAGCGAAGCTTGGTCGGATTGTTTCATTCAAAATCCAATTTTCTTGATAAAAATGGTAGATGCTTTAATGAACTTGGAACAAAGAATATCTCAAATGGTAATGTGGAAATAATCACTGGATGCCGTCAAAGATAAAATTCAATTGTACCGAAATGTGGACGATATTTAATAAAGAGATTTCTGAAAGTAACGTAGACGACATTTTTATTTACTTCAATCAGCTGAAGATTAGTTCGGCTCAGATTTCTCTTTGTTCGAACAAAGCCACACTTTTATTGAATGCGATAAATTAGTTTAACTGGGTAGAATTTATTTTTAACATACAACGTTCTTTAAAAGCTTGGAAATATTTTATGAAAAGGAGAAAAAATGCTTATCACATTTTACGGAAATGATTATCATGAAGATCCGATGTGGAGTCCTAAATTTGCGGAAAATTTGCTGAAATACACAAAAAATTCGTTGAAATTTTTGATAAGTAGCAAGAAATTCTGCATATTAATGATCGAAATGCAGTGAATGAAATTAACTTTCTATTAATTCTGGGATAATTATTTTGATACTCACATACTATCGTCAGAGTTACTGAAGCTACTTTTTGTGTGATGCAAACCTGATATATAAATAAATATTTGTCCATTATATCAATAATCTACACCTGAGAACTGAACTCACACTAGAAGCTGAAGAAAATAAATCAATAAATATTCTCATTGTTATAATGCCTGCGTGCTGTGATTTTCTACTCCGCTGCCGGCTGTACGGGCTCTACACGACGGTTTTTCATGCTATGGTCACCCATCTAAGTACCAAGCACGTTCGACACTGCTTGATTGTAATTATCGCACCAAATGCGTTCCATTACAGTACGGGGTCGTCGCCCTAAAAAGTTTAATCCACCATCCAATATACAATAATATTTCAGGTTAAGATGTGAACAAGAATTTTCTGTGATTTGTCTAATAATACATCAAATTCAAGATTACTATAATGGATGCTGGAAATGCTTGCTATCTTGTGCAATGCAACACGTGACCTAACCTAACCCTATCCGAAGAAATCCATCTTGGTCAGTTATGGTGACCTAGCTGGCCAATTATAAGGACCGCCTCTACCTATCCCTTCATTTCTCATTTTTCTATTGAGGTTATTCCTAACAGCACGAGGTAGGTTTTCGAAAAAGATCTAGAAGTCTTTTTCCAAAAAAAAATTCTGTCCAGGTATCCGTCAAAACATACGGGCCGTTAACATAATCGCCCACAACCCCTCCCCAAACGTTAATACTCATCAGTGTGGGGCTATTTTAGTGATTTTCATTTTTTGCTCTCAATAATTTGTTGTTCTTTCCATAGTTTTTATGTATTTGCTTTATTAAAAATATGTTTTTGTTTTATTATGTACTCAAATACATATCGGTAACAAAATAGTTAGTGTACCACAGGAACTACAAATGTGCATATTTATTAGCAGCTTCACTGTTTTTCTTTACAATAACTTTGTCAAGATAATCAGTTCAAAATTTAGATAGAACTGCAATTTAGCATAAAAATTTTGAAAATTGTAATTTGCACGAAAAGTATGATACCTACCCTTATACCATTCAAAAGAGGACATTTTATTGAACATGGTGAATCATTAAAATACAGAATGTTCCATCTAAAATAAGCCCGATATTACACATTGAATGATCTAATAATGAAACTGATTATTCTGAACACCCTGTAAAGAGATGTTTAGTACTCAATCGTGGAATACATTCAACGAATGTCCGACTATTGAGCTGCGAGAGAAAATTAGCTAGAATTTGTTATATAAATGAGTTATTGATTTTTTTCGAAATGTTTACATTTTTAAAAAAGTCAGCATACTTGGAACCCTCTGTATTTATGTATAGAGAAACAATATCAAACAGTATTATATTTTCCTTAAGAAAAAATATAACTTTGATACGCCAAACTCTATTGGAACATCCTGTATAATTCAAAATAATTTTGAAATGTAGCCTTTATGAATAAACTACAGAATTAACAAACATACCAAATTTTTCACCGTTTCGCCATAAACCTCCGTCCCGTTTGTCATGACTCACACTGTATGAACAATTCATTAATTTAGATACAAATTGGTAGAATTGATCGTTCTCATTATTTAGTTGAAAATGGTACCAAAAAAATAATCAGATTGAAGTAGTTATAAATCGCTAGAAACACATTTTCATGTGTATATTATAAGAACATACGAAAGTAAGTATTTTTTTTGTTTCAGTTAAAAGTGCTTCATCCAACCTATGCGGATCTCTGGTGACTCTACTTCTTGCATTCTGCATGGTTTTCCTGACAATCTAAAGTGACACTAAGGTGTACAGTGTTGCTCAAACATTCAGAAGTGTACCGAACTTTCGTGCTGTGATACCGACAGAACTTTCTTGGATATCTGTGAGTGTGTGAAATTCCTCATGCCTATTCTATCATTGTGTATAGCTAGGTTATTGTGACGTTAGAAATTTTAATAAACTTGTGGAGACCATAAATAGTTTCATTTTAATTCTAAGCAATCAATTTTAATATCTTGATATATGCTAACTTATATAACCAAATGAATGAACTCAAGCTTCAAATGATTTTCATTAAAATTTTAAATTTCTATATTTTTTGACGCTCATATTTTTGGTGACCTTAGGAATGGTCTAGTAAATTTAATGAAAGCGAATCTAGTTTGGTACGCGATTCGCTTTTCAGACAGGATAATCTAGGAATCGAAAAGCTGAAAAGCCGCTTCATGAATTTTCCCACGTTTTCTCTCAAAACGAAGTGTGGAATTTAGCTTCTGAAAAAAAGAGGCTGATTTGATTTCTCTGTCGAAGTTTAGGGTCAATCAAAAACTACTCGCACGTACGGATCTTTAAAGTACATTTCTGGGTTTGCTTTTAACGCTCTTTCAACTTTAATAGCTGGAGAGAGCGCGGGTAAATTGATTCAGCTTAAGAAAAATGTATCTGGGTAGGAAAAAACAATTTTTTTTCCGTCAAGGAACTATCTAGTAATTTTCATTCTAAAACTCTACAGGTTAGGTCATAGTGGAGCACAAAATGTTCTCTCGAACATTTGTTCACGGTATTGGTATTTGGATGGATTACCATAAATGCCTCAACTTTCAGTGATTTGGTTCGCAAACAGCCCACCAAATTATGTCAAATCTGTCTGAGGATCGTAACAAAATCTCCTGGCCTTTTCAAAAAGCTGGAAGGGGTTGTGCTTTCAGTATGTGCTCTAGTGATTTATCTTTGATTTTTGAGACCATCCAGAAGTTGATACTCCGTTTCCGTCATGCTTTTTATGTGTTTTCAATACTTTTGGGGTAGTTTTTAACCATTTTGATACCCACGGACCCTTTCGAAGGGGTTGTGCTTTCAGTATGTGTTCTAGTGATTAAATTTTGATTTTTTAAGACCATCCAGAAGTTGATACTCCGTTCCGTCATGCTTTTTATGTGTTTTCAATACTTTTGGGGTAGTTTTTAACCATTTTGATACCCACGGACCCTTTCGAAGGGGTTGTGCTTTCAGTATGTGTTCTAGTGATTAAATTTTGATTTTTTAAGACCATCCAGAAGTTGATACTCCGTTCCGTCATGCTTTTTATGTGTTTTCAATACTTTTGGGGTAGTTTTTAACCATTTTGATACCCTCGGACCCTTTCAAAGGGGTTGTGCTTTCAGTATGTGTTCTAGTAATTAATTTTTCATTTTTTGAGACCATCCAGAAGTTGATACTCCGTTCCGTCATGCTTTTTATGTGTTTTCAATACTTTTGGGGTAGTTTTTAACCATTTTGATACCCTTGAACCCTTTCGAAGGGGTTTTGCTATCAGTATGTGTTCAATTGATTCATTTCCGATTTTTTGAGACCATCCAGAAGTTGATACTCCGTTTCCGTCATGCTTTGTATGTGTTTTCAATACTTTTGGGGTAGTTTTTAACCATTTTGATACCCTTGGACCCTTTCGAAGGGGTTGTGCTTTCAGTATGTGTTCTAGTGATTAATTTTTCATTTTTTGAGACCATCCAGAAGTTGATACTCCGTTTCCGTCATGCTTTTTATGTGTTTTCAATACTTTTGGGGTAGTTTTTGACCATTTTTATACCCTTAGACCCTTTCGAAGGGGTTGTGCTTTCAGTATACGTTCTAGTGATTCATTTCCGATTTTTTGAGACTATCCAGAAGTTGATACTCCGTTTCCGTCATGCCCAAAAGTATTGAAAAGACATACTTTTCAATACTTTTGGGGTAGTTTTTGACCATTTTGATACCCTTGGACCCTTTCGAAGGGGTTGTGCTTTCAGTATGTGTTCTAGTGATTTATCTTTGATTTTTTGGAACTATTCACAAGATAATACCTACCCAATTATTTCTGCTATCTCCTATCACGGTACGTCACTGTTCCTTCGGGTATTTCCGCCATTTCGGTTGCTTACTTTTGGTTGCCAACTTCACACCGGTGACTTTGGTGGTCTTAAATTCCGTTAAATTTTCCCCTCCATCGTATAAAACCTACTAAGCTTTGTTTGTATGTATAAAAAGAGCCATAATATATACCTATCGCATTTGTTTCCGAATGAAGAAAATCCTCTATCCGTTCCGCTTTTGAAAATTGCTGATTTCCATGCTCAAGTAGTTTTTCAAACTTTATTTCTGTCCAGCTTTCCACATTTCCACTTACTATTAAACTCTAGTATTCTGTCAGAAATAACTATTGCAATTTCATAACATTTGAATACAACCATTCATAGAAGCTGCAAAAGCATGTGCAAAATAAATAAATATTGGTACGTTTTTATAATTATTTTGATTTTTCCTTTTTTCACATCTACTCTCGATCTAAGTCAAGCCGTCACGCGGTATACGGGAACGTCGTTCTTTTTCCTGACGTCCGCTTCCATCGGATCACAGACGAGAGCGACCGAATGAGTGTCAGAGTCTCAAATATAAGGTATTTTAAACATACGAAGGATTTTCCACAAGTTTAGCTGCACGTTTGAACGTTTATATAAATAATCCGTGGGTGACTAGGTATAGTCCACGAATATCTATCTAAAAATCTTCGAATTTGTTGTATTTTGATCAGAGAGCTACCCATTCACTCACGAAAAGAAGTTACTTTGTATATAACAAAAGGTAGATGCAAAAATTAACAAGTTCTTGTGAAAATTACAGCTCGATAACGGAAAAAGAAGTGATTATAGCCGAATGAATTAAAGATACCCATTAAGCCTATCTAATTAGAAAGTTCAGTTAATTTCACTGTTCATCGATCGATTATACAAGCCATAAATTATTCAAAATGAAATTGAGTTATTTTCCTGTTTATTGTTATTATAGAGTCACCGATGAAAATTATATGGTCATAAAACGTTTGATGGCAATTCACATATTCTTGGTTGAACGGTTAAATAGATGAAAATTTTATTTATATTATGGTTATTTTGAATTAAGTTTCATGTGGTATTGTACTTAATTGGATTTTCTACCAGTTTTAGTATTTCGTGACGATAATAATATCATGGGTTCGTTAAGTTTGTATTAAACGATAAATTAGATTCCTAGGAAATATTATTTTTTCCTTCAGATATTTTTTATTCAACACCCACGCTGGGCGATGTTTAGCAATGCTTAAAAATGGAGAAATATTGAGGCAAGAGGCACTGAGCGAGTGCGACAATTCCACATCACTTTTATACACCATTTTCCCTACAACAACGAGATAACTCTATGGTTCTACTTCCAATAATTATGAAAAATTATGAATAACATAATATGTCAATTAAAATTCGTTAACACCTTAATACCTCATAAATCCTAAGCCCATGACACGGTCATGACATGTTTATGATACCCACTTGAGGCCGTGCTGAAACTTGCTATCGAAACCAAACAGGAAGTTAAGAAATAAAAAGGTTCTGGGTGTGACTCTTATGTTTTGATTGAAGTTTACAAAAAATCAGCAGCTGAAAAAAGTTCAATAATATTTGTAGGGTGTGAATTGGACTCTTCGTGTTATAGGATTTACATTTCGAAAGAAAATAACGTCATCAGCTTTGACGATGTTATATTTGATGGACGAATTGAAGTTAACAAGTTCACTGTAATTAAAAAATCTATTGTGAAAAATGAACAAGTATTGTTAGAAGAACCGCTAGCACATTCCAACTAGTCCCGATATTCATAAGATGAATTTATTGAAAAAGAAAGATTGCCAGGATTGCACGAATAATATCCAATAAATATGTACTCAATCATGTCTATGAATGTTCGGATTTTTGGGGTAACATTCCCTGAGGCTTAAAAGATCTATTGTGCCCCTCACTTCTACTAAGTTTCTGAGGAGAGTCTTAGAAACTAGTAAATCATTTAGTCTTATTTTCTGGAGGAATTTAAGGATCTCAACAGGCTTCAACTAAGGTGACTGTTCCTCTTCTACCAGTAATCTACCAGTGCTCTAGGATTATGGAGTGCTGTGCAGTTGGAAGGTATGTGGATGGAGGTTTCTTCTTCCATGAAACATAATCCACATTCTCATTTTTTCACCATTTTGTGCCTTTTCAGGTACCCATTTATGCGCCAATGTCCCGTTAGGATCTCTGTAAAACTCTTATCACTCTTTGACTTATGCATCCATTTGATTCCAGCATGTTGTAGTCACCCAGAAGAATCTTTGATTGTATAAGCACTACTAGATCTTTCCAATGGTCAGATATTCTCTGTCTTTCGGCTTCACCTATTTCTTCCAATATTACATTGGGAATTATTGCGCAAAAGGGTTTAAGCCCCCAGAAAGGTATATCAGTCTCCCCTAGTTTATCTGTTATTTCATTTCCAGCTATTCCAGTGTGTCCTGGAATCCATAGTAAGGTATATATTTTTCTCGTCTAGTTCATTGAGTTTGCGTAGGCATTCCCACACCCTTTTGCAATTGATTACTCAAGAGCTCAGTGCTTCAATAGCTGCTTGACTATCTGTCATTTTGATAACCCTTTGTCTTCTGTTTGAACTGGGCGAACTTTCTTATGGCGTGGATTTCCGCTTGAAAGATACTTGAGGTTCTTCCCAAGCTTTTAGAGTGTTTGATTTCTGGCTTGAACACTCCTATTCCAGCTCCTCTTATTGCTTTTGATCTGTCTGTGTACCATTGAATGGCATTCTTCTCAAGTCTGGTAATGGTATTTGGATCCCATTCCTAGGCTGTCTGATTTGTAAGAAGTGAGGAGGTGGTTTTTTTTAATGATTTTCTCTCTACTTAGTCTGTATCTTGTTTTTTGCTGCAACACTTTCCACCGCCATTATATCCATGGAAAAACTATTGAAATACAGCCATGATTAAAGAAATTGAAGATAACACTGTAAGGAATGTACTGAAACGACGTCGGTAAGTGATTTACTTACCGTCGCGCAAAAAATGGTATAATCATCTCGAACGTTAAGGGTTTTAACGTTCTCCAGTCGACCAGTAAACAACCCTTACCGTTCTTAATACTTATTATACTATTTCCTTCGCCTCTATTCATTTATTGTTGAAAAAAAAACCGATACGCTGGAGTGTTCAAACAATGAAAAATTACGACGCATAAATTTAATTTACGCTGGACCCATATGAAGTCATAATTTAATAGCGGGAGTAAATAATTACGTTACCTGGGATTGTAGAGTTCCGTCCAGGTTTAAATTTTGATTTATAGTATTTTTTTTTGAATTTCTATCTGTGCGATATTTGTAGATGGTAAACCGAAAACAGAACCGTGTTCGTCATAATACCTATTCAACGAAAGTAGATTGAAATCGCATTTAAACTGAGCACAATATTATTAATAATAATTAATCATTATTTATAATGATATTAAGAGCAGATTGATAGAAGGGTCATATTGCTTGTTATACTAATTAATAGGTATAATGATTAATATGAAATAGTTGGTGTATTTTTTGAATACATGAGGCTTTCACTTGATGTAGATCCATACTGAGTGATGAGATAATGCAATTTAATTTGTTAAAATCTACATAATATTTCAACTTTAAAATTGTGACGCGTTTCGCTAACACTTTATCAAACGAATTCGTGTTAGCCTAACGCGTCACAATTTTAAAGTTGAAATATTATGTAGATTTCAACAAATTAAATTATTTTATTTCATAATTCGTTGTATTTATTATTTATTACGGTCACCTTATTTTTCTAGTGAACAAGCTGCTGTTGTAGATGGATCAACGCCAGTGGCAGAAAGAAAATGACACCAATAAAGAAAATTTACAGGGACTCACCCTAATGGAAGGGATGCGAATAATTGAGATTTATTAAGTGTATATTATAGCATTGCTGAAAATTCTCGCACTAAGGGATTATCTTTGAATCAAATGAAGGGAGAATAATTAAAATTTAAAATTTTATTTTGTAGTATAATATACTAGTAATTTTCCTAATTTTGCCCAAATTGCCCTCAATGGAAAAGTGACGAGTGCTATCCCTAATCACACATCAATCATTTGTGGGTATTGTGCTCTTATTTCATCCAGTGAGGATTTTCCTTTGGCCAGTAGTATCATTTCCTGAACACAAAAATTATTCAGCAAAGATCATAAGCATGAGAACATAGCAAAGAGTACATAATTAAAAGACTGATGTCGGTACGGAACTCCTTTATGGCATTCTATCACGTTCAGCTGCCGGTCCTGAACACTAACTTTATTTGTGTGTAGCAATTAATTTGGATTAATCGGTTTCCAAACCAATATTGGTTTTGTGTAAGAGTTATGAGTATGCATAAATACAAATATTGGTTGTTTGCCTTTTGTGTTATTTTATATTTCATACTATTACTGTTGCAGCCAACCAATCATTACACATGTTGAATCAATTTAAAAATGTAATAAATATAATATATCATTGAAATTTATTTTGAATATTATGGCCACAAATAACAATACTAGGTCATCAGACTTTAGGTTTGATTCATTTTCACATTAACATTACACAAAATTTTATGAATAATTAATTTTTGGATAAATATTCATTTTACAATGAAAATAAATATCGGTATTGTATAAATTTCATAACGAAATTTCAAATTGTTCGAATCAAATCGAGTGTGCACTCGATAACATCATTCCAGAGATTTTTTGCGATCTGGTGTAATTTTTATTGTGCATTGCTCCAGGCTTCTTTTACGAGACATTTATTAATCACACAACTTCAACTGACTTGACTTGACTTGACTTATACTTGAGATACAATATGCCTGATAAAAAAGAAAAAGTACTAAGTAAATTATTATAATCAGAATGACGCAGAAGGTGATAATTTCTCGTTCGACATTTAAACCTATAAAAACTGTGTATTTTTAGTCACGTGGTTCCTTTTGATGGTTCCTTTTTCCATCCTCCATCCTCCCTCCTCTATTATTTCAACCCTTCTCAGGTGTCCATTCAGGCATTTAGGAACCCTGTTGAAGCCATCAGTGTTGTTTTACCCCCACCTAGACATTCATTTTGTCCTAGCAGGCTGTAGTAGTCCAGAAGCAAGATTTTCTAAGCCCTACTGGATCTTTTCAATAATCAAATCTCCTCTTTTTTCGACTTTTACGATTAATTTCTATATGATCCGGCTCCCCAAAGAGACTGGCTAATATGGGATTGTGTAGGTCCCTTAAACGTACTCCAGAGCTACTGAAAGTAAACGGTTGCTGAAATGGCCCGACAAGGCTTATCAATGCCATTAATTGAACTGAGATCTTTTCGTGGAGTGTCAAAGAAGACAATAAACGTGGCCACAAGAAGGTAAATTTCTTACGAAGAAATTCGCTAAAACTTACGCGAAGCTAATGGCGTAGATAGACGAGGTCAGACATAGAAAATATTATCTACAATTTGGGCTGCACGAACGAAAATTATGTGTTAATAAACTATGGACAAGCCATTAATCGATCATCATTGCATTTCACTAGGATGTTTGTTAAAAACTTAGGTACTCTTTATTGTTTGGTTTATATCTAATTTGTAAGCTATCTCCCATTCTCTTGCATTGGTTCAGTTGATTACATAAATCTTTCTGCTCTTGTTGCGATGGTGTTTTATCCATCTTTATAGTGATGTAGGATAACCAGGCAGGTAATTTTGTTTTGTTGTCCATATTGACTGAGGCATCGCCACAATAAATTGTTAAACGATACCTTATCCAGTATACTTTTCCAGGTTTCACAATACGTAAATTGTTACTGTACATCAATTTTCCCTTGGGATTCACTTTAGCTTTAGCATGAGCATTTTCAAACTTTTTTCCACTAAACATACATGGAAACGTAAAATTTTCTGACATCACTGCAAGTATTAATTTTCTCTTTTTTTTACGTTATTGCTGCTAATATTTCAACAATTCACCCCATATTTCTCCTTCTCTATTTAATTCAATCAATTAAACAAGTATAAGTTATTTAGAACAGGATATCAATTTCAAAGTATTCCTCCTCCTCAATCACCCCACCGTAGTGTTCGACCCAATTACCAATATTCCACAAAGACTTCTTGTAACTTTAGAGCACGGTTCTGGTATGCCCAAATTTCAATTGGTGAAATTATAAACAGGTCCACTATGTCCTTTACGGTGGATAGTCGAACGACATAAATTTTAATGCTGAATTAATTATTTGGTTCTGGAGAAAACATGTTTGATGTCAAGTGGTATTAAATATATAATACTTCAAGTTGGTAAATAAGGGAATATACGCGAGAAGAGAGAATTTTTGATTAATTTTCATCATAATTGGGATAATTGAACTTTAATTTATTCAGAATAATAATATGCGATAAAGCTGAAAATACCCTATGCTTTAATACAGGGTGTCCCAGCCGAGAGTGACCCATTTTAAATGCTTATAACTTTTATACCAGTTGTGTTAGCCACCTGCGGTTTACGCCATTCCTTTTCTCTTGGCCTAAAGTTTTTTCTAGTTGGTATCAAATTTTGTCTACAATTATACAGTGGGAGTAAAAAAATTGCCTTTTTTCGACATTAAAATTTTCAACTATTTTTAATGGAACACCCTGTATATTGCAACGCCATAATTAGGAGTCGTGTCCAAGGTATCCATATACCAATAAACATCGGACTTGTACCTTGAAGTTTTAGCAGCAAAAAATTAAAATAGTAGTCTGGATATTTTAGCAAACGTATTTTTTATTAGCATATTTGGAACTATACATTAATAAAGAAATTAATATTAATCTAAAAAAACTGCTGTATATGTTGACCGTTCTGTTCTACGCATTTATGAAGTCGGATCATTTAATGGTTGAATGAATTGTGTAACATATCTTGGGGAATCGCTTCAATTACTGCACGAATATTCCTCTTAAGATCATCCAAATTATGTGGAAGGGGGTTATAGCACCTATCCTTGACATAACCCCAGAGAAAAAGTCTGGAACTGTCAAGTCAGGAGAGTACGGTGCCTATTCTATAGGACCAGTTTACTATGGATACCTAGTTATGTTTTTTTTATACGTTTGCTAAAATATCCAGACTACTATTTTAATTTTTTGCTGCTAAAACCTCAAGGTACAAGTCCGATGTTTATTGGTATATGGATACTTTGGACACGACTCCTAATTATGGCGTTGCAATATACAGGGTGTTCCATTAAAAATAGTTGAAAATTTTACTGTCGAAAAAAGGCAATTTTTTTACTCCCACTGTATAATTGTAGACAAAATTTGGTACCAACTAGAAAAAACTTTAGGCCAAGAGAAAAGGAATGGCGGAAACCGCAGGTGGCTAACACAACACTGGTATGAAAGTTATAAGCATTTAAAATGGGTCACTCTCGGCTGGGACACCCTGTATACAAGAAATAGTATATTGTATAATTAGTGGGAAAAGAATCATATTCCCAAACGACTGTGACTGGAGTTTAGTATATTTGAAACTTAAAAAAATCACTGGATCTAAATTTTTTCTTTTTCGAGCCCAACAGGTCAAGCACACGCTCAATTTCTTAACACATCAATTAAGTTTATCATCACTGACCACTGTGACCATCAAAGCAATTTGGTCTCTTCTAAGAAACCCTCGCTTTACTGAGAATTTCTCCCCAGCTCCAAGATACCAAGTACTGTAATTACGTATTACTACTGCATCGTCTTACAAATCCACCCTAGTAACAACGTAGCAGTGACGTACTGTTCCCAAAATTACTTGATTGAGAATAATGTAAATGCCAATATACAACATGTCCCCCCAGTAACACGTCACTATGGACACCCTTGACGTAGAATTTTAAAACAAAATGCTCGGGCGCCAGATCATTTCAGGGGTCTTGTTGAACTTATGATCAACTTTTCTCAAATTTATAATAAAATATCGGTTTATTCTCAATCAATTAGTTAATAAGGGAGTAAATAGAATTTTCTCCTTCGTTATACGAATAATACTCTGTGGTCTATTGTCGTTATAAATCTATAGGACTGTCAAACTACGGGAAGAAGAGAGGGGCGGACTTAATAGATAGATTTACAATTTTTTAATGATAAATTGAATAACTTTATATCGGTAATAACTCGACGATTTCGCGTATTTGGTTTATTTGCAATTCATTTGACAGAGATGAATTTTCAATGCTTTTTTAATTTGAAATTTAAAATAACATCACATGTTTGTTTCATATTTTTTGTACTACTATTGCATTTTACTAATTTAAATGATGTTCATTAATGAAAATCTCCCCTATTACGAATTATGTGGAAAATTTTAATAATTATGTATGATTTATGGGTAATTGATACTTGCATAATTGAGCACCAAAGCTTATACAGAGAAATAACAAGCTGCGACCAATTAGTGGAACAGTCTATTCGAAAATACTTTTTCAAAAATGTGCAAAGCAAAATTTTCAATATATAATGTAAACGCAATAAAAGAAAGCAAAAACTGTGAGTATATATTTGTTGAATAGTATGACTGCATCTCACTATAGTTGTGGAGTGGTGGATTATCGCGTTCACATGTCAGATTAATTGTCTCCTTAAGTTAAATCAGCTAAGAAATAGCCAGTTTCATGTCGTAGTGGAGAGGTCATTTATCCACCTCATTAAAACTAATCTAACAAATCTATCGCATCTTTGATCAGAATAAATAATAAAACTTTTGCTGAAAATTCAAAACTTTATGACTAAATTGTCAGATTCAAAAATGTGGCTGTGCCAGAGATGAATAAAAAATACTTATAGATGGGAAACTGACCAGTGGCACTCTCTATTTGTACTGGTGGCTCCGCCTTGAGAGTTCCGTCAGTACCTCTATCACAATCAGATAGTTGTGAGCTTCGCTAACAGCCGAAAAGATAATCCCTGTTCTTTTACAGTTTCTGGCGGCATATTCAAAATCACTGTAATTTTACTTTCATTTTGAAATGACATCTAAGGTCCATTTTATGATATTTTATTTAAAGTTACTCAACATTGGATTGATAAATTACAATATTAGCAATGGAAAGTCGAGTAAAATTGAATAAAATATCAAAAAATGGACCATATAATGCCTGAATTTGGAAAAATAAAGCAATAGTCATATGGTTCATATATTGTATTAAATAAAAAAAGTTATACTATAAATGGAACGTTTTTTTACATATTTCAATGACACACATGCAGAAAAATGAATGTTAAGAATTCAACAACAATGCTGGGGAGCTCAAAGCTGTATGGAAGAATACCTACTTTTATAAAATTTTAAAGCTTACCGGGTGCATCTCACATTACAGTCCTTTACATATTCTCAACATTGAAGTGAAAGTCCCACTCACAAAACCAACTACGAATACTCAACAAACAGACAAACAAGTAGAATAGTTTTTGTTAACAAAAATTGGACCACTCATGATACACGTCGTCAAATTTTGGTCTGCTGTTGTCAGCGGTCTGCAGGTTGGAATGTCAGTGCTGAAATATGTGGAAGAATCTGTAACTACCATTACCGGCGTAACAGTTTTCATTAAATTAGAAATTTTGGTACAGACGGGACTCTCCATGTGGCAGCATCCTCGCACCTTTCAGAGATCCCCCACCCTAGTGGGTGTCAGAATCTGAAATTTTCCTAAGATTATTCCGTTTCCATTAATTTTGACCAATCGCTTTCAAGAATTGTCATGTCAAATATAAATTTTAAGTGGAAAAATGACTTAACAACTCTCAAGCAGTTTTTCCGAAAAAAACCTAAAAAATTTCATGCAAGTTTGACGAGTTGCCTTGTAAATAGTGCTTCTACGAACATAAATGGAAACAATTCAACCGCTATGAAACAAACTACCAAGAAACTCGCTCTACCGTATTTTTCTGGAAAAACTAAATGCACTAGGGACATTACCCCCGATTAATTCTACCAACATACATGTATTTGTTAAAAAAAATACCATTCAATTCCTCTCTGTCCACGCCAGTGGTATCATTCGATGGCTTACGTCAATTATATAATTATAATTACAAATTCAGTCGTGCAACTTCACATCTAATGTTACAGACTGGGTTGTAACCTAACCTGACGACCGCAATTATGAACCAGCTTTGTCAAGTTTCCCAATTTGCACAAGAAACAGCTTTAAATAATTATTTGGCTTGGTATGGAATGGCATTTAACCAAACAAAAGTAATTAAAACACAATCATTTTTTTAAGTGTTCATGTGTGGAATTTTCTAGCACGCGCTTTGGAACTTCCAACGACTATAAAGCACGGTACATGCCATGGAAGGTTTATCTACGTTCCTACATCGAATAATCATTGAGTTAATGTGCAAAAATGGAAGTTATTAATTCATTTTTTTAGACAGGTTATTATTACATTATTCGTTCAACACAAAAGCGTAGAAAATTATTCAAAATCGAATCGATCGGCACGGAGGCATTAAAGTGTCAGAATTGGTAAATTGATCTGTGCTACCATCTATTTTTTACTAAATGTACAATTTTTAATAATTTAATTTCAATCGGTACACCACTTGCAGCATTATTCCCACTCAGACATAAGGTTTACTGAGATAAACGTTAGTTTTGAGTATCATTACCTATTTGGTGTCTTTGAACTAACCTGGAAACCGTATGTAACAGTTTTGATTATGGCGTTGCAAACTGTATCATACTGAACAGCTCATAAATGCAATGTTTTCTCAGTTGATAGTTATTGATGGACCAAATAAATATGGGAAATCAATTATTTTCAATGTGCACTGAGACGTAGACAACCTTCTTGTATTTTGGTTGGATGATTTCCCTTATCTATCAAAATCAATTCGCTGATAACTCAGCCTCCTTCCTTCGCGAATAAAATCACATCGTCTCGACTGACAGTATCTAAATATACATGTATACATATCATTATGTACCTACTAATACATACCTACATACCAGGTATGTCCATGACTGTTGATTCAATTCTAGCGTGAGGCTCTTGGAGTTCCATAAAACTTTTCTGCGACAATCTGCCATTTTTGCATGGACTGTCTAAATAATGGTCTGTTCTTATTCAAATGTACAAAGCTTCGAACTGACAAGTACAGAGTTAGTTTTCGATATATCATGAAGTACTTATTATGTCATCAGTCATTTTTGGTTGTGCACTAATTTCAAACTTAAGGCATTTTTATTCAAATGATTCCATCTTGATAGATAATTTCAAGCAGCATATATATTTGAGTCAATCTCCTGGGTATACACAATTCTGTATTGCACAAGTTTTTGATGAATACTATCTCTGTATTTTGATAATATTTGATCATTATTGACCTCCTATACCTTGTTGTTAAACTAAGAGGAGCAATTTGAATTTAAGTTGGCATATCTGCAGACTAGTAATTGGTCAGACGTCATTTGTCAGTGTACCAGTTGGTTTTCTTTGCTCCCGAAACGGAGGAAATTATTAGGTTTAGGTTATTTATCGCTGACAAAGAAGCAAATTTCATAAGTTGACAAGTAGAATTTTATTTTTAATAATATTTTCACATCAAATTTTACACAAATTACGGTAAAGTATAACCAATGTTAATTTGATGACCCATATTTTTAATCCCATTGAAGAAAGAAGCCGCCCAATGGCGTGCATAAATTTATTTTATAAATTCGAATATTGTGAAATAATATTTTTCAAATGTAATTCAAATGAATATAGTGGATAAAATTAACCTGCATCAAATTTGTAATACAATTATCAGAAATTACAGAATTTTCTTTTTTCAAACACGCGTATATATTTAAAACAACGCGTTGACACTGAACATGTAAATCTTTGTTTTTAAATTCGGCCCTATCATCATTTATTGCTAAGTCATTTGCTTGTGGCGCCAAATTATTAGATTCCTGCGCTTCATCTTGGACTGCCGTTTCAAATGGTCTCCAAAATGCCATTCTAATTAATTACAAATGAATTGCACACGCCTATGAGACTAATGAATCTAAACAAAAGGCCTGCACCCTAAGACCATTAAATTTTTTATGTTATAGTGGACCACCTCAGTAGCTACCCGAATTTTTCGATATTATGAGCAATATTTCACTCAGTAACTGGCAGGTGCACCTGCGGTGCCAGATTTTCATAATATATCGGACATACATGAAGTTGTTCTAATTAATTTCTCTTCTTATAACAGTTTCGAGCGACGTTTTTTAATTCTTACAAATAAATTTATATTATGTATTTTTTATTAAATATTTCCAAACTAGTTTTCCAAGAAAATCATGAGCTAACAGTATTTTGAAGTAATGGGAAACATATGTAAAATGAGCACAACAATTTCAGAAAATATATCTGACAACATTGCTTTATTTTATGGTCCTCAAACTAACTTTGGTTAAAGCTACAATATTATCGTATTTTTCGCTTAGTTTTATTCTGTGCTATACCTGAACTTTCAATGTGAATAAAGGTTAATTGAACATGTGAATATATAACTGAATTTTATACATACTATGAATTTATACTCAAATTATAAAATGATCATTGAGGGCATTCATAATATTTTACATAATATAACCACAATGTTTTCACAATAATGTGACATTTGGTAGCTATGTTCGCCATTATCTATGTAACGAGCCTTTTCAACTACTCACCCGATTCATTAAATGTACGACATTTAGTCAAATGAGTCGTTTTCTAAATCGTGATATTTCCCTTTCACAAGCTCTCCGCAATTTATCTCATAGTCTGTACAAAACTGCAGCTTTGTTTATTTCATCTCCATACATTTCTCGTACCTCCTATTTCAACTGTTTTTCTCTTATTCATTTTAAAGCTTAATCACCACGGAACTTGGTCGCTAGAGACCTTCTTCAATATGTTAGTGCTCCGTCGTGTATACGAATAATAAATATTTAATTCGAAAATGTTTCCCCTTGCTTTAGGTCGTAGATACGTCGAAATTGTTTTTAAAGATAAATGCGGGGATTTTACCGCAGGTGTTCAGTTCACCCCACAAATGTATTGCTCACCTTTTTAATCCTAATCAATTCAATTCCGATAAATTGAAAATAAGAATTTTTTTTCCCGTGGCAACATTAATTGGGTACACAGTGATATAAATCACAATTAAGCAGTCTTATAAAAGTTAGGTTAGGTGAGGCCAAGCAATAGGTGAATTTTTATGTCAAAAATTCTAGTAGAAAACGGACTGTGCCATCTAGTTGAAGCCATTGGTACGTACGTACATTAGTACGTACCTGATATAGTTAGTTCAAAGCTGTTTCGATACAATATGGAGAGTACTACACCATTACCCCAATAAATAACGACGATTGTGAGGTTTTTTCAGGAAACATGGCGTTTAGTATCAAGAATAAACTTTAGAATTGAATAATTTACTGCAACAACATACATATATCGGTGCTGGAAGCAAAAAAAAATGGTAAGTATTCAGATTGATAGATTATTTCGACAATGAAAGAAAAAGTGGATATTTGTCAACCAATGTAATATCACATTTTTGTCCTCTGTGTTTTCTGATTTGATACATATGGTTTGTGACCTTTAAACCCGCACGATATATCCATATAACGGATAACACGGTACTCTCAACTCTGATTTCAAGAAAACATACTACAATTTAGTACGTATCTTGTTAAAAACCATTATGACTTATACTTTATCAATACAATGCTAATAAAGATCTATCAAACTAGTAGAGCTTATTTGAAATAATAAAGACATTTGCAGTTTCATACATTCATTTTCCATCCATATATGTAAATTTTTCCATTGTCCATTCACTCACATTGTTCAATTGAAACGCAAAATATCCACTCCCTAGTTAATGAAAATTATCCTCAAAAAATTATATCCATTGATAAAACGCAAATGTTAAATCCCCAAGTCACACCAACTCAATCTATCCTCAGACAAATCCTTGAAATATTTTTTTTACCGTCTACTTCATGGGTCTTCAATCAAATGATAATGATCTTGAGACATGTTTTGTATTTACAACTAAACTTATGCAAATCGTATTTTTGACAGGTAGACGTAGTGACGTTGGGCGACCATTTGTATGTGTGTTTATTATAGAATAGCGTGCTAGACTGAAATTCATTTGTTTCAGAATGAACCGGCTATTGTGCCATTTGCAACAAAATACGATGGTGTATATCATGACCGCATACGTTATTCATTACCACATTAAAATACTTGATGGTTAATAATAATTTATCCAAATTTTATTGTCTAGTTCCTTCTTAATACGAAGTTATAATATATTATTATATATTATTGTTATGTATTAGTGTGGTGCCGGAAAAAATGTCTATCGTAATTAGATATTGAAAAAGTGTATAGAAACCACTTCAATAAAAACTTACTTTTTGATAAATCACAGTTCAATGCCTTTTGGAAGGCTTCATTTATTTTTTAATGTATTTTTCCGCAAATCGCTAGTAAATTTTGACATTCCTGTCAAAATTTCTTGAAGAAAAAGTCAGGACTTCCTTACTGTAAGGAAATGTCATTTCCTTACTGTGTATAGAAACCACTTCAATAAAAACTTACTTTTTGATAAATCACAGTTCAATGCCTTTTGGAAGGCTTCATTTATTTATTAATGTATTTTTCCGCAAATCGCTAGGAAATTTTGACATTGCTGTCAAAATTTCTTGAAGAAAAAGTCAGGACTTCCTTACTGTAAGGAAATGTCATTTCCTTACTGTAAGGAAATGATATTTCCGTACAGTTGTTAGTGTTCTACATAATCCATAAAACGTCTGTATGCATTTTCGTACTTTTCTCTTGATTTCTTTGGCAATAATTCTAATGAAGCAGTATTCACTGCTTCAACCAGCTCTGGAGGAGTCCCAGGAATGGAAATTTCATCATCACTTATCATTTTACTTTCGAGAACACCAGCAATTGAATTTATAAGCGTCAAGTTTGACAATTCAACCTTAATACGTTTCCATAGTAACCCAAGTAATTTTATTAGGAATTTCAAAGCACCATTTATTTGGGAATAAATTATCGCGTTTTTTTTAAATCAATCAATATCTGTCGAATTTTAAACGATTTGCGGAAAAATAGTATGTTTACCTCGTAGGAAAAGCTTAACATTCCTGGACGACTGTGAAGATTGCTAAGTCGAGGCGCAAGCCGAGACTTAGCAACACAGAGTCCAGGAATGTGGCAATGTACTATTTTTGGCCAATAAGTCTTTATAGTATATTACGTAACGAGTGAGATAAAGTTATGTACACTATTTTTCCCACGACCACGCCTGAATGGACACCTTAAAAAGCTCAGAATGGTGGAGGGAGAAAAATGTAGATTCTGTGGCATTGAAGTAGAGCCCTACATCTACATACTTGCGAATTGCACAGCAATTCAAAATCCTAGCGCACAATGCTGCCTGAGTTGAAGCCTGCAGATATTTTAGAATTAGCCATTCATCACGTATACGTATACATTTAGCCCCGTTAAAAAGACATTCATGACATGAATATCGTTTTAACAATAATAGATACATTGCCCAAAATAACCCCAAATTAACCCTATTAATGAATCGAGTGGTTTATTATGATCATTAGGAGGAACGCTATCCATTTGCTTTATTAATTTTCAATATTTTTTCGGTCGCACCCCCGAATCTGATTTAATTTATCATCCTTACAATACTAGCTGACACACACAAAAAAAGACACGATAGATTTTGGGAATTTAATTACGCTGATGGATATCTCCTGGCTTCAAAACCATAAAATATAGAAGAATATTGAATGTGTTTATCGACTCCGAAACTTTTTGACGTTGATTACAGAAAGGGAATATTCTGTGTTCGTTCTATAGTTTTTAGCAATTGTACCGATAAACTTGAAAATGTCCTCGGTGTTGCATGAGCTTCAATTCGAATATGCAGACTGTGATGTTTTTTAAAAATATCCCATAAAGCAGTATGAATTGATCATAACTGGTGCCTCTGATGTGATGCAGGATTGGTTTAAGTATAAATGCGTGTTTATCATTCCAAAATATGAAAATAAGTTGAATGCCTTTCTACTATTCATTTGTCTCTTCAGTTTGGGTAAATTCATTTTAAGTTTAAAATTTACGACAAATCCAGCATAAACAACATCATACTATATACTACATAAAGAGGAAAAACTGATACGAAGACTGCCGGATAGTGCCCATAAATGCGTCCATTTATAATGCCCGGTTAATTTCCTGTCAAAAGCAAACTGTCTCACCGTTTCTTTCACGCAAAAGCTCATTTCAATCGCCCTTTGAATATGACGCTTGTAAGTCAGTTTTTCAAACTTCAAGATCAGTACGGCCATGTCTTTTACTTCACCTCCGAAAGACTGCATATCTACATTATACCTCGTGCTCATCGGTATAATGCTTGCGAGCTGTGATATGCTACTTCTCTGCCGGCTATACGATGGTTTACCCTGGCACGGTCACCCATCCAAGTACTAACCATGTCCGAGACAGCTTGTCTGTATTTATCGCATCAAATGCGTTTCACTACAGTGTTGGGTCGTCGCTTTATTCATCATAATATTACTAACGATTATTTTCTTTTGGAAAGTTGAAGTTATAGATGTTGAAGCAGGCTCTTCTTTTCCACCAGCCCTATTAGTACATAATAAACGGTGTTTAGCAGAGCAGTGATCATCATTACATTAGATTTAAGTGCCCTTTGTCCAATCCCACTGCGACCTTTGCAGATTTATTCCTATATTTAGAACTCGATATCCAGCTACTTATTTCCATTAGACTCATTAGCCTGGATACCGTCTCCCTTGCGTATCTCTCTGCTCTCGGTTTTTCTTTTTCGAGTAAGTAAAACCGCATAGTTGCTGGGCATTCGCACTCACAGAGTGTGCTGCGTGGTTTCGTGTTCTTTCTGGCAGAACCAGCATAGATTGTCATCTGCTTTGTCAATTGTTTGCATATGTTTCCCCAGCCTACAATGTCCGGTCAGCATTCCCACCATCATCCTCCTGGTCTCTCGACTTTGACATAGTAGTTCGTGTGACAATTTGGCCGAAGTGCTTTTGAGGAATAATTTGAGAACATCATTGTGGAATAATTCCCGAAAAAAAATAGAGGAAAAAAAAGGACTGTTTCAAGTACTTTAATATTTCTCAAAAATACACATTGACGAAAATAGTATATTATGCAATGAGCAATGCTGCTTAGCTGCTTGCCTATCCGATGCAAAAATGAAATTCTGTACAAAATGTGCTTGTTCATGATTGAAGTAACGTAACTGTCATAAAATAATGAAATTCATCGAGGTTGTCGTAGAATAGTATATTATCAAACAAGCAATTTATGATAGTCATTATCGGAATTATCCACGATGATTGACGTGAAATATTGACTTATTATTATGTGGTCGTGGAAAAAATAATATTATCCAATTGATATATTTTTTTGTTTGTCCAATTCCAACTGATAGCAAATTCTATTGAAATGTAAACTGAAATACATACGTGCATTTGTAGGCTTATCTATAATTATGAATATTAATTAAACAAAGTTCATGGTATGTTTAAACTTTCTACAAGGTAACTAATGAGACGTTGGTTAACATAAATTGAATGTTAATTGAAAACTGTTACCCGGCTAGTTTTCCGTTCCATAAAGTAGTGTAAACATTGAAAAGAGCCTCTAACCAAAAACTATAACTTTAGACCCATTGTAGGTTAGCTTTATGTAATTTATTACTTAAAAAGCATGGTAAGTATATAGAATTTTCAAATTTTAATTGCATTTTTCTTTCCTGCGTATATTTTGTTGTTTCCCATGACATCTTCACAGAACCAAGAGAATTTCAAAGTGAAGTGAAGCACTTGTATTGAATATTTAATCAAAAAGAAATGTAAAGATAGCTACTTTTAGCCCAGGCAATCATTTTCAAGAGTTTAATGCAAAATTAACGATATGTAGCAAATAACGGATGAGGTTAAGACCTTATCATATGTCATGTTATAGTTCTTAGCGTTACAAGGCCTATATACAGCTAATAATGGAATGAATTGATTATTGTATCATAACAACCGAATCCGTTACTTGTGTGTGTGATTTACTGCCTAAAATAAGAGAGCAATATCAAGAACTATATGAGTGGCGTAAAAGCAAGAATGTAAAGGTGGTTACTGCAAATGAATATCTTTCCACAATAAAATAGAAGCTGAATAATGTTAAAAGGAAAAGTTCTTGCTACTACCAACATCCTCTAAATGATGGTCATGTTTGTATATCCATGTTTGGTTATGATCCTTCATCCTTTCGAAAAAATAAAAAGTTGCAACCAATTTCTATTTTTGTAGATATGTATGACTATGAGGACATTTTCATGATTCAATTCATGGAAAAATAATACATAATAAGGCTTGCCAAAAATACCGAATTCGGAAGTAATTGGGAACGAAAAGTCTTCGATTGAATATTGAATTTTATACCTGAGATTGTAACTTATAGTGGATACTATAACTGTTGAGCTCGAAAACTGTTTGCAAGACAGCATACTTAGTAGCACATTAAAGAATAAAAAGGACCAAAACAACAAGATTTTACCTTTGTTTGTAGGAACAGAGTATATAATGATAATACTAATAGTAATTACAATAAAAGCCAACAGGAATCTCTTATATATGGATGACACTGAAATAAACGCATCAAACCAAACGCTCTCCACTGATCTACAAATGTGATTTATATTAGATAAGTGCGAAACCTTAAATATTGTTACGCGAGTGCCCCAGTGAACTTCCCGTATGAGACGACTATGACTCCTCTGCTCACTAGTCGAGAACAATCCAGAGACTACCTACCCTGCGCTCCCCTCAGTAATGTTTCGTTTATCTGTCGGACTAGATTTTTCCATCGATCCACTCTTTCTTTGTTTCCCTTTTACTCCCTATACTACCTATATTGCTAGCTCATCTGCTCATATTCCAGGAAACATAGTATCAACATTACGGTGACTTCTTTTCACCCAGTTCTATAATTTTTTCTGTTCATTCTGCAATCCTGTGCCATTTTGGAAATAACTGCACAGAAACTTCAACGACTGCTTAACTATCTGACTTGAAAAAAATCGTTTTCAAATATTTTATCAATATTGAACCAAGCATATTTTCCTGAGGGGTGAATTCACGCTTGGAGGATGCTTTTTGTTTTTACGGAAGTTTTGAAATGTTTGATTTCTGACCCATAACTTCCCAATTGATTAAATCAATATCCAGAAGAGCTGAGAAATAACATGAAATAACTAACTTCAATAGAATTATCTAATGAAAACGGATGATTGCTTTTTGAATTCAGTTCAAGTTGAATAAGACTACTTTGTAAAAAAGATGAAAGTATTTCCAGGCTTTGTGATGTTTACAAAACATTTTATATAGGAGCCTCTTGCAACTTGAAATTTAATTAGTGTCCCAATGTGGTGAAGCTACTTTCTTCAACGTCATTTTCTCGGCCTATAGCAGCGTTCTTTCGTAAACAGATCTTGTGTCGGTTGCATATGTAAGTGTTCCTTCTCGCACTTACATCCACTTCACATTTCTGAAATATGAGCTTTTGTACGACTAGCCCAGTTGAGCTGTACTTGACTTGGTGTCGGATTTTATATGCGACAACAATTTGGTCTTTTTCTTCTTTCGCAATGACAAATCAATCATTTATTTGAGTTTTGAATATATGGGAGACATTTTAAAAAAACATGGATGAAGCTTTTGTAACAGAACCGTATTCTAATCGTTATATATCATACGCTTTCTACTAGGACTTTTGTCAAAAATTTACCATACTCGCATGCTCCGCTGCTTGCTCTCTGATCGACTGTAACTTTTAATTGCCGTTTCCATAATAATGTACTTTCGTAGCATGGAAAGCTATGACTAGTTCCAGTTTGCCGTGGAACGGTCAGCTAAGTGATATTTTTAAAAGTCATTGTTCACGTTTTCCAATCCGATGAGTATTTCAATCGATATTTCGAACAAAGCAAACGTAATCTTCATTGCCTGTTCCCGCTATTATAAGCTATTCAAGCTGCCCACTCAGTCAGCAGTTATCTGTCAGTACACAAACATTTTTGCAACGGCACTCTGTTACGCACTCTCCCAATTCCACCTGTAGTTTCTCAGGAGTAATTGGATTATCCGCTCGAATAGATATTTCCATCGGTCCAATCCCTCTTCATATTAGCTCAATCTATATTTGTTTGCAACTATTTGCACAATATAAAGATATTGTCATATATAAATATGTTCATAATTCTTGGGTTTGTAACTTTAACAGTAAAAATGGAATTCAACATTTGGACGAAATTCTTGAGGAAATGAAACTAGTCTGCCGTTAGACAAATCTTGGGTATCAAATGTCAGCTATCCGCAGCCGTAGCCATCAGGACATTAGCTATGCAAAGGTGCGTCTGGACCTTGCGCGCCGAACCGCGCTGAGCATTTGTGAACATAGCAAGTAACGTTAAGACGGCTACTCACTACGCGGGACTTGACAAGTACTTGGCAAGTAAATTATGAAATAAAACAATTTTAACTTGTTAAATCTACATTATATTTAAACTAATTCTTCAATCATATATGATTATTTCAATCTCAAATATTGGAGTAAGTTTATTTTAGTGTTAATGGAAGTATTATTTCGTGTGACTTTTATTATTTCGTTTTTCTGGATTCTCGTTTCCAAAACCTATTCATCAAATAAGCAATTTATGACTGTAGCCTGATCTAGAGATACGTTCGTATAAAATAAAGATGGCGTTGCGTGTTTTTTCAACACTAATTAGTCGACCGCGGGTTAATTTGTGATCTCGGCCATAATATATTTCTCGGATTTCGACTTGAGCACGTTAAATTAAGCCATTTGTTAAAGTGCCTGACGCCTCTCGAGGAAAAGAGGTGTGACTTAAGATTTTCCGGAAGCAATGTTCAGGTATAGAGGTAATTTTAGTAAGATTTATAGGGGCAGTATATGCCGTGTTTCTGGATTTTCGAGAAATATTAGTTAATGTCTTTCACTAAGATTTAGGAAGTTATCTATCATTGTCCATATCAGAATATCTCTCGCTCACAGTGACTTGTTGAAAAATAGACGGGGCCTTGAAATTTTAATGAATAGATTAGAATATAATCGCATTTATGGTATTCCTTTGAGATGTTCCGAATCTTACTTGCTGGAGTTGAAGAAAACAGCTAGTAAGAGCAAATGATTCCGAAAAATTCCCCAGGTGTGCCCCACAGTTCAATGTTCGGTCCAGTCCTTTTTTTGCTTTCCATTAACCAAATTAATGGTAAACTCACTTTATTTGCCGATAACACTAGTGTAACCTAAAGTAGTTCAAATATACAATTTTCACAGTCTACCATAGGCAAAGATCTCAGATTGTCCTGGACTGAAACGATCTATTTTTAAGCACAGAGAAAACTTCAATTCTATTTCAATTTTGCAAGCTCCATCACCTTTAATTCCAAGAGATTGTTCAATCAGCTTTAGAATTGAAAGTGACAAATATATTTAATAAGTTCCGTAGATTGACAGAGAAATTCCTGCTTGAAAGACCTTATTATTCAGTGGCAGAGCTCTAGAATCTACCATTTTTTCTATAAATATAATAATTAAGGAACTGTATCTCAAAAACCATGAAAATGCACCTTTTTTCAAGATGACAGCGATTCCAGAGCTTCAATTGTCAGGACTTTCAACTTGTTCATTGATAAACCAGAATAAACATTGTCACCAAATTTCAAAACTCTCGTATTTATTATTTTTATCTCGTGAAATTTGTCCTTCGTTGCTTAGATGTTTATTATGTTGTAGTTATTTTCACTTATCTAGTTGTAACCAAATAGTAATTGTATTCATAATTAATACTGCAGTTATAATAGTTTTTGTCCACGACTATATGATAATTTCAACATTTTACGTGTGCTTCTTCAAGTATAATGACGTACATAATTCACCCGTGGATAATAGGTGTGGATAATAGGTGTGTATAATGAGAAGGTTACATGACGTATAATTATATTGAAGATTATTCCTACAAACACAATATTAATGAAAAATTTTCATCAAGACCCGGATTCGAACCTGCGTCCTCGCTATCCCAAGCTAGAGCACCAAACCATCAGGCCATAGAGACATATGTACAATAAAATCAAGTTTTGTATATATAGGAGTAGATCGAATTATTTTATCTAGTGTGTATGATGTATGTCAAAAGCAAAAGTGACGTTTTAAATAATTTATTGCTAATTGCAAAAATTCAAATAACTATACTAGTGTTTGATTGATATTACTAGAAAATATAATATGAAAAGTGAATTAGACAATGAATTGAACACTTATTCAATATATAATTTGTTCAATAAGGTAAGAAGTTATAAGCTTCATAAATGTAGAGACTATATTGTTTTAGTTTGACAAAAAATGCATACCTAAACAGGTAATTCATAGTCGTGGACAAAGTATAGTATTCTACTCGCATATAATGGCTATTATCCACTTAGGTGTTTATTTCACTCGCCTGCGGCTCGCGACATAAACGCACCTTCGTGAATAATAGCTATCATTATGTGCTTGTTGAATAATATACTATTATTGGACATAATATTATTTTCATTTAAAATTAACTGGATTCATTTTGATCAAGGTTTTTGAATATCAAATAACAGAATATTTCTAAAGTTTATATCATATTTTATATCCACAAAACTTCAACTAGAATACATCATCATATCCATTCACATCAAATATTTTAACACAAATTCCATTGTGGTCTCTCTCGAAACTCTTGGGGCAATTAATGTCGGGAAGCTCGATGTAATTTCTTAGTAATGTGTAATGGGTAAATACAGTATCTCTGGAGGCTTCTATTGGAACACTATACACCACGTCATTTACTCTATACACAATGAAGAGTAAAATCAATAAAGTAGCTGTATTCATTTCAAACATACAATTGACAGCTTCACTCAGATATTTCAATATTTTTACCGGCACGTTCTGGTGATAATGTAAATGTATTTGGTGAACGTGTTTTGGTTTTATTCATACATCAGTGGCTTGGTAAAGTTGTAACAAAAACCTTATTTGATTGAAATTATTATCGAAAATCGATAGTCAATTATTTGGAATGGTAATTTGTTATGGCGGAAGTGCCAAGTTTCGTTGGCAGTGACATTCCTAATAGTCTCCATTTCCTTGGGTCCCATAGAATTAAGAGAGCTCCAGTATTTTGAAAAATTTGACTTTAGGTACAATAAAAAAAAAACATATCTATTTAATTCAGTAATTCCAAAGTTCTGGTCGCTCTGCTAGAAATTTCGTTTCAACATGGTACCATCCTTTCCTTCCTTAGTTTATTTTTGATTGTACATCAAGAAACTCTAATTAGAATTATTTGTACGTTCATTGAAACAGTGACAAAAAGGGTCAAAAAGGTTTTGTGCACAGGCAACTCTGTGGAAAACTAGTAAATTATGACTCATTCTTCAGATTTGGATTTGTATCAAGTGTCGAATGTAAACGGTTGGCCTATGAAAACAGAGAAAACAACAAACTCCCGAATTCAACATAGCAGGCATGCCAAAGCATACAACCAAAGAGAATCGCATAAAAATTGATGGATAAAGGCGCAATTCCACTAGGACAACAAAAGGCAACATGTAGCATGCTACACGTCGTCTAGTGCTTCCTATTTGTAGATATGCGGCTATGCTGCAAACAATGATGCACAAGCTGCACTTAAAAATTATTTAGAAACCTCAGAGACTTCCCTCACTAGGCAGCAGGAATGCCAAGTTATATTTAACTCACTCCTTTTAGCTTGAAAAAAAGCGTCACCAATGTATTAATATATTTAGATTAAATTGAATATACCAATACGTATCTATACAATAATAACAAACCAAAAAAACTCCTGTTTACACTAATAGATTCAGTTTAACGAAATTATTTTGAACTACTGACTTCAACAATCCTATGACTATATATAAATTTCCAAAGTGCTCAATGGGCATTAGTATTCATGCTGATAATGCAATAAATAAGAAACCCGTGGAGGAAATCCTTATCGCTGAGTACATTAGGTTTCGATGTTCTCAGAAGAAAATGTGTGGCAAGAACTAGCATAGATACTTTAACGCGATAAGGAAAGGACTTTCATTTTAAACTATTCCCAGATATATATATATATATATATATATAGATATATATGAGGATTCAACAAAAACATCCGTAGTTCCGATCGAATTATTTTGGAGATAACGCAAAGAGATTATATTCCAAAAGTTTCATTCAAATATTGGATGATAATTACCTACTTAACATATTTTTGCCGATGAATATTTTATAAATTAAAAAGATAGAGACCCGAAGCAATGAGGCCTGGGGGTTTTAAAAAAAGGAGAAGAAGACAATTATTCACGTAGATGTGAAGATATAATATAATTCTTGGAATTAAATGGAATAATGATGATACTCAGAGGGTAGGTACGTAAGAAACCACAATGATAAAAGAAATAGCACCACATGGGGAAAACCATAAAAATAACAACAACGTACACTAGAGAAATAAGAAGCAGAAACGATAAATATATTTTGGCAGGTTTATCTGAACCTTCGGAGCATCGGTAAGAGGCGAGGAAACATGGCGCTTATCTGTCATAAACGTACCAATAGCGTACTGCACCTATTTTATAAAGTGAAACTGAAAAAACAAAGGTCACTGACAATACCAACGCCACTGGATAAATCAATATCAGTCAACTGACGAAGTGAGAGGGAAGAACACACGCATGCGCTTGCCAATAAGAAGTCAGCTGTCGATAAAAATAACCAATTATGGGATTCGGATTGTGTGGTAATTACAACGCTGCATTATGGTTTTCGCACAACGTTGCCAGAGCTTGAAGAAACCCATAACAAATTAGTTGTTCATATTTTAATATTCATAACTTGAAAAAATAATGTTAATAGACAAAATCCAAGTCATCAAGCACATTAAAGAATTAACGTTTAATCATATTGTTAATAATAAAAAGTCTATTTTCTAATTATTTTCAATACATCCTTAGTACTTTACTTTTCCATAGTTAAACGTGGCAACATCGAACGTTTTCGACTGCATTCCTTTCACAGGTTCAGATAAACTTGCCAAGCTTCAGATAATTGATTATACAGGGTGGTTCTTAAGTAATTGTACGTAGAAGTACAGTACAATATCCACTTCAGAATATTGCGATTTAGATCAACTAGCCTCAATAAAATGTTGATATTGAGAGAGATACAGGGTGCTTAACATTCAATAATTATCGTACACACAACTAAATTTTTAGAACGTCATATCATTGAATAATAATTGTTGATTACTAAAATCTGATTATCTCTAAAACCGTAAAGATTTGTGGATAATAATTGTGGATAATAACACCTTTTTATTGTTGTAATGATGTGGCTTTCATTATTTTCCTCAAAAGTAGCACTGTAGTTGTTGTTGTAAAAAAAGAAAGTTAAAATATCATATTCAATACCCTGTATCTCTTTTAATATCATTATTTTATTAAGGCTAGTTGATATTTTAAAGTGGAGATAGTATACTTCCGAAAAAAATGTTGACATAATAGTAAGAAGGAGTGCCAAAATTTATAGTGACCAGGAGAATAAAAAATTCCCAGAAAATTGAGGAAATCATTAAAAGAGCTGTACACTTTAAAAGAGCTGTACAGTAACAAACAAATGAAACACGCAAATAGCAATAAGGGGTTTTCCATAAATCACGTCATACAAGTTCTAGGACTGTTTGATCGTTACCCACAGGCTTTCACATTTTTAGAGCCTCAATCATTTCTGATATGACGTCACACATTTTCCAATTTTATGCATGTATTTAAAAATAATCGAAAAAACAAATAAATCTTACTTTTTTCAATAATTTTTATTAGAAAATCCACCACTAGTTGGGAAACAATAAACTTGTACAAAGTTTTTGACCCCCTTTCCTTTATCATTTCGGTAATACTCTACCCCCCTTCATCGAGGGACATTATCTATGTATGACCCCCAAAGAAAAAAAAGAAAAATTGGAATAACTCAGGTAAGAGCAAATATAGAATATTTCATGAACTTCTATATCAGAAACAGCTCAGCGAAAATGGAAAATAAACTGAATCAACAAAATAAAAAATTGAGCCAGATGCTGAAATCGAGGTTGAAAGAGTCTTTTGTTGTTGGTAAAAGGAAGATTTTTGTTAGTCGGTATACTTGAATTGCATTTTTTGTTACATTTATAACGGAAAAATTACACAAAGTGAGTTAGTTCCACGTAAAGATTATGGTGGAAAAATAAAGAAACCGACTCAAGTTTTTGTACAACGAATTCGAATGGTATTGTGTATTTTCCGCAGATGTCACAGTAATTTTTGTAATTTCGAAGTCTTTTGTGTTTTCGGTACATTTTCCTTTAGGTATGTAATATTTTCCAACATCGAAAATCGACAGTGTAATGCTGGTGCATCCCGAACTCTGCAAGAATTTTAATCTTGGCGAGATGTGTAAATGTGAATTCTTTTTTTAAAAAGAAATAAGGCCATCCTGTTCGACGTAATTGAGCTAAATTGCTGTCGACGAGGGTACGATTTTACGGTTGAAAGATTATTATTTGTCGTGCATTGTATGTTTAGGGAAAAATGAAAAAAAATTCTATTTCTGTTGAAAACATCTACAAATGACATACAAATCAAACGAACATAATAAAGAGAGTTGGCTATAGTGAGTAAATCACTCAATTGTAAATTCACACCTGTTATAATGTATTGTCGAGAAGCTTTACTCTCGTTAAAATTTAGAAAAAGTGATTTCGCAAAAAATGTGAATCTTTCGTTTTTTATTTTTCGTTTACTTGGAACTCAGGATGGAAAGAATTATAACTATTGTAGTCAGTTCTCACTACTCATTTTAAAATCTGACAACAGTGCCCTGAGGCTAGATTCCACAAACATCTCTCTCGAAACACGTGCTACTCAACACAGTTGCCGTTTTCTCTACTAGTCCAATTGCTAATACCGTAAAAAATAGCGAAAATGGCAACACTCTCAGGAGGCTAGCTTCTAGCGGTTGCGATGATATACGAACTACGGAATACAGAGTACGATCATGGGATCGTGCGTGCTTGTTTTATTTTAGATGATTAGCGGGAATAATTAGATTTAGTTTTATCTTGATACTTTTAAATTAATATTAGAACAAACTGATATGATTTTTCCTTTTCACTTATAGGTATAATTTCTTCAAGAAAGTCTCATTGATAAAATTTCAAGTTTCATTTTGATATTTTATTTGATAATTTTCCAACTCATGAGGTTCCTCCCGTAAAAAGCGAGGAGAACATATAATTTTGTAGACAAGAAACTACATTATAAACAACTTTTTCATGAAATTTTAGATACTATATATTAAAGGTCGAATAGAGAATAGAATTTTCCAATACACTTTCAGATAACTTAACACAATGAATTATGCGAACAAAAAAAGGATTTTTGGCATAAGAAACTCTACTTCCACGTTGGTTTTTGATGGGCAACAATTAATTTTGTCACAGAGGTAGTTAGCTGGTACCGTCGCTGCGCTAAGGTAAAATTAACATGCTGAATATTTTAATGTCCAGCCTCCTCTCTTAAAAAGTTCACGAGCCGCCACTGATTGTAGCTACAGATTTTATTTATACATTTAAATGACATTGAGAAAAATACTGAGAAGCTCAAGTGAAAATTGAACATAAATACAGGGGGGTCTATAAGTGTAATGAAGTTCAGTTTTCTATCATGAAAGATACTACACAGCAGAGCAATTTAGGTACAGCTTACGGGTTGGCAAAGCTCCAATACGTTGTCAGATCAACTGATGAAATTCCCCAGTTTGTTTTGACGTTTATAGTCTTCCGATCATCGTCTAATACTAACAAGTATTTTTGTTGCCTTTAAATTCGTTGTTTCTTTAAGATTAAAATAGTTATTTATGCGACAAGTGCAAAAAGTAAGTGTTTTTTGCACGCGACGAGAAATTGTCCAACCAAGGTCTTTAGGCCGAGTTGGACAACACGTCGAGTACAAAGTAGCTACAGATTTTATTTACACATTTAAATGACAATGAGAAAAATACTGAGAAGCTCAAGTGAAAATTGAACATAAATACAGGGGGGTCTATAAGTGTAATGAAGTTCAGTTTTCTATCATGAAAGATACTACACAGCAGAGCAATTTACAGCTTACGGGTTGGCAAAACTCCAATACGTAGTCAGATCAACTGATGAAATTCCCCAGTTTGTTTTGACGTTTATAGTCTTTCGATCATCGTCTAATATTCACAAGTATTTTTGTTGTCTTTAAATTCATTGTTTCTTTAAGATTAAAATAGTTATTTATGCGACAAGTGCAAAAAGTGAGTATTTTTTGCACGCGACGAGAAATTGACCAACAAGGTCTTTAGGCCGAGCTGGACAACACGTCGAGTGCAAAAAACATATTTAGCAAGAGTTGCATACAATATTTTTTCTACATTCATGCAAAAACTGGAAAATTTGAATATACTATGTTGGGAACCTAACCTAGCGCAAAATGCTTTGCCTAGGACAGGCTTCTGAATGAGGTTAAGCGTTAAACAAGATGACACGCTGTAATTAGGAAATATTATGGTCACTTACTTCCACCTGCACATTTTGAAACATTAAAATCACTGATATGTTTACAAACGAACTATTATCAAACTGTTCGACACAACTCTTGAAAATCAATTTTCAACGGTTATTATTTCAGCAGCATTAGGATATTTTATTAAACTGCGGTCTCAGCGATGCAATTACTCTTGATATCCATGGAATGGTTCTTGAAGTACTGACAGCATGTATTCCAAAGATATCATCAAACTTACCAAACGCCCAAAATTTTGATTCGAATGCTGCCTAGACATAAGCTTGGTGTGGATGAAGCTGGTGATGATTGTGACAAGTCGTCTTCGAAAAGAAGTTAGGAACATTGACCTCTGGTGCTTCGATTTCAATTGAAACAGTACGTCGAAGATTACGCGAGTCTTACTCACGTTCTTAACTACTTTTGAGCAGAGTTCTATTAAAACAAATAATGCATCTTCGATTGGCATGGGCTATAGAACATCCTCAGCTTAAGCAGATTAATATTATCATTCTTCTCACATCAAATTATAAAGGGCGTTGAACACATTACAATTTCGACAGAAAATTGCTTATAACTTTTAATGATGGAATGGAATGAAGGGTGTTCCATTAAAAGGGCCATAGGGGAAGGGGTGTTACAGCTCTAACTACTACATATACTTACATATGAGCCTAAAGATGTCTTTTATAAAAGTGGCGCCTTCAGAATTATGTAAGATAGTTTCCATTGAAATGCTTAATGTTTAAAACGTAATAATATCCATTGTTTTTGTTGTTTTTCCACTCCGTATAACGCGAAAACATAAATCATGAAATACGAATAAGAAGCGAAGTGTTTCGTTTGAAGATTTTCTTTTGAGAAACAACATCAAAGACCGGAGAATGTTTTTTCATATTTCTTATGGTTATCGGAGAGAATCACACAACATATTTTTTTAAATTTAATTAACCTTGTTTGTAGTCATCTAAAGATCTCGGAAGAGAAAAAAAATGTAATCAGATATTCAAACCTTAACGGTGGAAACATGAAAATTATCCTCCCTTTCTCACATCGCATCTGCTTTTGGATAAAGTCTTGTCCCGCCTCGACATGGCGCAGTTTTCGGTGTAGCGGATCGTGCTGACAAGGCAAAACGTGTCGACCAACTGGGACTTTCCTCTGGTGCCGATCAAAGCATTTATTTTTTTAAGGGCGAGGAAAAAAGGATAATTTGATGGTACATATGAGGTTAGGAGTCTCATTTTTTTAAAAGATAATAAACACGTATTCTCCGCAATTCTACTGTTTTGTGTAACATATTGATATAACGTACCTATTTTTGTCTCAAAATATTCAAGTTTGATAATTTATTGTTGGGGTATTATTACATTGAGACCAAAGACGACCTGTGGAAAATGATGTTGGAAACAACAGAAACAGGATAAAATGAGTCTCTCATCTTACTTCCTTTGTATTGGCCTTACAGTCTATGATGTTATGACATCCGGCAACTTATCAGGACCTGAGGAGTTTTTCAACATATCCCCAACTAAGCTTTAGTAGTTTTCAGCTTTATTATCTTTTGAAAACTCAGAAACGACAGCTCCAACTATAACTTTTTGAGTACGCAGTAGAAATTTTTCCTACCAAACTGTCACACGACCTAATATGTTAAAGTCAAGAAACGACAAAGATGACCGGACATTGTAGGCTGAGGAAGCAAATGCACACTTTGGATTAGCAGATGGCAGCCTATGCAGGCTCTGCCAGGAAGACGAAACTGTAGAGCACATACTTTGTGAGTGCGAATGCCTAGCAAGGGTGCGGTTTCACTTATTCGGAGAAGAAAAACCGAAGGCAGAGAGCTACACAAAGGAGGTGGTAACCAGGCTATTAAGTCGAATGAAAAGAATAAAGCTGAATAAATCTGCAAAGGTTGCAGTGGGATAGGACAAAGAGCCACTCCAATTCTAATCTAATCTTATCCTAACCAATATTATCTGTAGTGAATTATTTGAAGCAGCTTCACTTATGAATTTAAAGATCACTTTACTCTATGCTATTAAAATTTCTAATGTTTGAATACATGATGAATATACGCACCTAGTTTTCAATACGAAAACTCTTTACTGCCCATTTTTATCTTTTTGTATTTTTTTGTGAAGTATCGCCAGTTGAATGCATTGAAGCTATTCCTGTCTATATCCACAAGTGTTTATGGAGTTCATATCTCTGCATCAACCCATTCATCACACTGCACAGTGTTATGATTACACATTTTTCGCTCACTACTCCAGGATACTTGGGATAAACAAAGAACGGACCGGGACAAACAGTGGAAATAAACAACGAATTTATTTCGTGTAATGTAAACGCAACTTTTAGTCCATTATTAATGGACTCTGATGAACTCTAGAGGAAAAAACGACACTTGACTGAGGTGGTTTGTGAAGATCAACTACTCAAATGAAAAGGAACTTTTAGGATATTTTCAATGGGTGTTTTCAAGCACAGAAAACTCTACAATGAAACAATAGGGAGTAGGTGAAATTATTGACATGAACAAAAATGGAAGGAAGACAATGACGTGAAGTTTTCTCACTTTCAAATTTAACAGAATAATTAAAAGTTTATCAACAGCAAATTCAATTGATAGGGGAGACTGGGGTTTCGATTGTTTGGAAATGTATTTTTTACAGAGGAAAGTGATTATCTCGCATCCTGTCAAATATGTATGTTTATTGGAGCGACATTCAGTGAGAACTTGAAGATCTATTGTGCTCCCTCACTTCTACTTAGTTCAGGAGAAAAGTCATAGAGACTAGTAAGTCCTTCAGCCCTATTTCCCGGAGGAATTCCAGGATATCTCTATACTTCAATTATTGTTCCATTTATATCCAGTAATCTACTGAGTTTTGTGAACTAGAGTTCTAAATTTCTGTGCAATTTGCAAGTATGTGGATGGAGGTTTTTTCCATGCTACATAATCTACATTCTTCTTTCCACACTATTTTGAGCCCATTCAGGCGACAATGTCCCGTTCCTATTAAAATTCTCAGTGTAGTTTTACTTTGTCTAATGCATTCCTAACAGGTTGTAGTCACTTAGAAAAATCTGTGATTGCCCAAACCCTATTAGATCTCTACAATGGTCAAATATTTTTTTCGGCTATACCCAATAGGGTGTTTGAGTTCCGCCCCTGCTAGTCCATCTGCTATTTTATTTCGTTTTATTCCTGTGTGTACTACAATCCACAGCACAGTAAAGTGACTATATTGTTCTCGCCCAGTTCATTGAGTTTGTGAAAGGCTATTGCAAATACGAGAAGGAGATTACCAACAGAACGAAAATGGCTTTTATGGTGTGTAGGAATCTGACAGGGAAAAATTGGAGTTGCAACGCAAAAATCCTAAGCTGGATGTACACTGCCATAGGCATAGTAAGACCAATTATCACTTATGGAGCCATTGCGTGGAGTAGTAGAACTAGCCTATAGACGACAAGTGAAGACCTCTCCAAAATTCAAAGACTAGCCTGTTTATGCATAACAGGAGAAATGGGAACATGCCCAACGGCAGCCGGAAGTGATTCTGAACCTCACCTCTCTACATATGGTGGTGGAAAGTGTTGCAGAAAGAACAAGATACCGACTAAGTACAGAGGGAATCATTGGAAAAAAAACCACCTCCTCACTTATTAGAAATCAGACAACCTGGAACATTTTCATCACACAAGACGGTGTGATGAAAAAGTACAACTTTTCGAAGAAATTTGTTACAGAATTAAGCAACAAGAAAGAATGGGATCCGAATAACATTACCAGACTTGGAAAGAATGCCATTCAATGGTACACAGACAGATAAGCAATAAGAGGAGCTGGAATAGGAGTGTTCAAGCCAGAAATCAAACACTCTAAAAGCTTGGGAAGAACCTCAAGTATCTTTCAAGCGGAAATCCACGTCATAAGAAAGTGCGCCCAGCTTAATATTGATGAAGGATACAGAGGACAAAGGATTATCATAATGACATATAGTCAAGTAGCCATTAAAGCACTGAGCTCTTGTGTAATCAGTTCCAAAATGGTGCGGGAATGCCTAGATGAACTAGGCAAGAACAATATAGTTACCTTACTATGGATTCCAGAACACACTGGAATAGAAGGAAATAAAATGGCAGATGAACTAGCAAAAAGGGGATCTGAATTATCTTCCTGGGGTCTGAACAAACTTCACATGCGTGCGTTAATACTGTACATATCCAACTAATTACGTAAATAACTATTAATTGTAAATTCAAGTCGACATATTTTCAATACTCATATTATTATCGTTGATAAATATTAGGTTTAAATGATTTTAGAAAAATCTACCATGACTTAGACTCACAATGAATCGTAAATTATCCGAAAATTACAGTTTTTAACGTGCTAATTATACCAAACATTAATATTTATATAATATATTCAAGAAAAATGATTTAAGAGGTTTATCGTTCCTCGAAAAAAATCACCTTTGTATGAAAAATCATAAATTCATTTCCGTCATCGTCTTTAAACGCTTTTTTAATTATCGAATTTGCACTTTCACCTTGATGGAGTGTAGTGCTTCATTACTGAGGCAATGGAATAAATGGATCGTGACCTGCTAACTGTGTGACGCTTAAAGCAATTGCACGAATTCTAACTCTTAAGCACGAGAATAATTTCGCATTTTTCGAAAATTAATCAACACACGGGCGTAACAAATGTGTTCGCACAATCGTTGGAATAAAAAAGAAATTTTTCATATCGTTGGTGAATTGTAAGTGAATGAGTTGAGTGCATTGAGAAAGAAGTTCACTAAGCACCATCAAGAATTTCGTTGTAGTACCTACGAATGTACGACAGGGCTCCAATTATTGTTATCGAGGTCAATAAAGTTGGGGTAATCAAAAAACTTTTCTGTTGACCGTGTATTAACATAACATGCTATTAACTTTCTCAAAATTGAACAAAATCATACATTAATGACCCCTATTAATGCATGATTTTCCTACAGGCAACACAACGCACATTTTATACACATTATATACATATTAACAGTTACCTGTAGTGTAGGCAACCAAACATACAATAACACCTATAAAAATGATTATAATAATTCTAGTTTTCGACTTACCCATCGCTTCATTTTATTATTCTACTAATTTCATAGACTTTCCTCAGAAACTAAGTAGAAGTAAGGGGGCACAATAGATCTTTCAGGTCTTAATGAATGTTACTAACCCCAAAAAAACACACACATACAAGGATGGCGACTGGATGTATTTTGGAAACTATGCCCTGAAATTTGGGAAAAATTTTTTTCGAGGAAATCGGCCCATAGTTTTCCACTATGTACCGCAATTTATCACCTACTGAATATAATTGTATTTTCCACAAATTAATCAACAATTTAGTTTGACGCGTTTCAAGAATTGAATCTTCCATTTTACATAACGAAACTGAGATCACATAGCTTAGTAGTTATTATATTTGAAATTTCGTTTCCTGTACACCCTATTCAGGTTGCTAGACTCTGACTAACAATAGTTTATACTTGGTTACATTTAACAGTAGCGAACCGAAATGAAAACATTAAGAATAGAGATATCTGTATGAAAGGTATTCAACTATAATGTAAAATAATTCATTTCATTGGTACGCCGACTTTGAAATAAGAGAATATCTTTACATTGCACTCATTAAGAACAAAAGAGAGGATAGTTTCAACGTTTACTTTGGTTCAAGTATGACACGTTTTCCCACAACTCCCGCAAATCTAATTGAATTTAAAGTAAGTTATCCCATAACTACGGAAGTATAATCAATTGTTGAAAAATTTAAAATATCCAATGCAACATTGAAATGGATGTTGAAGTATGAAGTTTTGAAAAACGCTAGAATCATTATTGGTTTCTAATTGGCGCCGTTGTGGTAACTAGAAGTTTCTTACATCTTAGTTTGATGTCAATTTGTGATTATCTTACTTACAAAGGAGTGTATTTGGAATTACTACATAAACTCTTAAGTAGGGGAGCGAGGGGCTTGTTGTAACAGTTTTCATCAAAACTAATATATCTTGAAATCTATTGATTAAATTTCTACTAAATAAGGATGGATGAATACTGTAACTCTTCCTCTACCAAATCAAGTAAAAATAATACCATAACTATTGGTCATTATTTTACAATCAATTATTTTCTATCAGAAGTGCGGTATTACAACTTACCTGGTGCTTGGGGCAAGTTGTAACATCTACCGGGGCAAGTAGTAACGATAAAAAAACGACAATAATACCTCTAATTGTTTATTCTTTGTTATTTTTTTCAAATTGACACCTTTCTAAAGTAAGTATTACGTAATTCTTATCAAAAATCAACTCAAATACATTTTTTTTAGTAATCAACAATTAAAAATTAAGTAATTAACAGTTTTATTTAGTTAAACACTACTTATAATCATCATGGCACTTTTAAATCACAGTAAGTAATTAAATTATTCAAGGTATGCTCGTAATTATCTCTTCTCAATAGCTATCTAACAAAGTATTATACTTATGTAAGAATCAACATTTGGTGGCATGTAGTAACACGTTACAACAAGCCCCGGGATTTTGTTACAACTAACCCTATGATATGATTTTCAACATTTATCAAGATAACTATTTAAACAATTTAGCAATCATAAAAACTGTTACACATTATCAGAGACAGATAAATTTGAATGGAAATAAGATATAGAAAATTTGAAATTAGTCAATATTAAATGCGCAAACCGAAATTTCATGACAGTACAATTTTATATTACCTGGCAGAAATGAAACACATGCACACTTCCCCTCGATGCACTGGCCGGCGGGACATTGGCTATGGCAACATGATGCGGCGCGGTTTATAGGTTAAATCGAGTCAAAGAAATACTATAACAGCGTTTAAGATCCTAATGAAAAGGGCCTGTTACAACAATCCCCTCGCTCCCCTATCCACACGCGAAATATCGTTACATTAATTAGGAGATTATTTGTAATACTCATTGCATGAGGGAGCCTTCGAGCGTCAACTTGTTTATCATTCATCATCGGTTTACAAGTGGAAAGAGGTTCAAGACAATACATATATTAATGAGAAGAGTCATAGAGAAGGGCAATAATCATTTTAATTTCAAAATATGTTGAAAAGACACAGGAAAAACCTTTTGGCCTGGCACACCAACATTATATGGTATAGACGACAGCTTTTGACGGAAGGTCTAACGGCTAAATTCACTTTCTTGTAGCACCATCCATTTGACTCATTTTGTTTTTTGTTCACAATACCCTATGAGGAAACCCATTTGTCTAAAGCTTATTAGTATCACCACTCTTTTGATTGTTAGCAAATAAACTTACCTCAGTTGTTCAACCTTTGGTGATTGCTTTGTACTGGATAGTAGCCACAAAAATGAATCTTAATTAATTCGTATTCCTAAAATAGCGTAATCCACATTTAAATTCAATTAAGCATTGTATTCATTCTGATTCAATATCAAATAAAGGTTATTATTGTTACAAAACCATCAATTCGGTTGTTAGGTAACAAATGAAAGGGATTTACAAGTAGAACTGAGTGCATGGAGGAATATTAAGCTTTGACAGTTTATATATTAAGATAGAATTCCAATCATTTCCGTATCATTACAAGAAGAAAGTTATGGTCAATTCTGGACCAATGCACTCAAGCCTAGAAAGGTGTTGTTAAGCTTATTATTTGCTAAAAATGTAATTAGAAGTAGTAGCAGTCATAATATGGTATCTGTCCTTTTGGACATCACAAAAAGGAATTCGCGATAGGAAAAGTGAAAACAAATGTCAGAAAATGCATCCCTTCCATTTGCAGATGACAAATTTATGATATCTCATTGTTTTAATGTGTGTTTCTTCCAATATTACATGGGGGCTGATTCCGAAAAAGTGTTCAGGCCCCCAGAAAGGTATTTCAGTTCCCCACTTTACTAGTTCATTTGCTATTTCAATTCCTTCCATTCCACAGTGTCCTGGAGGTGGTTTTTCTTAATAATTCCGTCTCTACTACTAGTCTGTATCTTGTTCTTTCTGCAGGAAATTATAACTATGAATAAAATTATAAAGCATACTGTACCATTGCTAATAGCATAAGGTTGATGCATCTATGTGAAATTTCACTCAAGTTACGATACAGCCCTCAATAAAACCGCTCAGCTTGGAAAACGTTCTCACTTATTCTATTACATTTAATGAATAAATTTTGTTTCAGGATTTCAAGGATATAACAATAATACAAGGATGTAATGTCTCCAAATTACGAATATTTATCCAGCTCCCCAACCAACACAGCTACTTTTTGCGAATATAACATTGTTTCTATGGATTAAGTGATGTTACTTAATATATATGGCACCTTCAAAAGTTCAATGTTAGTCGTTCATTCCAATTCAGAAAAAAGCGATAATAAAAATGTCTATAACTGGAAAATATAAACGTATTGGTGAGCAAGGTGCCAAAGAGTTTTTGATGAATGAAGGTGAGTTAAGGTCTTTTTATAGAGTATGAAATATTCAGTGACGGTTTTGGGTAACTATTCACATAAATCGGCAACTTAAAAGCAGTGGTAGCTCGTGGTAGTGTTCCATAGGTTAAATCGTGAAAATGGAGGTAGTTTTTCCATTATTGTTCTCGTTGGCGACTTGTTGTTTTCAGGAAATTCACACATTATTATGCTTATCAGTTGCATTTTATTTTTTGTGTTTCGACTAACATTTTATAACATCATACACGTGTTATCTTATTCAGAGACTCAAGATTATCTTACATTAAGGTGTTTTTTCAACAATTTTGGACTTCCTAAACTTTTTCAATAATTACAATTTAAAACAATATTGACCACACTCAACTTTTCTATTATGTACCTTTTACAAATCTCCTAGTCTGCTCAACATACACATTCATATCACAATAGAACTAATTTGCACAGTAATGACAACCAATTTGAAAAGTGAAACTTTTTTCCAAACCCATTATTTTATCCTTGGGGTAATCTAGAAGCTGTCTTAAAGTTAGATTGATTTGTGCACCACATTCAATACTTCACATCACATAATAGCGCATGGTTCACGTCACTATGATTTGAGAAACTTTCCGCCAGAGTAGAGAGTGAGATAATACATAATATGTTAATTTCCTATATTTATGGTCGTAGGAATAGTATACATATTATTGAACGAGCAATTTATGATAGCTATTATTCACGATAGGTGACGTTTGTGTCCCGAGCCGCAGGCGAGGGGCTCAAGTCACCCAAGTGAATATTGGGCATACATTGCGAGTAGAATACTATACTTTGTCCACGACCCTTGATTTCTGAAAGTCAACTAAACAATGCGAGTGTAGAAGGGAAAGTTTTTATTGAACATCATTACGTATTACCCATTTAAATAGATCTTCCTGAATAGAATTATCTCGTTTTTAATTAACACCATTATTGCTGAGTAGCAGTAATATAATATAAAGACTATCGGCAAGTTCGTAACACTGGATAAAAGGCGCTCATTTCAGGAACGGTATCTTACAAATTTTCAACCGTACATTCATTCCAGAATCTCAACAAAAATAAATAAATGTTCCTTATTCAACAGGTATGTCGGCCGAGGCTGCAGAGCATACCGCAAAAATGGGTTTGATATTGGAATTCAAATTAGACGGCAATAAAGTCACTCGAGTCGTTTCAGCCGGAAATATTTATGATGTGGATGAATTTGTTCTTGGACAAACATTCAAGGAAGTGTTATTGGAAAAAGAAATAATGGTAAGTCAAAGCCACCACTCGTACTCACTTTATCGGAATACATATCTTCTGTTGTACAATATTTTTTCAATCTCTCAATGACCTACTACTCATCTAAACCTCAATTCATTTCCTTTCGCCAGCTGCTCCAGGAAATGATTGCATTACTGAGGTGTTCCCAGATACTTTAGGAGCAGTAATAAGGCCAAAATTTCCTCTATGATCTACCATTCATCGGAACCTCAATTTATTCCCTTTTTCTAGCTGATTCAGGAAATTTTCAATTTTCCGAGCCGTCTTCCATTCAATGTGACATTGTTCTGGAGTTCACCAGGCCTGCAGATCCTTGCTGCCACTGCCCCACTTGGTGTGGTTACTTTCTCTGCATTCAATAATTGTATTACCGACATATTTTTTACGTTTTTGTGTCGTATCGAAAATTAATATTGTTATTTTGTATATAGACAATTTTCCAAACTCAGGTAGATGGACTATCATGATATTTGTTTATTATTGCAGACTACACCCACGCTTGAAGGAAGCACTCTCATTTTATCATCTAAAAATGAAGATGGATCTGAGGGCTGGTCTAGATATCACTATTTCACAGATAGTGGCTTAGAAGTGGTGAGTATTGTTTTTTCATGATAATGTAACTTCATTCAAATGTTTCAGTATAAACAGAAATAGTGAATATGTTCCACTAGTATATGGTATTTTATCAAACTTCAGATCACTGTTGATGTTATACTTGTAGCAATTTACTGTAGAAATGGTTTGGTCACATTAGATTATTGAACTATTCTGAAATATTCAACACTTTTTCGCGAAAGATCCCAATTTTTTTTAAGGTATTTAATATTCCATAGAAAGTCCCCTGTTCACTTTATTTGGAGACAATAAGAATAATATTGTTTTCTGCCTTCGCTTGATTATTCATAATTTTGCAAGTAACATTTACTTAAACTAAGGCCAGCAGATATCCTGAAATTCCTCCGGAATAAAGGAGCTATCCTCAGGAAGTGAGTTAAACAATTTGACAAATTTAGTACAAAAGTTAAAAATAATTCACAAATACACCACGAGCAGCGTTTACCCGGTCGTCTGACTGACAAGTACACTGTCAGAATTCAATATTTCAACTTCTCAGTTGGCTAGAAAAAGCAATAATTGTCAACTTAACAGCTGGTAGTAGAAAAAATATGGTGTTGTGAGTACATTATACGCTACTAACCTATGTGAAAATAATTTTGCTTTGCATGGCAAATGGTATTTTTATGAATATCTCATTCTTTTTTTTTATTTCAGCTACACAAAGCCAGTCATGGGGAAGCGAGGATGCAGTTTGAAAGAGTATTGTAATATTAATTTTTTATACTACAAATTTTAAATATAAATTGGAAACTCAAACTTCTATTTGTTTAATGACAAAGGAGTCTATTCTTGGTTCTTGTAAACAGCTTTGATTTCAATAACTTCTTTGAAAAAAGTCTTTGAAGAGTAAACATTTCAACTCATAAAGATATAGTGAATTTTTCCTGCTTGTGATTAGTGACATTAATGTGAATAAAATTATATTCTCCATTATACAGATTGCGAAAAAGCTTATCGAACCATACAATTTACACAAATACGAGAAGGAAAATATGAAAAAAATAGCTTGAAGGAAAGAGAAAGAATAATTGGGCGTGGTCAGCAAGAGTGTATACGTATTTCCCGAGGCTGGCCTCATTGCCCCCCTTTTTTAACCGCTGTTGCCAGAAGCGCATATTAATAGACACTGTTGCCGGACGAAAGTGCTTAGTTTCACCTAATAGTGCATGAGCTCAAAAAAATTGAAAGATAAAGAGACAAAAATATCATTTGTACAAATTAATCTGCGATTCTGACAACAGCGGTTAAAAAAGGGAGACAATGAACATTCGGCCAGCCTCGGGAAATATGTATACACCCTCACTGACCACTCACAATTATTCTTTCTCTCTTTTTCAAGCTGTTTTTCTCACATTTTCTTGTTGTACTTGTGTAAATTGCATGGTTCGATAAACTTTTTCGCAATCTGTATATAATTTTGAAAGTTGTAATTAACCTAGCTGGTATTTCAACTACAAGCTGGTCTCCTATTGTCTTTTACTTTTGGATAACGCTGGGCAACATGGTGACATATTGCTTAAATCGAAATTGTTCAAACAATTCCAAGGAATTGTTATTATATTTCATTTTATATTCAATATAATTTAGTAAAAAGGTCCCATGACTTTTCACGATTAAATTAATATAATTTCAAAGATATGAATTTTTAAAGGTTCAAAAACAACAATCCTGCAGGAACCTTTCTAGGTAAAAAGGTTTAATAAGGGATAATTGTTGATATCTATTTGGTCGTTAAGAAGATTATCTGAATATTTGTTTTTATTTATCCCTAGGGCTTCTAAAAGATTTAATTTGAAGGATTTAACAAATTAATAGTTATTTATGCAACAAGTGCAAAAAGTGAGTGTTTTTTGCACACGACGTGAAATTGTCCTACGAGGTCTTCAGGCCGAGCTGGACAACACGTCATGTGGAAAAAACACGTTTTGCAAGAGTTGCATACAATATTTTTTCTAAATTCATGCAAAAACTGGAAAATTAGAATATAAATATGTTAAAAGCCTAACCTAACCTAATCAAAGTCAACCCGTTCTTCTTTTTTTGTATCTTTATGGGCTCCACCTTGTCAGTACTCAATCATAGCTGGTTTTTGCCTTGACCATTTAAATTTTAAATAATTAAAGATTTTTGCAATAATTGTAACTCGTTGAGACTAAGTAGTAAGATATACATATTTTATTGTTGTATTAAAGCAGGATCAGATACTTGCTATGGATTTTTATTTAATTTAAATGTTTATGTTTTTCATTAATCATCACAAAACTGACACAATAATGACAGATGAGTGCAATAAAGTACCACTTTTTCCATTAAATGCGGTTCACAAAAGTGTTGTTTTTTGCATGAATGTAGAAAAAATTGTTTTATGATTGAAATTATAGTGGATTGAAATTAAAAACTGACCTGTTCCGAGGTTTTTTTATATTACTGTTTATTCGACTGATATAATAAATTTCTTCACGGACGCACTGTATAATAATATAATATGCTGAGTTCGTGTTCTGTGCCATTCATGAGAAAAAAAAGTAGCGTATGTAGGACGGTAATAAAATCTCACAGGGACAAAGCCTCAATTTGTGTGTTAAGTTCGCCAAGGGAATAAAAAGGAAGATGAAAATTCCGCACAAAAAAAATACATCTTAAATTAACAAAGCTGGAAGTGAGCTGTCTCATATGCCGAATACCAGACTGAAGAAAATGAGAATTTGGTTTTATACCAGACTTAAAAAATTGTAGGAACTCAATACTAGAGCCTATACGGTGACGTTTGAGCGTTATTATTGATCGTCCAGTAGCTCACGAAAAATATAAAAGGAAATGTAAAAAGAATCGCATTGCTAAAGTTTGAAAGATCAATCGCTGAAGACGTTAATAAAATACAATAATTTTTAACCCCGTTAAAAAATTTTACCGCTACGACCTCAGAGTTCAAGGTGAGTGCATCTTGTTTTATGTCAATTTTGCCCTAATGTCAAGCAAAATGGTCATTTTCAGGCTATATTTCGTAGACTAGCATGGCAACACTACGCAACTAGTATCTTATCAGTAATTTCCAGCTCTTTGCCTTGTATCGAGCGACAGTTACCCTTAACATTAACGTAAAAGGTAGGTAGATAAAAAAAATTAAATCTATCTTAACAACGGTAGCTGGAACGCTACCAAGACGTCGAAATAAAAAATATAAAAACATTATTGTGGTTTGATTCCCAAATAAAAATAAGAGAAAAAAATTAACTTGAGTCACCTAATCGGGAACTTAATATTTAGTGCTCCTCAAGTAGTTTACGAATCACTTAAAGAGCAAAGCAAACTGGTATTTTCAAGATTACTTTATTTTGAGTGTGCAAAATAAATGAGAATAATGAATGATTAGATGTTATTGAAAATGATAGCAGTCTAGTACCTGATAAACTAATAACTATTTAATCACGCTATATGAAATCAGTTATACAAACAAAATATTATCATTTAATGGAGGTTATTCAGCATAATTTGAATTGAAAATTTTTTAAAACTTGCTAGTCACGGCGCTGGACTACGTGAAAAAATGAATTAATTACATTCGCTGGGAGAATTAATTAATTTGTTTCAAAATAAAAAAAATTGGATTATCCCAACCTTGTGGTCTTTGGTTGGCACTTGCGTGAAACAAATTTAAAATTTTCGTATACTCATTCACAAAACAGTACTAATTAAGGATATTATGATACAATTAATATTCAAATCTTAAGTCTTTTGACCGATCCTTAGTTGGAATAGACATAATTGAAAATTATCGGTCATTATTATATAGTTTTTTTTATCCAAAGTGTGACAGGTCACCTCTTGTGTGATGTTAGGGTAATCAATTTCCCACTATCCAAATGAGCTTACTCAGTCAACATTCTCCAAAAATATTGGTCACAAATTGCTCTTCAACTATACGCTCTTTAAATTGATTCATCACAAATATCACTCTGACATGCACAACCACTCAAATACCATTTTTTTTTTTTCATTTTGGGAGCCCTTCAGATGCCGGGAGCACTGCAGCCTATTGGCTTATTGTACTCTGCTCCCATATTTAGTCCACCCATCCAGTTATCCCCGTACCTTCGAGTAGACGGTATAGATCCATTGGATGTGTGCCATATACTTCAGCCATTGGCCTCTCCGAAGATTGCCCGTCTCCTCGAGTGCTCTTGCCTCACAGTCAGACAAGATATGGGTCACGGTCTCGATCTCCATGCCACATAGTCTGCAGCTGAAGTCCCCGTTATATAACCCTATTTTATGCAGGTGATCTTTTAACGGGGTATGACCCATTAGATAACCTGTAATCTTAGCTTATTCCTGCTGATATTCAGTAGTTCTTCGGCCCGCTTTGCACATGTGTCACCTATGAAGGTTTTGCTGTGTACCTGCTTCGGAGTGTTCCTCCAATGAAGTCTATGTTGGCTTTGTACCCATTTTTGTATTTGCGCTCGGACTACCTTTTTTGTGGTCCCAAGAGTTGGTTCTGGTCCAACATATGCTGAACCTCTTTTTGCGAGTTCATCAGCTTGTTCATTTCCATACCATTACTATAGTCAGATGCAGTATTATCATGGGGTTTATACGATTCAACAAAGATATACTCACAGTTTTTGTTTTCTTTTATTGCGTTTAATTATAACTTCCAAATGAAATCCGTAAATTGAATAAGACAGACTTATGCAATTTTGACGGGAAAAAGAAGGATATGTATTCAGTTTTCAGCGATTCTAAAAAGTCTTTCTAATAAGTTTTCATTAAAATATGTCAGTTTTGTCACTTTGACAATTCTAAGTGGCAATATATGAACAATAAGTAGCAATTTTCCGTTTTTTTTGCATCTTCATGCAAAAAAATGGTACTTAGTTTGATGGATTATTTCGAGAATGAAAGAAGAAGTGGACATTTTTTGTCAATCAGTGTAATCTCACATTTTGGTAACCTCTGTGTTTTCTGATATATCCGTACGTCATACATATTACGTTTTACATGCTACATGAAACATCTCACTCAAGATATTCCTGACTTTCAATCTCCCTAATATAATTTAACAATTTAAACATTTGACCATAATTCGGTTATCAAAACGAATTTTTCATTTTTAACATTACTCAGATCACAAACAATCTTTTCTCAAAAATTTTCCTTTTATTGTAAAAGGGTAAAATTGAAAGTAAGATTGTTAATATGCGGATCGTTTTGTTTGAAAAATGGGATTTACAATAAGTAACAAGATATCTTTCAACTCAAATATTTCAAGTGAAAATTACACAATTTTGATAATAAGCTATGTACACAATAAAGTGTATATTTTAAAATATTACCATATCTAATTGTTTTTTAACAAATATTTGAATCAAGATAAACGTTTTTGAGATTCGAATACAAATATGCAGTTTAAAGTAACAATTGAATTTTTTATCTTATCGTGTTGGAATTTGTGATACTCGCAATATAATCAAAGTAAATTATTTAAATATAGGTACTTATATAATTCATATAAATATAATTTACGAATAAAATAAATTGAGATTCTTAATTGCATCAATTTACGATAGTGCTTTCAAAGAATCAACTTCAAGAATAGATAAAAAATATGGCTTTAAGTGGAAAATATGCTTTTGTGAAAACTGAACGAACTGGAGAATTCTCTCCCAGGGCAGGTTAGTTTATTAAATTAAATTTTTTTTATTTTCTGTGAACAGAGCTTTAAAAAAGATATTTCTGGCATACGTATTTTAGCATTCACTAGATATGATATTCATGGATTATCTTGAAAATGAAAAATATATACTTTATATATCATTATATTGGAGAAAACGTGGGTTTTCTCGACAAAATTATCAAGGGTGAAAATGTCAGAATAACTTCGGAGGAAATTTGCATACAAGCTTCTTCCAATGTGAATAAAAAGGTCATAAATAAAAAAAGATGGCACAAAATGTACGGTCAGTCATTTTGCGACCTTACTGGTTCAAAAAAATGTTAAAACAATTTCTTGTTGAATGGACCAGATGGTCGAAGGTTTGAAAGAATTTAATTCATAGGGGAGGTTGGTACATTGAAATAAAGTTTCACGAATATTCTGTCTCTTTAATCGTTTAGCACCATTCCACAAAGGCATTGTATTTCGTATTTCTGTTAAAAAATATGAGAAGGTTTGCCACGCAAAATATTTTCATTTTCCTTTCGTTTAAAATATTCGAATACTTATTTTAATTTGAAATTATTGAGCGAACAATAATTGATAAGAAAAACTTTCTACCTCATCAGAATTAATTCGGTCTTCAAAATAATGAATTAGTAGGAAACAATACTTTTGACGAGTTCTGTGATACTAATAAAATTTTAGAGATTGACAGTTTAAATAGGCCTACTTATTTTCACTAGAATCAACGTCCATGATTTAGTTGGATTGCATGTCATTTTGAAAAAAATTTAATAATTAAAATAGCAAACTGTGGACGATATTATGTTGGACACTAAATTTATTCAAAAATAATTCATTTTTTTAAGAAGGAAATACCATAAAGTTACATGTTATACAAGATAAAACGTTATTTTTTGTAGCTATGAATTTTTCCTCTCAACAGTAGTAGGCCATGAATAAAGAAAAATAGTATACACCACAAACACAACTCTGAACTGCGTGCCATAATTACTCACCTTCACTTCCAGCCATCACTTCTCGCCCTCTAAAATATTGTAATCGTTGATATCTATTTTGAATCAATATTTTTCATATTTAAAAATATAACACATAGATGAATATTATAATACCCATTTCTGGAGGGATACAATCTATCAATTCTTCATCGGAGGACATTTTTTTTCAATTTATCATTCGCTAGCTTGTCCATCCATCCATTCGACTTTATCTGACATTTATTTATATTGGTGATAGTTGTCAAATGTAGGAAATACTTTAGGTGTGTTCAGGGCCTTCGCTTCCCACCCTCATCAATATTTTCAGTGTGGAAAGAGTCACTTCCACGCACTGGTACTAAAAGTAAATTTTTGAAGTTTTTGGGGAGAATACTGAGATTTGAATATTCAAAATATGTATTCGTATGGTTATAGCTTACCAAATGACTGAAAAATTAAGAAATTCATTAAAGTTCTGCTATAATTTCTTATAAAAAGTAACAGTTCGAATAATAATAAATTTGTTGATCTGTATTTAATAATCAAGGTTCCTCCGGAAAAGTATCACTTTCCGCTCTTGTTAGCTTACTAGTTGCACACTCCGTGTGGCATGCCTAAAGACCGTACTTTACGCAAGATAGCAGAATAGATATATATTCTATTGTGGCTCGTATTTAGAAGAACATTAATTTTGATATGATTTCCCATTTAAATATGTTGACACGACTTATTTTATGGATAATATTTTGAACAAATACAGCAATAACCAATTAAAATATTACTTCAGGCCCAATGAAGCATTTTTTTGAAAATCTTTTTTAAAGAGACTGGAGAAGTTACTGAATCTTAGTTACAAATACATGCTTATGAAACAGTAAAAAAACTGCAATTAATTTTTTGTCAGTAAGAGCCTATTCCAGCAAATTACGTGCTGGTGTCCACGATAATTGACAAAATGATCAAACTACCACTAGGTCGCTAGGTTGTCGTTTCATTCGTGAGAAGTTGTACAAACATTTTTAGAATGTTCTCCAAAATGGTTATTCCATGGTCTTTCTGCTTAACTATCCATTTCTAATATTCGGTACGTTAATTTACAATTTTAATTACAGGTGGCCCCGTGCTACCAAACAGGGAGAATTCAACATTAGAAATTGTTGTAAATGGTAATAATGTTTCATTGAATAATACTATGGGTGACGGAAAAACTAGGAAAACGGAGTTTGAAATTGGGAAGGAGTTCGAAGAAACAATGGGACCTAATATTAATAAGGTAATAATCACATTAATATGTTTAAGACTGAAAAAATCGTTATATTTTTTGTTCAAGAGTTTATACATTTTAATATGTTTAATATTTGCTCATAAGCGCGAAAAAGATTTTCGTTAGATGCTAGATTTTTTACCAAATCTGTAAATTACTTTTTCTACTACTTATACTTTCCACAACTGTATGTAGTTAAGTGAAATAAAGAACGGCTTCCATAGCTGCTGTTGGCCTTATTTTTTGCTACTTCTGGCTACAATATGGCTGTGTAGTTCTACCCTATGGCTAAATTAGTATGCCAAAACCATATCAACCGGCCTATTTAAGAAGCAATCAACAGGATCCAATCTGTCTCATGTGTATTGCAATAGTTTAGTCTAAGGTCAGTGTGGCCAACAAAAAGCTAACAAGAATGATTTTTGGATGTTTTTTATCATTTCGAACCTCTATTATTTCTTTATTAAAATAATGAATTCACCCCTGAAGCGTATATCTTAAAATTTAAAATAACTTTAGCTGATTACCCAACATATCGGTGACCAATAATTCTAGGAACTTTTGGCAAGTCACTATTTCATTTCTGTTATTCAGTCACTAGCTCTGTCAAATGTCAGTGAAAAAAGTAATTAGAAGAATAGAGATACAGCTTACTAGAAATGCTACAAAAATTTAATCGAAAATGGACATACACATCAATTAAACAAATATCAACAAAAATAAATATAACTGACATTTGACATAACTAGTGATTTTAAGTTTTGAAAAGTAGACCTCAACTGTCATTCTTGTCAGAAAAAAAACAATTTTTGTTAGCCACCCTGACCGTAGACTTACGGAAACAAAATAGCTTACTAGAAATGCTACAAAAATTTAATCGAAAATGGACATACACATCAATTAAACAAATATCAACAAAAATAAATATAACTGACATTTGACATAACTAGTGATTTTAAGTTTTGAAAAGTAGACCTCAACTGTCATTCTTGTCAGAAAAAAAACAATTTTTGTTAGCCACCCTGACCGTAGACTTACGGAAACAAAATCTACTTTATCAGCCGCATTTGCACTTTTGAAATGACATGGTTTTATCCACTCTTTTGTTCACAGAGTGTAGGATCTCTTGCTGGAAACGTTCTCACCATTACTTCAAAATCACCAGAAGGTTCAGCTTTTGTTACCAAGACGTATACACCTTCAGCCACCGGACTGGAAATTGTAAGTAATGACATCCAATTATGCATCACCAAATCATGTGTTAGTGATGAGATTACAGTTGACAGAGAAATTTCCCATATGTAATCTTGCGAATGCCTATTGAATGAATGGGGAAAAGACTATACTTTTATTTTCTACACGGAAGTAATGGAAATTCCATACGTAGGAATTTTAAGATCACTTTCATTCCAATAAAGGATTTCTTATACCTCCGATGTTCCATTATTGAAGTAACTGTGACACTGGAAATCCCAAGTCTCAATTATCCAATGTCCTTTACACACTTTCCGCTCTATCTTTTGTTCTTTTCGATTGTTTTTTAACCGGTAACGTCCAGATCGAATAGCACTTGAAAGAAGTTGTGCATTTTAACATGACATTCAATTTATTTTGTTTCAGACTTATAAATTCACCAAAGGAGAAGAAAAAGTTATATTCAAACGACAATAATAACAAAATATAATACAATTTAATTCCATGCATACAATATTGAATTTTTGTTCAAGTATTTAAAAATAAAAAATTAAATCATAAGCGAAATTGTTTTTGTAAATAGTAGAGCACCGGAATATTATTAAAATAATAACACACTGACTGTGAAAGCGACTAATTTTTGTACTTTTCTCAATTTCAATATCATATCATAGAAGAAGACACCTCCATCCACACACGAACCGCGAATTGTACAGCAATCCTATGAGATTACATTTATCTTAGCTGAAGCCTGCAGATATCATAAAATGTCTCCGGAATATAGGACTAAAGGAGCTACTAGTCTGTGAGACTCTCATTTGACATACATTTGACACTAACATATAACTGAGCAGCAACACTTAAGTCACGTCTGAGTCGCACGAGAAAGGTGCCTAGTTTGAGATGCAATGCTTGCATTGATCATTTTTTTAATGTGAAATGGAAACGCTATTGGAGGAAATGGAGCGTCAAGATGAACGTGTTGATGACTTGTAAGACAAAAAGATTATATTGAAAATTTTGTAGGACTCCAAAGACATGGCAAGTTATCTTTTTTGTCAACCGTGTATAATACCTACGTGGGTACTCAACAAAGTAAGAAATTAGTGGTTTAATTTTCGCGCGCTCAGCTTGTCATATGAATCAAGTGAGTTTGAAGGGAGTTCATGACATGGTTGTTGTCGACTCCACATCAAGTTTTGAAATCTAAAATAGCACAAAGTGAAATGGGATCAACGTTTTGCTTTTGTTGTGCCACTCTGTGTAGTAGAATGCTCAAACCAGAAGCCTCATGTATCACATTAATATGATACACGAAGTAAACCATTCAGGATGATAAACATGCACAATAGTTTAGATACCTCTTGTTACATATCCTTATTGCTCCCACTACTTTGTTGTTTGATTTCCTTAGAGAAACTGTTGTTGCCTGGACAACAATAAGTGCCGAGACCACACAATGCAATGTTAGTTAACAAGGGCTTCATAATTAAAATAAGGTAAAGAGGGCGGTGCGGCATAGAGTAGAGTGAAGCCATTGATATTTCTGTTATTATTTGTATTAAATCGGCAGAGATGGATTAAAACGTGTACCAAATTGAATTTTTTGTTTGGACCCTTACTACTCATATTACTTTTTTGAATGGTGCATAAATGAGGGACAGGCAGTTTTAAGCGCTGGCCATATATTTTTGCATGGTACCTATAGAGGAAATAAGTGACACTTTCATAAAAGTGCAATGAAAACAAAAAATAGAAAAACATAACCTCTTCCATAATATCTCTGATTATGGTATTTTTTTTGTGATAAACTGTTTCGAAACAGTTTTGACACACTCTATTTTCTTGAATCATTTGTGACGTCACACTTGATTCTGGTTCAAAACGTTTTGAAAGCGTCTCCTATACCGTTTCAAGACGGTAAACTGTCAGAAATAACGGTATTAACCTCACTTTCCTTTGTGTTTGTTTTGTGATCAGAGTATCACATATTGTATACATAATATATATTGCTACCCAATAATCCTACAAAAAATTAAAAAAGAAATGGAAAACGATATGATACAAGTGATTCTGGGAAAACTGATCACTTATATGTTTTTTTTTTCTATAAAGTAAATATTTATGAAAATTCTGTTCTGATTCTGCAATAAGGCTTGAAATAATATTCTATTTCTTCATTTGGAAATAAAATTCAACACATATAAATAGGAACTAGGGACACAAGATTCCACCTTGAACACTATAAGTAATATCGTTTTATGTGTAAACATCAAAAAATAACATTTTGAATTTCTTGAAGATGGCAACTGTCACAACTGTGACACGTGACGTTGTAAAACGTTACATTTTTTCGGCTCATAAAATAATGACGTAGAAGTACAAACTGTTTCAAAACGGTCTTTGAAACTGTTTCGTCAAAAAAAATGCTTTATATAAGAATATAACCTCAAAAATGATGACAGTTGAGTTGAATAGAAAAACACAGTTTAAGCTTGTCACTGACACAAAATTAAACAAATAAAGTACGAATTTACGGTAAATACGTTGACTTGCATATATGGTTCATACAACAGCCTTTTTGGTGTGCGTCATCGTTTGTGACGTATATTCGGGTTTTGGGTATGTCGTTTATTTTATTTGCTATTTTGACACATATCTCACCCTAAATTTGATAAATAAAATCATCAGGATCGCATTCAGCAAAATTCGACAAGGTTACGAAATTAATAGTTACCAGCTTCTTTTTCTAACTGAAAATACTTGAGAACTTTCAAAATGCTAATGTTTTCCGTGTATCTAGGCATATTTTTGTATTATTCGAATAAATATAACAATAATATTCATATTAACTTTTCATAAATAATAATTGACCGTGAACAACAAAGTACAGACCTGACAAGAACTGTCAGTGGGACAGTAGAAAAAGATGTCAGACACATTGACAATACGAAAGGTATATCTGCATGCCTATTTAAAATAAAGAAATTTCTAACGATTGATAGGTCGCGCTTGCGCTTGATCTGAACATCAACCAATCAAATTTTGGTAAGTCAATGATTAGGATTGACGTTTGTAATAAATTTAAACGAACCATTATTGCGATATTTTGATTAGGATTAATCAAAGACCTGACTTTTTTTGCATTTCTTTCCACGTAATGTGTTAGAAAGACATTAACAAACGATGACGTACACCAAAAAGGCTGTTGTATGAACCATAATACAAAAACAATGCAAAACTAATTGTTTTAATCGTTGCGACAATTACAGCTTTTTCCGCCAGAGGTCTCATTGAATTCTACTCCGCCAATATGAGTGTAAAAAACTTAGTTGAAATAGTTTATTTTACTCGTGTTGACCGATTTGTGATCTTTCTACTGATAAAGTTATAATATCTTGGTATAATACATAATAACGTTTTCCTATTTAATTATCACCGGTTATAATATAATGTGTATATTTTGTGTGGAATAGGAAACAATATCTGAAATTTACATATTCCATGTTACCCTTTAATTTCCAACTTAAACCCATTGCTGCTTGGTGTCCATTATACTGAAATGCACAAGGGAATATGTCTCACCAGTGTATATTTTAATAATTTAAACGTTGTTTATGATGAGCGAAGGTCTTTTACCAGCAGCGCCGGATTGGAAGTCTGGAAAGGTAGAAAATATGAAATTGGTCAAGTTGCAACCACGTCGGTTATAAATTTTATCCATTTCCGCCTTTATTGGGAATTATACTTTATTTTCTCAGTAATTTTATCCAATCTCCACCTGCCCAATGGAACTTTGTATTCATTTCCAGTTCTGCTAACCTAGCTTAGCCTTACCCAACCCAACCTAACCTAACCTTTTTTTAATGAGGAAATCTTCTGAAAACCTTGCGGATTCAACCATCCATGTTTGAACCCAATCCGGTTAGGCAGGAAAAGGCCATTCACTTTTCTTTTTGTCTTCGTCGTCATATAACATCTGGCTTTCCCTGGCCAACAAGTGAATTGGCACTACTGCAATGACCTGTAACGCGATTGTAGAAAAGCTAATGACCCTTATTAAAGGTTCTCTCTGCGTCTCCGTTAGTATTTCCCTATACTTTCTCATGTGCAGAACGCCAGCCCATAGAGGTGCATCATATAAAATAGTGGATAATTTCCCATCTGAAAGGGCATATGTTCCCTAACCCTCGGACCCTTAAGTATAATTATTTCGGTCTTGTTTGACGCCAGCTTCAAGTCGTGTCTATCCATCCAGGTATCGATTTTTTTGCCAGCACGCATTTACTTTCTCAACTACATCCCACTTCATGTCACTCTCTACTAAAATGGCTAGGTCATCTGCATAGGCGATAGATGTTATGATTTTTCCATAGATTATCTCTTTTTGTTCTTTTAGTTCAACAAAAAGACGTGAAAAGACCGAGAAAATATTTCATTGATAACAATAAAAGCCTATATATAATGCAATACCTACAGCAAGATTTGGTGTAACTAGCTTTTATGATTATATGATGCTATTTCACTGTATACCTTTCAGGAAAGTACCAGCAAGTCAGCATGTGCTCACATTATCAGTATGTAGTACTACTAGTACTACCAGAGTTACATTTTAAGTAATAACTGTGCCCCCTTACTTTTACTTAGTTCCTTCTTCAGAATAAAAAAAGTAGGTAAATCTAACATGTTTTATTGTGATACAAAAATATATATTTTCAATAGTTGTATTTGATACTTTTGTTATTTGATACTTGCTATTTCTTTTCTCAATGATCACCCATCTATTTCAAATTCCTAAAAAATGTGCAGCTAAAATTTTTTCCACCCATAATTTCAAATATATTTGCTGGTATAGAACTTACCTAACATCATCTATATCAAGAAGTGGATCAGTCATTTCAAATATGTTATAATACCTGGAACTTCTAGTAGCTATATCTTTAGCAGTCTCCCCACTATTGTTCTTTAAAGAAGGATCAATAAAAGGATGCATAAGAAGCAGCTGTACTGTTTCAAATGAAGCCCCATGAGATGCAGCTATATGTAAAGGTGTTTGACCTGTAAGGATTTATAATAAAAATTTGAATTATTGTTGGACGAACCAGCTACCTCCTTGGGATTTAGCATTGACATCAGCACCTTGTTGGATCAAAACTGCTGCACAATCTTTATTATTCCATTTGCAACAAGAATGTAAGGGTTGCCACAACATTTCAGTTTTTGCCGCAATATTAGCTCCATTTTGTAATAAAAACTTAACAATATCAATATTGTTACTATAACACGCTCTGTGTAATGGAGTATAACCATCTTTATCTGATGAATTAATGATATTTGGGTTGGATTTGACAAGAGTTTTTACCAGATCAAGGTTTCCATTTTCGCAAGCTTCCAGAACTGTCGTTTCCAGTTCTTCTGAAAATTCAGTACTTATAGCAAATTAGAAATTGGTAATCTGCCATTTTTAATTTTCAATGTATTGCCTTTAATTTTAGATTGTATTAATACCTGTGGGATTTCTCGAAGTGTCGATATCACTAGTATCATCTTCCCAACCACTTACTAAAAATCTATCGTCTGACATATTTTTATTAAACATCAAAACATATTTGAATTTATTATAAACAGCTGATATTCTTTTATCCTTGAGATATTTATCAGATTATTAAAATGAGTAGAATTGGGGATTAAACATCTTAAATCTCCACCAATTCCATTTTCCAGAATCACATCAAAATACAAATTCAATTTTTCATGTTGTACTTTGTAGTTTGTAGGTTATCCAGACTTGTCAAAAGTTATTAGAATTATTGTCCTCTGACGTGCTGAAAATTCAGCTAAGACGCTCTTTTAAATTTCAAGATATATGCTCCGGGCAAGGCCACCTGGTCATGCTCCGGGGATCTAGTATCTACACGTTTCAAAATTATTAACCGGTTAATACCATTACTGAATGTTTCCAGTTGGGAGAAGAAATACATTGGAAAAGCAGTCTTCAAAAAGAGCAAATATAAAAAACGCTCACTAGAATTCCTGTATAGGAACCTAGTAAAAAAAAGAAGAAGGACATCAAATCATCCTTCTGTGCTAAATAGAAAAAGAAGAATCAAATGAAGCATGTAACCTATAAAATAATCATAATGTCATAATTTGTATTTATTTATGTCATATTTGAATATGGTATGTTTTCCTAATAAAAAGTATGTTAATTGTCTTAATCATCCATTAAAATGAATGCATTAAAACATGTGAGTGCAGATAATTAGTTTTAACCATAAACTAGCTCTGTTATACCTTATCATAGCTATTTTTTAGATTTCTATGTATTAAAACTCAATATCGGTAATATGTTCTCTATTTCAGGGAGAAAAAAGTTTTTGCATTAAAAGTATAAAAAGATTTGTTCCAGCTTCTGAAATAACACTTACTGAAAATTTTGACTTCTCTGAAGCATTGGAGTCGATTTATCCTTTAATACATATAATATTCAGTTATCTAGATTGCAATGACTTACGAACCTGTAGCAAAGTGAAAAAAACATGGAAAGAAGTTGCAGATAGTATTTTAAACAAAAGACTGCAGTCCAGCTGGTTCACCTGCTTCAAATCAAAAATATCAAATAAATTTATTCACAGTGACAATCTTAATTATAATAATGTTGGGTTTGGTATAATTCTTTATGATTTTCGGAGAATTAAGCTCAATAAGTATATATGCATTCATTCAGAATGGGCAGAAGTGTCAAGAAAATCAGGTAAGAATGGAGGGGTAAACCATCTTAAAAAATGTATGAACCAGAATCCCATTTTTCTTGGAATTCCAAGACTCATCTAATTAATAGATGTCCCTTCACACCTCGATAAGAATTATTATTTCCTCAATTTACAATTTCTATAAAATATATAACAATTATAGCTCTTCAAATATTCATAAAATGCTGCAATAAAGGTCTCCTGCTATACAAAGTTATATATAAGTTATTTTTCATAACTAAACACTAGTTGAAAAAGATTGTATTAGTTCCAGAGTATTTCGAGGATGAGCTAGTTCCACATAAAACTGATTACTGTGTGATTTCCTGTCCGAAAGTGATATCACTTTTTGATGTAGATGGTAAAAATGTATGCCAAGCCTCATATTTTGATGGTTTATTTTTCCCAAATATACCCAACATTAGGATGACAATGTTTCACTGCAATCCTGTTAAAAAAGAAAGCTTGCAAAACACCGTTGAAGCATATATAAACTCTGATGAAGAAATAAAGTGTTTACTGATGTTTTCTACAACGGATCAAAAAAAGTCAATATATAATTTGTTGAAGCTGCTCATACCTGAGTAAGTAATATCTGTTAGTAGAATGTTTTGTTCACAACTATTTGAAAAAAAAGTTCAAATAAACTTCCAATTTCCTCAAATTTGGTCTCTGGTTTGATAAAAAAATGCATAATTTTGTTTTAAAAATTTGTAAGTATGCCATACACAAGATATTTGAAAGTTAAACGTTAAGTATTACAGCTTTGATGCTGTCTAAATTATAAGTCATATACAAAATATCAATTAATAAACATAATTTTGTTATTATGGAACATTTTAATGTCTGAATATTGTAATTTAAATCTATATTAATAAATAAACTATGGAAGATACAACTGATGAAAGATTTCTTAGAAATTATTAATATTATTATTCATTATCCTTCCTTTCTTCTGCTAGTGGAGGACCTACTTCAATATGTCTAATTTCTTTTAAGTAGTAATTGCCTGTTATATATTTTTTCAATTATAATAAATAATTTTTTGGAATCTTTAGGCTGCTTAAAATCCAGAACAGGTACTAAAATATATACTTATGATTTCTAATATCCTCAATTTTTGTGAATTGTTGGTTTTCTTTATTCTGGTATTTTTTTACAAATAAGATGAGAATTTGCTTCTCACTTTTTTTTGAAATTAAGAGTCATCTAAGCATAAATAAATTAAGAAATTTGATTTCAAAATCAGATGAAAAGTCAAGGTTTTGTTTCAGCCTTTCATGCAGAAGTCTGAATATAATCCAAATGCTGGTGAATTTGTTGCCAGCATTATGAAAAAAATTAATTAGTAGAAGTAATCATTGATCAGTTTTTATTTGAAAATACTCTACTATAATCCATAGTTGAATATGAAACATGGTACACAGAGGAGAGAATTAAACTGTAATTAGACAAATGGTATAGATTGAAGAAAATAGTTTCAACTTCTGTAGCAACAGAAATAGAAATGAAAATGAAAGATACTGCCAAAGCTTACACCAAAGTATTTAATGATATTCCTAGTTAAAACAAGTTCTAAAAGTTTAATTGATTTTATTTTTTGGTTTTTCATATATTGGAAATATTTAAGCAAACACTATCCTGACTCAATAGTCAGCTTTCAATTTATTCTAGCATATGCTGAATGAAAATTGGGTGGCGCTTGCCATAAATGTTTACATTGACTAGAGAAATATTTATACCATTGTCATCTCAATAAATGACATATTTCAGGAACGAATCTTCATCAGTTGCTGTAGGAGGAGGAATAATCAGAGGAACAAAAACATTTCGACAGGTTCAACCACCAATGTACCCTACAAAACGAATATATTCTAGTAACGATATATTTTCCATAGTTTTTCTTAAAGAAAAAAACGTTCAAGCTGATTTCAATGCATTTTCTTACGTCATATTCGGAGATGATTTGTCAAAAGACGAATTCACAGAGGAAATATTGAAGGTAATACGTTATTATTTGAAAATTTTATAGATCAAATTGCTAATTTTGACTCTCCATTTAAACTTTGTGAGTTTTAGGTAAGTATTAATTATATCAAAAACGGTTTGTACGATCGTTTTTCATAAATTTTGGTTTGTGAAAGGTTTTGGAATACTCCCGGCCAAGGATTATTGGGAGTAGAATTCAATCAGACCTCTGGCGGAAAAAATTGTAATTGTAAAACAGTTCATTTTGCATTGTTTTTGTATTATATGCAAGTCAACGTAATTACCATAAATTCGTACTTTATTTGTTTAATTTTGTGTTAGTGACAAGCTTAAACGGTGTTTTTCTATTCAACTCAACTGTCATCATTTCTGAGGTTATATTCTTATATAAACAGAGATATTATGGAAGAGGTTATGTTATTCTATTTTTTGTTTTCATTGCACTTTCAAATATACAATGTAGGAATATCATCAGATGTAAATGTGTTCATAATTCCATATATTTTCTTGGGCTCGTAAGTCTGACAGAATAAGGAATTCTCGAAAAAGATGAATTTTATTCCGACCGTTGTTGTTATCAACAATAACAGTTCAATTTTTGTTTTTAGTTTAAACAACAAATATTATTAAGGACTAACACCGTAGCACTTAGGATATGTTGTTCAGCAAAAGTTGATGCCGACGAAGAACCACTTTTATTCACTAAAATATTTCCGGGGATACCAATTTTTGGATTTCATGCTGACGGAGAAATAGGTTGGAATTGTATGTTATCGCCGAGTAGAATAGAAGGTAATAAGTTCTAAGTTATTGTTCCTTCCAACCAACATAATATATTATACAGTAAATACTGTCATATGACTTATACATCATCAAGAATTAACTTATATCCCAAAGATTAAATCATTTAAAACAGTGAGAAAAAAAGTTTTTCTACATTCATGCAAAAAACAACACTTTTGTGAAACACATTTAATGGAAAAAGTGGTTCTTTTTTGCACTAGTGCAACAAAATTTTTGTTGCACTCATCTGTCATTCTTGTGTTAGTTATGTGATGATTTATGACAAACACAAACATAAACATTTAAATAAAATAAAAATCCAGAGCCAGTGTTTGATCCTGCTTTAATACAACAATAATATATGTATAGGGTTGTCCAATAAAAACCGGAATTTCCTTTTTTATTGATATTTTTTTTATTTATAGGTCGATTTTATTGATGTCGGTTTTGTTTAAAAGATAATTGATCAAGACACGCTACTAATCTAATATTTCGCGTTTTGTTTAAAAAACAAAATAGCGGACACATCCAAACTTTATCAAACTTTATTTAAAACTGACTGGAAATTTTTTGTTTCGCACTGTATATGTTTGCGAATTATTTTACGAAAGTTCAGACATTTGTGAATGTAACGAGAGGTCAAACATAGAAATCGGTCAAAAATTGTCTGATGTATGGCTCGAAAAAAACAAGTATGTTATTACATAGTGAATTTTAATATAATCATACATCAGACAATTTGTGACCGATTTCTATGTTTGACCTCTCGTTACATTCACAAATGTCTGAACTTTCGTAAAATAATTCGCAAACATATACAGTGCGAAACAAAAAACTTCCAGTCAGTTTTAAAGTTTGATAAAGTTTGGATGTATCCGCCATTTTGTTTTTTAAACAAAACGCGAAATATTAGATTAGTAGGGTGTCTTGATCAATTATTTTTTAAACAAAACCGACATCAATAAAATCGACCTATAAATAAAAAAAAATATCAATTAAAAAGGAAATTCCGTTTTTTTTGGACAACCCTATATATCTTACTACTTAGTCTCAACGAGTTAGAATTATTGCAAAAATCTTTAATTATTTAAAATTTAAATGGTCAAGGCGAAAACCAGCTACGATTGAGTACTGACAAGGTGGAGGCCATAAAGATACAAAAAAAGAAGAACGGGTTGAGTTTGATTAGGTTAGGTTAGGTTCCCAACATAATATTATATTCTAATTTTCCAGTTTTTCCATGAATGTAGAAAAAATATTGTATGCAACTCTTGCAAAAAACACTCACTTTTTGCACTTGTTGCATAAATAACTATTTTCCACTACTAGCTGTGAAATTGACATTTATTGCTTCCTCCAGCCAACTGGGAAGTAGAACTTCTCTATTAGTGGTTAATGATTTTTTTTATCATCAACTCAGGTTTATAATGAACAAATTCAAATATTTTGAGAATTCAATGATAGTAGCGCAATACAAACTTGTGCAACATAATTTTGTATACCCAGGAGAATGTCTTCAACATATTTGCTGCTTGGAATTACCTTTTAAGATTAAATTTGAGGCTACACGTCAAACTGTCATAATCCTACGCCAGTCCAGTGTGATTATTTAAGTTTTTTAACTGCGTTAAGCTGCTTATTTTTTGGAAATATTAATAAAAAGCGTTTGGTGTTACTTTTTGTGTAAATTGATTACCTATTTTTGTTTTAAAATATTCGATAAATTCATCCATATCCGATTTAATAACAGTTACAGATTGTTGATTTTTCAATGATTTCCATTTATTTCATTAACTGGCATGGATTTTTGCAAAAAAGTGTATTCTTGCCAAAGAAAACCGTGAAAAAAAAACCGAAAAACGTTTTCCGTTGAATTTGTAATATTTTTCAGACTTGGAAGAAAGTTCAGCAAAAAAGGCCAAACACAAATATCCAAAAGTACGTCACCAATGGTCTACGGTATTCGTTTTGATTACTTGGGGTACTGTATTATCGTAAATTTGTATTTTACATTTTTTAAGTATTTCAAAGTATTATAATATGTAATTGTGTGATTGTTTTTAAACATTAAAACGTACGTGGTCTGTTATATAATATATATTACCGCTCAAATTATTGAAATATTTCTTGTTTAGATCATTTTTTTCCTTTATTTTTGCACCTTTAAAAATTTACATACAGTTCGTTCGGTGGATCTTTTCCCATGCGTCATCATTCATATACAAACGCAATACATTAAATAAGACGTAGGTCGTATGATTATAAAAGAGAACAGATGCGAAAGCTTGACAGAGAACAGTAAAAAAGAACGAGATGGGTGGACATACCGATTTAAAGGTCCATCGTCTTATGTCGATTCCGTTCGGGCTGCTTCGCGAAACTTTTCAACAGGGTTGTCAATTTGTATAATATTTCCCTTAATTCACGATCATAGGTCGAATATTTTATAAGCATTATTTTTAGTGTGATAGTTATACAGATACAAATATTCGACAATTACTTTTGTTTTAAATCAATTTCATTAACATCAAAAGAATTCTACAATTTAAAAGATTATAATGTATAAAAATCATACCATAAATATATACTTTTTTCACAAACCATCTTATTTGGCAACCATGCACAATAACCGTGACGGTTTGGCTCAAAAATTAAAATACAAAACGCCATTTTTGACACTTCAGTTTGAAGGTTGTCAATCCGCGATATTATTTGTGTTATTTGACTAATCGATTGTAGGTTGTGGTAATATTAACTGAAAATAGTGTACATTAGTATATTATTTTTATAAATTGAATAAACATCACGGGGGAGTGTATTGTCCATACAGAGACTGTCCAAATAAATTTTATTCGGAAAGAAAAGTAAAGAACCGGCACTGGAAACTGTTATTGTCCCCAAGTCATTGCAATTTGGTAAGAAATTTTGAAAATATTTTAAACTGACAACATCGCGGCCATACCGAGTTAAAGATCCAAGGTCATTGAAGTCGGAGTTGAAAATCCGTTGATGTTTTGCCGGGATTCGTATCTGTTCTCTTTTATAATCTGTGCCTGCACTCATATAGTAGTTCTTTTGGTATTTTAAAAATAGAAAGTTATTAAGTAGGTATACTTGATGTAAAAAAATATAATGTAATGTTACAAAATATTGTCGAGATCTTCCAAAACTTTGAATATTTTAAATTTTTTTGCTTGTCGCTCATCTATTGGGAAATCTAGAAGTCTCGAGGCTACATAAGCACCGAAAGCTTCCTCGGATGAATGATATTTTATCATATTAACACATTTTCCTGGTTGATGATTCACCTAGAATAAAAAGTGCCATGTACCTACAGTTTTTCAAAATTTTCAAACTGTACTAACATTATTTTTTCAATTTTGAATATTAAAAGGTAAACACTTTTCCACATATATGTTTCGGATTTCCTACGAGCCACAACGTCGTGCGAAAAATCATTTGGTCTAGACATGGTGTCTATCCTTACACCTTTGGTCCAGATTTATCGATCGGACCGTAGCTAGACAACCACCTAACTTGCTATTGCCAAGCGCGTGCGTGTGTTCTTCCCAATTACCTCGACTATTTACTAACATTGATTATTCAGTGGCGTTGTGCGTTGGAATTGTCAGTTTTTATAGTTGTAGGTTCAGTTTCATTTGACATATCAAACAAGCAATACAACATTGAATCCTCAAGCAATAGTGACCTATTGACCATGACGTTATACACTGTGTTATTTATAAGATGCGTCATGGCGTCATTCCTGTTCAAATTCAAACACAAGCTAACTATTTTATTTATGCAACAAGTGCAAAAAACACGTTTTGCGAAAGTTGCATACAATATTTTTTCTAAATTCATGCAAAAACTGGAAAATTAAAATATAATATGTTGGGAACCTAACCTAATCAAACTCAAACCGTTCTTCTTTTTTTTTGTATCTTTATGGTCTCTACCTTGTAAGTAATTAATCATAGCTGGTTTTCGCTTTGACCATTTAAATTTTAAATAATTAAAGATTTTTGCAATAATTGTAGACTAAATAGTAAGATATACAAATATTATTGTTGTATTAAAGCAGGATCAGACACTTGCTCTGGATTTTTATTTCATTTAAATGTTTATGTTTGTCATTAATCATCACAAAACTGACACAAGAATGACAGATGAGTGCAACAAAAATTTTGTTGCAAAAGAACCACTTTTTCCAATAAATGTGTTTCACAAAAGTGTTGTTTTTTGCATGAATGTAGAAAAAATATATTTGAGGTTATACACAATGTACAAAAAAATAGTTCAGTTGGCGCTGCGATCTTAATTTGAATTCCCATTTGTACAGGACGCATCTTATAAATAACACAGTGTATATAATCGATTCCATGCCTTTGACAGATATTGAAGTTTCTATTTATTATTGTATATATTTTTCCATCAGAAAATTTTGAATTATCTTCTATTTCCTATTGCAAAACATACGAATTTGTAAGACATTTTGAGTTATTTTTTTGTTGAAATTAATGCTTAAGATATGAAAATTAATATTGTAAATAAAAAAATGTCCAGCTTACCTCCTTTACAGGTAAATCGTTAATAACATTTAATGTAATTTCTTCAGGCTCCCCATTATTATAGTTTCCGCCTTCTAAAAATGGTAAATTTTTAGAAGAAATGCTTGAATCAACAGTATCATCATCCCATACTTCAATCATGGGAGTTGAATTATCATCATTGCTTTCAATTTCTTGTTTAGTGAAGTCATCACTAATACATTTCCTGAAAATTTGGACAAACTTTTCATAAAAGAAGAAAAAAATTTAATTATATTTTTTATACTTAATTTGGAACTTTCTTGTTCTTCGTCTTCGTCGTACAAAGCTGTCTAGAAATTTCATAGAATTATAATATTCCCACGCAGATAACCCTTTACCATTAAGTGATCTTCTCTCTCGACTGTATTTATCTCTTAAATTTTTCCATAGTCTTTGACAATCATTGACTACAAAAATATTTACCTTTGTGAATTTGAAAGCAAACACATTATTTAAGCTTCCTATTAAATATTTGGTGGATCATACCAGGAATGTTAAGATTTGTGGAAATTTTGTCCCATGTCTTCTCTTTTAATTGAATGTTTTTGAATTCTTCATAATTATGGTTATAAAGACAAGGAAAATTTTTAACCAGTCTTATCAATAGTCCAATATCAACATCTAGAAATTAAATCACTTCAACTCATTTTATAACTCTTATGTCAATTATACATCTTACCCCACACAGAAGCAAAGTCTGAATCTGCTAATTTGGAGTGTTTGACATCCATCTAAAAACAAAACAGAACATCACAGTCCAATAATTCACCATGTTCAAAAAAATGTCCTCTTTCGAATGATGTGAGGGTGTCCTATACCTAGGTATTATACTTTTCATGAAATTTAAAATTTTCTTAAATTGTATGTTAAATTGATTTTAATATAATATACAATTCTCTCTAAATTTTATACTAATTATCTTGACAAAGTTATCATAAAGTAAAACAGGGAAGCTGCTAATAAATATGCAATGAGGTACACTAACTCTTTTTTTACCGATAAGTACATAAGAAAACAAAAACACATTTTTAATAAAGCAAATACTACATAAATACTACGAAACAAATTATTAAAAGCAGTGTGCCATGCGGTACGGTTGGTATAACATAGTAAAGTGCTGGTGATTCTGAGATTATTGACAATAACTAATCTGTGAACTATGTAACTAGGTGGTCTTCAATTCAATTAATGTAAAGATATTTTTTGAATGAAGAAAAAAAGGTAGGCCATTACCACTATCACTATTGATATATTTGATAAAAAATATTATTTGTGATAAATTTTGTGGAGTTTTAGAATAGAGGAGTTCAGTATGGCCAACAAAAAGTGGTTTTTTCTTAAGGTCTACCATTCAAAACATGAGATTTTAGCATGTTTTTTTATCATTGTGAACATCTATATTGCTTTATTAAATGAATGAATACAACCCCGAAGCGTATATCTTGAAATTTAAAATGACTTTTTAGCTGTATACTCAACATATCAGTGGCCAATGATTCCAGGAACTCTTGACATGTCACCATTTCAGTCAGTCAGTCAGTTGTATCTTTATTCTTCTAAATTACTTTTCCACTGATATTTGCCAGCAGTTGTTATTTTTTGAAAATACCTTCTTTCAATGAATTTCTTTATCTAACAACTTCAGCCTTTTTTCGAGCTTTTTTCCAAGTTGTGATAAGCAATTGATCCATCTCCTTGAATGATAATAAGGAGTGTTGTTCAAAACAGTTAAATACTGAGTTGTACAAAATAAGAGTTATCCATTCTGCATCAGTATTATTCATATCTTTGTGGATACTCTCCGATAACACTCAAATGCTTACAAACCCTCTTCAAAAGACCCATCTATACATACTTCCAGTTTTTAGAATTACAAGCAGGTACCTACACCTTTGGAATCAATGGAGATTTTACAAGGGTTTATTGTTTTCTGCCTTTCAAATAGAGTATAATTTAGTTAAGATGTGATTAGTACATGTTTGTCCAAGGTACAGTATTCTTGTAAATCTGGATATAAAATAATTATACTAAATACCAATAAACTTAGTTCTTTTTCCAAAAAGTCAGATAGTTGATGGAGAATAGCCTGCTTTTTATCTAGTACATCCTTAATACAGTATTTGGTCATATGTGACAGATTAAAGGAGTTTCTCTTTCCACAGTTGTGAGTACACACCTGAGAAATGACATGCCAACTAATGCTTAAGCAGATCTTCAGCCTGCATATAATATGACACACAAAAATATATAAAGCATCATCATAATCTGCTATAATGTGTCACTTCTTATAAATAATTCAGTCATAAATTATTCCCCATTTTAATGGTGAAAAATAAGGAATGTTTCAGTAGGTACCTAATTATTAATATAAAACTTTCACACAACTAAAAGTACATCCAAGGTATGAGGTATCAAAAAATCTCATTTCATGTGAAATATGAAGAAAATAAAGAAATAAATAAACATTTAGGTAGTTTCTCCACTAAAGGGGGATTAACTATTAATAAGATTGGGTAATAATTTAGTCTTATGTTTATTGTTAGTCTACTTGGTCTATTATTATTTGGAAACTTTAACTAATGTATTAGCATTTACAGATTATTACTTAATACTTATTACTGAGACAAATGGCTTATGGGTTGTCTCTTGTCTCTGCTTATGGTTACCTTTTATGCGTTGTGGAAACTTCATACAAAGTAAGCTATAAATATTAAACAACTGACACAACCGAGGATAGAATCAATACTTATTAGAAAAAACAGAAGTAACTTACCTACATTTAATTTGAAGTAGTAGCTATATATTATATTTGATATTTTCAATCAATGGAACATCTACTCATACGACATCTGTATACGTAAGATTCGTTTAAGTATGTTTTATCTATGTATGTATGACCGTGGTGGTGTATTCGTTGTCTTTGACTTCTTTGCAAGGCATAATTAAAGAAAGAGTCCAAATTTTCTAATTTTCAACAATTCTGGTTTTAGTTTTATTTCAGTATCGTGGATAAACTTCTTAAAGAATTTTTTTTTAACATGTTGGCTCCAGTGTCTGTCTGAATGTCAAGTCAAAATTATCTGTCACGACTGTCAAAAGTCAATAGAGTAAGGGACCTATTCTGTTGAATTATATAATTTTTTAAGCCATACATATTGATTTCAAAAAAATTATTCACAATGGCTTATGTGCTAAACCAAAGTATTCGTAGACTCATACATACTTCTGCGAGAAGATCTGCTCAAATAGAAGGTCCATCAGCAGTTTCAGGACAACATGAAGGTGGCTATAAGATTTGGAAAAATATTACTTTCTTTTTAGCTTTTCCATCAATTCTATTGTGTGGTCTAAATTGCTATTTGTCTCACCAAAGTGGACACCACGCACCTCCAGAATTCGTCAAATACGAACATTTGAGGGTACGTACCAAGAGATTCCCATGGGGCGATGGTACTCGCTCATTATTCCATAACCCACATACCAACGCCTTGCCTGATGGATATGAAGAACACTAATAAGTTATTCCTGAGTTTAGAACCACTATGTTTAAATTAATTTGTATTTACCTATCAATAAATCATGTAGTGTTAAAAAGTTTCTCGCTACTTTCATTAATAGCCCATTTTATTGTATACTATTGAAGCTTTACAATACAATCAACTGAGTCGGATTGATTATTTATCCACTAATGTTTGTGCATATTAAGCTAATTGTGAGACTTATTGGTTGAAAATATTTCCATAGTCATGCTTCCCTTGTATAGGAGACAGTGTAGTGAAATGGATTATAATATTAATAAATCTTTCTCGTGGCACCCAGTTCTTAGCTAGGTGATTTTATACTCAATTTGAAATGTTTGTGCATTCATATAGGCTACATTTCAAAATTATTTTGAAATATACAGGATGTTCCAATAAAGTGTGGCAAATCAGTTATATATTTTTTTACATTTCCAAATTGCCCCCAAAAAATAAAATACTGTTTCATAATGCTTCCCTAAACCTAAATAAAGAGGCTTTTTATGTTGCTTTCTGATCAATCCACAAGAAGTTATTGCACTACGGTTTGTGATAGATCAAGAATCAGTTCAGGTCATGTGTTCTGTCAATATTTTTATCCCACTTGAAATTTGAACATTGGCAATATGCATATTTGAATATAACTAATGTTATAATTTCGTATGTTGACAATTTGTGGTCCCATGTAAGAAAAATTTCTAGCAGAAGTGAACTCAAACTGTGGGTACAATAATAGAGTCAGATTAAGTTAAAACAAATAATAGTTATGTAAACAAAATTTATTGTATTTACAATTAAACAATCTAAAATGCAATCTAAACAAATTATACTGGTTAGTTTTATTTACTTGCAAGTAAACAGTTTCTTTTCAAATCAACACATTCTTGGAAGGCTTGAACTACTTTTGCACATTTCATTGATTCATTTGGATTACATTCGTAACATTCCTTGACAGCACGTTCTGTATCTTTACATGGTGGCAAATTCTTTGCTTTTCCGGCAAATGTGGTAGATGACACTTCATGTAACTGGAAAATAAAATAACAAAATAATAAAAAATAATTTAAGCAATAGGGAAAGATAAAATAATTGAATTTTATATGCCTAGAACTGAAATAAAATACTCACTGCTTTTTTATATTCTTCATCTAACACTTCATTCATTTTCTTGTGCTTTTCTTCTAAGTTTTTCAGTCTTTGCTGCCAATAGTCATCATTCTTTTTTAATTCTGCTACATTAGCTTGTCGAACTTGATAAGTATTTAGACTAGGTTCATGCCAAAACATGGGAAATGGACCAGGACCTCCATGGTGTGGTGGCATTGGAGGTGGATGTTTTACATTTTCATTATTTACAACTACAAAAATATGAAGTCTGAACATTTTTGGAAATTTATTTATTGAAACAGATTTTACAACCTTATTAAATGTATAGTAATGTTTTAAATTATTTGAAGTAATAAAAGTGATCTAATATCAGATATAATCCAATATATTAAATTAATATGGGAGGTCATAATCACCAAAACAACAAAAGTAAAATAGTCAATCAAGAAGGATTCCTTTGAACAGTGTATAACAAATCTGGTAATTTAAATTGGTCATTGAATTAAAGCTATTTACTACTTGCAGGATTTTGGCAAGTGGTGCAGTGCAGTCTTTGACAAGTTAAACATAAGTGAGGGTCTAGTTCATCGCATAAGAACATTATAGGGTATCGAAGAGATTTGAGGTTATTTGATTTTTCAATATTTTAAAAAGAAAGAACAAATTATAACTTCTCCAGTTTTCTAAATTGTAGGTTGATTTTTCAATAGGTATATGAGCAGATAGGTGGTTGTTTTACTTTTTCATTCTATACAACTACGAAAATTTAAAAGACTGAGCGTTTTGGAATATACATTTCATTTGAAATCAATATTAGGGAAAATTAACACTGTTAACTCAGTACTATGTATACTATATTAAATCAATACTTGTACAACTCTGGTTTAGCAAAAATATGATTCGAATACAAGTTTATGTAACATTTTCAACCTAACCTTGAGTTCCTTTAAGTCGATCTACTACTTCTTCTGAAACTTTAATGACACTCGTTGGATCCTCATTCTCTATAGTTAATTTCCTAGTTGCACTCGATGAAGCACCCATTGTTTGTTTTCTGTTATTTAACTACATGCAGAATTTTGTTTAGGCATTACTTTACTTTTTCATGATTAAAACTTCACCACAATGACAGACCATAGACAATGACAGACAGTCCATCACCCATAGAATATTCTGTGGTGAGAATAAAATGACAGATGACACGAGTGAATTATTCGAATCAAAAAAGAAATCACTACAGCTGAAAATTAGATTAGTTTACAGCTTAAACTAAGAAGATAAATTCTAGAGCAGCACAAGCAGGATCAGTTAGTTGCATTTTATCTCTGTGACTGGTCAAGGAAGCGCCTGGTTTTTAGTTCTGTGGGAAGCGCTTACGCAGGATGAATCAACCGAAAAAGTGACAAGAATGACTTACCCTCTATGGGAAGGCTATTTCCGGTATCAAGGTGGGAATTTCACACCCTGAACATCGGACAACCCAGTGATTGGTGTTGGTAATAACCGCCTATGTTTAGCGTTAATTAACGCTAAATTATAAATTGTTTGTAGTTAAGCACTATGATAGCATTGCGCAGACTCCTAACGTCCGCGACTGTCGAAATCAGTCTGTCAGTGTGGCCAACAATAAATGTCTTTTTCTGACAAGAATGACAGTTAAGGTCTACAATTCAAAACATTAAATTTTGCATGTTTTTTATCATTGCGAACATCTATATTGCTTTATTAAAATAATGAATACACCCCCGAAGAGTATATCTTGGAATTTAATGACTTTTTAGCTGAATACTCTGCATTCAATGTTTACGCCCTCTTTTTTTGTATATAAAAATAACATGTCATGTTTGGAGTATTATAAAGATAAAATCAATTAATTTGTACTTTCCAGTACTGTAATTTTTCTGAATAAAAAGTGTATGAAAAATTGTATTTATTTATACAAATATTATTCTGAAGGTAATGTCAATACCAAAGTAATTACCTTATCCACTTATAATTTTTTAATTAAATATTGGAATTAATAATTAGAATGAGTTAGTTTTATTAATAAGATAATTATAGTAGTAGGTATACAAAATTCTGACATTCAAAATAAAATAAGTACTTGCCTTATGTCAATTAATGTTAAAACTATCATTAACTTGAGTATATTTTTGTAATACACAAACTTCATAACACAATCACTCACTTTCAACATTTAAAATCCATATTTGGCCCTACTGGCAAATTTATTATTCTTACTAATAGCCCATTGAGTTTTTAGTTCCTGTTCATTAGCTTTAGCTTGCTGTGCTAAGTATGTTATATGGTGTTTCCTCCTTCTTGTAGGATCCACTGGATCCTCTATAACAGGCTTTGGGGCTAACTCAGGATCTGTAAGACTCTTTGCCATCCAAATATCCTTATCAGGTAAAATTTCTTCTTCATTTATATCGATTAACTTAATATTACCAATAGGTCGACGAGATTTACCAACTAGTTGCTTAAATGCTTGGTTATCGAGTCCTTCATAAGGTTTTTCTGGTTCTGGAGCAATGTCAATTATTTCTTGAGGTAGTTGTTCTTCAGTTGCTTTGATAATTGGTTTATTTTTGGGTCTTCCACATATCTTTTCCCACATTTCATCATCATATGTTTCCGGTACATCCAAATCATCATCACTTTCTGCATCACTCATAACGACTTTAGCTTTTTCCTTGATTATTTTAATTTTATTGTGTTTTTTAATTTCTTCTTGCTTTCTTACAACATTAGGTACTAAGGCTTTACTCGATGTTGGCTTAGTTTGTTTGGAAACTACTTTTGGTATAAAAGTAGTATTGGTCTTGACACTTCCTTTAACTGGTGGTAATAACGCTAATAGCCCACTATTTTTCACAGTTGACTTAATTTTTTTTGTTTCGGGTTCATCATCATCTTGGAACTGAGATAAAGATGGAATAGTTATTTTAACCCTTTGTTTTTCTTTTTTTTTAATCATAGGAGCTGATTTTGGAATAAAGTCTTCTATTTTATCTTCTACGACTTCTTGAAAAACCTTTTTAGTTTCAGGAAGTATTGAAAATAAATTTTTTGGTTTTGTGTCACTTTCTACTGACGAAGGTTCTATTTCTTCATCTGAAATATCAGATGGATTTAATTTTGAATTTTTGGAAACATCCTCAGTTACTTTCAATTCATTATTTTGTTTAGCAGTAATCACCGAACTATTACAATTTTCTTCTTCATTTTCACTAGTACTACTGTCGCAATCGTAGGCTACAAGCGCCATACCCTTTTTATATAACCTCACTTCTCACTAAATTTTTATGAAATTGTTTTTGTTTTAATTGACCATAACCTTTGGAACTTTTTTTTAACCTTTTTTGTCACTGATTACTGTTGTTGATTTATTCCTTTGAAGTTAAACACTCTGGTTAAACAGTTATCATCATTCATCACGTATCATAAGTATATAACGACTGTTTGATATAATTCCTAGTTGTTCACGTTTTTAGCTTCGTAACAGAGATATGATTAAGGTAAGTGGAGTATTTATTCTACACTTTTTTTATTAATTATTAAACTCTTCTATAGAAATTGCGAAATAAATCTTACTTAATAGGTATTTGTGATCGTTTTTATTTTGGAACTGGTTAAACAAACAATGAACCGGCAGAGACAAGGAACCGGTAATATAAATTATAAGGGTATTTTCTATACATGCATAGATTTTAAGTTCGTTATTTAATAAATGTATTTACTTTCTTCAAGGGAGCAGTAAGTTTGGTAACTGGTGGAGCCTCTGGTTTAGGCAAAGCAACAGTAGAACGATTGGTTCAACAAGGTTCTAGGGTTGTACTTTGTGATTTACCAGCTTCTAAAGGCAAAGAAGTAGCTAATAATTTTGGAGATAATAAAGTGCTGTTTGCACCAGTCAATGTAAATTTTACCACAAATGTTACTTTACAAAAGTAATTGCTTATGTTTTTCTAGGTTACTTCAGAAGAGGATGTTAAAAATGCATTGATACTAACGAAAGATAAATTTGGAAAATTGGATAATGTTATTAATTGTGCCGGTATTGGAGTAGCTTTTAAAACCTATAATTTTAAGAAAAAAACACCACATAGTTTGGAGGACTTTGTTAAAGTTTTAAATGTAGGAATATTATCATATATTATTCTTAATGCGCTTTTTAATATAATGGATTAAGTATGTTCATTTATTTGTAGGTTAATACTATTGGTTCTTTCAATGTAATTCGGCTATCTGTAGGTCTAATTGGTGAAAATGAACCAGATACAAATGGTTGTAGGGGAGTAGTTGTAAATACAGCCAGCATAGCAGCTTTTGATGGGCAAATGGGACAGGCAGCTTATTCTGCAAGTAAAGGGGCGATTGTCGGCATGACTTTACCCCTAGCAAGAGATTTTTCAAGCCAAGGAATCCGTGTTGTAACTATTGCACCAGGTAAAATAACCAAAACTGTTTTTTTTTTCGACTTATATGTATCTTTTTATTAGGTTTGTTTAAAACTCCCTTATTCGAAGCTTTGCCTGAAAAAGTGGTCCAGTTTCTATCCAAATCTGTTCCATTTCCTCAAAGGTTGGGTAACCCAAATGAATTTGCACAACTGGTCGAAAGTATAATTGAAAATCCTATGATGAATGGAGAAGTAATAAGAATTGATGGTGCCCTAAGATTAGCGCCCTAATTTTTTTAGTAGATATGATTCTTATATTTGCTTATATCTGTTATACATTTTATTAAAAAGACACATGAAAAGTTCAGCAGATTTTTTGTCCTATTACAACCCAATTTTTAAAAGACGTCAACTGGACGACTATACAGTTCCATCAAAGAATACACCAAGCTGTTGTATTTTCCGTGATCGTTTTCAAAAATTTTACGAGGTATTACATACGTAAATATATCGTAGTAAATAATTAAATTTACTGCACAGCATAGATAGAATTGTTTAAATATTTGGTTTAATGGTTTATATTTAGGGAAATCAGTATCATCATTAGTGTAGCATGGGCGTATCATGGAGTACTGAACAGTGAACATGTACTGAATTTAATATGAATGTAATGTGTGGTTATTATTGTATGCATTGATATTTATTCCCTTGATGATAATATTTTACCCTCGTTTGTCTAGTTCTCAAATACTATTATCGTATCCATTGTAGAAAGTGAATGATACCACCATCTTAAGAAATTTGGAGTGTTACACCACTGGTAAACCGGAATCACTTTCCGCCATTTTAATATATCACCATTTCTTTAATTTGACATGTGACTGTTTGACACATGCGTAGACAAGGAAAGAGAGAGTAAGTACGTCCACATTCCAAAAGATGGCACGGTATTGATATCTATTTTCTGTTAAATTTGAGTCTGTGGATATTCTTTTATTGATAGCTGTTTCATAGCAAGACATACAGCTACAGTCATGAGGTCTATTCGCAAATAGTGATATTTTTTGTTGCATGCGAGATTATACATTCTTGATAGAGAAAGTATAATCATTATACATCCTCTATCAAAATGCAACAAAAAATGCCACAGCTGAAGAATAGATCGCCTGGTCTTCGCTATATAAGATTAACAGTTACTACCAAGAATACGACCACAATCCACTAGACAGCCAGCATAAGATTTTTGAGTTGCTACTCTATGTTTCTATCTTATGTTGTGGTACTTATCTATGGAAGGTTTTTGTTGTAAAAGCTGAAATATTATTTATAACTTACATTCATCGAAACTAATTCATCGTATTAAAATTTTTCAAGTATCGATACCCTACAATGTCTGAAGGTAACAGTAAAGAACCACAGAAAACTCCAATGGTATACATTTGTGGAGGTAAGTAAAAAGTTTGGTTATCTTACAATTTTTAAATCATGTACCTCTCTTGTAGAATGCCACAATGAAAATGAAATCAGACCTAGAGATCCTATTAGATGCAGAGAATGTGGTTATAGAATCATGTACAAGAAACGAACCAAAAGATGTATCCTTTTTCTAATATTAAACAGTTAGAGTATAAGTATGAAGTAATGGTTAGTTTGATATCGATCATATATGAACTATAATAAAAGTAAAACTTGATTTCAGATATGTATATTACTAAAGTAAAAATAAATTTTAATGGTAACTTGTAAAAATATCAAGTTACGTGATAAAAAGTACTCATACAAACATTTATACTTGGTAGACTAACGATTTATTGGAATATTGTATTATTCGATAAGTTAATATTTTCCTTAACAGAATTTTTCCAGTGGTGGTCTTTGATGCAAGATGAAAATATCTTCAGTAGGCATGTATATATAGTTTGGTGGATATTTATGTAATAATCAAGATCATTGTTTTAATGCCTTATTTTTAATAAATAATTCTTAGATTTCTGTGGTACTTAATCTGTATTTCCTTCAAACTAAGAATAATAATTAGATTCATTTAGGGACTGTTTGTTCATTGAAGTATTTGGATTAATAAAATTGATAGTATCAACTGGATAACATACAAAAGAAAGAAACTGCTCATTAAAATGAGGAAAATCCAGACATACTGGGTGTAAAATTAAGTAAATAAATGTATGATATAAAACTATGATTATACAGTGATATCTTGTGGAGAATGGTAGAACTACATTCATGATAACTTCTGCCCATTGTAAATCGATAGACCGCAACTGTCCGGTGCCGTTTGTCGCAAGGCAAGGTCCGGGATCCCAAATTTTCAAGGTTGATGCGCAAGGGCGCTATTTACAATTCTCGGAGGCTCGTCTTTGGTATGAAATTTTCAAGGTCGCGCGATTATAATCGATAACGCTACCTTATGTTGATGTTTGATACTGCGTAAGCGCAATACAAATTTTGTACGTGCATCACCAAGATTTCTTTTGCGAGATGATTTCGGGTCCAGGTAAATAAAAAACCGCTACTGCCGCGCTTAAAATAGATATTGGTGTGTATAACTGTCACATCGTCATAATTGAACGAAGTGTCAAACGATTTATCGTTAATGATTTACCTGCTGAACTCTGTGCTTCACGTGTTTGTGAGTGAAGAGAAAGCAGTTTGCAAGTTGCGAGATTATTGCGTATGCAATTGGCGGGAGACAGGGTAATGTATATATAAATTGACGTACAAGTTATTCACACTGTTATGGTTAATGTTGATTACTGTATCAATACTGTCTTTGTGTAATATCCCGTCTTATACTAGATACCTACCTACCTATTATTATAATTTGAAGCGTAGTTGAGGAGTAGGAATGTCCCACTCCTGATATATTATTGTTATTTCGTTTAAAACCTAATTTGTTTTGTTTAAAAGCTTCCAAGAGGAATGAAAAGTCTCGAAATGTCTCATTTATTAAACATCCCAAACAATTATTTATTGTAGATGAATAATTTATTGTTTAAACATTACTACCTAGTACGACGTACTTAGTATATTTGTAGGATATTATAATAGTTAATAATTATTTACCTCTTCTTCTGTTTAACTGACTATTTCATCTGGATCAAGTGTTTTTCCCAAAAATTAACACCAATAATGATCATAGTAAAAAACCAATAGATAAGTCAGTTTACTGATATTTTTTATGTAACTGTATGTTTGGTTGCCTATACCGAAATGATGTGGATTCAAAAAAATGCTATTTGCTGGTATTCACTGCCTCTGATCATTGTAATTGCATAATAAATATCGTTATATAAGTCATTATTTTAAGAAATGACTAAAAATAAACTTACTTCCAATTTATATAGGAATAGAGAAATATTTTAAATGGTTTTACGGGTCGCGGTTAGTAGTACTATTTTACTCAACTGATTCGGTTTAAATTAATTCTTATTGAAACACTCTGTAGAAAACAAGTTAGGTACCTATTGGTTATTTATTAAACAATTAAAGTTTTTTTCTTATTCACGCTTGTTAACCTTTAAATATTCGTGGATTATTACATTTTAATATTTATTCTGATTGCAGTCATCAGCCTTTACGAAAATAAATTCAAGGCTACAAGCTGTGTGGTTTTTATATAGGTAGGTGGATATTTTGTATCGGGCCATGACCATACCATAGCTTCAAAAAGAGAACAGGTGGTCTGCTACATCATTGACGCTAGACACGTGTCTCTTACTTGAATGCGAGGTTGTCAATTACTTAAGAACATTATAAATAGATTATCAAAAATTATTAACAAAAAGAAAGTAGGTTACAGTTACGAGGAATAAAAACAATATTGAAAGAAAGTTAAATCGTCTTGTTGGTAGGTAGATAGAAAGAATAAATTAGACATCTGGGAATAGGTAAATTGATGTAGGTATGTTGTTAATGTTAGTTGAATATATTTTAAATTAAATAACTGAATTAAAATAGTTTTCAAAGTCACGCAACTATATACCTAGTAGTTTTATAATATATTTTATTAATATGAAATTCTTAAAACTCAATACATGGCAACACCGTTTAAATCTGTTCGAAATCGCATAAAATGCATAACAATAAATAGTCTAGCAGATTGTTAAGCATTTATGAGATAATTTTGGATATCATTATTACAGTTTTTTAGATACAAAAAGACATAATATTGTACTGTATATTTCCAGCTTTTGATTTTCAGTTATTTACTGAAATTTACTCACTAATATATAGGTACACTCTGGGCTTTTAAATATTTAAATAAAGATTGCATAATATACAAACAATATGGAAACCAAAAAGTGTATTCATAGGGGCTGTTAACAATCGAGATAATATTTTAATGTTTGAGATTTTTAATTGTGTCCACCACAATAATTGTGCATTTAATAGGATTACTAAGTAATAAAAAATAGTCCATTGATCATCATCTGCAGCACTGATTCAAAATAATGACCAGAATTAGGTATTTTTAAACTTATTACTAAATGTTTGCAGTTAAGTAAGTGCGAATATACTTAACTAATTTGCACAATAATCTCCTATACTATAGCGCAGGCGTATTGCCAATATTGCAAAAATTCAAGACTGATTGTTATCCAAACAAGACAAGTGCGAAGTGCGACATTCATCAAAATTTCGTGTTTTTAACACAATGTTGTATGTAGTGACATGTATTGCGTTTTTTAGGAAAGTGCTGTTAATCCGTAATTATCGGTAGTTGTCTTTGATGTGTGTGAAAAAACTTAAAAATTCAGCGTGGTGTAAATACGTAGTTATAAATTCGTGCAATGATGGTTTCCCGGTAGATAACCTTGAATTATTACAAGAATTGTTATCCTGACGGGTACCAAATTTTTAGTTTTGACAAGTAAGTATTCAACAATGGACACCTGTTATTTATTTGAACGGTCTTTGTTGTTTGGTCCTATAAATATTAAAAAAGATATTAGTACAGTTCAGTTAGTATTGTGTTATGCTATTATAAATAATTTAGTGAAAGTTTAGGACCTATTTGAATTCAATTAAGAAAAAATAAGTTTGATAAATTGATAATTTTATTTTCCTGGAAACACTTGCGGTTTTCAGTCTTTATCTATACTTATCGAACGGCTTCCTTTTTTGATAACGATATATACCTATTTGTTAATAGTCAAAAAGATATACCTTGATAATTTGGCGTTTTAAGCTATTATTTGGAAGGTACATTCGGCCGAAAATTTCCAGGTATGTCTTTACCTACGTTTATCTTTTTCATAAATCAGGTAGCCGATTAATTAATCTATTGTAATGGTCTGATTTAAAAGTATTTATTAATAAACATTTGTTTGGTTACGTTATTGGTATTACTAGTAAATTCGTAGGCTATTTCTACCGATTTCTACATTGTTGACGAAACTGCAAATAATATTAACATTTCTGTTGTAGGTAAATAAAAGATGTCAGCAGAGACTGAGCTGACGATGCAGACAGGGCTATCCCCGGTCCTGCTGCCAGATATGACAGCCCTTAGTCTCATCGGTCATAGAACACAGGCAACACATCTTGCAGCTCATCCACAACCTCCACAACATCCCAGCATGCAGCAGAATCCCAACCGTGAGTGTTAAATAAATATTTTCTTACCTAATTACAGGTTAAACACTATCTTTTTAATATGCAGAATATTGCCACGTTATTATCAATATTTTCATTATAAAATAATAAATCCCGAATCTTATCTAATTAAATCATCTAACTATCTGAGGTAAACAGCTTGAGATGTGACATAAATATTTTCAGTCAGTTTTTCTTTGAAAAGCGACGTCTCCGTCCTTGGTTGTACTCATTTTCATGCTTTTTCCTACCTAACAAGTCACAGAATCGATAGCGTTGTTTAAAATTACATCGTTGTCGGATTTATAAATTAGTCCGTAAATAAACGGATATCGAAGGAATTGGTGTAAACTTACAAGGGACACAATATTAGTTAATTCTATAAATACTCTATAGAAAGGATATTTTAATGTGTCTTTTTTTACAATGGGTTTCAAATGAACTTTAATTAGTTCCAGAGACATCTACTGTGACCTTTCCAGGTGTAGGTATTGTGGTCCTCTGAGTTTAGATTAGATTCTCCAGCCCGACTTTTTATCCAGGACTTGATCTGTCCGCCATAAATTTAATTAATCAAACTATTTAATGTCACCTCGTATGTATTATTTATTTTGGGAGATTTTATGTTGACACTCGGCAACGCTGTTTGATGTTGAGCACAGAGTATTCGCAGCTTAAGTTGACGTCACGATTGCAAATGGCTGTCGTCTTTTGTAACTAGATAGACAATCTCTTAAAGTAAATATTAGTGGTGTTTAGTGTGTGCTTGTGTATTTAATTTACTTAAAATATATAATATTAAAAATGTATTCTGGAGGCCGTAAGTAGAATTCGACATTTCAATTTTATAAGTGACTATTGAGAGCGTTACTGTTTTGTTGTCATAAACGAGGTCTACTCGGATTAAATTCTTTGTTTGGATGTTTTTCCCGTCGATTTTCACTGGGTTTTCTTTAATTTTCCGTGTGTTTTTCACTGTTTATGGCAATATTCTTGTAGATATTTTAAGAAAATCTGTTGGAATTCAACACGTTAAATATTTAACTTAACCTATGAAGCCAGGCTCTTTAATATCAAGTTTGAAATAAGGTCATTGAATTTTTGTAATTCGATTAGATGGAACGAGTTAGAGGTAAAAAATCCGTCGTAGTTGAGATTGCGACTTTTTTAATTTCATATAATTTATTACAGAAATCGACCAGATATTGTATTTATTTTTGGAAATTTAGTTCAACAGCCACAAACAAAACAAATTTATTACAATCAAGTAAAGTAGAAATCCTTCCGATTTTTATACCTCCTTTAATTTATGTTGCTACGTTCTAACCTAATTCGTGCCTATTTATTTATTTTATCACATTGATAAAGAGATTCAGTTTGATATTACTTCCTTATTTTAAATACATTTTTTATCAACCCTCTATTGAACAGAAATAAATTTTGCCTGATAAAAACGCAGTCATTGATATTAAAACATGAATCATTGGTAAATTCTCGGTATTTTTCATCTACGTAAAATAGACGAAATTTATATTACAAATCTAAGTGTACTGAAGGACGTTGACCTCACGGCGCATAGAGTTCTTGAGACTCTATTGATTGGGATTTATTTATTGTGAGATGTAGAAATTATGTAATGTTTTTATTTTACTCTTGTTAATATAAACCACCATATTTAGTTCAATTCTAAAGTGGTATTGATATAATATCTAATTATACCAAATATTAAAAAAATTGATATTGTATTTTGGAAAAAGTTGTGTACACTGATAAAACTGTTAATTTTACTTGATATGCATGATACAACATTTAAATCACTAAATTGACATATATATATTTTTTTTTGAAAACAAAAATCCAATTAAATAGTTTTTCCTCAGAAGCTTGGCAGACCAGTCCTCCTAGACAGACAAGTCCTACCTCACAAACCACATTTGCAGAATCACTTGCAGGTAAATTTTGCGTACAAAAAATTTTTCATGTAGGGTTTATTTATTTATAGAAATAGTTTTAATAAGTTTGTATTTTTGTTATAGCGGGTGCGTCGGGGACTTCTTTGGGCGCCACAAGTACTGCTGTAGCAGTCCCCGGTACTACTGGTGCTGTAGCTGCAGTATCACCACCAGTCGAACCCCCGGTTTTTCAATGTCCACGAAGGCCGAATCTAGGACGAGAAGGTCGACCTATTGGCCTCAAGGCCAACCATTTTCAAATAACTATGCCCAGAGGCTTCGTACATCACTATGACGTTAACATACAACCCGACAAATGCCCTAGGAAGGTTAGTAAATTCAAATCAATGCATAGTTTATAATTTTTGATCAATATTTTTTTTTAGGTGAATCGAGAAATAATCGAAACTATGGTAAAAGCCTACGGCAAAATATTCGGCAACCTAAAACCAGTATTCGATGGTAGAAACAATCTCTATACAAGAGATCCACTTCCTATAGGTAACTCACGCGAAGAGCTCGAAGTAACTCTACCAGGTGAAGGTAAAGACAGACTTTTTCGAGTTTCCATCAAATGGGTAGCTCAAGTTTCTCTTTACGGTCTGGAAGAAGCTCTAGAAGGTAGAACTAGACAGATACCGTTCGAGGCTATTTTAGCTTTGGACGTTGTCATGAGACATTTACCATCCATGAGCTATACGCCAGTGGGAAGGAGTTTTTTTAGTAGTCCAGAAGGATATTATCATCCTTTGGGTAAGCCATCTTTATTTAGCTTTGTTGACGTGATGTAACATGTTTAAATCTTCTTCTAGGTGGTGGTAGAGAAGTCTGGTTTGGATTTCATCAGTCAGTGAGACCTAGTCAGTGGAAAATGATGCTCAATATTGATGGTAAGTGAAGTTAAATTTTTAAAATGAAGTTAAATGAATGTTTTCTTTTTTCTTTTCTAGTATCTGCAACGGCATTTTACAAAGCTCAACCTGTGATAGAATTTATGTGCGAGGTCCTCGATATACGAGACATAAACGAACAGAGAAAGCCTCTAACAGACAGTCAACGTGTTAAATTCACAAAGGAAATAAAAGGATTGAAAATCGAAATAACACATTGCGGCGCTATGAGGCGAAAATATCGAGTGTGTAACGTTACAAGAAGGCCTGCGCAAATGCAATCGTAAGTATAAAACTGTCAAATAAGTTTTATTTTTGACATATTACTATTATTTTTGTCAGATTACTATAATTTTTGTCAGATAACTTTTTTTTTTGTCAGAATACTTTTCTTTATGTCAGATAACTTTTCTTTTTGTCAGATAACTTTTATTTCTGTCAGATAACTTTTCTTTTTGTCATAATATATAACTTTTACTTTTGTCATAATATATAACTTTTACTTTTGTCAGATAACTTTTCTTTTTGTTATATAACTTTTATTTTCGCCAGATAACTTTTCTTCATGTCAGAATACTTTTCTTTTTGTCATATAACTTTTTTTTTTGTCATATAACTTTTATTTTTGTCAGAATGCTTTTCTATTTTGTCATATAACTTATTTTTGTCAGATAGCTTTTCTTTTTGTCAGATAACTTTTATTTTGTCAGATAGCTTTTCTTTTTGTCATAATATATAACTTTTCTTTCTTCAAGATATCTTTTTTTTTGTCATAATATATAACTTTTCTTTCTTCAAGATATCTTTTCTTTTTGTCATAATATATAACTTTTCTTTCTTCAAGATATCTTTTCTTTTTGTCATAATATACAACTTTTACTTTTGTCAGATAACTTTCCTTTTTGTCAGATAACTTTTATTTTGTCAGATAGCTTTTCTTTTTGTCATAATATATAACTTTTCTTTCTTCAAGATATCTTTTTTTTTGTCATAATATATAACTTTTCTTTCTTCAAGATATCTTTTCTTTTTGTCATAATATATAACTTTTCTTTCTTCAAGATATCTTTTCTTTTTGTCAGATAACTTTTCTTTTTGTCAGATAACTTTTCTTTTTGTCAGATAACTTTTCTTTTTGTCATAATATACAACTTTTACTTTTGTCAGATAACTTTCCTTTTTGTCAGATAACTTTTATTTTGTCAGATAGCTTTTCTTTTTGTCATAATATATAACTTTTCTTTCTTCAAGATATCTTTTTTTTTGTCATAATATATAACTTTTCTTTCTTCAAGATATCTTTTCTTTTTGTCATAATATATAACTTTTCTTTCTTCAAGATATCTTTTCTTTTTGTCAGATAACTTTTCTTTTTGTCAGATAACTTTTCTTTTTGTCAGATAACTTTTCTTTTTGTCATAATATACAACTTTTACTTTTGTCAGATAACTTTCCTTTTTGTCAGATAACTTTTATTTTGTCAGATAGCTTTTCTTTTTGTCATAATATATAACTTTTCTTTCTTCAAGATATCTTTTTTTTTGTCATAATATATAACTTTTCTTTCTTCAAGATATCTTTTCTTTTTGTCAGATAACTTTTCTTTCTTCAAGATATCTTTTCTTTTTGTCAGATAACTTTTCTTTTTGTCGGATAACTTTTATTTTTGTCAGATAACTTTTCTTTTTGTCATAATATACAACTTTTACTTTTGTCAGATAACTTTCCTTTTTGTCAGATAACTTTTCTTTTTGTCATAATATACAACTTTTACTTTTGTCAGATAACTTTCCTTTTTGTCAGATAACTTTTCTTTTTGTCAGATAACTTCTCTTTCTTCAAGATATCTTTTCTATTTGTCAGATATCTTTTCTTTTTGTCAGATAACTTTTCTTATTGTCAGATAACTTTTCTTTCTTCAAGATATCTTTTCTTTTTGTCCGATAACTTTTCTTTTGCCAGATACTTTCTCTTTCTTCAAGATAACCTTATTAATCTTTGCAGATTTCCACTTCAGTTAGAAAACGGCCAAACTGTAGAATGTACAGTGGCTAAATATTTCTTGGACAAATACAAAATGAAATTACGATATCCACATTTACCATGCCTCCAAGTTGGCCAGGAACACAAGCACACGTATTTACCATTAGAAGTATGCAACATCGTAGCTGGACAAAGGTGCATTAAAAAATTAACGGACATGCAAACATCCACTATGATCAAGGCAACTGCTAGGTAAGTCTGAAACTGAATCGAAATAGAAGTCTATGCGAAGTGGGTCTTTTCGAAAGAAGCTTGGTATAACTATATAGCACCAGTTGGGATAGGGATAAGTTTTGATTTCTATTTCAGATCGGCGCCGGATCGAGAACGCGAAATAAACAACTTGGTTCGCCGAGCGGACTTCAATAACGACGAGTACGTACAAGAATTCGGCCTGACCATCAGCAACAACATGATGGAGGTCAGAGGGAGGGTTTTACCGCCGCCAAAATTACAATACGGCGGTAGGGTGGCCTCCCTCAGCGGACAGGTGGGCTGGCACGTTAGTTTCCAGTTGTATTTTATTTTATTTTTAGCTTAGCTTGTTTTTAATGAAGATTACAGATTTTTTTTAGTCGGCTGTTAGTGACATAACCTTAAATAATCGTGGTGAGGGTTATATTTGTACAGCTGACATATTTAATCTGCAATCTTCTACTGTTCACTTTAATTTGCCTTTTTTTTTTTAAAGTAGTTTATAATCGGGGTTGCACAATTGTGGTGATTGTGTAAATATATATTATTTTTGAAGTACATTCTGCTTGAGATGTTGGTAGCACAGTTTCTTCTCATTTTATGCAAAAAAAAAGCAAGAACACTGTGTTTTTCATGTAATGGTTGTTCTAGTTTGATGGAACATTAATTTTCTCACTGTATTTTTGTTTAAATCCAAACCTTTTTGATTTTTTTTAAACAGCACACCCTATATATCAATCCCAGTGAAAGTTGTCGTATTATTCTTTTCAAAAATGTTATTTCTTTTGAGTCAAATCACTCCTTTGACATTTTGACAGTGTCAATTTGGAATAGAGGAGTTTAAGGTCAGTGTGGCCAACAAAAAGTGGTTTTTTCTGACAAGAATGACAGTTAAGGTCTACTGTTTATAACACCCCCGAAGCTTTTTAGCTGAATACTCACCATATCAGTGGCCAATAGTTCTAGGAACTCTTAGCATGTCACCATTTCACTTCTGTCATCTGTCACTACTTATGTCAGATGTCAGTTATATTTATTTTTGTTGATATTCGTTCAATTGTTTATGTCCATTTTCGATTAGATTTTTGTAGCATTTCTTATTAGCTGTATCTCTATTCTTCTAATTACTTTTTTTACTGACATTTGACATAACTAGTGACTGAATAACAGAAATGAAATGGTGACATGCTAAGAGTTCCTAGAACTTTTGGCCACTGATATGTTGAGTATTCAGCTAAAAAGTCATGTTATATTTCAAGATATACTCTTCGGGGGTGTATTCATTATTTTAATAAAGCAATATATATGTTTGCAATGATAAATCTTTTGTTTTGAACGGTAGACCTTAACTGTCATTTTTGTCAGAAAAAACCACTTTTTGTTGGCCACACTAACCTTAGACTGAACTCATCTATTGTCAAGGAAATGACACAAAGAAATGTCAAAGCTTACTTTTGACATAAGGTGACTGTTGACGTTGAATTGTCAAGAAAATGACATATAGAAACGTCAAAGCAAACTATTAACATTCATCGATGACTGTATAAAAACCTTTCTTTTAAAAACCAAATTATTGATTAATTTTTTAGTAAAACTGCAACAAAATAAACATTTTCAGATAAAAAAAGTTCAGCTTTCATTTAAGAACAAGATATATAGGGTGTTCGGTAAAAAAAATCGAAATTCCTCAGCAACTGGTACATGAATAATTTTGATGGTGAGAAGATTAATGCTTTAAATTGAAATTTTCGTATTTATGAGTTGTAGCGTTTATTTGATTGTAGCATGATTAATGTGTATCATGTATGTTGATTAAAATGAGAATTATTTTTAAATATTCAAATATGCTACCAACACGAAGACTGATATACTTCACATCTTGAAATCCCTCTTCTTTCCAGTACACTCCCAGTTATTCTTCCTCGGGTTTCTGTAGTGTCCTGCAATGGAGAAGTCAAATAGATTGAGCTTTTTTAAGAAACTCGGTCTCTCCTATTAATACCCTTTTCTAGCTTATTCATTCTCTTGGTTGCATACAGGAGTATTATTGATTGTAGCCCATACATCTCTTTTTAATCCTTGTACTCAGAGACATCTGACAAGCATTTATTTAACCCGAAAAACAGTTCTAGTATCTGTCATTTTCTACCTTAGTACAAGTCCATATTTATTTCCAGTTGATTATTGCAGTAACTGATAAGAACGACATCTCTGTTGACAAGAACTTCTGTCCACGTCAACATTCACCATGTATCAAAAGTAAGCTTTGACATTTCTTTGTGTCATATTTATTTCCAGCTGATTCTTGTAGTAACTGATAAGAACGACATCTCTGTTGACAAGAACTTCTGTCAATTTCTTGGAGCATTTTTCACTTGAAATTTCTCGTTTCCAGATTTTCTTGGTATTAATTTTGTTAAATTGTTACAGAGCAAACAACAAGCGATGCCAAATCAAGGCGTTTGGGATATGCGCGGCAAGCAGTTCTTCACCGGCGTGGAAATAAGAGTTTGGGCCATTGCCTGCTTCGCCCCTCAACGTACTGTACGTGAAGATGCCTTAAGGTAAGTCAAATATGTTTGTCAATTGTCAACGGTTAATACTAATGTCGTTTCAGGAATTTCACTCAACAACTTCAAAAGATATCGAACGATGCAGGCATGCCTATTATTGGTCAACCGTGTTTCTGCAAATATGCCACTGGACCGGATCAGGTGGAACCTATGTTTCGTTACTTGAAGTCCACCTTCCAGTCCTTGCAGCTCGTTGTTGTCGTTCTGCCCGGAAAGACACCAGTTTATGGTAAGTCTTTCCATCATTTCCTATCACTATAATCTAATATACTGTTTTTATTTTAAGCTGAAGTAAAAAGAGTGGGGGATACTGTATTAGGGATGGCCACCCAATGTGTTCAAGCCAAAAATGTCAATAAAACTTCTCCACAAACACTGTCCAATTTATGCCTGAAGATTAACGTTAAACTGGGAGGTATTAACAGTATTTTAGTGCCATCTATTAGACCAAAGGTAAGATCTTCCCTATTAGATTTGACAATCCCTTATTTATGACAAATCACATTACGATGACAAATGACACACTTATTTATGATATTACGATGACAAATGACACACTTATTTATGACAAATGACATTACGATGACAAATGACACACTTCTTTATGACAAATGACACACTTCTTTATGACAAATGACACACTTCTTTATGACAAATGACACAATTATTTATGACAAATGACACACTTATTTATGACAAATGACAAACTTCTTTATTTCAAATGACATTACGATGACAAATGACACAATTATTTATGACAAATGACACACTTATTTATGACATTTACATTACGATGACAAATGACACACTTATTTATGACAAATGACACACTTATTTATGACAAATGACACACTTCTTTATGACAAATGACATTACGATGACAAATGACACACTTATTTATGACAAATGACACTCACATTATTTTCCAACGTAAACATAAGTGATATTTGTATTTTTGTTTAGATTTTCAACGAACCCGTTATATTCCTGGGCGCCGACGTAACTCATCCTCCTGCTGGTGACAATAAAAAACCGTCTATTGCTGCAGTCGTCGGTTCTATGGACGCCCATCCGTCAAGGTACGCAGCTACAGTAAGAGTGCAACAACATCGACAAGAAATTATACAAGAATTGAGTTCGATGGTCCGAGAGTTACTTATTATGTTTTATAAATCGACAGGTGTGTATTTTTTGACACATGTCATATGTCATCTTTTTAATTCACCGTTTTGTTTTTGTTTAAATGGTTAATATGTCAAATTTAATTGATTTACAGGTGGTTATAAACCGCATCGGATAATTTTGTATAGAGACGGTGTTTCTGAAGGGCAATTTCTTCAGCTGTTGCAACATGAACTTACGGCAATTAGAGAGGTAAGTGTAAATAAATGTAGAAAAAGCCACTTTTTGTTGGCAATACTGACCGTAGACTGAACTCCTCTATTGTCAAGTAAATGACGCAAAGAAACGTCAAAGCTTACTTTTGACATTTGGTGACTGTTGACGTGGAATTGTCCTCTATTGATCACTATTTTAAGTTATAATGACACAAAAATGATTCTACAAATCAACTGTTTGATTGGATATTTTATTAAAAAAAGTTTTGTTTATTTTTAGGCTTGTATAAAGCTAGAATCGGACTACAAACCGGGTATAACGTTCATAGTAGTACAAAAAAGACATCACACGAGACTCTTCTGTTCCGACAAAAAGGAACAAAGCGGCAAAAGCGGTAACATACCAGCAGGAACCACCGTCGACGTTGGTATAACTCATCCCACGGAATTCGATTTTTACCTTTGCAGTCACCAAGGCATTCAGGTAAGAACAATTCCTCTCAATCATGTTGTAATCTTATAGTTTCATGCTTTTTCTAAAGTCAATGGTAGGATAGCAAACGCCGCCCAACGTTTATATCTATTTGAGGGAATAACTAATGTCATAAATCATTTTAACGACACAGAAGTTTACGTAACAGTGTTACAGACTTGAAAAATTTAAAAATCGCCGATGGTTTTTCTTAGTTTAATGTTGTACGTTGATATACAGAGTGTTATGTAATGAATACTTTTTTTTTTTTAAATGTAGGGTACGTCGAGACCGTCACATTATCACGTACTATGGGACGATTCCCATTTAGATTCGGACGAATTACAATGTTTGACGTATCAATTGTGTCATACTTACGTTAGATGTACCAGATCCGTATCGATACCCGCACCGGCTTATTACGCACATTTGGTAGCTTTTAGAGCACGGTATCATCTTGTGGAAAAAGAACATGATAGGTAAGTCATTTTGTTTGTTTAATTGCAGCTCTATTGGGAAAAGTAGAATTCGTTAGATGGCGCTCCGAAATGTCAATGTCATCTTAGCAACGAGTAAAACAAATAAGCTGCCGATTGATATTTAAGTGATTTTATTTTGCTGTTTTAGTTATTTTCAGTGTGTTTTTTGGTGAAAATTTTGCTTTTTCTTTGATTGTGCTTTAGTATTTTGTGTTGTTAAACTAAATTTTGACTCCTAATATTTTTATTATTGGAGTAACAGGTATGGTTGATATTTGTCAAAAATAATACAAGTTTAGGTCTGATTTCGTGTTTTTATTTTATTTTTGATATAGTCTTATCCACAAAAGTTACAGGGAAGGTACGTTTGTATTGAGTAATATCTTAAATCTTTAATACTGACTTATTTTCTCTTTGTTTTTGTAACTATTTATTAGGTATACACTGACTATTCAAAGTTTATTTGAATTTGTAAATGCTGAGCCTTCTTCTAGGTGCATAAATGAGGGACAGGCAGTTTTAAATGCTGGCCGTATATTTTTGCATGGTACCTATAGAGGAAATAAGTGACACTTTCATAAAAGTGCAATGACAACAAAAAATAGAATAACATAACCTCTTCCATAATATCTCTGATTAAATAAGAATATAACCTTAGAAATGATGACAGTTGATTTGAATAGAAAAACACAGTTTTAAGCTTGTCACTGACACAAAATTAAACAAATAAAGTACGAATTTACAGTAATTACGTTGACTTGCATATAATACAAAAACAAATTGTTTTACTCGTTACAATTTTTTCCGCCAGAGGTGTCATTGAATTCTACTCCGCCCAATTTTGTCGAGAAATGTTTGGGATATTTACACTAATTTTTATAATTTTGTTGTTATAGTGGGGAAGGGTCGCATCAATCAGGTTCATCGGAAGACAGAACGCCGGGGGCGATGGCTAGAGCCATAACGGTACACGCCGATACCAAAAAAGTTATGTATTTCGCCTAAATGCCAAAATTTTTTTTCGGTTAGTGTAATTGAAACGTATTTACACCACACTGAAATTGAATTTTTACCAAATCGTATTTTATGTAATTAAGTGTGGTTAATCAATCGGAGCGGTACAAATATCTAACTTATATATGTATATTTTTTTGAATTTTCATTATAAAAAAATTATAAAGTGTGTCCCAAATTTTCACCGTATGTTTTCAAATTTTAGAAAAATCTTTTATTGTAAATACTTATTTGGAATAACGGAACAACGTTGCGTTATAAAGTGTGGTTCTGTTATTCCGGTACATACCGGGTTCTCCGTTACATTGGATTTACTATTTTTGATCTTATTTGGAATTTTGGTTAACGTAAACTTGATGCGAAGTGATTTTTTCTTACACTCGTTCTCCTCAGTACTTTCCCATGTTTCTTAGTCTTCCACAACTCATTATTTATTGTATTTTTGTCATTTTCATATCCCAGTCTCTTAACATGTGCTCACATACTAAATTTTTCAAGTTCAATGATCTCAATAACGATTCTTCTCATTAATATCTCGATTTCTATGGTCTGGGGTGTCTATGGGGTATAGTACTATGGTCGTTAACACTCTATAGTATAGGTACTTTGTGGTTTAACTCCTTCACCAGCTTATTTGTCTTCCTTCAACTCCTTAAAAGTGCTTTTTCTCTGGTTAATGAATTTCTATTCGTTACCGTTGTCTGATTTCTCTTATATCCGCTTATAGTCGCCATTTTATTGTCATTTGTTCAGTAAACATTGCATATTATTCTTTATTTTGGACCAACATCTGTGGTTTGAGTTGTCTAGTTGCCAAAAGTATTTCTTTTCAACTCACATAACTTGAAACTCTTCTGGACTCGATCACTATGACATTCAGCCTGGTTAGTTATCTAGCGCGCATGATTGGAACAGGCACATGCGCATTTCAAATGACAGTGACATTTAAAAGTAAAATAAAATGTAACTGAATGTTCGGTATCTAAAATTTGAAACCGTTGTTAAGTTTATTTTTTCAAAAATGAAATTTGGACGCACTTTTTCTTTTTACAAAATCATGTTGATGTGAACAGTTTTGCTAGCGCAGCACTAATCAGCAGCTTGTTGTTAAAAAGTACGATTATTAATCTTGACCGATGGGGAAATATATTTCTATTGTGATGTTCCATTGCTTCCTCTATTTTTTTTTTAAATTGATTCTTGTTTGTCAATTGATATTCGTACTTTTGATGTACGCGGACTTTCGGCGAATTTATTTTGATTCGTATTTTGGATATTTTTCTTCCCCTTTTTACATGTTTATTGTGTATAAACGTATATTCCAATAATACCAAAGTTGTTGGTAACTCTTGTTTTTACCAAAAAAAACCTTGTGTGAAAAACAGTTCGATAATAATATTGTTCAGTTGTATTTATATTTAGCAAGTAGTAATAATTTTTCAAATCCAGTCGCTCTAGAACTTCGCGAGAAAAGAAAGGTTTACTGATATTTTTGAATCCTTTTCCAAATATATTGACGAGATATGTCCTTGAAGATGTTGGGACGTCCATTGAATTGCGGTGTGGTTATTCCAACTAATGGTTTTTCTTTTATTAACTTGGCTTTATACAGAAAGCTTCTCGAGAATACATATACAACCATTTCAACTTGAAGAAAATAGTGGTATGGATATATCTTCTCATGTTATTTCACTCACAGGGTTTGTTAACTTTTTTTTGAAGGATCTTCTTCGTTTCTTTCTTCTTTGTTGTCAGATACTCCACCTCTAATCCTTATATACAAAAAGCTTCCCATTGAATGCATAAAACCATTTCATCTTGAAGAAAATAGTGGTTTTGGTATACCCACTGATGTTTTTTTCTTGATATGGTTTGTTAACTTATTTTTTGAAGCACCTCTTTGTTATTACTTCCTCTTTAACCACAATATACAATATAAAACCATTTCATCTTGAAGAAATTAGTGGTTTTGGTATATCCACTGATGTTTTTTTATTGACAAGGTTTGTTAACTTATTTTTTGAAGCACCTCTTTGTTATTACTTCCTCTCCAATCACAAAATACAAGAAGCTTCCTATTGAATGCATAAAACCATTTCAACTTGAAGAAATTAGGGTATTGATATACTTTCTCATGTTTTTCCATTGCCAGGGTTTGGTAATATTATTTTTTGAAGTATCTCTGTTACTACTTCCTTTCCAACCACAATATACAATATAAAACCATTTCAACTTGAAGAAATTAGTGGTTTTGGTATACCCACTGATGTTTTTTCAATCACAGGGTTTTTTTTAACTTATTTTTTGAAGTATCTCTTTGTTATTACTTCCTCTCCAACCATAAAATACAAGAAGCTTCCTATTGAATACATAAAACCATTTCAACTTGAAGAAAATAGTGGTTTTGGTATACCCACTGATGTTTTTTTATTGACAAGGTTTGTTAACTTATTTTTTGAAGCGCCTCTTTGTTATTACTTCCTCTCCAACCACAATATACAATATAAAACCATTTCAACTTGAAGAAATTAGCGGTTTTGGTATACCCACTGATTTTTTTCCAATCACAGGGTTTTTTTTTACTTATTTTTTGAAGTATCTCTTTGTTATTACTTTCTCTCCAATCATAAAATACAGGAAGCTTCCTATTGAATACATAAAACCATTTCAACTTGAAGAAAATAGTGGTTTTGGTATACCCACTGATGTTTTTTTATCGACAAGGTTTGTTAACTTATTTTTTGAAGCACCTCTTTGTTATTACTTCCTCTCCAACCACAATATACAATACAAAACCATTTCAACTTGAAGAAATTAGTGGTTTTGGTATACTCACTGATTTTTTTTAATCACAGGGTTTATTTTAACTTATTTTTTGAAGTATCTCTTTGTTATTACTTCCTCTCCAACCATAAAATACAAGAAGCTTCCTAATGAATGCATAAAACCATTTCAACTTGAAGAAATTAGTGGTGTTGATATACCTTCTTATGTTTTTTTATTACCAGGATTTGTTAACTCCCTTTTCAAATATTTTCTTTACTTCCTGAATGTCTACAACCATTTCAACTTGGATGAAAATGGTTTTGTGGATATTCCTATTGATGTATTTGGTTGTTAGATGCGTCAATTGAAACCACTGTATGGTTGGACAGTCTGCTTCTTTGGTTCAACCTTTGGAGGATTAAAATTTATCAGTGAACGTTATTTTTCTGCAACAAATTCTAGATCGATTGGGTTGTGCGAGCTATCTCTCAATGCATAAAACAATAATTCCAAAATGGCAGGCGAACTGCTTGTCAAATGAAGCTTTAAACTTAGTTAAGTCTTTCAAGTTATTTCTGCAAACAGAAGTTGGTAATGTGCCCGTTTTGGGTGTGTCAAAAAAAAATAACAGGGTGTTGTAAAAAGACTGGGGAAAGAAGTTGAAAGAGAACATAAGCACAATTTTTTTTTTTGAAGATTAGCTATCGGCAGCTATGAAAAATCGTGAACCAATAATGTGCCTTTAAAAAAATGCTTAACAAAGCGAGGAAAAATAATTTACTTTTTTGTTGATTTATTTTTTTGTTGCCATTACCAAATTCTGTTTGTAGATTTGAACGTTGTTGCAGCCAATCATAAGCTGTTATAGCATAGGTTATAATATTCGTGTGTAAAATAAAATTTATTCCAAGGAAAAAATAATCTTCCCGTCAATGGTAATCGAATCGGTTATCATTTACGGAGGGTTGAGTTTTCCTAATAGAAAATTGTGTGCATTGGTGTATATCTTAGTCCCTAATATCAAATAATGATGAATATTTGGTGCTTAATCACATAACTTGAGATAATTCTCAATAAACATTGTCATTCAAGTTTAGTAAAAAAAATCTCGATATTGCATATTATTTATTCATATCGTTATCAACTTTGAAAGACAAAAAAATAATAATTTAACAATAACTGTTAGTAATAGTTGAATAAAAAATATACAGAATTTTTCAATATTTTATTACAAAAAATGACGCGGACCTATATTTTTGTACTAAACCGAATTTATATTTAAAAAAAATATATACAAATTTATATTTATCTTAAAAGTCTGTATTACCTGACTGTGGATGTTCAAATCCACTATTTACTTTACCAAATTTTTGGAAGATTCTGTATATTTCAGACAGCAAGTCTAGACAATAATCAAACTAAAAAAAAAAGTTTAGACGACATTCCAAAAGCACAATAAAAGTAGCAAGTGTCATTTTTTTATAGGAAATTTTCGAATTTGGCATATACAGTGACTCAATTATCTTCGTTTCCTCTTTGTATGATATTTCGTACCCTCATCTCACCACTCTTTCGGAAAAATCTGTTTTTTGGTCCTGGACACAAAACTAAAACAAAATTTTTGCTTTTTATGGCATTTCCATTTCTATATCAAGTTTTTTATAAAACATGGTAAATTTTTATTCATCAAAGTAGAAAACTGCTAATAGAGTTCAGTCTAAGGCCAGTGTAGCCAACAAAAAAGGTTTTTTTCTGACAAGAATGACAGTTAAGATTTACTGTTCAAAACATAAGAGTTTGCATATTTTATATCATTGCGAACATCTATATTGCTTTATTAAAATAATGAATACACCCCCGAAGAGTATATCTTGGAATTTAAAATGACTTTTTAGCTGAATACTCAACATATAAGTGGCCAATAATTCTAGGAACTCTTGGCATTCACCATTTCATTTGTGTTATTCAGTCACTAGCTCTGTCAAATGTCAGTGAAAAAAGTAATTAGAAGAATAGAAATACAGCTAATTAGAAATGCTACAAAAATGAAATTAAATGAATATCAACAAAAATAAATACAACTGACATTTGACATACCTAGTGACTGAATAACAGAAATGAAATGGTGACATGCCAAGAGTTTCTAGAATTATTGGCCACTTATATGTTGAGTATTCAGCTAAAAAGTCATTTTAAATTTCAAGATATTCGCTTTGGGGGTGTATGCATTATATTAATAAAGCAATATAGATGTTCGCAATGATAAAAAACATGCAAAATCTTATGTTTTGAACGGTAGACCTTAACTGTCATTCTTGTCAGAAAAAAACACTTTTTGTTGGCCATAATGACCTTATACTGAACTCCTCTATTATAATTTGTTTTAAGTGTTGCTTACCAGTGTGTACAGACCACAGAACTAAAACCTTGATATATTTAGTTCTATGGTATAGGTATTGAAAAATGTCGTGTTTTATTGTCATTTAAATGATTTACTTTCTAACTAAAAGAAAAATTATATAGAAATGGTAAAAAATGGATTTTTTTCAAGGGAAACGTATACAGAGTGACCCTTTTAAACTATACACGAGTTTAAAGGAAAAATTATATCAAAATGACACTTACTGCTGACTTTAATAAATCACATTGTACTATAAGTGTTGTAAAGTGGATCTTAATAATTTATTGTATTAAGTTTAGACAGGCATACTTACCTACATAACAAAGATGTTAGTATATAGGACGTCCTATGTCGATGACGTCGTGTTGAAGGAGTGGAAAATGTTTTTTGGAAAACGTACGTGAATTTTTTGATGATGAAACTTTATTTTTTTGGGTTTGTTCCAAATTATTAACTAAAATGTATGAATTTTCCGAAACTTTATGGATTCAAGTGCGATGTTGCCAAATAATAATTTAAGATAATTACGAGGGAACATTTGTGTGGAGACGCACGCATATTCCGTCTAAATACGCTTAGTGGGTGATGAATTGTTCTTGAATGATCTCGAATTTTGTAATTTTCCACGTTCTCACGAAATTCTTTATGATATTTTTGCAATTTTTTTGTTTGTTTTCGATCTTTTTTCGTGACATGTTCGTTATCGACGTTATAGGATATGAATAAAGCCGAGGATGTAACTAGTTTTTAAGATAAAAAAAAGCCGGGATTACCTTAGGTGGGAGACATTCATGGTGTACCTGGAGATCGTACCTGAAACTTGAGGAGTAAAAATAATGGGTCAGCTTAGTTCTTCTTTTCTCTCAGCAGCTAGCTTTATAAAGTCAAGTTTTTATCAACATTGTTGTCACATGTAATTAAAAATGATCTTTTTTGAAACTAATTTAGCACCTTATAACTCGAGAATGGGTTAAAGTATTGATAAGCTGGTTTTCCCAATCCATTTTCTTAAGTTTTTGGTACGAACTCCTGTGGGACAACCTGTATTAACGGAGAAAATTTTACGTATCATAAGCATATTAGATGATAATATTTTTTTGCGCGGCGAATTTGTAATTCGAGTGGATTTTTCAAACAGAATTTTCGAGTGAATTTTGTTTTGTCAATTTTGACGTTTCATCGTTTGACAAAGTCTCAATTATTATTATTATATTTCTAGCTATCGGTCGCCAAGTTCTGCTAACACAATATATTATATCGAAAAATATTTTTTTAGGGATATTTGTTATTTACGTTATAATAATTTACAAGAAAATATGGTACTAATATTTTCTTTTGGTTTTATTAAAATTTAATTTTTTTACGGTCCTGAACAGTACAAAATTGTGTTTAAGTGGTCTTTTCAATTAGTATTTTATACATATATATAATCCAGAAATGATTTTTATCCAAAATGTCTTCTTTCTGCAGCTTTTGGGGTATTTCATATTTCACAGTTGGTAAGCAATACTAGTGTCATCTGTCAATATATCCAAGATAGCCAACGTATATGCTTCAATCGAGAGTTTAAAATGCCTTTATATGGCATTTTTTATTCGTTAGCTCCCCTCGATTTAATTGAAAATTATTCTGGTAACACAATTTAAAGATTCGAAATATTTTGCCTACATTATGAAGAGAAAAGTATAGAATGAATCCTTTATTTTTGTTTTTATGAAAACTGTATCTAGTCAATTGTAAAAACGTGTCTCTATTAGCATAATATCATGTCTGCTAAATGTTTCTGGAATGCAAGTCAAAACTCGTTTCTATAACTAGTCAATATTTGTTTTGTTTCATATATATGTTATATGTTTTAATAATTTTGAAACGTGACAAAACAAAATACTCAAAATAATTCCCCAGATGCTCTTTTAAACCAAAACCAAACCAAACGAATTGCCATTATTAGATGTAAGTTTTTATTTCTTTGAAAAATCCATTCATTACATTTGACGTGCTTCAGTAACAAACAATTGCGATCTAATTAGAAATCAAATCACATAGCACAGTAATAGATCATTTGGCTCTTTTCCTGTAGAAATTTAGAACATTAAAGTCCCCATTTCTTGTAAGAATTCAGGATATCTGCCAGCCTCAATGTCCTTCATCTATCCAGCTACTCTTAGGTTTTGTGTTCTAGAATTTTCCATTGCTATGCAGGTGTAATCTACATTCTTCTTGGTCTGGTTTGAGGTACCGATTCAGCACTAGTGCACCTGTCAAAATCTTAATTCAACCACACTCAACTATTCGACATGATGCTTTTTAGTCACTATAAATCTTCCTACCTTTGTGATAATTATTTTAAAAACTGCATGATATAACTGAATTATTTTATTTAAAATCTCATCTCGATTGTTTGTTACTTCAAATTTAGTGTAAGGAATATTTTTGCCAACTATTTTAGCTAGTTGTTATTAAGTGGTATTATGTCTTTATTATTCATATATTTTTTTTTGTTACGATACACTCCAAAGTTGGTGCAAAAACATTATATAAAGATTCGCAAACATAGGTTATGAATATTTTTAGTATTTTCCTGCATATCAAACGATACAAAACAAAAATAGGTCGGTCCTACCGATCTTTTAAGTGGTCAAAGTTAATAATTTTAATGGTATCCTAGTTAGTTTGCTTGTGTTTTCGAATTACCTTTTTTACTCTTAGAAATCGATTACTGAAAATGTTTTATTTTAGATTTTTTTGTTAGGGCTTTATAATTCATTGTATTTTAATTAAATTATTAATTAGTTAACCGTTATACCTGTCTTTTATTTATTACCTTATCTCCCTTTAAACTATTTCTAATATTAATATAATAAAACAACAAGAATTATTTAAAATCTATTTAACTTTAACAATACTTTTACCTACATTAACTCCATTCCACAGATCTACAAAAGCATCGAACATATTATCAAACCCCTCGGTGATTGTTTCCTTGTATTTTATATCTCCATTTAACATCCAGTGAAAGATTTGCATGATACCTTCTGTCCACCTATCCAGCCATCTATTTATATGAAATCCTTCAATTTTCAGCTGTTTATTAAGAATTGTTAACTGATGATAGCCATCTGAAAGCATCGAAACACTTAAAAATATGAAAAAAAAATAAAGTCACTAGAAGACTAGCTCAACACTGCTGCTGTGGCCAATAGATGGCGCCGTCTTTATCGATGGATAATATGATTATATCCAGTAGATAAATAAGTTACCTTCTCGATTTTCTTCATTGTACACATCAAGAAGGCCGCACACTGCAATTCTTCCAAAGTTATTCATATGATTCATTACTATCATTGATATACGACCCCCTACCTAAAAATTATATCTGGTAACATTTCAAAATACTCCACTGACACTGAATGAAGTATTCTGTTGTTTTTGACAGGTAACGTCAATTGTCAAACTTCAAAAGTAGACGTTTTGTTTACCTACATTGTCAAAATAGCAATCAATTTTCTTTGGAGCGAATTCGGTTAATTTTTGATCGATATTATCGGTTTTATAATTAATAAAATGATCAAAACGCAGATCGCCAGTCAACCACGCTCCTTTTTCTTGAGAACCAGCAATTCCTATAACCGTACAACCTTTTATTTTGGCTATTTGGCCGGCTACCGTTCCTACAGAGCCTGCTGCTGCTGTCACCACTACGGTCTCTCCAGCTTGAGGGTTGCAGATTTCAAGCAGTCCAAAATAAGCAGCGTTTCTGAAAAAAAGTTTCTTCCAAGATTAATAAGACTACTTTAAGTTCTTACAGGTAGATGGCGTATACGTCTTCATATGTTATTTTGTTTATAGCACTTCGGGCAAATTTGAGTGTTACTGCCATCTACCGCTTGTTAAGAACATGAATGACACTGTATGATAAGTTGCCTAAATTTATTTGACATTTCAGTCTGAGCAGCTGTTATTTTTAAACATTTGTTGTTATTGAATATAAAAATAAGAAATGTACAGACCCTGGCATACCAAGCACTCCAAGAGACAGTGATTTCGGGTAATCTCCAAATTGCGGCACTACATACGGATTTATTTGTAATTGAGAATCAGACGTAATCTCTCCATTTGATATTGTATGTGTTCTCCAACCGAATGGCGCACAAACATAGCTGCCAACGGGGAATTTTTCATTTTTACTTGAAGAAATCCTTAAAAAAATACACTAAGATAAATAAGTGACATCTGCTTCAAATATTGTGTGACACATATCAAAGATAACGATAGTTTTGGATCTGTTATAAAAGTTACAAATATAATTATTACATTCCAATCTGTTGTCCTGCTACCGTTGATCCTAATTCAAAATGTTTCATGTCTTTCCTAATATCGGGGTCGACACTGAGAAAAATGGCTTCCGTCAAAAATTCTAGAAAAAAAAATTCATGCTATAACCATTGTATACAGTATACAAAGTTATATACCTCCATCTTCTAGCGCTGGTAATTCTTCTTCCACAATATTAAAATTGCTTCTTTCTGGAAAGCCTTCAAAGTGTTTAACATATTTATACACACGCGCTACCACCATAATTTTTAATTGAAAATATTATTTTGGTCTTTCATTATAGTTGTATGTTTTGTATTTCAAAATGTCAGTTTTATGTAACTTCATTTTCTCCGGATTCATATTTATTCATTTCGATGGTTCTCGCCATTGAACCAGTGTTTATTTCTGTGGTTCTCAAAAGAATGGGCTAAAACTCCTAACAAATGCTGGGGATTCTTACGGACTCAAAAATAATTATAGTAGCAATCAATATGGATGATTAAAGTAGGACAGATCACATCTACAAAAAATAGAACTTACTGTATGTCAAAAGATATAAATTCACAGTTAACGATATCACCCTGTAACTGAAAACGAATATAAAATCGTTCGGCATATTTTAAGATTAAATAATTCAGAAAAGAACTTCATGTAGTTTGCTAAGTGAATCTAAAAATAACAATACGAAAACCCCCATATGCAAACCAAACAAAGCATTCGCGTGATCTTGTTTTTGACATGTCATATCTATCATTAGGATTATTCTTGACTTTGCAGAGCAGTCCGTATCAGAAGCGTCTTCGGGGCATTCTTTTGGAGAAACTTGACGGTATTTTGGGGGGGCAGCTTGACCCACAATGAATTAATGTCGCGTCAATAAGCATCTCAAACACTCAAACCCCAGTCAGTGACTCGACTCGAACGCGCCAACATACAGAAGTCCGTTAAACTTTCTAATTATCACGCATGCTGGTGTTAAATATAGTTTTCCACTTCGTTTTTCTTTTAAGTGTAATAAAGTTTGGAAAAATAAGTGATAATAAGAAATTTTTATTTTGAATTACGTTATAAAGTAAGTACTTTTGTGGTATTATTTTAGCAGGGGCCTACTTTTCGCGAGTTCTACTTTGGATTTAAAATAACTGTACATTATATTTAATAAGAAGTTGAAAGAATTGATTAAAGGAATGTTTTATTATGTACGTTCTCATATATAGGATCAGGTAGTTGCAGGTTTATTCAAGCTTGTGAAGGTGATTTTAATTTATTTATTATGAGAGTAATTAAATTATGAATATATATATTCTTTATAAAACATATAATCAACCTTGATTACATTTATTGTGATTTAAATAAAATGGGAAAACTGGTAACAAATTATAAATTAGAATAGTTTGCTTTGTTTAAATTCATTCACACTGAAATTATGCAACTTATAATACAGATACGTCACTAGTTTAAATGCGAAGTTGTTCTTTATTACAGCTGGTTTGTACCATATTTTACTAATACATGATGAACGTTCTTAGATCGTGAAAAGAATTAAACTGACTGTAACTAAAATTACAATTACAATGGGATATCCCTAAAGGAAACTGAAGAGGAATTTCATCAGGATAACTGTATTATGTTGTGTATAAACAAGAATCTATTTTAATTTAAAGACCCTATTGGCAGCGAACCAAATTTTGGGATATATTTAAATACTTTTACATTCTATTTGGATTTTTTTATGCACTTTTTCTCTTAATACCTTGTAAAACCATATGAAGCTGTAACTCTTTGAAGTGTAGCGAATATTTCTAGTATATATAGTCTATTTTTAGTCTACTGAAATAAACATTTTGTTTATTAATTCAAATACTACGATTTTCGGTCTACAGCAATAAAAATTTAACAATATTGTAGAGATGTTGAGTGAAAAAATCTCCAATGCATTTTAAGTGAAGAAAAAACTAGGTCGAAAATACCATTAAATCGCAATCTTATTGATTTTTTAGCGTGTTTTGAATACATTCGCCAGTTACGAAAAATTACCAAACTGCTTAATATGACTGAATATTAATTAGCAACTTATAGTATTTTGCAATACCTTGTTTTTGAAAAAGAATATTATTCTTTGGATTTAACTTGGTCTCTACCTACACTGGTGTTACCAAATACCATTTGTAGCAAATCTGGTAGAAAAGTATTAAAACATTATTGACTGGACTATTTTTGGTGTTTGTTTATACTTGAAAATGAATTTACTTTATTTATTTGTTTTATACTTTAAATTTAACAATTTTCTAATGATCCAAGTCTTCAAATTAAATAATTTAAACGATATTTAATAATGCAAAAGTGATTATCCTGAACAATCAATAGAATTTTTAATAAAATTGAAATGGACGGAGTGTTAGAAAGTAATACACACGACTCTCGTTAGAATAACAATGTTATATGTCTATTGAACTGTATATAAATCTACTTAAAAACGATCTCGTTTAGTGGGTTTTCCCTATGCATTCTTGAAGAGTTACATCCGTATTTAAATCACTGGAGTTTTCTTATTCATACGATTTGTTTTCAGGTTTTTCTTTGCTTGTAACTGGTTCTTATTTTTAAATAAGTGAAAAGCTTTTCGATCCAAATACTGACCGACTCTTTCCAAATGCGCAGGACAGGAAGTAATCTGTTGTGAAGTAATTAAGATCAAATGTTTATTCATAATTTTGATTTAATTATTTACATGCTATTATGATTTTTATTTCGGAAATCTTATCGGGACTTTTGTTAATGTTGGATGATACCATTGTCTAATATAAAGAAATATATTAGACAATGATGATACTAACTGAAACTCAATTACAGTGAAAAGTACTGTTATACTTCCTGGCAATTCAATTCAGTGTAATTGTTGATGTATAAGGGAAAGGCGAGGCATATAGTATATTGACTTTTAGTGCAAATAATATATGTGTGAGTCAGATTGGGTAACTGTATTTATTTTGATTGTTTTTTGTTAATTTAGTTGAAAAATAAATAGATTCAGTTCTTGTTATATAATTGAATGGATCAAAAATGGCCACCAATGTAGATTCCTTTATTGTTGGGACAGACGCTGGTACCGTTGCCTAATTAATAGTGTAGTATATTGCAAAAATTAATATTTATAAAGCATAACTGTACTGAAAGTACCTGGTAAAGTTGTATATAAAGAAAATGGTCGTTTGCTAAAAAATGTTAAAAACTCTTTAAGCTTTATAAAAGTCTCAGTACTGAAATTTTAACATCAATTTCCTCCATTTTTACTACGTTATTATATATTTCAAATGCAAAACAATAATGTATGGAAATTATATAGAAAAACAAGTAGTTTTAAGATCAAATGAATGTTTGTTTTGCCCATATTTGTAAAGTTTCTATAGCACCAAGTAAAAATACAAACATTGATCTTTAAAGCGTCAATAACATTACCTGTAAGACTGCTTAGAGCGTACTTGAAATATATGCAGACAATTCGAAAGGTTCTATAAATATTCAAGGTCGTCGTACACTAAGTATTCATGAAGTTTAAAAGCATAATAGGTATACTCCATTCCAAGATATCTCGTTTTAACGGACACGTGTTTATAATTCATTCATCAACTATTCAACTTGACCCTGTTCATGGACAGATTTAATACGATTCGGTAGCCGCATGAACATACTGTATAACGCGCTTGGAGCTTTTTACTTTTATTATTCTTTCAAGGTTCTCAATCTCACTCTTACATCTGGAAGGAAAAAGAAATTGAGTTACGAATACATAGACGTAGTGAGAGTCTTGAATAATTTTTATCAAAACAGCAAGTCAAGGGTGTCAACTTTTTGACTAACAACATTATTCACAGCGAAACTTAACTTTTTATCAACCTCTGAAACTTTCTACTTGGCTTTTTACTGTACCCACATGATATTTTTGTTTTTATTACGGTTTCTACGTCTCTGAGAAGAGCATTTACGACGTACAACGTACAGTATGTTTTAAAAACACGTAATAAATAATTTTGAAACTTTCACGCGTATTGACAGTAGAAAGAATTCAATTAATTACACCCAGAGGCAATGTCTGAATGGCGCTTAGTTTGATCATTAAATTAAATCCAAATTTATTACCGATAAAAAAGGTTAATTGAAAAAAAAGGTCGTAAAATCTTTTAAATATACCGGGAGATCACAAAATATGTAATTCGGTACATCAGAAAATGATTCATTACATTGAATAATGTTCTCTGATGTGTGTACTATGCAGATTATGTACAGTGACATCAAACTCTATTGAACTTTTATTAAATAAGATAATATTTATCACCAATAAATATAAATTGAGATCGAAAAATTTATTTTTATATTTCACAAACGTTATCTTCGCATTTAATTTTGAAACCAGACTATACACAATATATTTTTTAAGTTGATAAATGAAGAAATACCGTTTGCGCAATAACGTTTGATAAAAGGAATAAATTGGACAATTGCCTCCTTACCATCCTAATAAGTTAACAATTTTGGTTTCGTAAGGCGTTTGTAATAAAAACTTCATTTGACTCTCAGTAAGTACATATTTAAAAAGTATATTTATTACTTCTATGAATAAATCAATTTAATAAAGAGTTAGTGGTGAAAATATTTACCTACTTGAACGTATTAAAACTTCACAAAACAAAGAAATGGCTATGTAGGAATTAATAAAGTAAAGAAATCATAATAATTGATAGAGAAATCTTAAATTGTGTTTTGATAATAACATCAGCATTAACTGTTTATTAGAATTTGCGTACAAGCGCAAGTAATATATTAATATACGTTATAATAAAAAGAAAGTAGAAATTTTCTTCGTCCATTATTATTCTAATATGTAGAGTTGGGAGTAGCTAATAATAACTGAACTGTGATTAAAACGTGTAACTTTGAAACACTTTTCTTGATGTCTAAGTTGATGTAGATGTATTTATTTATCCAATAATGACCAGCAAATGCTAGAAATAGTTACTATGTGTCTAAACAGGCACAGAATTATGAAAAATGCGGTAGAATAGACTAAAAATCACTCAATATATTACCAAATATATGTCTGCACTTCCTAAGGCGCGTCTACAGTATGCCGCAATTTTCTGTTGGCAATGCCAATTGGCAAACAGCGGCGTAATGTGGAAACATGCGTATTTCGCATAGTGTTTACAAAATTTTTTCCAATTAAACATGAAAATCCTCAAGTATTTATTAATTTTTTATTTGTTGCAGGATTATTATGTTGAAATTCCTTCTATTGGCAATATGTACAATATACAAAGTGATCCCCATACAAGGTAAGGTTGTTTTACTTTTTTCTTTTCAGTACTATATTGGTCAAATACATATTTACGTATAAAATAAGTTGAATTTGTTAGTTTTACGAAATTTTGTATACAACATTTTTAAATGGTTTATCTCGAATAGGTTATGCGTAAATGGATTTTATTTTTAAAAGCAGATTACATTTTTGTTGTCATTAACCTTCTCGACTTATATATTATAGGGTGTTTTGAAATGACAAAGATTGCAAGATACCTCTCGTAAAATTGGACAAAATGATATAGGGACTTATATAATCCTTTATACATTTAAAAACAACCTGCCAAATATCAAATCAATTCATTCATCCATTTTAAAGTTATCAAATAAAAACATTTAAATTTTTATAACTTTAACACTCCGTATTTCGAAAAGTAAATGAGCTGGAACCCTCAATTACCATTTTGTCCAATTTTACGAGAGGTATCTACATGCAAACGTTGTAAGTGTCATTTGAAAACACCCTGTATATCGATTTAATTGTATTTAAAACATTTTAGAAATGGCGTGATTTATTAAAATTAATTAATTGAAAAAAAAACAAGAACGCGACATGATTAAAAGTATTATCAGTCGTATGTTTTGAAAAAAAAATAAACAATATTGGGATCGTATATAATATGTAGTAACCTTAATTACAGCACAATTTTTGTTAAAGTGGGAATATTACCAATAACTGTTCTTATTAAATAAAAAATAAAAAATTTTTAACTGAATTAACTAGATAGATAAAACCGAGATTAAAACTAATGGTATAAATTGTTGGTCATTTTTATAGTGATAATTAACTTTTTTATCATCAAATCTAAAAAAAACCAAAAACTAATCATTTTTGGAATATTTTTCTAGCATAATTTGAACGCAATTCATTTGACTAAGCCTCGTGACCCTCGGAATATTATTTTAATAGGATTTACAAGGATTTCTAAGCCTTCACAAGTTACAAAAGTACGAACTGGCAACAGCATGTTCTAAAATAAAATAAATAATAAATAAGATATACGTCGTCAGGGCAATCGAAAAAGAAAGTCGGTTCTGAGGGAATAAAAAATTGTTGCCAATAAAAAAATTCAAGCATTTATATTTTTGTTTCAGCTTTACCATTCGAAAGAGACTCATCGAATATTTTTACAATAACAGCCGATGTTCCAGAGGTGGAATTAGAGGAAGTTTTTACAGACGATTGGAACTATAAGTTAGAACAACACAGAGTACCAGTTCTGGCAAATTTGCACAGGAATCATACCCTTCCGCCGACAGCCAATGGCAGTGTAAGTATGTATTCCTTTTCTTCTATTTTTTTAAAGACAACGAAAAAGGATGAATATTATTCGGCAAATAAAAATTTGTAATTTTTTTTTTGCAGGGTCGTCTCCTATGGGACTTCGACCAAGAAAAATCCTCCCACATTCCGCAATTCTTCGACAAAGCCCTTAAGCTTCTAAATTTAAAACAAGTAGCTTTCGAAATAGAAAATTCCGTCATGTCCAAAGTGTCTTGTACCGCATGTAAAGCAGGTGGGTGAAAAAACCGTTCAAAACTCATCTATCCTTTCGGTACTAATAAAATTATTTTTTAAAACAGGTGCAGGCTTATTACAACATTACATTAAAACAGGAAAATCCGAAAAGGAGATCAAAAAAACCATCTATCAGTTTTGCGTGAATTTGAAGATACAATCACCAAGAGTATGTGAAGGCATTACAGAACTCTTTGCTGGAGAAGTAATATATGTTCTAGGAAAAGTAAAAATGGGTAAGTCAATGACATAAATATGATTTTTCTTTCACCCACTTCTCTCTCATTTTTCCTGTTCCATCCAGGAACTTGTTCGAACTATTTGGCCAATACCGAAACCATTCAGGATTACTTGTTCCAATTATTTGGCCAATACCGAAACCATTCAGGATTACTTGATCTAACTCTTTGGCCAGGACATTTACCACCCAAGATTACTTGTCCTAACTCTTTGGCCATGACCAGAACCATTCAGGATCACTTTCTCTCACTCTTTAGCCAAAGAGACAGAAACCATTCAGGATAACTTGTTCTAACTCTTTTGCCAGAAGACCGAAACCATTCTGGATTACTTTTATTTGGCCAAGACTGAAACCAATCAGGATTACTTCATCTAACTCTTTGGCCAGGACCTTTACCATCCAAGATTACTTGTCCTAACTCTTTGGCCATGACCAGAACCATTCAGGATCACTTTATCTAACTCTTTTGCCAAGACCAAAACCATTCAGGTTCGTTATAGATAGTACCCCAGTTTCTAATGTGCTACTTCTACTTTGATTTCTAGTAGATTATAATACTTTTAGATAGTTTTCATAGATATAGATTGATTAATAAATTTATTCTAGGTCCAGATGAAGTATGCAGCTTCGTTATAGGGGATGCTTGCGGGGATACATACAATCCTTACCATGAATGGGAAGTACTATTCCCCCCAGTACCGAAACCAGCCGTTATAGAAACACCCATGGCTGAAGTAAGTCTTATAAACTTTACTTTAAGTGATTTATAGTAAATATATATTTTTTTGTTTAGGCTACTGCTCCTACTTTTAAAGTTCTGCATCTTTCTGATACTCACTACGATCCTTATTATTTGGAAGGTAGTAATGCGGATTGTTCAGAGCCACTTTGTTGCAGACTTACTAATGGAGTGGCTTCTTCGAAGGAAAAAGCAGCTGGAAAGTAAGCGGGTGAAAAAGTGTGAGTTTTTTTTTAGTGGTTTAACTCTTTTTTTAGGTGGGGAGATTATAGAAAATGTGATACTCCTAAAATTACTGTTGATAATATGTTGCAGCATATTCAAGAAACACACCCGGTAATGTTGTATACTTTTTTCGTATCGATAAGCTTAATTTTTATGATTTTTTTTATGCAGGATATAGATTATGTTCTTTGGACGGGGGATTTGCCACCGCATGATATTTGGAACCAAACTAGAGAGGAGAATTTGAAAATTTTGAAGGATACGGTTAAGCAGATGTCGAATATGTTTCCAGGAATACCAATATTTCCGGCATTGGGTAATCACGAGTCAGCTCCTGTCAACAGGTATGTTCAGGAACAAAAAATTAATAAGAAAAATATATTATTAAAATGAAAACACCCAAAAATTTTCTTTTCAGTTTTCCACCTCCATACGTAACAGCAGTGGAAAGTTCAATATCCTGGTTATACGACGAATTAGACGTACATTGGAGAAAATGGCTACCGAGTTCAGTTAGCAACACCGTAAGAAGAGGAGCCTTCTACTCAGTCCTGATCAGACCAGGATTTCGACTCATCTCTTTAAACATGAACTACTGCAATAACAAAAATTGGTAAGTTTCCGACAATTTTATCACACCCGAGTTTTACACTATATTTTTTCTACGACTTATATAATATACAGTTGCAATAACAAAAATTGCTAAGTACTACAATTTGAGTTTCGTGTTTCTGGCAATTTTATTACACCCGAGTTTAACACTATATTTTTTCTACGACTTATATAATATACAGTTGCAATAACAAAAATTGTTAAGTACTACAATTTGAGTTTCGTGTTTCTGGTAATTTTATTACACCAGAGTTTTACACTATATTTTTTCTACGACTTATATATATTTGTGTGTATCTAAATATTTATTTATTTTCAGGTGGTTACTTCTTAATAGTACAGACCCAGCAACGGAATTACAATGGTTTATATACGAACTTCAATCAGCGGAGTTTAATGGAGAAAAAGTACATGTTATCGGTATGTATGTTTAGAAATAAAAAAATAACAATGTCTAGTAAAACAATTTTTTATAATTTCAGGTCACATCCCGCCAGGTCATTCCGACTGTCTAAAAGTCTGGTCGCGTAACTACTACGCCATTATCAACAGATACGAATCAACTATAACTGCCCAATTTTTCGGACACACCCACTACGATGAGTTCGAAGTGTTTTACGACAAAAAAGATTTATGTAAGATCAAAATAATTTAATTCAAACTCCAATTAATTAATCCCCTTAAAAAATTATTTCGTACGCCCATGGTTATTATGTAAATTTTTATGAAAAATTTAATGGTTACCATTCATCAATATGTTTAAGAGTTTCTGAAGCCTTATATTTGGTAATAATATTGTAATATGAGAAAATATGTGCAATTTTTTTAGCCAGAGCTATTAGTATAGCCTACGTAGGACCTTCAGTCACTCCCTATTACGATTTGAATCCAGGATACAGGATATACTACGTAGATGGAGATCATGACAAATCTACGAGGGTAAGTTTCTATTTTATTTCTATAATTTTGTTTTAAAAAATCCTTTTCAAAGAGCGAATACCGTTCAAATAAGAAGAAACCCCATCAGATATTGACTTATTAATATTAAAATTTTATTTCTAGTCAGTTGTAGACCATGAAACGTGGACAATGAATCTACGCGAAGCAAATCTCTACGGTTACCCATTATGGTTCAAGCTGTACTCAGCCAGACAAGCTTTCGGAATAGAAGCTTTAAGACCACAAGATTGGGACGAGCTTGTTACCAAAATGACCAACGACCCTAAATTATTCGAATTATTTTTTAAGTAAGTATTAAACTAACAAAATTAATATTTTCGTTGTAATTATACCAGGCCTTCAAAAATGGTAAAAATTGGGAGTGGAAGGGGGTAAAAAATGGATTATCTCGATTTCCGGCAAAACTATAAGTCCTATGGAAAAAAGTTAAATGGCAAAGTTGTGAGTAATAAAAAGCTCTACAACTTTTGTATTTGCAATTTTCACGCATAACCTCAAAATTTATGTGAAAAATTCAAATAACCAAGTTTTTGGTTTTTTATTTTTATCTTTTTAAAAAAATATATTTTTTTCACGAAATTTCGTGGAAACTTACCTTATTATGTCCCAAAAACACTGTAATTTATTTGATTTGAAATCTTTTTCTTTTCACCTTATTTTGACATATCAAAAAAAGCCTACTTGTCAATTGAAAACTCTCGCGTCAAAATATCAGCTGAGGTGGGCTTTTTGTTCGAAAATTTATTTATTGTTATTTATTTTATTTCAGGTATTATTATAAAGCCAGTCCTGTGAGACCAAGCTGTGATACGGCGTGTAGAAAGAAAATTTTATGTGATCTACATTCAGGCCGATCGCACGACAGGAAAAATCTGTGCGAAAATATCGAATCTAGAATAGATTCCACTTCCAGCGTCAGCTGGAAAGAATGGTTTTATAATACTATTTCAGTTTCGTAAGTGTAATCGTTAAATTGTCTACAGGGTGTTGGTTATGACGTTTAAAAAGCTGCTTGGTGGATGGATCTTTGGATGACTAAAAGGAATACTATAACAATGGGAAGAGTCTCTTGCCATAGAACAATAAGTACGCGCAGCTTTTGTGCGCAGTGTGGCAGTCTCTAGTGTTAGGAAGCTGTTGCCAGCTCTAATTTTAGGATCACAACTGTCAAGTGTCATTTAAATTCTGTCTGACATAGATCAAAGGAGGTGACGTAGAGAAACCCTTCAGATTGTTATAGTATTAGGTATTACGTGACTAGAACTGGCCAATACAGAGACAGTATTCTTAAGACTACTTAACAAGTTGTGTAGGGTGGTGATAATAAGTCACTAACTTTTTGGAGGTGAAGGCTGATTGTAATTCACAGGGTGTTGTTTTTCGGTTGCACTTTAATAAAGTCAAATCTTCAAGTTCTTCTTTGTAATTTTCTGTTGTGCAGGGGCTGGATTTCAAGAACTTTTTCATGGTTATGAAGTATCAAAGTTCCTGTAGATATACCAAAGTACATCAACAACTTTAGTTGCTGTTTAAGGAAGGTGTAATTTTGAACAACTTCGAGGAATTATGTTTTCATGATATTATGATAAAAACTGTATATTGAGTGTTTACATAAAATATAAATATAAGTTAGGAATTATTTGTGTTTATAGACATAGTTTTAGATTTAATCTAACAAAATGTTTTTCTGCAACATTTTTGATTCCTCCTGGCAAATTTCAGAAAAAATTTACAGTATGAAGAATGTAATAAGAAAATTATGGCACCTAATTCTAACTACACTTGGCAACTATGAATGAGCCGCGATATTTTTTTATAGTTATTGCAGAAAACCATTTTTAATTGAAATATATATGGTTGTGGATTATCTAATATAAACATACTTAAATGTTTTTCTTGTAGAGTGGTCTAAGGTTTCGACAAATACCTCAAAGAACATATTTGTATATAACTAATAGGTAGGTAACTTTATTTTCTTTAAGATTTAAATTAAACTCATAAAACTGATGATTTAAAAGACAATTTTTATTAAATAATACTGGGTACTCACTACTTTTAAGCCATAGGGCCTTCTAATAACTTGCGTGTCATATCTGTCATATTTTTAATGGTGGATTCTTTTGTGCTAGACATTAGGATGTATAATCGAAAGATCAAGATACGTAGAAAGGATTTATATGTACATAGATCTAAATATGGTTTACTATGAGGTGCCAGTCTAAATATACAGGGTGTCCCAAATAAGAGTGACTGATTTTAAACATAAATACCCAGCTTATAAATTGAGATTTACTAATGTTGATCAAATTCTAAGGGTAGAATATGTATTATTTTAAATGGAACACCCTATATATTTTGATCTCATACGAAAGAGCAATCATTCTCCTTTCCAAAAATGTATAGTTTTCTATATTTTGTTTAATTAACAACAAAGATATTCGAGGTTTCATGTAGTAGAACATTTTTAATTAGTAGTTTTATATGAACGTATTTTGATGCATTTAAAATCAGTCACTCTTATTTGGGGCACCCTGTATTATATCTATCTCCCTACATATTTTTTTTTAATGTAAAAAACACTATAGATATTGGATTATTTCTCAAAATAATAAGCGTTTTTTCGTTTTCAAATGTAAATATTTAACACGATTTATTGTTTTAAAAGAAAACTTAATACTGCTTAAATTTTTTTTCAGTATGTCAATGTTGATGTCTATTCCAAGACTAACCATACAACTACCGAAATACGTAATGGGGCTTGGATAGAGTGAAATTTAAGTTTTAAGTAAAATTGATTTTGTAAAAGTGATTCAGTGTAAAAAACTAGACAAAATTAGTTGTAGGTATTTATTTTGACATAGTAATAAGTTTAAGCTGAAGGTATACGTCATGTACACATTTTATATACAGTGCGTCCAAAAAGTAACGTCAAAAATCAGTGTTATTTGGATATTTCAAGGTTATGTAAATTGTGTAAAAAAGAAGGCTGTGTACCTATTTTTGACATGATCAAAATACCAACATATGTTTGATAGTTTTTCTATAAAATTAATTATTTATTTTTATACATATAGTAATAGGCTAGTGAATATAATTAACTTAAAGCAGTCGAAAGCTTAATTTTGACTGGACTATAATAATTTCGGTGCTGAATAGTAAGTTATTGATAAACCTACAACTATTTCATAGTAAAAGCATGTACATATTAATAGCAAAATAAATATTTAAATATAACAATATTGTTTTATTTTATTGTCATACCTCGTAACCATTATTTACCATGAATTTTACGTTAAATAACCAGAGGAAGGTTAAAATGTAATAGTAACAATTTGAAATTGTCGTTGAACCTAATTATTAAGTCCTAAATCATAATAAACGCCTACTCCTAATAATATAATACAACTCTTTCTCCCACTACAACATATTTTTATAAATCCTCTTAGACATCATCCTTTCCCTAACCATCATCCCCTCTTTGTTATCTTTTCATTACAATAAATGTATTAAGAAAACTTTTCCCTAAATTAAATTCGAAGTTTTTGTCTCGCCCAGTATTTAGAATCCTCTTCCCAACCGGATACGAAACACACACTCACCGGCCCTTAACCCTTTCTATAATAATTAACCGCTAAAACTAAAAGGGAAAATACAACGGCAATACAAACAAACTGCCCTTCTTATTATTATAACGAAAAAAAAAGTAAAAAAGCTCTACGTATGTCATACGTTAATCCAATAAGAGTATTTTTATAATATGTATAGTCGATCAACGGGTTTTTACCGTTGAAAGCAGTAGCGTGGCCAAAAACGTGTTTTATAATCTGAGCTTAGTACGGCTCTGGACAACACTCATTTTCCTGCACTAATTGTTGTTTGTATTCATAAGACATTTTTAAATTCATTCTAATATTTTTAAGGCAAAATACAACATTCAAACATAATGTATAAATCTTCTTTTGTAATCTGATTTTCTTTTCTATAAAAAAAACGATACATAATACTGCAGTTGCGCCTATGTTCATAAGCATGCTCGCCGTTTACTCACAAGTTGGGGACTGTTGGGGATCTCAATTTTCAGCCGTTCAACCAGCGCTTTAGTTTACCTTGAACGCTCAATGCGGTGAGGTCGTTGCGTGATAGCGAAAGTGGACGGTTACCTGTTAGTTTGGCGTGCTACCGCGTATTGTGTATTGTATTTTGACGGTTTGTTTTCTTAACATTTTTGGTGTTTGTAGTGTTCAAAATAGGATTTATTAAGTTCAAAGAAGATCGATAGGTAAGTTTTATGTAATCAAAAGTTATATAAACTCGATTGAAGTTTTTGTTTGGGTTGTGTAAGATAGCGACTGTTTTCAAACTGTGACAAGCTTCACAGTTTTTATTTAATTTATGCATTACTGATTTTAAAATTAATTAATTAATGAAACTTCTATTATATTATAAAAGAGAAATATGTTTTATGGAAACATAGCTGTGTATAACAAACTACAACAAATTTATAACAGCTTTGTTAATTATATAAATATGAATAAATTTACAAATCATAAATTTTACTTCCGTCATACATCAGTAAATATGTGTAATGATGTGTGGATACGAGTATTATAAATAATAACATTGCATAATAATATACTTATTATGTTTTTTTATAATAATATTTTATTCTGTAAGTAAAGCTTTGTCATTTTTTTTTCCGGTATTGCTGAAACTAGAAAATGGGATCTATTTTAATTTATTTTAATGACAGTTCCATTCTAGAACAATTACACAGCCTACTAAGCAGCTCAAGAAGCTTGAGTGCTGCTTTGTTTATTATGTTTACATATCTATGGTTGGTAGGTAATGTAGGTAGGAATATAAAAATTAATTTGACATATTGCTAATGACGAAAGTTAATAATATTGTTTGATCGATATCGTAGAGTGGACCACTGTAATTTAAAAAAGAAGATTCTCACAAATAATATCTTAGTTTTAACGTGACACTTTGTTGAGTAAATAAATTGTATTTTTATTAAGTAACACTAGATAAATACATACGTTTGAGCTTTACTTAACTTACTATAGATTTGTAATTTTAAAACCTTATAATAACATTTTGAAATTATTCTGTTTGATTGGCATGCACCTGCTGGCCTCCAGAGTATATCGTATCGACAACCTGTTTTTAATTTAAAATAAGAACGTGTTACAGGCATATAAAGTAGATTTAAAGCATTTTAACAAAAAAACTATGGAAAATAATTGAAACTCACTCTAGGTATGTATAAGTATAATTCTGATATTATGTGTTCCCCACCATATTATGACATTTGGTAGTGATACATGGAGGCTTCTGCTTCCCATTTCTTATATTTTTCTTTTTAATTCTCTTTCTTCAAACAAAGTTGAATAAAAATTTTAAGAGTGGTCTTTTCAACGCATATCCAAGTTGATCATTTTCTATTTTTAAAATGCGGGAACAGCTCTGAAGATTATCAACGATAGAAGTTTTTGTTGGCTCACCTGCGTGTAATCATTAGTGGGATATTCTACCTGTTACCTTTCTTTGTCCTTTATTTCTATATTTTGAATGGTACTAATGCGTTGAGCGTGTTAAAAAAAAAATCTCCATAATTTGACCTTTCAACAAATTACCTTGGCAGAAAGTTATAGATGCCATTGTATATATTAATATTTTTAATATGTTTTCTACATATATTATAGTTATTTATTTTAACACTAGAATAAAATAATTACGACCTTTTTCATTTTAAGTATATTGAAAGTATTTAAAATTGCAAAGTTCACTAACATTATAGTACTTTATTTTTTTAAAAGCTTATAAATATACTCTATTCCAAGATATTTCGATATACTTATTAGTATGATTTTTTAATAAAATTAATAATTAGAATAATCTCTCGTACTATTAGTGCAAGAGTAAATAAAATGATAGCTTATCAACCTGTCTCCAATGTATACTATTAAAAAGAGTCTAGTGGGGACCGGGACCGAAGACCTGCAAGAAGCCATCGAAAGGCTTCGGCCATTATTAAATCGACTTACGGCCTTTTTTTTTAGTTCAATGACTTTTCTATTGAGTTCTTACAGTATTTGTATATCAAATGCGACTCACCGATTTTGGATATGTCATATAATTTATTAACGGATCTTCCTAAATTTAATGCAGATTAATAATTGTCCTCGAGACCTAGAGTTTGATTTTTTTTTATTTTTGAATTAATCAAATAAATATTCAAAGATCTTTGCTTAATGTTGTTTAGTTAAAAAAAGTGTTTAATACTTTTGTTTTGGAAAATCCGTATTCGTCACTTTCAGGCACCCCTGTATACAAAATATCATAGTTATCTTTTCACTGATTTTTTTAAATATTCATTGATTATCTGAGAATGTATTTTGCAAATTTCAGCTCAAAATTATCATTATTATAACCTCTGCGATTTTTTATTTAGAGTTTATATATTATTTATTGCAAAATTTTTACTAATATTATAATTATAACTTGCTTAATGCATGTTCCAAAAATAAAAGTACACGTAATTGTTTGGATAACACAACATCGTAAATGAGTTCCACAACGAATCCATCTGGATTTTATCATAGAAGTCGACGTGGATCCAAAAAAGAATTGTAACTATTGTAAATTTTATCCATAACCACCTATAAAAAGTCACGTTTATCTGTACAGGTGATATAATCAGTACCTGTATATCTTATTCTAAAAAGGGCCAAGTGTTTTTTAAAGCAGTTACTTATTTATTGAAAAAAAAGGGAGTTACTTTCTATAAATTTAGAGGTGGAAGTGGGTTGGGATTAATTTTGGTTTCGAGGTTAAAATTTCGACATTATTTTCTATTTTTTTGTTTTTATAAATACATAGATGTTTATATTCTACAACTTTTAATAGTGTTACGCGATTATTGGCAGTGTTTCAAAAATTCTTTTATTTCTTTTTCTTTTAAAAATAGATTCATTCGGCGTGAAATAGTAAACAATGGAGACGAAAATAGTAGATATTATGATATTTATTTACAAGTTGATTTTTTTTATGTTTCCTGTTTTAAAAACCTCACTAAAATATTCTAAAAAAATACTATTATTAGTGAAATAATTTTATATTTTAAAAGCATACAGTGTGTCTCAAAAGTACGTTCCAAAAACTTTAGGTAAATTATTATAAATATTATACAGGGTGTTTTCAAATGACACTTACAACGTTTGCATGTAGATACCTCTCGTAAAATTGGACAAAATGATATAAGGATTGAGGGGTCCAGCTCATTTACTTTTCGAAATACGGGGTGTTGAAGTTATAAAAATTTAAATGTTTTTATTTGGTAACTTTAAAATGGATGAATAAATTGATTTGACATTTGGCAGGTTGTATTTAAATGTAAAAAGGCATATTTTGATGAAAAAACATTTGTCGATTCTTGATCCAGTGGTGTACATTTGGAAAAATATGTCACTTTTCTCATCGAAACTGACTGCAGGCTTCAAGAAAACATTAAATATCTTGAATACAAGATTAATTCAAAATAGCTACAAATGCCAGTGGCGTGAAAAATGGAAGGAGAAAAGTGACATATTTTTCCAAATGTACACCACTGAATCAAGAATCGACAAATGTTTTTTCAAAGGTAATACCACGAGTGCTTCAAATTTTATCGATAATTTTTTCTTTTCCACGAAAACTTGTTTATTTGGCAAAAATATGAAAACAAACCGATTTGATAAAATCACGACTCCGTTAGGAGGAGTGATTTTATCTAAATTCGGTTTGTTTGAATGTTTTTGCCTCAAATAAACAAGTTTGAGTGATGAAAATAAAAAATTATGTGATAAAATTTGAAGAGCGAGTTGTATTTGGGAAGATTATTTTTTTCAACAATTTAAAAGGATTTTTGAAAGCGCTTTTAGTTGTCAATAATGACAAATTCAAAGTAAAATTTTGACGTTTCGATGTAAACAAGGTTTTATCGATGAGGAAGCATAATTATCGGTATAATACCGAATGATTGGCTAGAATAATGTATTGCTATTGGTTAAAACCACCAAAATGTCAGATTTTGACAAGTGAAAAAAATAATCATCATAATATGCCTTTTTACATTTAAAAACAACCTGCCAAATGTCAAATCAATTTATTCATTTATTAACAGGTTGACTGCCATATATAAACGATAAAAAATGACCCATACGCCAAGGGAAGAATAGTTATAAAAATGACCTTTTAAAAGATATGTTCTATATGTTTGTACAAAATTCATCAAAATAATAGCAGTTTTCCAAAAAAAACTGTCAGCGGTCGTAAAAAATAAAATATGCCGTTTTTTTTCAATAATTTTTCGACAATTCCAAAACTCGCAGTGATATGCGAGCCTCGTAGGCCAGAGCGGTCGTATACCGTACCTTAAAACGTTATAGATAGGACCGCTGGCAAATGAGGATCGATAGTTTTATATGGTGCATAGCGGTCGTATACGACCGCCATGGCATATTGGCATGTTTACATGTCGGTCGTATACGACCGCCGTGGCAGTCAACCTGTTAATAAAAATAAAATTTTTTTAAAAATAGGGAGACATTATTTATTATTGAAACCGAGTGTATAATTCATACAGATTTTATTGTTATTCAACATGACACATGATTTTTAGAGTATAGAAAGTTTATACAGGAATAGGTTGAAATAATAAATATCCTACGAACTAAAGTGAGCACAGGTATAATCAGGGTAAGTAAGTACCTGTGACCTAAATATTTTTTTTACTGATCAATACCGAGATGAGTAACATTTGGGTTTGGTTGATTATATCCTTATTTTATCTTTTATTTACACACACATCCCCCCTTATCTTAACATGTTTGTTGAAACGATACAAGATTAGAAATTTTGATACTTTTTGGGAACTTTAATTAATATTTTGTGGTTTTTATTCCAAAATATCAAAAATAAGTGAAATTCTAAGATAAATTATGACTAGTTTTGTTGATATTCAGTTTGGAAAATTATCACATTCACTTTTAGATGAAAAATTATTTATTTTCAAACTTTGTAAAAATAATAACGATTTATGACTGATAATGATAGATAACCACAATTGAAAATTACCACATTGCGCAATTGCCACACCATAAACTTTTAGAAGTACTTACTTATTTTTTCCCCCGGGAGAATCACATCCTGCATAACCTGCTGATACGGTCTTATTACAGTGAAATTACTTTGGAGCAAATTGCCTTATGTTAAAGTATACCGCTAATATTCTTCTTCTTTTTTCCCCTTCAACATCACTTCCTTTGGAAATACGCGAATTGGATGAAGTATGTGGCAATTATACAGTGGATTCCTTTGTGTGACGCAGTCTAAAGCGTGCATACAGAAGCAAAGAACTAAATCACTATTTTTACAATGTTGTCAATTTTACATAAAAAACTGCGAGTCAAGTATTTTGGAATTTGTTATTTTGCTATAACTTTAACCATTTAAATTTTAATTTACTCTCGAGAAGTGAATCACTGAAGAAAATAGTGTACAAATTAGAGAAAATACATGGAAAGTACAGAAAATACTCGTATCATTAGAAAATACATGGAAAATGCTGTGGAAAATAGAGATAATTTCTGTTGAAACATTTCCTAATCGCATATTTTTTTATGAAAATAGAAATAAAGATTTTCTTGAAGAAAATGCTTGGACAATACCAGGAAAATACAAAGGAATAGTGTACAGATTGTCTCTATTTTCTAAAAATCTGCATTTCCCATTTTTCTAGTATACAGGGTGTAACAAAAAGGCAGGTCATAAATCATACCACATATTCTGGGGCTAAAAAAAACTGCCTGCCATTTTGTTACACCCTGTATTATGGACCATTCCAACGATCCCTTTCGACTGTGAAAATGTATTTTAAAAAATGAGGTTAAGTCACTTATATACAAGTGCTCGTTGACGTTCAAGTGATATATTTTGCTTACCACTATTTTGTAAAGTGTCATTTTAAAACCTCAAGTATGCATAAGTAACAATTTTTTGAATTCTTTAAACCAAAAAAATCGATAATTAATCATTTAAAATTAACTCTTTACTTAAAGATATACGAGATAAAAAAATCTAAATAGCAGATTAACTTTTAAAATAAACAAAACTTTACTTTATTTACATTCCAACATGATAAAACTCATGGTTATCTTTCATAACCTCACCAGAACATTCCAGAATCAGGTAGACGAGATTTATTTTTATTTTATTAAAACTATACCACAGAATAAGGTTACAAAACTTTTTCTGTGTGTCACTATATCTTAAAACACCTTGTATATATCAAGGATTGTTGTTCGTGGTAATTTTTGAAAGTGTTGCGTGTATTTGCCGTTTATTATAATGAAAAAAATTCGCTGTATCTGACAGCTGGTATATTCAAAGACATATGTTCATTGAAAATAATAATAACTTTGTTTGGTGTTTTAATTTTTAATAGTTGGTAACGAGAATTCAGTCATGGAGAATAATATGTGAAAAAATTGCAATGGGGTAGATCCTATGAAAAAAGGAAAAGCTTCAACTGAGTTGGGGTAGTAGGGGTCATTGACTTATCAAACGGCCCTCGTATACAACTTTTTTTAAATAATAAAATGTTAACGTGACGGTATTTGTAAATACCTTCTAATATTACACTTGCAATAAATAAAGAGTTAGTTCTCTTTAAGTCCAAGGTTGAGGTCAACGACAATAATTAAATTATGAATTATTCTAGCAATTTAAAACTTCGGTAGAAAATTGTTGAATTATTCTTGCAATTTAAAACTTATCTCACTGATTCGGTAGAAAATTGTTGAACCACTTTATTGGAATCATCAAAAATATTACGTCGAAATGTTGTTCCAAGTGGGTTTGGGTTCGGGGTTGTTTTTTTTTTTTAACTTTATATACCGACGCCACTGAATGGTAATAAGTTACCTCACTGGTAAACAGGTTTAAGAACAGATTAAAAACAGTTCCAAGATTTATTTTCACAAAAGGCATCTCACGCAATATTATAAAAAATATACAAAAGGTGAGTTAGTAAAATTGAAAATATTATTTGATATGGAAGAATAATATAAATTTGAAGATTAATAATAATAAAATCGGAAGAATTAGTGTATATTGTATGTATACAGGGTGCGGTAGATAAACTGTTAATTAGAAATACTTCCAGAAATCAAGGTATTTAGTGTTAACAGTACATAATGTACAGGACCGTATCCAAATGTAATAGCTGATGGTTTTGGAAAACCCTGTATAATGCTTATTGTTTCTTAACTTTGGTACATATATTTACATAACAGAAGTAATTAATAATTATTTATTATAACACTGTTCATAAAAATAAATACCAGTGTTAAAATTTTTCTCTATGACTGCTGGGAATATATTATACAGATTGCGAAAAAGCTTATCGAACCATGCAATTCACACAAGTACAACAAGGAAAATATGGGGAAACAGCTTGAAAAAGAGAGAAAGAATAATTGGGCGTGGTCAGCGAGGGTATAAACTTATTTCCCGAGATTGGTCGAATGTTTATTGCCCCCTATTTTTAACCGCTGCTGCCAGAAGCGCAGATACCACGCCCACCTCTCTGACCACGCCCAATTATTCTTTCTCTCTCTTTCAAGCTATTTTTTCATATTTCCTTGTCATACTTATGTAAATTGCATGGTTCGATAAGCTTTTTCGCAGTCTGTATTTTTTTTACAGTGGTAGATGATGCGGGAAGTTTTTTTGGGATACGGAATTATTGAATATACGAAGTGCTACCTCAGTTAGGTACTCAAACTAACGGAAAAATGTTCGCCAAATATAAACAGAGCAAAAATTTGATCATGCTTTAAATTCTTAACAATATCAATAAACTGTACCCAATTTTACATGTGCTATATATAAATAATTACCTAACCATGATCTAGAAGGTCATCTAGTACCAACCAACCTGATCTACAGAGACTTTTTTTCTTCTGCCGCCAGTTTTAGCATAATTTCATACACACTGCAGTTGTAATAACTTGGTACTCATACGACGGATATGGATAATAATTATGCATTATTTTAATAATCCGGAGCGGATATTCATGTACGTGCAATTTTTATTTGGTTTTTAAAAATAACTACTTGTATGTTATTATAGATTTTAGAGAAACACATTATTTGAAATTCAAGATGTCACGATTTAAAGACAATTTGGAAAAATTTTAAAAATTTATATAAATTTTAGTATCAAAGGTGAACAATTTAATTCAAATTCTCAGTTGCCATGGCAAATATAAAGCAAGTTATAGATGGAAAACTGTCGTAAAAGGTTGGTTTGCAATAGAGGAGTTCAGTCTAAGGTCAGTATGGCCAACAAAAAGTGTTTTTTTTACACGATTAAACGAATATCAACAAAAATAAATAGAACTGACATTTGACATAACTAGTGACTGAATAACAGAAATGAAATGGCGACATGCCAAGAGTTCCTAGAATTATTGACCACCGATATGTTGAGTATTCATCTAAAAAGTCATTTTAAATTTCAAGATTTTCGCTTTGGGTGTGTATTTATTATTTTAATAAAGCAAAATAGATGTTCGCAATGATAAAAAACATGCAAAATCTTATGTTTTGAACAGTAGACAGGTTAGGATATCAGCGGAACGGAGTTACAGTGACAGGACTCTCTAGATGGCAGCACCTTCACGCTTTAATAGTACCCATACAGCTTTTTTGCACACTTGTTACATATTAAACTATTATTCCATAAATGGTTTCCACTCTATATAGGGTGTGTAATTAGTCACTGTACAATTTATGGTTTTCTAAACGTTGTCACAACCAAAAATAATAACAATAATGATGATACGGTGTATAAATTTACATCAGCGACTCGGTTATCTAAGAAATTAAAGAGAAAGTAGAAGATTTTGAAATTAATATGACACGTCGTAAATCTAGAAGTTTGTTCAAAGTTTTTGTCTCCAAAAATATTTTTTATCTGACAAGGAATAATGTACTTGAGAGTGTATGCAAAACAGAGGCGTGCTCAGCTCAAATGATAGTTTGAAGAACTAAAAAATGTACAAATTTATTTTAAAATATTTTCTTTTATTTCCAGCTCGTCGAGAAAACCAACATTCCTTGCTGTAAACGGTAAGTTATTAATATTTGATTATTTATAATTATTTATAAAATATTTTGAATGTCTCTTGTTCTATCCGGTATATTTTCGCATCTAATGTTACCAAAACTTTTCATATGAAGCGTCTACGAGACTGTAAAGTGTGGAAATTAAACCCCTAGGGCCACTCAAGGACCTTTTCGGTCGATACCAAAACGGCGAGACTTAACGCTATAAAAATTCATCTTTTTCCACTTCTTATCTTGCCAATGTGAACCGAGGGATTTCCCTCATCGAGCTGGCTCGAAAAATATTGGTCAAGTTTAACAATAACAGTTTTATCTGATAATAATTTATGCGGATAAAAGTTTTTAAAACGTTTCGTTCAATATAGATATTCCAATATCATCACATTCTAAACCACCCTCATAAGTGACTGCGCAAACAACTTACGGAGATCTCAACAAAGGAATTTTATTATCCATTCCCTACTACTGAATAAAAACGGATGTAACTCCTTGGCAGAGGCAGGTGGAGGAAAGTGTGCGCATTGTTCTCCCCTTCAGGTTTCGGTAGTTTGTAAGAAGCCATTATCCTTAATTTGCATTGTTTCTTGTTCTCAACAAAATTAAGGAGATATTTTATTGTGGTCGTTGTAATTTCGTTATCCAATGCAGTGGTATAGTCTTTATAAAGTCAAAGAGTATAGTATAGTATAGGCTTTATTTAAGAGAGTATTAGACGCAACTCTTACAAAATTTTATATAATTCGCGTCAACTTCAGTGAACCGGGAAATTAAAGACCAACACCCTTTTTAGCAGATTTTTGGAAACTTTTTTCGTGCTGGAAAGTAATTTTCACCCAAATTGGAAAAGGTAAACTGGAAAATTGAATAAAATTAGAATATAAATTAAAAATGTCAACGTTTATGGTAAGAAACCTTGTTCCAGAAATAGTTTTTGTTCTGTACTAAAAGTATTTGATGGACTGTAACGGTCTTGAAGATAACGTTGAATGGATTATTCAGTGTATGGAACAGGTGATTGTCGTTGTTCGAGACGATGTAAAAATGAGAGGGTCCGAAGCAGCCAAGCGTCTCGGAGCGTCAGTTGTTAAGTCACTATATCTTTAACCTTTGATTAAGTTTGTAACCGCTTTTTGTTGGGTGTTTTAAATGAGCATTGTTTTTTTTTACTTATAAGAATAAACATAATAATCGATTATTTCATACTGAAATAAAAATAGAATCAGCCATAAAGTTATTCAGGAATTGTTTAGCAGTATAATATAAGCTTCCTTATTGAAGGAAATAATGGACTCAAAATACACTAGAATATGTAAAATTTTCCGCTGAATCGATTGCCGAAAACTAGAACGTTCTATCTATCATATAAGTCTAGTTAGGAGCACATTTAGTTTTGAAAACAGGATTTTCGAAAATTTGATGACTTCATTTGGAGGAGAAAAAAATGATTTTATACAAAAACAGACTGTGGCAGTCGATTTTTCGCATCGAAAAACCCTTCCAGACAAATTTTGAGCAATTTTTATGTCAAAAATGAATTTTTTGTCGAAAATTTTGAAGCAAGGGGTAGGTATGGAAATATTGAATGTAAACTGCATTGTGCTAATTTCTTTCCTGGTCGGAATTATGGACTCAAAATACACTGGAATACGTAAAATTTTCCGCGGAATCGATTGCCGAAGACTAGAACGTTCTATCTATAATATTAGTCGAGTTATGAGCAAATTTAGTTTTGAAAACGGGATTTTCGAAAATTTCATGACTTCATTTGGAGGAGAAAAAATGATTTTATACCAAAACAGACTGTGGAAGTCGATTTTTCGCATCAAAAAACCCCTCCAGACAAATTTTGAACAATTTTCATGTCAAAAATGAATTTTTTGTCGAAAATTTTGAAGCAAGGGGTAGGTATGGAAATATTTAATGTAAACTGCATTGTGCTAATTTCTTTCCTGGTCGGAATTATGGACTCAAAATACACTGGAATATGTAAAATTTTCCGCGGAATCGATTGCCGAAGACTAGAACGTTCTATCTATAATATTAGTCGAGTTATGAGCAAATTTAGTTTTGAAAACGGGATTTTCGAAAATTTCATGACTTCATTTGGAGGAGAAAAAATGATTTTATACAAAAACAGACTGTGGCAGTCGATTTTTCGCATCAAAAAACCCCTCCAGACAAATTTTGGTTAGGTTAGGAATGGAAATATGGAAATATTTAATGTAAACTGCATTGTGCTAATTTCTTTCCTGGTTGGAATTATGGACTCAAAATACACTGGAATATGTAAAATTTTCCGCGGAATCGATTGCCGAAGACTAGAACGTTCTATCTATAATATTAGTCGAGTTATGAGCAAATTTAGTTTTGAAAACGGGATTTTCGAAAATTTCATGACTTCATTTGGAGGAGAAAAAATGATTTTATACCAAAACAGACTGTGGAAGTCGATTTTTCGCATCAAAAAACCCCTCCAGACAAATTTTGAACAATTTTCATGTCAAAAATGAATTTTTTGTCGAAAATTTTGAAGCAAGGGGTAGGTATGGAAATATTTAATGTAAACTGCATTGTGCTAATTTCTTTCCTGGTCGGAATTATGGACTCAAAATACACTGGAATATGTAAAATTTTCCGCGGAATCGATTGCCGAAGACTAGAACGTTCTATCTATAATATTAGTCGAGTTATGAGCAAATTTAGTTTTGAAAACGGGATTTTCGAAAATTTCATGACTTCATTTGGAGGAGAAAAAATGATTTTATACAAAAACAGACTGTGGCAGTCGATTTTTCGCATCGAAAAACCCTTCCAGACAAATTTTGAGCAATTTTTATGTCAAAAATGAATTTTTTGTCGAAAATTTTGAAGCAAGGGGTAGGTATGGAAATATTGAATGTAAACTGCATTGTGCTAATTTCTTTCCTGGTCGGAATTATGGACTCAAAATACACTGGAATACGTAAAATTTTCCGCGGAATCGATTGCCGAAGACTAGAACGTTCTATCTATAATATTAGTCTAGTTATGAGCACATTTAGTTTTGAAAACGGGATTTTCGAAAATTTCATGACTTCATTTGGAGGAGAAAAAAATGATTTTATACAAAAACAGACTGTGGCAGTCGATTTTTCGCATCGAAAAACCCTTCCAGACAAATTTTGAGCAATTTTTATGTCAAAAATGAATTTTTTGTCGAAAATTTTGAAGCAAGGGGTAGGTATGGAAATATTGAATGTAAACTGCATTGTGCTAATTTCTTTCCTGGTCGGAATTATGGACTCAAAATACACTGGAATACGTAAAATTTTCCGCGGAATCGATTGCCGAAGACTAGAACGTTCTATCTATAATATTAGTCGAGTTATGAGCAAATTTAGTTTTGAAAACGGGATTTTCGAAAATTTCATGACTTCATTTGGAGGAGAAAAAATGATTTTATACCAAAACAGACTGTGGAAGTCGATTTTTCGCATCAAAAAACCCCTCCAGACAAATTTTGAACAATTTTCATGTCAAAAATGAATTTTTTGTCGAAAATTTTGAAGCAAGGGGTAGGTATGGAAATATTTAATGTAAACTGCATTGTGCTAATTTCTTTCCTGGTCGGAATTATGGACTCAAAATACACTGGAATATGTAAAATTTTCCGCGGAATCGATTGCCGAAGACTAGAACGTTCTATCTATAATATTAGTCGAGTTATGAGCAAATTTAGTTTTGAAAACGGGATTTTCGAAAATTTCATGACTTCATTTGGAGGAGAAAAAATGATTTTATACAAAAACAGACTGTGGCAGTCGATTTTTCGCATCAAAAAACCCCTCCAGACAAATTTTGGTTAGGTTAGGAATGGAAATATGGAAATATTTAATGTAAACTGCATTGTGCTAATTTCTTTCCTGGTTGGAATTATGGACTCAAAATACACTGGAATATGTAAAATTTTCCGCGGAATCGATTGCCCAAGACTAGAACGTTCTATCTATAATATTAGTAGAGTTATGAGCAAATTTAGTTTTGAAAACGGGATTTTCGAAAATTTTATGACTTCATTTGGAGGAGAAAAAATGATTTTATACAAAAACAGACTGTGGAAGTCGATTTTTCGCATCAAAAAACCCCTCCAGACAAATTTTGAGCAATTTTTATGTCAAAAATGAATTTTTTGTCGAAAATTTTGAAGCAAGGGGTAGGTATGGAAATATTTAATGTAAACTGCATTCTGCTAATTTCTTTCCTGGTCGGAATTATGGACTCAAAATACACTGGAATATGTAAAATTTTCCGCGGAATCGATTGCCGAAGACTAGAACGTTCTATCTTTAATATTAGTCGAGTTATGAGCAAATTTAGTTTTGAAAACGGGATTTTCGAAAATTTCATGACTTCATTTGGAGGAGAAAAAATGATTTTATACAAAAACAGACTGTGGCAGTCGATTTTTCGCATCAAAAAACCCCTCCAGACAAATTTTGAGCAATTTTTATGTCAAAAATGAATTTTTTGTCGAAAATTTTGAAGCAAGGGGTAGGTATGGAAATATTTAATGTAAACTGCATTGTGCTAACTTCTTTTCTGGTCGGAATTATGGACTCAAAATACACTGGAATATGTAAAATTTTCCGCGGAATCGATTGCCGAAGACTAGAACGTTCTATCTATAATATTAGTCGAGTTATGAGCAAATTTAGTTTTGAAAACGGGATTTTCGAAAATTTCATGACTTCATTTGGAGGAGAAAAAATGATTTTATACAAAAACAGATTGTGGCAGTCGATTTTTCGCATCAAAAAACTTCTCCAGACAAATTTTGAGCAATTTTTATGTCAAAAATGAATTTTTTGTCGAAAATTTTGAAGCAAGGGGTAGGTATGGAAATATTTAATGTAAACTGCATTGTGCTAATTTCTTTCCTGGTCGGAATTATGAACTTAAAATACACTGGAATACGTAAAATTTTCCGCGGAATCGATTGCCGAAGACTAGAACGTTCTATCTATAATATTAGTCGAGTTATGAGCAAATTTAGTTTTGAAAACGGGATTTTCGAAAATTTCATGACTTCATTTGGAGGAGAAAAAATGATTTTATACAAAAACAGACTGTGGAAGTCGATTTTTCGCATCAAAAAACCCCTCCAGACAAATTTTGAACAATTTTTATGTCAAAAATGAATTTTTTGTCGAAAATTTTGAAGCAAGGGGTAGGTATGGAAATATTTAATGTAAACTGCATTGTGCTAATTTCTTTCCTGGTCGGAATTATGGACTCAAGATACACTGGAATATGTAAAATTTTCCGCGGAATCGATTGCCGAAGACTAGAACGTTCTATCTATAATATTAGTAGAGTTATGAGCAAATTTAGTTTTGAAAACGGGATTTTCGAAAATTTTATGACTTCATTTGGAGGAGAAAAAATGATTTTATACAAAAACAGACCGTGGAAGTCGATTTTTCGCATCAAAAAACCCCTCCAGACAAATTTTGAGCAATTTTTATGTCAAAAATGAATTTTTTGTCGAAAATTTTGAAGCAAGGGGTAGGTATGGAAATATTTAATGTAAACTGCATTGTGTTAATTTCTTTCCTGGTCGGAATTATGGACTCAAAATACACTGGAATATGTAAAATTTTCCGCGGAATCGATTGCCGAAGACTAGAACGTTCTATCTATAATATTAGTCGAGTTATGAGCAAATTTAGTTTTGAAAACGGGATTTTCGAAAATTTCATGACTTCATTTGGAGGAGAAAAAATGATTTTATACCAAAACAGACTGTGGAAGTCGATTTTTCGCATCAAAAAACCCCTCCAGACAAATTTTGAGCAATTTTTATGTCAAAAATGAATTTTTTGTCGAAAATTTTGAAGCAAGGGGTAGGTATGGAAATATTTAATGTAAACTGCATTGTGCTAACTTTTTTTCTGGTCGGAATTATGGACTCAAAATACACTGGAATATGTAAAATTTTCCGCGGAATCGATTGCCGAAGACTAGAACGTTCTATCTATAATATTAGTCGAGTTATGAGCAAATTTAGTTTTGAAAACGGGATTTTCGAAATTTTCATGACTTCATTTGGAGGAGAAAAAATGATTTTATACAAAAACAGACTGTGGCAGTCGATTTTTCGCATCAAAAAACTTCTCCAGACAAATTTTGAGCAATTTTTATGTCAAAAATGAATTTTTTGTCGAAAATTTTGAAGCAAGGGGTAGGTATGGAAATATTTAATGTAAACTGCATTGTGCTAATTTCTTTCCTGGTCGGAATTATGAACTTAAAATACACTGGAATACGTAAAATTTTCCGCGGAATCGATTGCCGAAGACTAGAACGTTCTATCTATAATATTAGTCGAGTTATGAGCAAATTTAGTTTTGAAAACGGGATTTTCGAAAATTTCATGACTTCATTAGGAGGAGAAAAAATGATTTTATACAAAAACAGACTGTGGCAGTCGATTTTTCGCATCAAAAAACCCCTCCAGACAAATTTTGAGCAATTTTTATGTCAAAAATGAATTCTTTGTCGAAAATTTTGAAGCAAGGGGTAGGTATGGAAATATTTAATGTAAACTGCATTGTGCTAATTTCTTTCCTGGTCGGAATTATGGACTCAAAATACACTGGAATACGTAAAATTTTCCGCGGAATCGATTGCCGAAGACTAGAACGTTCTATCTATACTATTAGTCGAGTTATGAGCAAATTTAGTTTTGAAAACAGGATTTTCGAAAATTTCATGACTTCATTTGGAGGAGAAAAAATGATTTTATACAAAAACAGACTGTGGCAGTCGATTTTTCGCATCAAAAAACCCCTCCAGACAAATTTTGAGCAATTTTTATGTCAAAAATGAATTTTTTGTCGAAAATTTTGAAGCAAGGGGTAGGTATGGAAATATTTAATGTAAACTGCATTATGCTAATTTCTTTCCTGGTCGGAATTATGGACTCAAAATACACTGGAATATATAAAATTTTCCGCGGAATCGATTGCCGAAGACTAGAACGTTCTATCTATAATATTAGTAGAGTTATGAGCAAATTTAGTTTTGAAAACGGGATTTTCGAAAATTTCATGACTTCATTTGTAGGAGAAAAAATGATTTTATACAAAAACAGACTGTGGCAGTCGATTTTTCGCATCAAAAAACCCCTCCAAACAAATTTTGAGCAATTTTTATGTCAAAAATGAATTTTTTGTCGAAAATTTTGAAGCAAGGGGTAGGTATGGAAATATTTAATGTAAACTGCATTGTGCTAACTTCTTTCCTGGTCGGAATTATGGACTCAAAATACACTGGAATACGTAAAATTTTCCGCGGAATCGATTGCCGAAGACTAGAACGTTCTATCTATAATATTAGTCGAGTTATGAGCAAATTTAGTTTTGAAAACGGGATTTTCGAAAATTTCATGACTTCATTTGGAGGAGAAAAAATGATTTTATACAAAAACAGACTGTGGAAGTCGATTTTTCGCATCAAAAAACCCCTCCAGACAAATTTTGAGCAATTTTTATGTCAAAAATGAATTTTTTGTCGAAAATTTTGAAGCAAGGGGTAGGTATGGAAATATTTAATGTAAACTGCATTGTGCTAACTTCTTTCCTGGTCGGAATTATGGACTCAAAATACACTGGAATACGTAAAATTTTCCGCGGATTCGATTGCCGAAGACTAGAACGTTCTATCTATAATATTAGTCGAGTTATGAGCAAATTTAGTTTTGAAAACGGGATTTTCGAAAATTTCATGACTTCATTTGTAGGAGAAAAAATGATTTTATACAAAAACAGACTGTGGCAGTCGATTTTTCGCATCAAAAAACCCCTCCAAACAAATTTTGAGCAATTTTTATGTCAAAAATGAATTTTTTGTCGAAAATTTTGAAGCAAGGGGTAGGTATGGAAATATTTAATGTAAACTGCATTGTGCTAACTTCTTTCCTGGTCGGAATTATGGACTTAAAATACACTGGAATACGTAAAATTTTCCGCGGAATCGATTGCCGAAGACTAGAACGTTCTATCTATAATATTAGTCGAGTTATGAGCAAATTTAGTTTTGAAAACGGGATTTTCGAAAATTTCATGACTTCATTTGGAGGAGAAAAAATGATTTTATACAAAAACAGACCGTGGAAGTCGATTTTTCGCATCAAAAAACCCCTCCAGACAAATTTTGAGCAATTTTTATGTCAAAAATGAATTTTTTGTCGAAAATTTTGAAGCAAGGGGTAGGTATGGAAATATTTAATGTAAACTGCATTGTGCTAACTTCTTTCCTGGTCGGAATTATGGACTTAAAATACACTGGAATACGTAAAATTTTCCGCGGAATCGATTGCCGAAGACTAGAACGTTCTATCTATAATATTAGTCGAGTTATGAGCAAATTTAGTTTTGAAAACGGGATTTTCGAAAATTTCATGACTTCATTTGGAGGAGAAAAAATGATTTTATACAAAAACAGACTGTGGCAGTCGATTTTTCGCATCAAAAAACCCCTCCAGACAAATTTTGAGCAATTTTTATGTCAAAAATGAATTCTTTGTCGAAAATTTTGAAGCAAGGGGTAGGTATGGAAATATTTAATGTAAACTGCATTGTGCTAATTTCTTTCCTGGTCGGAATTATGGTCTCAAAATACACTGGAATACGTAAAATTTTCCGCGGAATCGATTGCCGAAGACTAGAACGTTCTATCTATACTATCAGTCGAGTTATGAGCAAATTTAGTTTTGAAAACAGGATTTTCGAAAATTTCATGACTTCATTTGGAGGAGAAAAAATGATTTTATACAAAAACAGACTGTGGCAGTCGATTTTTCGCATCAAAAAACCCCTCCAGACAAATTTTGAGCAATTTTTATGTCAAAAATGAATTTTTTGTCGAAAATTTTGAAGCAAGGGGTAGGTATGGAAATATTTAATGTAAACTGCATTGTGCTAACTTCTTTTCTGGTCGGAATTATGGACTCAAAATACACTGGAATATGTAAAATTTTCCGCGGAATCGATTGCCGAAGACTAGAACGTTCTATCTATAATATTAGTCGAGTTATGAGCAAATTTAGTTTTGAAAACGGGATTTTCGAAAATTTCATGACTTCATTTGGAGGAGAAAAAATGATTTTATACAAAAACAGACTGTGGCAGTCGATTTTTCGCATCAAAAAACTTCTCCAGACAAATTTTGAGCAATTTTTATGTCAAAAATGAATTTTTTGTCGAAAATTTTGAAGCAAGGGGTAGGTATGGAAATATTTAATGTAAACTGCATTGTGCTAATTTCTGTCCTGGTCGGAATTATGAACTTAAAATACACTGGAATACGTAAAATTTTCCGCGGAATCGATTGCCGAAGACTAGAACGTTCTATCTATAATATTAGTCGAGTTATGAGCAAATTTAGTTTTGAAAACGGGATTTTCGAAAATTTCATGACTTCATTTGGAGGAGAAAAAATGATTTTATACAAAAACAGACTGTGGCAGTCGATTGTTCGCATCAAAAAACCCCTCCAGACAAATTTTGAGCAATTTTTATGTCAAAAATGAATTTTTTGTCGAAAATTTTGAAGCAAGGGGTAGGTATGGAAATATTTAATGTAAACTGCATTGTGCTAACTTCTTTTCTGGTCGGAATTATGGACTCAAAATACACTGGAATATGTAAAATTTTCCGCGGAATCGATTGCCGAAGACTAGAACGTTCTATCTATAATATTAGTCGAGTTATGAGCAAATTTAGTTTTGAAAACTGGATTTTCGAAAATTTCATGACTTCATTTGGAGGAGAAAAAATGATTTTATACAAAAACAGATTGTGGCAGTCGATTTTTCGCATCAAAAAACTTCTCCAGACAAATTTTGAGCAATTTTTATGTCAAAAATGAATTTTTTGTCGAAAATTTTGAAGCAAGGGGTAGGTATGGAAATATTTAATGTAAACTGCATTGTGCTAATTTCTTTCCTGGTCGGAATTATGAACTTAAAATACACTGGAATACGTAAAATTTTCCGCGGAATCGATTGCCGAAGACTAGAACGTTCTATCTATAATATTAGTCGAGTTATGAGCAAATTTAGTTTTGAAAACGGGATTTTCGAAAATTTCATGACTTCATTTGGAGGAGAAAAAATGATTTTATACAAAAACAGACTGTGGAAGTCGATTTTTCGCATCAAAAAACCCCTCCAGACAAATTTTGAACAATTTTTATGTAAAAAATGAATTTTTTGTCGAAAATTTTGAAGCAATGGGTAGGTATGGAAATATTTAATGTAAACTGCATTGTGCTAATTTCTTTCCTGGTCGGAATTATGGACTCAAAATACACTGGAATATGTAAAATTTTCCGCGGAATCGATTGCCGAAGACTAGAACGTTCTATCTATAATATTAGTAGAGTTATGAGCAAATTTAGTTTTGAAAACGGGATTTTCGAAAATTTTATGACTTCATTTGGAGGAGAAAAAATGATTTTATACAAAAACAGACCGTGGAAGTCGATTTTTCGCATCAAAAAACCCCTCCAGACAAATTTTGAGCAATTTTTATGTCAAAAATGAATTTTTTGTCGAAAATTTTGAAGCAAGGGGTAGGTATGGAAATATTTAATGTAAACTGCATTGTGTTAATTTCTTTCCTGGTCGGAATTATGGACTCAAAATACACTGGAATATGTAAAATTTTCCGCGGAATCGATTGCCGAAGACTAGAACGTTCTATCTATAATATTAGTCGAGTTATGAGCAAATATAGTTTTGAAAACAGGATTTTCGAAAATTTCATGACTTCATTTGGAGGAGAAAAAATGATTTTATACAAAAACAGACTGTGGCAGTCGATTTTTCGCATCAAAAAACCCCTCCAGACAAATTTTGAGCAATTTTTATGTCAAAAATGAATTTTTTGTCTAAAATTTTGAAGCAAGGGGTAGGTATGGAAATATTTAATGTAAACTGCATTGTGCTAACTTTTTTTCTGGTCGGAATTATGGACTCAAAATACACTGGAATATGTAAAATTTTCCGCGGAATCGATTGCCGAAGACTAGAACGTTCTATCTATAATATTAGTCGAGTTATGAGCAAATTTAGTTTTGAAAACGGGATTTTCGAAATTTTCATGACTTCATTTGGAGGAGAAAAAATGATTTTATACAAAAACAGACTGTGGCAGTCGATTTTTCGCATCAAAAAACTTCTCCAGACAAATTTTGAGCAATTTTTATGTCAAAAATGAATTTTTTGTCTAAAATTTTGAAGCAAGGGGTAGGTATGGAAATATTTAATGTAAACTGCATTGTGCTAATTTCTTTCCTGGTCGGAATTATGGACTCAAAATACACTGGAATACGTAAAATTTTCCGCGGAATCGATTGCCGAAGACTAGAACGTTCTATCTATAATATTAGTCGAGTTATGAGCAAATTTAGTTTTGAAAACGGGATTTTCGAAAATTTCATGACTTCATTTGGAGGAGAAAAAATGATTTTATACAAAAACAGACTGTGGCAGTCGATTTTTCGCATCAAAAAACCTCTCCAGACAAATTTTGAGCAATTTTTATGTCAAAAATGAATTTTTTGTCTAAAATTTTGAAGCAAGGGGTAGGTATGGAAATATTTAATGTAAACTGCATTGTGCTAATTTCTTTCCTGGTCGGAATTATGGACTCAAAATACACTGGAATACGTAAAATTTTCCGCGGAATCGATTGCCGAAGACTAGAACGTTCTATCTATAATATTAGTCGAGTTATGAGCAAATATAGTTTTGAAAACAGGATTTTCGAAAATTTCATGACTTCATTTGGAGGAGAAAAAATGATTTTATACAAAAACAGACTGTGGCAGTCGATTTTTCGCATCAAAAAACCCCTCCAGACGAATTTTGAGCAATTTTTATGTCAAAAATGAATTTTTTGTCGAAAATTTTGAAGCAAGGGGTAGGTATGGAAATATTTAATGTAAACTGCATTGTGCTAACTTTTTTTCTGGTCGGAATTATGGACTCAAAATACACTGGAATATGTAAAATTTTCCGCGGAATCGATTGCCGAAGACTAGAACGTTCTATCTATAATATTAGTCGAGTTATGAGCAAATTTAGTTTTGAAAACGGGATTTTCGAAATTTTCATGACTTCATTTGGAGGAGAAAAAATGATTTTATACAAAAACAGACTGTGGCAGTCGATTTTTCGCATCAAAAAACTTCTCCAGACAAATTTTGAGCAATTTTTATGTCAAAAATGAATTTTTTGTCGAAAATTTTGAAGCAAGGGGTAGGTATGGAAATATTTAATGTAAACTGCATTGTGCTAATTTCTTTCCTGGTCGGAATTATGAACTTAAAATACACTGGAATACGTAAAATTTTCCGCGGAATCGATTGCCGAAGACTAGAACGTTCTATCTATAATATTAGTCGAGTTATGAGCAAATTTAGTTTTGAAAACGGGATTTTCGAAAATTTCATGACTTCATTTGGAGGAGAAAAAATGATTTTATACAAAAACAGACTGTGGCAGTCGATTTTTCGCATCAAAAAACCCCTCCAGACAAATTTTGAGCAATTTTTATGTCAAAAATGAATTTTTTGTCGAAAATTTTGAAGCAAGGGGTAGGTATGGAAATATTTAATGTAAACTGCATTGTGCTAACTTCTTTTCTGGTCGGAATTATGGACTCAAAATACACTGGAATATGTAAAATTTTCCGCGGAATCGATTGCCGAAGACTAGAACGTTCTATCTATAATATTAGTCGAGTTATGAGCAAATTTAGTTTTGAAAACGGGATTTTCGAAAATTTCATGACTTCATTTGGAGGAGAAAAAATGATTTTATACAAAAACAGACTGTGGCAGTCGATTTTTCGCATCAAAAAACCCCTCCAGACAAATTTTGAGCAATTTTTATGTCAAAAATGAATTTTTTGTCGAAAATTTTGAAGCAAGGGGTAGGTATGGAAATATTTAATGTAAACTGCATTATGCTAATTTCTTTCCTGGTCGGAATTATGGACTCAAAATACACTGGAATATATAAAATTTTCCGCGGAATCGATTGCCGAAGACTAGAACGTTCTATCTATAATATTAGTAGAGTTATGAGCAAATTTAGTTTTGAAAACGGGATTTTCGAAAATTTTATGACTTCATTTGGAGGAGAAAAAATGATTTTATACAAAAACAGACTGTGGAAGTCGATTTTTCGCATCAAAAAAACCCTCCAGACAAATTTTGAGCAATTTTTATGTCAAAAATGAATTTTTTGTCGAAAATTTTGAAGCAAGGGGTAGGTATGGAAATATTTAATGTAAACTGCATTGTGCTAACTTCTTTCCTGGTCGGAATCATGGACTCAAAATACACTGGAATACGTAAAATTTTCCGCGGATTCGATTGCCGAAGACTAGAACGTTCTATCTATAATATTAGTCGAGTTATGAGCAAATTTAGTTTTGAAAACGGGATTTTCGAAAATTTCATGACTTCATTTGTAGGAGAAAAAATGATTTTATACAAAAACAGACTGTGGCAGTCGATTTTTCGCATCAAAAAACCCCTCCAAACAAATTTTGAGCAATTTTTATGTCAAAAATGAATTTTTTGTCGAAAATTTTGAAGCAAGGGGTAGGTATGGAAATATTTAATGTAAACTGCATTGTGCTAACTTCTTTCCTGGTCGGAATTATGGACTCAAAATACACTGGAATACGTAAAATTTTCCGCGGAATCGATTGCCGAAGACTAGAACGTTCTATCTATAATATTAGTCGAGTTATGAGCAAATTTAGTTTTGAAAACGGGATTTTCGAAAATTTCATGACTTCATTTGGAGGAGAAAAAATGATTTTATACAAAAACAGACCGTGGAAGTCGATTTTTCGCATCAAAAAACCCCTCCAGACAAATTTTGAGCAATTTTTATGTCAAAAATGAATTTTTTGTCGAAAATTTTGAAGCAAGGGGTAGGTATGGAAATATTTAATGTAAACTGCATTGTGCTAATTTCTTTCCTGGTCGGAATTATGGACTCAAAATACACTGGAATACGTAAAATTTTCCGCGGAATCGATTGCCGAAGACTAGAACGTTCTATCTATAATATTAGTCGAGTTATGAGCAAATTTAGTTTTGAAAACGGGATTTTCGAAAATTTCATGACTTCATTTGGAGGAGAAAAAATGATTTTATACAAAAACAGACTGTGGCAGTCGATTTTTCGCATCAAAAAACCCCTCCAGACAAATTTTGAGCAATTTTTATGTCAAAAATGAATTTTTTGTCGAAAATTTTGAAGCAAGGGGTAGGTATGGAAATATTTAATGTAAACTGCATTGTGCTAATTTCTTTCCTGGTCGGAATTATGGACTCAAAATACACTGGAATACGTAAAATTTTCCGCGGAATCGATTGCCGAAGACTAGAACGTTCTATCTATAATATTAGTCGAGTTATGAGCAAATTTAGTTTTGAAAACGGGATTTTCGAAAATTTCATGACTTCATTTGGAGGAGAAAAAATGATTTTATACAAAAACAGACTGTGGAAGACTAGAACGTTCTATCTATAATATTAGTCGAGTTATGAGCAAATTTAGTTTTGAAAACGGGATTTTCGAAAATTTCATGACTTCATTTGTAGGAGAAAAAATGATTTTATACAAAAACAGACTGTGGCAGTCGATTTTTCGCATCAAAAAACCCCTCCAAACAAATTTTGAGCAATTTTTATGTCAAAAATGAATTTTTTGTCGAAAATTTTGAAGCAAGGGGTAGGTATGGAAATATTTAATGTAAACTGCATTGTGCTAACTTCTTTCCTGGTCGGAATTATGGACTCAAAATACACTGGAATACGTAAAATTTTCCGCGGAATCGATTGCCGAAGACTAGAACGTTCTATCTATAATATTAGTCGAGTTATGAGCAAATTTAGTTTTGAAAACGGGATTTTCGAAAATTTCATGACTTCATTTGGATGAGAAAAAATGATTTTATACAAAAACAGACCGTGGAAGTCGATTTTTCGCATCAAAAAACCCCTCCAGACAAATTTTGAGCAATTTTTATGTCAAAAATGAATTTTTTGTCGAAAATTTTGAAGCAAGGGGTAGGTATGGAAATATTTAATGTAAACTGCATTGTGCTAATTTCTTTCCTGGTCGGAATTATGGACTCAAAATACACTGGAATACGTAAAATTTTCCGCGGAATCGATTGCCGAAGACTAGAACGTTCTATCTATAATATTAGTCGAGTTATGAGCAAATTTAGTTTTGAAAACGGGATTTTCGAAAATTTCATGACTTCATTTGGAGGAGAAAAAATGATTTTATACAAAAACAGACTGTGGCAGTCGATTTTTCGCATCAAAAAACCCCTCCAGACAAATTTTGAGCAATTTTTATGTCAAAAATGAATTCTTTGTCGAAAATTTTGAAGCAAGGGGTAGGTATGGAAATATTTAATGTAAACTGCATTGTGCTAATTTCTTTCCTGGTCGGAATTATGGTCTCAAAATACACTGGAATACGTAAAATTTTCCGCGGAATCGATTGCCGAAGACTAGAACGTTCTATCTATACTATTAGTCGAGTTATGAGCAAATTTAGTTTTGAAAACAGGATTTTCGAAAATTTCATGACTTCATTTGGAGGAGAAAAAATGATTTTATACAAAAACAGACTGTGGCAGTCGATTTTTCGCATCAAAAAACCCCTCCAGACAAATTTTGAGCAATTTTTGTGTCAAAAATGAATTTTTTGTCGAAAATTTTGAAGCAAGGGGTAGGTATGGAAATATTTAATGTAAACTGCATTGTGCTAATTTCTTTCCTGGTCGGAATTATGGACTTAAAATACACTGGAATATATAAAATTTTCCGCGGAATCGATTGCCGAAGACTAGAACGTTCTATCTATAATATTAGTAGAGTTATGAGCAAATTTAGTTTTGAAAACGGGATTTTCGAAAATTTTATGACTTCATTTGGAGGAGAAAAAATGATTTTATACAAAAACAGACTGTGGAAGTCGATTTTTCGCATCAAAAAACCCCTCCAGACAAATTTTGAGCAATTTTTATGTCAAAAATGAATTTTTTGTCGAAAATTTTGAAGCAAGGGGTAGGTATGGAAATATTTAATGTAAACTGCATTGTGCTAACTTCTTTCCTGGTCGGAATTATGGACTCAAAATACACTGGAATACGTAAACTTTTCCGCGGATTCGATTGCCGAAGACTAGAACGTTCTATCTATAATATTAGTCGAGTTATGAGCAAATTTAGTTTTGAAAACGGGATTTTCGAAAATTTCATGACTTCATTTGGAGGAGAAAAAATGATTTTATACAAAAACAGACCGTGGAAGTCGATTTTTCGCATCAAAAAACCCCTCCAGACAAATTTTGAGCAATTTTTATGTCAAAAATGAATTTTTTGTCGAAAATTTTGAAGCAAGGGGTAGGTATGGAAATATTTAATGTAAACTGCATTGTGCTAATTTCTTTCCTGGTCGGAATTATGGACTCAAAATACACTGGAATACGTAAAATTTTCCGCGGAATCGATTGCCGAAGACTAGAACGTTCTATCTATAATATTAGTCGAGTTATGAGCAAATTTAGTTTTGAAAACGGGATTTTCGAAAATTTCATGACTTCATTTGGAGGAGAAAAAATGATTTTATACAAAAACAGACTGTGGCAGTCGATTTTTCGCATCAAAAAACCTCTCCAGACAAATTTTGAGCAATTTTTATGTCAAAAATGAATTTTTTGTCGAAAATTTTGAAGCAAGGGGTAGGTATGGAAATATTTAATGTAAACTGCATTGTGCTAATTTCTTTCCTGGTCGGAATTATGGACTCAAAATACACTGGAATACGTTAAATTTTCCGCGGAATCGATTGCCGAAGACTAGAACGTTCTATCTATAATATTAGTCGAGTTATGAGCAAATTTAGTTTTGAAAACGGGATTTTCGAAAATTTCATGACTTCATTTGGAGGAGAAAAAATGATTTTATACAAAAACAGACTGTGGCAGTCGATTTTTCGCATCAAAAAACCCCTCCAGACAAATTTTGAGCAATTTTTATGTCAAAAATGAATTCTTTGTCGAAAATTTTGAAGCAAGGGGTAGGTATGGAAATATTTAATGTAAACTGCATTGTGCTAATTTCTTTCCTGGTCGGAATTATGAACTCAAAATACACTGGAATACGTAAAATTTTCCGCGGAATCGATTGCCGAAGACTAGAACGTTCTATCTATAATATTAGTAGAGTTATGAGCAAATTTAGTTTTGAAAACGGGATTTTCGAAAATTTCATGACTTCATTTGGAGGAGAAAAAATGATTTTATACAAAAACAGACTGTGGCAGTCGATTTTTCGCATCAAAAAACCCCTCCAGACAAATTTTGAGCAATTTTTATGTCAAAAATGAATTTTTTGTCGAAAATTTTGAAGCAAGGGGTAGGTATGGAAATATTTAATGTAAACTGCATTGTGCTAACTTCTTTCCTGGTCGGAATTATGGACTCAAAATACACTGGAATACGTAAAATTTTCCGCGGAATCGATTGCCGAAGACTAGAACGTTCTATCTATAATATTAGTAGAGTTATGAGCAAATTTTGTTTTGAAAACGGGATTTTCGAAAATTTTATGACTTCATTTGGAGGAGAAAAAATGATTTTATACAAAAACAGACCGTGGAAGTCGATTTTTCGCATCAAAAAACCCCTCCAGACAAATTTTGAGCAATTTTTATGTCAAAAATGAATTTTTTGTCGAAAATTTTGAAGCAAGGGGTAGGTATGGAAATATTTAATGTAAACTGCATTGTGTTAATTTCTTTCCTGGTCGGAATTATGGACTCAAAATACACTGGAATATGTAAAATTTTCCGCGGAATCGATTGCCGAAGACTAGAACGTTCTATCTATAATATTAGTCGAGTTATGAGCAAATATAGTTTTGAAAACGGGATTTTCGAAAATTTCATGACTTCATTTGGAGGAGAAAAAATGATTTTATACAAAAGCAGACTGTGGCAGTCGATTTTTCGCATCAAAAAACCCCTCCAGACAAATTTTGAGCAATTTTTATGTCAAAAATGAATTTTTTGTCGAAAATTTTGAAGCAAGGGGTAGGTATGGAAATATTTAATGTAAACTGCATTGTGCTAACTTCTTTCCTGGTCGGAATTATGGACTCAAAATACACTGGAATGCGTAAAATTTTCCGCGGAATCGATTGCCGAAGACTAGAACGTTCCATCTATAATATTAGTCGAGTTATGAGCAAATTTAGTTTTGAAAACGGGATTTTCGAAAATTTCATGACTTCATTTGGAGGAGAAAAAATGATTTTATACAAAAACAGATTGTGGCAGTCGATTTTTCGCATCAAAAAACCCCTCCAGACAAATTTTGAGCAATTTTTATGTCAAAAATGAATTTTTTGTCGAAAATTTTGAAGCAAGGGGTAGGTATGGAAATATTTAATGTAAACTGCATTGTGCTAATTTCTTTCCTGGTCGGAATTATGAACTCAAAATACACTGGAATACGTAAAATTTTCCGCGGAATCGATTGCCGAAGACTAGAACGTTCTATCTATAATATTAGTAGAGTTATGAGCAAATTTAGTTTTGAAAACGGGATTTTCGAAAATTTCATGACTCCATTTGGAGGAGAAAAAATGATTTTATACAAAAACAGACTGTGGCAGTCGATTTTTCGCATCAAAAAACCCCTCCAGACAAATTTTGAGCAATTTTTATGTCAAAAATGAATTTTTTGTCGAAAATTTTGAAGCAAGGGGTAGGTATGGAAATATTTAATGTAAACTGCATTGTGCTAACTTCTTTCCTGGTCGGAATTATGGACTCAAAATACACTGGAATATGTAAAATTTTCCGCGGAATCGATTGCCGAAGACTAGAACGTTCTATCTATCATATTAGTCGAGTTATGAGCAAATTTAGTTTTGAAAACGGGATTTCCGAAAATTTCATGACTTCATTTGGAGGAGAAAAAATGATTTTATACAAAAACAGACTGTAAAAGTCGATTTTTCGCATCAAAAAACCCCTCCAGACAAATTTTGAGCAATTTTTATGTCAAAAATGAATTTTTTGTCGAAAATTTTGAAGCAAGGGGTAGGTATGGAAATATTTAATGTAAACTGCATTGTGCTAATTTCTTTCCTGGTCGGAATTATGGACCCAAAATACACTGGAATATGTAAAATTTTCCGCGGAATCGATTGCCGAAGACTAGAACGTTCTATCTATAATATTAGTAGAGTTATGAGCAAATTTTGTTTTGAAAACGGGATTTTCGAAAATTTTATGACTTCATTTGGAGGAGAAAAAATGATTTTATACAAAAACAGACCGTGGAAGTCGATTTTTCGCATCAAAAAACCCCTCCAGACAAATTTTGAGCAATTTTTATGTCAAAAATGAATTTTTTGTCGAAAATTTTGAAGCAAGGGGTAGGTATGGAAATATTTAATGTAAACTGCATTGTGCTAACTTCTTTCCTGGTCGGAATTATGAACTCAAAATACACTGGAATACGTAAAATTTTCCGCGGAATCGATTGCCGAAGACTAGAACGTTCTATCTATAATATTAGTAGAGTTATGAGCAAATTTAGTTTTGAAAACGGGATTTTCGAAAATTTCATGACTTCATTTGGAGGAGAAAAAATGATTTTATACAAAAACAGACTGTGGCAGTCGATTTTTCGCATCAAAAAACCCCTCCAGACAAATTTTGAGCAATTTTTATGTCAAAAATGAATTTTTTGTCGAAAATTTTGAAGCAAGGGGTAGGTATGGAAATATTTAATGTAAACTGCATTGTGCTAACTTCTTTCCTGGTCGGAATTATGGACTCAAAATACACTGGAATATGTAAAATTTTCCGCGGAATCGATTGCCGAAGACTAGAACGTTCTATCTATCATATTAGTCGAGTTATGAGCAAATTTAGTTTTGAAAACGGGATTTCCGAAAATTTCATGACTTCATTTGGAGGAGAAAAAATGATTTTATACAAAAACAGACTGTAAAAGTCGATTTTTCGCATCAAAAAACCCCTCCAGACAAATTTTGAGCAATTTTTATGTCAAAAATGAATTTTTTGTCGAAAATTTTGAAGCAAGGGGTAGGTATGGAAATATTTAATGTAAACTGCATTGTGCTAACTTCTTTCATGGTCGGAATTATGGACTCAAAATACACTGGAATATGTAAAATTTTCCGCGGAATCGATTGCCGAAGACTAGAACGTTCTATCTATCATATTAGTCGAGTTATGAGCAAATTTAGTTTTGAAAACGGGATTTCCGAAAATTTCATGACTTCATTTGGAGGAGAAAAAATGATTTTATACAAAAACAGACTGTAAAAGTCGATTTTTCGCATCAAAAAACCCCTCCAGACAAATTTTGAGCAATTTTTATGTCAAAAATGAATTTTTTGTCGAAAATTTTGAAGCAAGGGGTAGGTATGGAAATATTTAATGTAAACTGCATTGTGCTAATTTCTTTCCTGGTCGGAATTATGAACTCAAAATACACTGGAATACGTAAAATTTTCCGCGGAATCGATTGCCGAAGACTAGAACGTTCTATCTATAATATTAGTCGAGTTATGAGCAAATTTAGTTTTGAAAACGGGATTTTCGAAAATTTCATGACTTCATTTGGGGGAGAAAAAATGATTTTATACAAAAACAGACTGTGGCAGTCGATTTTTCGCATCAAAAAACCCCTCCAGACAAATTTTGAGCAATTTTTATGTCAAAAATGAATTTTTTGTCGAAAATTTTGAAGCAATGGGTAGGTATGGAAATATTTAATGTAAACTGCATTGTGCTAATTTCTTTCCTGGTCGGAATTATGGACTCAAAATACACTGGAATATGTAAAATGTTCCGCGGAATCGATTGCCGAAGACTAGAACGTTCTATCTATAATATTAGTAGAGTTATGAGCAAATTTTGTTTTGAAAACGGGATTTTCGAAAATTTTATGACTTCATTTGGAGGAGAAAAAATGATTTTATACAAAAACAGACCGTGGAAGTCGATTTTTCGCATCAAAAAACCCCTCCAGACAAATTTTGAGCAATTTTTATGTCAAAAATGATTTTTTTGTCGAAAATTTTGAAGCAATGTATGGAAATATTTAATGTAAACTGCATTGTGCTAATTTCTTTCCTGGTCGGAATTATGAACTCAAAATACACTGGAATACGTAAAATTTTCCGCGGAATCGATTGCCGAAGACTAGAACGTTCTATCTATAATATTAGTAGAGTTATGAGCAAATTTAGTTTTGAAAACGGGATTTTCGAAAATTTCATGACTTCATTTGGAGGAGAAAAAATGATTTTATACAAAAACAGACTGTGGCAGTCGATTTTTCGCATCAAAAAACCCCTCCAGACAAATTTTGAGCAATTTTTATGTCAAAAATGAATTTTTTGTCGAAAATTTTGAAGCAAGGGGTAGGTATGGAAATATTTAATGTAAACTGCATTGTGCTAACTTCTTTCCTGGTCGGAATTATGGACTCAAAATACACTGGAATATGTAAAATTTTCCGCGGAATCGATTGCCGAAGACTAGAACGTTCTATCTATCATATTAGTCGAGTTATGAGCAAATTTAGTTTTGAAAACGGGATTTCCGAAAATTTCATGACTTCATTTGGAGGAGAAAAAATGATTTTATACAAAAACAGACTGTAAAAGTCGATTTTTCGCATCAAAAAACCCCTCCAGACAAATTTTGAGCAATTTTTATGTCAAAAATGAATTTTTTGTCGAAAATTTTGAAGCAAGGGGTAGGTATGGAAATATTTAATGTAAACTGCATTGTGCTAACTTCTTTCATGGTCGGAATTATGGACTCAAAATACACTGGAATATGTAAAATTTTCCGCGGAATCGATTGCCGAAGACTAGAACGTTCTATCTATCATATTAGTCGAGTTATGAGCAAATTTAGTTTTGAAAACGGGATTTCCGAAAATTTCATGACTTCATTTGGAGGAGAAAAAATGATTTTATACAAAAACAGACTGTAAAAGTCGATTTTTCGCATCAAAAAACCCCTCCAGACAAATTTTGAGCAATTTTTATGTCAAAAATGAATTTTTTGTCGAAAATTTTGAAGCAAGGGGTAGGTATGGAAATATTTAATGTAAACTGCATTGTGCTAATTTCTTTCCTGGTCGGAATTATGAACTCAAAATACACTGGAATACGTAAAATTTTCCGCGGAATCGATTGCCGAAGACTAGAACGTTCTATCTATAATATTAGTCGAGTTATGAGCAAATTTAGTTTTGAAAACGGGATTTTCGAAAATTTCATGACTTCATTTGGGGGAGAAAAAATGATTTTATACAAAAACAGACTGTGGCAGTCGATTTTTCGCATCAAAAAACCCCTCCAGACAAATTTTGAGCAATTTTTATGTCAAAAATGAATTTTTTGTCGAAAATTTTGAAGCAATGGGTAGGTATGGAAATATTTAATGTAAACTGCATTGTGCTAATTTCTTTCCTGGTCGGAATTATGGACTCAAAATACACTGGAATATGTAAAATGTTCCGCGGAATCGATTGCCGAAGACTAGAACGTTCTATCTATAATATTAGTAGAGTTATGAGCAAATTTTGTTTTGAAAACGGGATTTTCGAAAATTTCATGACTTCATTTGGAGGAGAAAAAATGATTTTATACAAAAACAGACCGTGGAAGTCGATTTTTCGCATCAAAAAACCCCTCCAGACAAATTTTGAGCAATTTTTATGTCAAAAATGAATTTTTTGTCGAAAATTTTGAAGCAAGGGGTAGGTATGGAAATATTTAATGTAAACTGCATTGTGCTAATTTCTTTCCTGGTCGGAATTATGAACTCAAAATACACTGGAATACGTAAAATTTTCCGCGGAATCGATTGCCGAAGACTAGAACGTTCTATCTATAATATTAGTAGAGTTATGAGCAAATTTAGTTTTGAAAACGGGATTTTCGAAAATTTCATGACTTCATTTGGAGGAGAAAAAATGATTTTATACAAAAACAGACTGTGGCAGTCGATTTTTCGCATCAAAAAACCCCTCCAGACAAATTTTGAGCAATTTTTATGTCAAAAATGAATTTTTTGTCGAAAATTTTGAAGCAAGGGGTAGGTATGGAAATATTTAATGTAAACTGCATTGTGCTAATTTCTTTCCTGGTCGGAATTATGGACTCAAAATACACTGGAATATGTAAAATTTTCCGCGGAATCGATTGCCGAAGACTAGAACGTTCTATCTATAATATTAGTCGAGTTATGAGCAAATTTAGTTTTGAAAACGGGATTTTCGAAAATTGCATGACTTCATTTGGAGGAGAAAAAATGATTTTATACAAAAACAGACTGTGGCAGTCGATTTTTCGCATCAAAAAACCCCTCCAGACAAATTTTGGTTAGGTTAGGAATGGAAATATGGAAATATTTAATGTAAACTGCATTGTGCTAATTTCTTTCCTGGTTGGAATTATGGACTCAAAATACACTGGAATATGTAAAATTTTCCGCGGAATCGATTGCCGAAGACTAGAACGTTCTATCTATAATATTAGTAGAGTTATGAGCAAATTTAGTTTTGAAAACGGGATTTTCGAAAATTTCATGACTTCATTTGGGGGAGAAAAAATGATTTTATACAAAAACAGACTGTGGCAGTCGATTTTTCGCATCAAAAAACCCCTCCAGACAAATTTTGAGCAATTTTTATGTCAAAAATGAATTTTTTGTCGAAAATTTTGAAGCAATGGGTAGGTATGGAAATATTTAATGTAAACTGCATTGTGCTAATTTCTTTCCTGGTCGGAATTATGGACTCAAAATACACTGGAATATGTAAAATTTTCCGCGGAATCGATTGCCGAAGACTAGAACGTTCTATCTATAATATTAGTAGAGTTATGAGCAAATTTTGTTTTGAAAACGGGATTTTCGAAAATTTTATGACTTCATTTGGAGGAGAAAAAATGATTTTATACAAAAACAGACCGTGGAAGTCGATTTTTCGCATCAAAAAACCCCTCCAGACAAATTTTGAGCAATTTTTATGTCAAAAATGAATTTTTTGTCGAAAATTTTGAAGCAAGGGGTAGGTATGGAAATATTTAATGTAAACTGCATTGTGTTAATTTCTTTCCTGGTCGGAATTATGGACTCAAAATACACTGGAATATGTAAAATTTTCCGCGGAATCGATTGCCGAAGACTAGAACGTTCTATCTATAATATTAGTCGAGTTATGAGCAAATATAGTTTTGAAAACGGGATTTTCGAAAATTTCATGACTTCATTTGGAGGAGAAAAAATGATTTTATACAAAAACAGACTGTGGCAGTCGATTTTTCGCATCAAAAAACCCCTCCAGACAAATTTTGAGCAATTTTTATGTCAAAAATGAATTTTTTGTCGAAAATTTTGAAGCAAGGGGTAGGTATGGAAATATTTAATGTAAACTGCATTGTGCTAACTTCTTTCCTGGTCGGAATTATGGACTCAAAATACACTGGAATGCGTAAAATTTTCCGCGGAATCGATTGCCGAAGACTAGAACGTTCCATCTATAATATTAGTCGAGTTATGAGCAAATTTAGTTTTGAAAACGGGATTTTCGAAAATTTCATGACTTCATTTGGAGGAGAAAAAATGATTTTATACAAAAACAGACTGTGGCAGTCGATTTTTCGCATCAAAAAACCCCTCCAGACAAATTTTGAGCAATTTTTATGTCAAAAATGAATTTTTTGTCGAAAATTTTGAAGCAAGGGGTAGGTATGGAAATATTTAATGTAAACTGCATTGTGCTAACTTCTTTCCTGGTCGGAATTATGGACTCAAAATACACTGGAATGCGTAAAATTTTCCGCGGAATCGATTGCCGAAGACTAGAACGTTCCATCTATAATATTAGTCGAGTTATGAGCAAATTTAGTTTTGAAAACGGGATTTTCGAAAATTTCATGTCTTCATTTGGAGGAGAAAAAATGATTTTATACAAAAACAGACTGTGGCAGTCGATTTTTCGCATCAAAAAACCCCTCCAGACAAATTTTGAGCAATTTTTATGTCAAAAATGAATTTTTTGTCGAAAATTTTGAAGCAAGGGGTAGGTATGGAAATATTTAATGTAAACTGCATTGTGCTAACTTCTTTCCTGGTCGGAATTATGGACTCAAAATACACTGGAATATGTAAAATTTTCCGCGGAATCGATTGCCGAAGACTAGAACGTTCTATCTATCATATTAGTCGAGTTATGAGCAAATTTAGTTTTGAAAACGGGATTTCCGAAAATTTCATGACTTCATTTGGAGGAGAAAAAATGATTTTATACAAAAACAGACTGTAAAAGTCGATTTTTCGCATCAAAAAACCCCTCCAGACAAATTTTGAGCAATTTTTATGTCAAAAATGAATTTTTTGTCGAAAATTTTGAAGCAAGGGGTAGGTATGGAAATATTTAATGTAAACTGCATTGTGCTAACTTCTTTCATGGTCGGAATTATGGACTCAAAATACACTGGAATATGTAAAATTTTCCGCGGAATCGATTGCCGAAGACTAGAACGTTCTATCTATCATATTAGTCGAGTTATGAGCAAATTTAGTTTTGAAAACGGGATTTCCGAAAATTTCATGACTTCATTTGGAGGAGAAAAAATGATTTTATACAAAAACAGACTGTAAAAGTCGATTTTTCGCATCAAAAAACCCCTCCAGACAAATTTTGAGCAATTTTTATGTCAAAAATGAATTTTTTGTCGAAAATTTTGAAGCAAGGGGTAGGTATGGAAATATTTAATGTAAAATGCATTGTGCTCACTGCTTTCCTGTTCGGAATTATGGACTCAAAATACACTGGAATATGTAAAATTTTCCGCGGAATCGATTGCCGAAGACTAGAACGTTCTATCCATCATATTAGTCGAGTTATGAGCACATTTAGTTTTGAAAACGGGATTTTCGAAAATTTCATGACTTCATTTGGAGGAGAAAAAATGATTTTATACAAAAACAGACTGTGGCAGTCGATTTTTCGCATCAAAAAACCCCTCCAGACAAATTTTGAGCAATTTTTATGTCAAAAATGAATTTTTTGTCGAAAATTTTGAAGCAAGGGGTAGGTATGGAAATATTTAATGTAAACTGCATTGTGCTAACTTCTTTCCTGGTCGGAATTATGGACTCAAAATACACTGGAATATGTAAAATTTTCCGCGGAATCGATTGCCGAAGACTAGAACGTTCTATCTATAATATTAGTCGAGTTATGAGCAAATATAGTTTTGAAAACGGGATTTTCGAAAATTTCATGACTTCATTTGGAGGAGAAAAAATGATTTTATACAAAAACAGACTGTGGCAGTCGATTTTTCGCATCAAAAAACCCCTCCAGACAAATTTTGAGCAATTTTTATGTCAAAAATGAATTTTTTGTCGAAAATTTTGAAGCAAGGGGTAGGTATGGAAATATTTAATGTAAACTGCATTGTGCTAACTTCTTTCCTGGTCGGAATTATGGACTCAAAATACACTGGAATGCGTAAAATTTTCCGCGGAATCGATTGCCGAAGACTAGAACGTTCCATCTATAATATTAGTCGAGTTATGAGCAAATTTAGTTTTGAAAACGGGATTTTCGAAAATTTCATGACTTCATTTGGAGGAGAAAAAATGATTTTATACAAAAACAGACTGTGGCAGTCGATTTTTCGCATCAAAAAACCCCTCCAGACAAATTTTGAGCAATTTTTATGTCAAAAATGAATTTTTTGTCGAAAATTTTGAAGCAAGGGGTAGGTATGGAAATATTTAATGTAAAATGCATTGTGCTCACTGCTTTCCTGTTCGGAATTATGGACTCAAAATACACTGGAATACGTAAAATTTTCCGCGGAATCGATTGCCGAAGACTAGAACGTTCTATCTATAATATTAGTCGAGTTATGAGCAAATTTAGTTTTGAAAACGGGATTTTCGAAAATTTCATGACTTCATTTGGAGGAGAAAAAATGATTTTATACAAAAACAGACTGTAAAAGTCGATTTTTCGCATCAAAAAACCCCTCCAGACAAATTTTGAGCAATTTTTATGTCAAAAATGAATTTTTTGTCGAAAATTTTGAAGCAAGGGGTAGGTATGGAAATATTTAATGTAAAATGCATTGTGCTCACTGCTTTCCTGTTCGGAATTATGGACTCAAAATACACTGGAATATGTAAAATTTTCCGCGGAATCGATTGCCGAAGACTAGAACGTTCTATCCATCATATTAGTCGAGTTATGAGCAAATATAGTTTTGAAAACGGGATTTTCGAAAATTTCATGACTTCATTTGGAGGAGAAAAAATGATTTTATACAAAAACAGACTGTGGCAGTCGATTTTTCGCATCAAAAAACCCCTCCAGACAAATTTTGAGCAATTTTTATGTCAAAAATGAATTTTTTGTCGAAAATTTTGAAGCAAGGGGTAGGTATGGAAATATTTAATGTAAACTGCATTGTGCTAACTTCTTTCCTGGTCGGAATTATGGACTCAAAATACACTGGAATGCGTAAAATTTTCCGCGGAATCGATTGCCGAAGACTAGAACGTTCCATCTATAATATTAGTCGAGTTATGAGCAAATTTAGTTTTGAAAACGGGATTTTCGAAAATTTCATGACTTCATTTGGAGGAGAAAAAATGATTTTATACAAAAACAGACTGTGGCAGTCGATTTTTCGCATCAAAAAACCCCTCCAGACAAATTTTGAGCAATTTTTATGTCAAAAATGAATTTTTTGTCGAAAATTTTGAAGCAAGGGGTAGGTATGGAAATATTTAATGTAAACTGCATTGTGCTAACTTCTTTCCTGGTCGGAATTATGGACTCAAAATACACTGGAATATGTAAAATTTTCCGCGGAATCGATTGCCGAAGACTAGAACGTTCTATCTATAATATTAGTCGAGTTATGAGCAAATATAGTTTTGAAAACGGGATTTTCGAAAATTTCATGACTTCATTTGGAGGAGAAAAAATGATTTTATACAAAAACAGACTGTGGCAGTCGATTTTTCGCATCAAAAAACCCCTCCAGACAAATTTTGAGCAATTTTTATGTCAAAAATGAATTTTTTGTCGAAAATTTTGAAGCAAGGGGTAGGTATGGAAATATTTAATGTAAACTGCATTGTGCTAACTTCTTTCCTGGTCGGAATTATGGACTCAAAATACACTGGAATGCGTAAAATTTTCCGCGGAATCGATTGCCGAAGACTAGAACGTTCCATCTATAATATTAGTCGAGTTATGAGCAAATTTAGTTTTGAAAACGGGATTTTCGAAAATTTCATGACTTCATTTGGAGGAGAAAAAATGATTTTATACAAAAACAGACTGTGGCAGTCGATTTTTCGCATCAAAAAACCCCTCCAGACAAATTTTGAGCAATTTTTATGTCAAAAATGAATTTTTTGTCGAAAATTTTGAAGCAAGGGGTAGGTATGGAAATATTTAATGTAAACTGCATTGTGCTAACTTCTTTCCTGGTCGGAATTATGGACTCAAAATACACTGGAATATGTAAAATTTTCCGCGGAATCGATTGCCGAAGACTAGAACGTTCTATCTATCATATTAGTCGAGTTATGAGCACATTTAGTTTTGGAAACGGGATTTTCGAAAATTTCATGACTTCATTTGGAGGAGAAAAAATGATTTTATACAAAAACAGATTGTGGCAGTCGATTTTTCGCATCAAAAAACCCCTCCAGACAAATTTTGAGCAATTTTTATGTCAAAAATGAATTTTTTGTCGAAAATTTTGAAGCAAGGGGTAGGTATGGAAATATTTAATGTAAACTGCATTGTGCTAACTTCTTTCCTGGTCGGAATTATGGACTCAAAATACACTGGAATGCGTAAAATTTTCCGCGGAATCGATTGCCGAAGACTAGAACGTTCCATCTATAATATTAGTCGAGTTATGAGCAAATTTAGTTTTGAAAACGGGATTTTCGAAAATTTCATGTCTTCATTTGGAGGAGAAAAAATGATTTTATACAAAAACAGACTGTGGCAGTCGATTTTTCGCATCAAAAACCCCTCCAGACAAATTTTGAGCAATTTTTATGTCAAAAATGAATTTTTTGTCGAAAATTTTGAAGCAAGGGGTAGGTATGGAAATATTTAATGTAAACTGCATTGTGCTAACTTCTTTCCTGGTCGGAATTATGGACTCAAAATACACTGGAATATGTAAAATTTTCCGCGGAATCGATTGCCGAAGACTAGAACGTTCTATCTATCATATTAGTCGAGTTATGAGCACATTTAGTTTTGGAAACGGGATTTTCGAAAATTTCATGACTTCATTTGGAGGAGAAAAAATGATTTTATACAAAAACAGATTGTGGCAGTCGATTTTTCGCATCAAAAAACCCCTCCAGACAAATTTTGAGCAATTTTTATGTCAAAAATGAATTTTTTGTCGAAAATTTTGAAGCAAGGGGTAGGTATGGAAATATTTAATGTAAACTGCATTGTGCTAACTTCTTTCATGGTCGGAATTATGGACTCAAAATACACTGGAATATGTAAAATTTTCCGCGGAATCGATTGCCGAAGACTAGAACGTTCTATCTATCATATTAGTCGAGTTATGAGCAAATTTAGTTTTGAAAACGGGATTTCCGAAAATTTCATGACTTCATTTGGAGGAGAAAAAATGATTTTATACAAAAACAGACTGTAAAAGTCGATTTTTCGCATCAAAAAACCCCTCCAGACAAATTTTGAGCAATTTTTATGTCAAAAATGAATTTTTTGTCGAAAATTTTGAAGCAAGGGGTAGGTATGGAAATATTTAATGTAAAATGCATTGTGCTCACTGCTTTCCTGTTCGGAATTATGGACTCAAAATACACTGGAATATGTAAAACTTTCCGCGGAATCGATTGCCGAAGACTAGAACGTTCTATCCATCATATTAGTCGAGTTATGAGCACATTTAGTTTTGAAAACGGGATTTTCGAAAATTTCATGACTTCATTTGGAGGAGAAAAAATGATTTTATACAAAAACAGACTGTGGCAGTCGATTTTTCGCATCAAAAAACCCCTCCAGACAAATTTTGAGCAATTTTTATGTCAAAAATGAATTTTTTGTCGAAAATTTTGAAGCAAGGGGTAGGTATGGAAATATTTAATGTAAACTGCATTGTGCTAACTTCTTTCCTGGTCGGAATTATGGACTCAAAATACACTGGAATACGTAAAATTTTCCGCGGAATCGATTGCCGAAGACTAGAACGTTCTATCTATAATATTAGTCGAGTTATGAGCAAATTTAGTTTTGAAAACGGGATTTTCGAAAATTTCATGACTTCATTTGGAGGAGAAAAAATGATTTTATACAAAAACAGACTGTGGCAGTCGATTTTTCGCATCAAAAAACCCCTCCAGAAAAATTTTGAGCAATTTTTATGTCAAAAACGAATTTTTTGTCGAAAATTTTGAAGCAAGGGGTAGGTATGGAAATATTTAATGTAAACTGCATTGTGCTAACTTCTTTCCTGGTCGGAATTATGGACTCAAAATACACTGGAATACGTAAAATTTTCCGCGGAATCGATTGCCGAAGACTAGAACGTTCTATCTATAATATTAGTCGAGTTATGAGCAAATTTAGTTTTAAAAACGGGATTTTCGAAAATTTCATGACTTCATTTGGAGGAGAAAAAATGATTTTATACAAAAACAGACTGTGGAAGTCGATTTTTCGCATCAAAAAACCCCTCCAGAAAAATTTTGAGCAATTTTTATGTCAAAAACGAATTTTTTGTCGAAAATTTTGAAGCAAGGGGTAGGTATGGAAATATTTAATGTAAACTGCATTGTGCTAACTTCTTTCCTGGTCGGAATTATGGACTCAAAATACACTGGAATACGTAAAATTTTCCGCGGAATCGATTGCCGAAGACTAGAACGTTCTATCTATAATATTAGTCGAGTTATGAGCAAATTTAGTTTTGAAAACGGGATTTCCGAAAATTTCATGACTTCATTTGGAGGAGAAAAAATGATTTTATACAAAAACAGACTGTAAAAGTCGATTTTTCGCATCAAAAAACCCCTCCAGACAAATTTTGAGCAATTTTTATGTCAAAAATGAATTTTTTGTCGAAAATTTTGAAGCAAGGGAGGTATGGAAATATTTAATGTAAACTGCATTGTGCTAACTTTTTTCCTGGTCGGAATTATGGACTCAAAATACACTGGAATACGTAAAATTTTCCTTGGAATCGATTGACGAAGACTAGAACGTTCTATCTATAATATTAGTCAAGTGATGATCAAATTTAGTTTTGAAAACGGGATTTTCGAAAATTTCATGACTTTATTTGGAGGAGAAAAAAAGATTTTTTACAAAAACAGACTGTGGAAGTCGATTTTTCGCATCAAAAAACCCCTCCAGACGAATTTTGAGCAATTTTTATGTCAAAAATGAATTTTTAGTCGAAAATTTTGAAGCAAGGGGTAGGTATGGAAATATTTAATGTAAACTGCATTGTGCTAACTTCTTTTCTGGTCGGAAGTATGGACTTAAAATACACTGGAATACGTAAAATTTTCCGCGGAATCGATTGCCGAAGACTAGAACGTTCTATCTATAATATTAGTCGAGTTATGAGCAAATTTAGTTTTGAAAACGGGATTTTCGAAAATTTCATGACTTCATTTGGAGAAGAAAAAATGATTTTATACAAAAAAAGACTGTGGCAGTCGAGCAATTTCTATGTCAAAAATGAATTTTTTGTCGAAAATTTTGAAGCAAGGGATTGCCGAATACTAGAACGTATTATATATAATATTATTCGAGTTATGAGCACATTTAGTTTTGAAAAGTAGATTTTCGAAAATTTCATGACTTCATTTGGAGGAGCAAAAGTGATTTTAGACAAAAACAGACTGTGGCAGTCAATTTTTCGCATCAAAAAACCCCTCCAGACAAATTTTGAGCAATTTTTATGTCAAAATCATCATCTTCCAAATTTTAAGAGGAGTATGAAAATATTTTATATGAACAGGTATCTGCTAACTTTTTCATTGATGGGATGAACTAATACACTGGAATATGTAAAATTTACCGCTGAATCGATTGTCGAAGACTAGAACAATCTATCTATCATATTAGTCAAGTTATGAGCATATTTAGTTTTGAAAAGCGGTCATGGAAGTTGTTCCTTGTAGATGGAGGGATTCCCCTCATGTTTGGAAGATGTCACATCCAGCAGAAAATAGAATCAACGGTTGAAATATGTTCACAACCGATTGAAAATATTCTCCACCGGGGGAAGACATCACAATGAGACAAAATTTCCCTTAAAGTCTTCTACCGGCTGCACACTGCTAGAAGTTTGTCTTTACTAGCAAAGTACAGTTATAAAAATTAACAAACAAAGTTAACAATTATAAAAACATTAAAATATCAACATGTAGATTTTTTATAAGGACAAAAACATTATAATGAAAATGAACCAATTTTTTTCACACAAATTACATCATACGATATATTTAGATATAAAATTTCCAATTCAAAATATCAATTATCTAAAATCACCACCACTACTACCTACCCCTACTACAACCCAGCTTGGTCATCTACATTTTAATACCAAGTTAGAAAAACATGCAATATAATACTGTGGAAATTAAAAATGATTAAGGCTGAAAAAAGTTCTGTTGCTTCAAAAAAGTCGAAAATAAAAAATCTGGAACAGAAAATCAAACAAAATTTTAAAAAATTCACTAAAAACTTGATAAGAATCCAAAAATAGTTGCATATAACAATGTTGGCAATCACGATATTTTGACAGATCTACTAGGCGACAATTTCTGCAACAGAAAATCAAACAAAATTAAAAATATTCAACAAAAAATCGATGGAAACTATATCTGTAAAAAATAGAAAATTTCTGCAACAGAAAATCAAACAAAATTAAAAAAATTCAACAAAAAATCGATGGAAACTATATCTGTAAAAAATAGAAAATTTCTGCAACAGAAAATCAAACAAAATTTAAAAAATTCAACAAAAAATCGATTGAAACTATAAGATCTGAAAAAAATAGAAAATTCCTGCAACAGAAAATCAAACAAAATTAAAAAAATTCAACAAAAATCAGGATCAGGAAACAGGACCAACATAGCTTACCTATGCTAGGATATTAATGAGCAAATTTGAGCAGCAACATCTATGTCTTTTGAAAAAAGTACCTAAAAAGAAAAGGAGGATAATATACAAATAATACTTAAAATTACATAACTTACCAGTGTTTTCCGATACTTGTAAAAAAAATGCTAAATAAAATTGGGAAAATATGAAAACTTTTTTATTTATATACAGGGAAAATCAAATATGTTGGTTCGAATAACTGTACATTTTGTACATGAAATATTACATAGGCGTTCATAGGCACGAATTTCACAGGTGTATACATAATAAAAACATAAATAGATGTGCATGCAAGACTCACGTTGAGGTAGACATAACTTTATGTTACCTGAAACAAAAAATAGAATAATTATTGGAATGTTAATGTAAAAGTGATAAGTAATTTGCAAAAAATGATTTATGACTTAGGGGCCATCCATAAAGTACGTCACACGTTAATGGGGAGGGAGGGTATCACCGAATTGTGACATCGTGTGAGAAGGGGCATGGGGGGGTCAATACTTTTGTGACGTCACATGTTAAAATTTAAAATACTAAAACGAAAAGTTTGGATGTGAATTAAAAATTTTAAAAATTTACGAACTTTTTAAGAATGTACATAATATTTATTTGTTTTTTATCTTTAATTAATATAATGAATTGTTTATTATTTTCTAACTAGTCGTTTGGTTTTTCGGTTTTATGAAATGTTGGACTTTATGGAGATTTTATTAGATTATCATGTAATAAAAATTTGTAAAACATGAAAATAGCTGTTTTCTCTCGATTATTTTCAAGTACATACATAAATTTAAAAAATGTATGACGTCACATCAGGAGGGGTGGGGTTATAAAAATGTGACAACCTGTGACAAGGACGGGGGGAGGGGTTCAAAAGTCCTAAAATTCGTGTGACGTACTTTATGGATGGCCCCTTATTTCTCATATAAGAACCCTTATTTGTCATTCTCGAGTATTTTGGTATAAAAAAAAACAATAAAATAATACAAAAATGTTGTATTTATTCAATACTAACGATAACCAGTAAGTAAAATAGAAACCTACCCCTCTAGAAGAATGTATTAAGCTCTAATCCCTGGATTCCATTGATTCCATATAGGTACACCATTCATGTACACTCCAGATTCCCTGAAACAACAAATGAAACAAATTTCAAACACCATCCAGATACAAGTAATATTTCCCATAGTATAGCGGCTTCAATATAAGATTGATTCACTTCTTATATAAGAACATTATTTGTCATAGGAATATTGGCCGGCCGGCTTTTGGATACTTTGTTATAAAAAATGTATTATAAATGAACAAATTATCAATACCAATGACCAAATTAATTTGAAAAACAAATACTAATTCAAAATTAAAAATACAATTGTATTTTTATTGGAAATTTTAGAAATTTATTTTGAAAAATTAATGTGTTCCAAATAAAATAAAAAGTAGGAAATGATAAATAATTACCCCATTCAGAGAATGTTTGAAGCTCTAATCCACGCCTCCATGTAGGTACACACTTCACATACACTTCACTATACATCACTACACACGAACACGAACTCAAAAAATAAAATTAATTTCGACCACGCACTCCGCGCACTCCGGCCCGACCGAATCTCAAATTACTACTGAATAGTGAATAATCCGATCCTATGATCCGATCTACAAAATTTATCTATTAGTCACCTGTTAAATAAGAAGAGTTTGTCGTATTTATGATTAATATACCTATATACCGGCCGTCTTATCATTTAATTCAACGCTTCTGGAACGACTTCATTTGATATTGAGAAAATGTAATATGAAAATACTTTTTTAATATTTTATCGAGGACCTTATTTGACAAAAAATTTAGTTTTAAGAAGTGGATTTTCGAAAATTTCATGACTTCATTTGGAGGAGAAAAAATGATTTCATACAAAAACAGACTGTGGCAGTTGATTTTTCGCATCAAATAACCCCTCCAGACAAATTTTGAGCAATTTTTATGTCAAAAATGAATTTTTTGTCGAAAATTTTGAAGCAAGGGGTAGGTATGGAAATATTCAATGTAAACTGCATTGTGCTAACTTCTTTCCTGGTCGGAATTATGGACTCAAAATACAGTGGAATATGTAAAATTTGAAGGAGAAAAAATGATTTTAGACAAAAACAGACTGTGGCAGTCGATTTTTCGCATCAAAAAACCCCTCCAGACAAATTTTGAGCAATTTTTTGATTTTTTTGTCGGAAATTTTGAAGCAAGGGGTAGGTATGGAAATATTTAATGTAAACTGCATTGTGCTAACTGCTTTCCTGTTCGGAATTATGGACTCAAAATACACTGGAATATGTAAAATTTTCCGCTGAATCGATTGCCGAAGACTAGAACGTTCTATCCATCATATAAGTCGAGTTATGAGCACATTTAGTTTTGAAAACGGGATTTTCGAAAATTTCATGACTTCATTTGAAGGAGAAAAAATGATTTTAGACAAAAACAGACTGTGGCAGTCGATTTTTCGCATCAAATAACCCCTCCAGACAAATTTTGAGCAATTTTTATGTCAAAAATGAATTTTTTGTCGAAAATTTTGAAGCAAGGGGTAGGTATGGAAATATTCAATGTAAACTGCATTGTGCTAACTTCTTTCCTGGTCGGAATTATGGACTCAAAATACAGTGGAATATGTAAAATTTGAAGGAGAAAAAATGATTTTAGACAAAAACAGACTGTGGCAGTCGATTTTTCGCATCAAAAAACCCCTCCAGACAAATTTTGAGCAATTTTTTGATTTTTTTGTCGGAAATTTTGAAGCAGGGTAGGAGATATTTAATGTATTGGAGATATTTAATGTAAACTGCATTGAACTAACTTCTTTCCTGGACGGACTTATGAACTCAAAATATACTGGAGTATGTAAAATTTTCCGCTGAATCGATTGCCGAAGACTAGAACGTTCTATATATAATATTAGTCGAGTTATGAGCAGCTTTAGTTTTGAAAAGTAGATTTTCTAAAATGGCAGTCAATTTTTCGCATCAAAAAACCCCTCCAGACAAATTTTGAGAAATTTTTATGTCAAAAATGTATTTTTTATACAAAAACAGACTGTTCCTGTCGATTTTTACGCACCAAAAATCGTATTTTCCGTCGAAAACTATGAAGCAAGGGGTAGGTATAGAAATATTCAATATAAACTGGTATCTGCTAACTTCATCATTCCTCAACTTATAAATTTCACTTAAACTACGACACTGCATTCCATCTTCATGACCGACATACCAACGCCATTGATGCTAGGCTTACATACCGAAACCCGTTAGCGCGACATTCACCTACCTAAGAAGAATACCCTTAGGGTATCAATACGGCTTTTTTTTCACCAAACATTAAATCAGGAAAAATCCTCTGCTTTTCCTATGTGTGTGTACTTTGTTCCCAGATATTTCGTTTTGACTTATCTGCCAACAGAAATGATTTAAAACCAAATCCAAAAACAGGTAGTCGTTTTTTTTATAATTATAGCACGGTATCTTACCCCTTTTTCCGAAAACTGATAAGATAAGATAATGCCTAATAGTATAATTATTTCACAATTAATTGTTTGGATTATAAAATAATACAGTATTTGTTGAAAAAAATTGTCTGTACTTTAAAGAATCGTACAAAAACCTACATGACTACTATCAGGTATCACCCTCTCGTTCATAAAAAGACGTCGTCAAATCGTTTATTTAGTTTTTGTGGGCGATGCCTTGATTGGTCCGAAAAAGAAAATCCAATCAATCATCGATTGGAACCAGAAATGAGAAATTAAGACCAAATTGAATCTTGATACGCACACAGAAACCGGATTTATTATTTGACATCTACACTGTAGAAATTCCACTTACAAATAATAATTTTACTACACTTTTGGATCGATTAATTCATCTCAAAACAAGTATCACAACTAATAACAAGTTTTTTTCCACGACCACCTAATAATAAGTCAATATTTCAATACCTAACGAAAGAATATGGTACCCATATATCTACTAGAGTGGATTATGGTTCATAATACACTGGGGTGTAATTAGATTAAAAGAGTAATGCCCCTGAATGTCGGCAACACATTATACAGTTTCTCATAAAATATTTATACTGCCAACCTCTGTAATAAACTAGATTTTCTCAATTTTTCAATTCGCAATAAAGTTTAATACTAATTCTAACCTCTGACCTTCAGAGCCCGCAGAAATATGATATTCTTTGTACTCTTTATTTTATTGTTGAGGTACTAAAAAATCTGTTAAACATTTCAAAGAAATCTAATTGTTCTGGTTGACAGAATATCAAATTTAATGACACGATGTACCATAAATTTATCTGTGCATTTTATTTTGCATTCTGTGGTCATCTCTACTCTAGCACGCTCCGCGACACACTTTGATGAACAGCAGGACCGTACCAACCCAAGTTACATAAACATTTTTTTAACCTCAAAGTACTTCTTTCAACAGGAATGAAATTTTTTTCTGCAAAATTGTGACATTATTTGAAAATAAAAAATCAATAAACCCTAGTTTGTTCACAGCTAACTCCCTTCTGTCAAAACAATGCGACTACCAAAAAATTGACATATATTTCCAACCCTGGTTATCATATGTCAAATTTTTAGTGAAACTTGATCCTAAAAAAACTAAATTTCCATTTATTTCAACGGATATTGTAGAATTATCAAAAATGATGCAAATAAGCTTAATCCGCTTCTGGCGATAAAAACATCTATTGATAGATTGTCGATCTCCTAGTCCTTTACCCACTTGAAAAGTTTATTTTATGAAAAATGCGTACAACAAACCGTTAATATCACATATAATTAGAAAAGCCGTTGGCTATTAGTGAATGTTTGAATAGACACAGCAAAAAAATATCAGCCGTATTAATAATAAAATTTAGATCATTCTAACTTGACATTTATATGTATTTTTTGGTTTAAATGTCAAGTTAGAATGATCTAAATTTTATTATTAATACGGCTGTATATTTTTAACCTAATTATTATTTATACACGATGACATTATTTTTTTGTGATTTGATCCAATAAAAGAGCAAATCAATCTCTCTGTTGTACTATTTTTGACATTACGTCATTATCCTTTGAGGTAGGATTTCTAACTGGGGCATGCGACACTGGAAAAGTTCCTGTTCATCGGGAAATGAGAGGAGAGACTGTTTGAGCCTCTCAAAGTCTCGTTTAAAATGTATAACAGCAAAAAAGTCGCGTGGAAAGAACTAGAACACTTCCTAGACCTTCCCACCTCTACCGTAAACTTCCAAATCATGTTAAAACCATAGAGATACTACAGATTGAGCCCATAATAAAAGAGAGGTTTTAAAACTTATGGAAGAAAGTGGCACAAAGTTTGTGCGCAGCCAGTTGAGCATGGCGCATCACAGCGACTAACTGAACTAACAAACCCCGCCTCTTACCACACGAAAATTGTCAATATATAATTATTTTAATTTGAGGTTAGACACTTGTAGTCACTTCTATTATGATTTCTTTTTTCATTTAATTCTTATTGGCCAGACAATAAGGAAGATTTGTTCTAGTTGTGTGAAAAAGTGGTATTTCGAACATTGTTTATGTGATATTGGTGTTTGCTTCAAGATGTTTCCAGGTAGATTGGTGTATAAGTTTGGATTATTTGTTTGTCTGTTCTTATTTTATTTTTATTGACTGTTTGACTTGTTATTTTCGATATTTTATTGTATGAAAAATGTTGTTTTAATAGTAATTTCTCACTAGCAGGGATTTTTTTTCTCCTGCTCCTACTAATACGTATGATGAAAACTTCCAAATTCAAAAAGCGCGCGTCTTAAATGCTAGCTCATACCAGTAGCCAAGGTAGGCGCTAGTAGTAACTCCCACAAAACGCTACTCGTTCATCTCTCCTCTATTTATTACTCTATCATTAAGCCAGCAGAAAGACCTGTTTTCCCTATTAAATTTAAAATCTCAATTTTAGAACTCTTTTATTATTATTGCCACGGCTTCGATTAGATTAATAATAATAATAATTGAATTATCAGCTACCGATATTAAGCCATTTTATTGTTGTTAAATATTCTCAAAAGAACGAAAGATTTAATGGGAATGTTTCAAGTTGAAAACGAAGTAAGTTTTAATAAAAAAACTTTTACTTAACTGTTATTGTTAATAACTTTATGAATACTTTTACTTCACTCAAAGAAATTAATCTCAAAAGCAATTTTTCTAGTGCTTATTTCTGGGTGCCGATCAGTTTCATCCAGAAACCAGAACATCCCCGTCTACCCTTACTTTTCTATGGTTGTTTAAGTTTATTTGTAAACTTTTGTCATTTGCCAAACCATAAACAAAATGGATTTCAGCAATTATCTTCCTGTTGTAAGTTTTTGTATTGTTCTAACTCCCTTTATTTACTTAGTTGTATTTCTTATAATTAAAATTGATTTGCAAGACATAAAACTATGCAAAAATGGCAACGTGATTGTTTTTATTTGATATCAAGAAGTACTTATATGTTTACACTCAAGGTATTCCTTATGTACTATGTACTAATGATTCAATATATTGACAGTGGCGTATGTCATAAGTAAACAAGAAAAAAACATTAAGAAACGATAGAACTCTTTTATCTATGCAAAAGAATTTTTTATAATCCCTTTTTGTGCGTCAATGGAATCCTTCTATAAATTTACTGACAGACAATGCAGGTGAGAATTCGCGGGCGGATGATGAGTCACGACAAGAATTTTATTCATACTACCTTAAAACAAACTTTTGCTTTGTCAAATTTGGTGCGAATATCCAATTAAGCTCATTCTACTGTTCCTATGACGCAGTTTTATAAAAGAAAGCAAATAAGTTGGGATCATTTTTTATCCTGGACCTAACCCACCCTGTATAATGGGAAATTTCGAAATTTCATAGAATCTATACCCAATCAAATAACTGCATATTTATGAAATAACATTATCGAAATCTATTTCCTTTTAATCTGCATCTCCAGCGGAAATTTGGAATAACACACAATTGAAAATTTGATCATATCCTCAAACAATCCTATACCATTTGGCAACATCCGATCTATTGTAAAATTAAATCATGCTTCGAATCAATTCGAACACCTTTATATTGTTAAACTTTCTTAATTACCAAATTCTTAATAAAAATCATTAACTGATTATAAAATTCATAATTTTTCTTTTGTTTCAGATTCCGTCCACCGAAAATTTCAGTGATCAGCAAAAAAAATGACACCTTTCTTATGAAATCGGTAATCTCGGTGTTTAATTCGGCAACGTCGCTTGTATGCGTGAATTCGAGTCGCGAAGTGCAAACGAGACCGGTCGCGATGAAATGGTGTCGGTATCGCCCTCTCGCGGTGGGATGACCGACTGGGAGGGAATGTGGATAAGATCGCTAACTAAACCGCCGACATGCAGATCTCTACAAGATTTACAAGTCATATATTACGGACTTAGCGGATTGGAGGCGCTGCAAACGCTGAGAGATTCAAGTTTGCGCGCTCTGTGCAAAATAGTTAGATATGAAAAACATTTGGCCAACGATGTGCTTTATTCGTAAGTATTTACTTTGAATTAATAATATACAGGATACATACAAAAAGTATTTGCCAAACGTTTGTGACGTTCTGTTGTCGGTAAAAAGGAAACGTCTCAATTGAAATAGTTGGGTAGACTATTTTCCAGTTAATTATTTGATTAACATTTTATTTAATCGACCTTGTTTGTACAGGAGTGTAATTGATACGGATGTTAGTTTAAATGCTTAGTTGCCAATATTTCAGTTTTCATTTCAATTATTTATAATTTTTTTGCGAAAAATTTAATGAGTGATTTATTTTGAAATAATTTTAATATTGTTTAAGCATAATAGTTGGAATTTTTTCTAAAACCCGGCATAATATATTTGTGTTTAGTTATTTGAAACTGGGTGTTATTTATGAAGATATATGAAATAAATGACTTATTAATTGCTTTACAGATACGATTTTTTATTTTTATTACAGCACTGGTGAACTCTCAACATGCTGGTACATTCTTTTATCTGGATCGGTATTTATCGATGGATCCATGTTTTTGCCACGTTCAAGGTAAGTTTTTTCCATCAATTTCTATTCTAGTAACTCTTCCCTAATTTGTTTAAACTTAATACGCATAAAATCTCGTAATTTGGGGCATTCGCACCCACTGACTTTTTCATTTTCAACAACATAGGCCTACATAGAGATCGCAGGAGCCCATAAATGTCGTTGAACACGTGGGTTTTGGTATACGAAATTTCAGAGTGTCGGAAAAAGTGGGTTGTTAGATGTAAATACTCAATTTGCATTTTCTAAATGCAGCACGAAACCATAATATAACAAAATAATATCAATAGAATGTCAATATACACCATAAACAAAAGTATTCTGAGTGAATGTTCAGTTTTATCATTTTAATACTTTCACTTAATGCTAATACTTTCTGTAGCTATATTCACAAATTAAATACTCTTCCCATAAAGTAAAGTACATCTTTAATTTTAACTCCTAATACACCTAATGTAATTATAAATGAGACAGTCTGTACATACTAACTCGATTAAAAAACGCTATTTACATTAATATTTTACATTTATTAAAACTTCATCTAAATACTCCTGTTTTCATTAAACAATCGTCCGTACTATAAAGGCCGAACGAAGAAATTCCTCAACCGAAGTATTACCCGACCGATCTGATCTTATCTTGTTACCCTCTGGTTCTTCTGTTGTTTGCATTCTCCGTAGGCGCGCTGCTGTCGGTTTTTATAATTATTCGCTGCATTCGTGTCTCTTGAATGGACGTAGATCGTAGACGATTCATTCTGAGGTTCGTTCGCTGTCAAATCTAGAACATTGTTTATGTTTTTATTAAAATTTTACGGAAGAAACTTTATCAGATATGTACTAGTGCGAGTAATGTTTCCGAAAGTAAATAATGTTTACGATTTCAAAGTGGTTTAGTGCTCTAAAGTGTTATATTTAATAAAAAAAACTGAACTTTCGCCAGATACCTGTGACTAGAGTTAACCACAATCTTGTGAGTAAGCTGGTAAAAGATTTTTGTGCTGACCCGAGGTCGCGTTCAGTGTTTTTTGTGACTCATTACAACTTTTTTCAATATTTTTGTTTGGATACTGTTTGCTGATAAGATGGGTAAGTTTACTTTTGTAGGTTAAATGGCTTTTAAAATATTTGTGGTTGCTTAATTATCTATTTTTGAATGGTAAATTTAAAATATAACACTAAGTACATCTTTGTTGTTGCTTTAAAAATTTGTACTGGTTAGTAAGTCAAGTGTGATGGAAATATTGGTTATTTTGGTGTTTGCAACTAAATAAAATTCATCTATTATCATTATTATTATAGTTTATACAATGGATAATATAGTTTTTATTGGTTTTTTAATAGTAATGGCTTCTTCTTATATTCACTTGAAACCTTGAATATTATGTTTTATGTGATAAAAATATTGCAAAATTTTAAATAGTCAAACACGGGAAGTTTGTATGCAGTGGGAATCTTAGTCTGATTGAAAACAATCGAAAACAACAGTTAAATAAAATATATCTGGCTCTCTATTATTTATGTGAGACGTCTAATATATTCAGTTACACAATAGGGAATAAGTATCTTTGACATTTGGCGCATTAAAAAGTTATTTTTATCTATCGGAGAGAATCTTCTAAAAAAGTATTTTTGATTTACCTACCTCCCGGATTGTTTCTAATTTTTTTTTGGCCAAGAATACAAGGGTCATACGAAAAGTTGAAGTGATATGGAACTGTTGTTACGGTAATTTTCTCTGGTGACCTTATGAGTGATTAATTATCTGTATTTACACGAGGGTCACACAAATGTCGACCTTCGTAGACGTTTTTATCCATCGGAACTTACCTACGTAATCGCCATGGTAAAATTTTAACTCGGCGACACACCTGATTGTGTTATACGCTCAGTTTTTATGTAGATGGATTTTGTAGATACAAAATCTCAATTGTAGACCAAATATATGAAGATACATAAAATGTTTTCGATTCTACAGCAATTTCATCTAACAATATAATAGGAGGGGAAAACCCGTCAATTATCTAAGGATGAAATGATATTTTTTACGTTTAATTAAATCCTATTTTTTTCATTATTATTACATAAAATAACTAACAATGCTTTTTTTTATTGTGTCGTAACTTAACCACACAGAAATTATGATTGAATTTTTATACCGTTTGGTTCATTACACCAAGACGAGCTCGCGATTTATTTCCAAACAATTCTAAAAAGTTTGTCTAATTAATATTGGATAAATTTACAAAAAATAAAGGTTAGATAAAAGCAAAACTTGTTCTCACGGTAAAAGCCTGTTGAATTTAATTTATCAACCAAAACTTGTGGTTTGGAATGAACGGTTCAGCAAAGTGATGGCATCTATGGACTCAGAAGTTAATCGTCTTGCTTTTACCTTTGGGAGGCTTAAGTAAAATACATCTAATTGGACCTAAACTTGTTAATATTATAATACAATTTAAACTTCTTGATTAATTATTATATACCAAATGACATAAAGTTCCCAAGTGAAAAAATAACTCTTAAAAAAAGCATCTCTATTAATTTAGCGCTCCCATCTCTTGCATAAGACCAAAAAAAAAAGAAGACAATTTGAATCAAGTCATCGAACATGATGTGACACTTGTGGGATTCGAATAACTGTCAGTTCTAAGGATTTAAAAGATCCTCTTAGGCACCATTTACGTGGTTATTGAAGTGGCTCTGACGTCCCCCTTTTTGAAGCAAGTGGTTGAGATAAAACTCGTGTCTTTTAAACATTAATTATAAAATATGAATTTAAAATGTTTTAGAAATGAAAAAAAATTCAAAACTATTTGGGCCATATCTATTTTCTTTATTTATTGATTACCTATCTATAACCTAACCTACAATCAATAATCATTCGGCTGTTATTGTTAATCCAACTGAACAAATCCATCACTCGTAAAGGTATTCGCCAATTCGCCATCACGAAATTCTCAAAGGCAATCATGGAGATTTATCCATAAAATTGTGGATTATCATCAAAGCGAAACTAAAAACTGCTTTTGCTTTGTCGGTTTCCTTATTTCCTATGATATTTGTCTATTTTTATTCGTTTATTTTCATCTATCGCTTATTAAAAAAAAACAATGTTGCCAATTAGTTCAAATAGTACAAGAAACTAGTAAATATATTAAGTTTTATTTTCAGTAATAATATCACTAAAACATTGATAATAAACCAGATTGTCGGGGGGTAATACCACATGATTTAGCCGGATATTTTTTCAAATGGCACAAAATTTGATTGGTTGTTAGAACTGTCAAAGGTTTAAATCAAGGTTTAAATAGCTTTATTACAAAAAAGAAGAAAATATATTTATCTCAGTAAACCTTTCTCGGTTACAGATAAGAATGCAAAAGAAAATGAATAAGTATAACATTCTGAGCACATCCTTTGGTGGTTTGCCGACAAACTATTCACTTATTCGAACGTGAAATTTGCATAAAATAAGTACCGTACTCGATACATGTTGTAATGGTACTTTTTATATGTATTTGAAACCAAAATTCATCAAAATCTAATTAGGAAGTAACTTTTTAAGTTCTTAATATAAATATACATTTGATTACTAAAGGATTATTGCCTTCTAATACTAAATCTACTTTTTGAAACAAACTATAACTTTTGGTTGATAGCAATTGTAACGGAAATGGTAAAAAGTCACAAGGGAGTGAATCTGGTGAATATCAGTAGTAGTTTGTAGTTGAATTTATGGATTTTTCATCAGCATCTACACAAATGAGAGCTACCTACTTATATATCGATATTACATTATAATGTATTGGTAAGCCAATTAGCTGTAAGTGACCTTGTTCAGCTGGTGACATTTTATTTTCTATATTCGTTACAAATCCGGTTTTATCATAACCATGTCATATGCTTTCACCTTTAAATGAATAATAAAAGTTCTTGATGGTAAATAATAAAAAAAAGTTTGATGTAAATCGTCGATATCACTAACAAGGTATTAAAAATTGTTACAGTTACCTCACCTCTATTACAATGTAAAGCTTCAATTACTTTCTTTGCGGTACTCATTAACCATAACAAATGAACAAGTACATAATATCCACCTGTATAAATATCGAAATCCGTTATTTAGATGGTTCTGTTTGGTTGCATACATTGATACATGGGATGTTACACAAAATAAAAAATGAAATTATTACATGTACACTATTCGTACGTTCTCTTTTTTAATTCATATAATTATTAAACGGAAAAGAAAATTTTTAAGTTTAACAGACTTTGGAGATACCCTGTAGAGTACTAAAATCTAAAAACAAAACAATTATTTACAAATACAAATATTTATTTTCGTTTTTTTGCAAATATAATAAAAAGTACTGAAAAAAATGGGTTACTCTTAAAAGACTGAGAATTGAGAATGCAAAAACCTATAAAATGATTTTTGAAAAATTCCGATCCGAGCATTTTTCGCCGAGAACAGTCGGAAAAGCGCTCAAAATGGACCAAAATTCGTATTTCCGTTAATTTTAAATATTAACGACTCATTTTCCGGGAAATGATAGCCAATAACGTGTATTTTAAACTATCGAAAGATGAAATTTGTTGCTTTTATAGTTTTTTTCACAATCTTGTTATAAACAATTTATACCTCAATCTTGCAAAACGCGTAAATATTGTCTGAATTATAAAAGTAGAAGTCAAAATCTACAATTTGTATATCTCACATTTTCATACAATTTTGAGAAATATTGCTAAAAATGCTTATAAACAAAGCGCCAAAGAGTTTATTTAAATCAAAATTATTTTCATTTCAACGGAAAGGTTTATAGCAGTAAAAAGGGTTTGATTATGGGCAACCCTCTCAGTCCCCTATTATCATAAATTTTCATGGATAATATAGAAAAGATAATTCATAAACACCCCCTTAGTAAAAAATTTGTTTACTGGCACCGATATGTAGATGACATTTTACCTTGCTTCACTGGTACTACTAGACAATTAGATAATTTCATTACTTACATTAACTCAATACATAAAAATATCAAATTTACAGTAGTAGAAATTGAACAAAGTAAGTCTATAAACTTTCTAGATCTTACAATTTCAAATATGAATAATAGGCATGATTTTTCTATATTTCACAAACCATCAAATACAGACATTACAATTCATAATAGTTCAGTCCACCCAGTCAGTCATAAATTAGCAGCTTTCAATAGATACATAGACTGTTAATAGTTCCATTGAATATTGACAATTACAACAAAGAACTAAATATAATAAAACAAATAGCTGTTAATAATAATTACGATCCAAATTTAATTGACAATATCATAAATAAAAAGATACGAAAACATACTCTAGAACAAGTATTTCCTTCTGATAAAAACAAAAATAACCAATTTAGAAGCTCAACATACTTTGGAATACCATCTTTAAAAATCAAGACATTTTTAGAAACTTTAGACTTGAATATTCGCTTCAAAACCGATAAAAATTTATCCAAATTCATTAAAAACAACAAATCCAAATCTTCAACACTAAAATAAATCAGGAGTATATAAATTAAAATGTGGTAATGACAACTGTAACAAAATTTATATAGGTCGAACTTTTAGGAATTTTAAAACTAGAATTTCAGAATACAAACGTAGCTATGACAACCAAAAATCAGATTCCAACTACTCAAATCATTTATTAGCAAACCAACACTCTTTCGATTCAAATTTTGAAATTTTGCATATAGAACCTAAATCCTTAAAATTAAATCTTTTAGAAGCCCTTGAGATAAATAAAAACAAATATTCAGATAATCTTCTTAACGACCAAATAGATATCAACAATTCTCCCTTATTAAACCTTTTTACCCAGAAAGATTCCTGTAGGATTGTTGTGAATGAGTTTCCAGGTAAACTTGTTAAATACTTTAGTTAATCCCATATTTAGACACATTTTTTTCCTTTTTTATTTAATTTCCTTGTAAATAGATCATAATTTTACTGTTCACATCCGTATAATTTAGTATAAGGGCACTTGTTTTATTTCATAATCCAAACAATAATACTCAAAGTAAAAGTAGGACGTTTGATTCGGATATAACATTTTTCTTTGAATGACCGGATGTAACTGAAGGGCCATTTTTTTTTAAATACAACTGGATGCACATGAGTAAAACAGAACGTTGTAGCTGAACCGTTGTGCTATACCCACTAACCTTTTCGGTTCAACTAAGAACTTTTATAACCCTATTGTCTAGGAATTAAATAAAACAGTATAAATTTTAACATGGAAAACTATTGTTAACTTATACTTTATAAGGAGAGTATATTAACAAATATTAAATGTCAATTTTAAGTAATGTCAAAGTTTCAGACCGCTTTGTTTAAAGCTGTACATGTCAAATTAAGTAGCCCACTTAGTTTCGGTTAATCATTTTTGTTTTATTTGCTCCTATCATAATATTTACACGATTCACAAATGTTTGCAGATACATAACATTATTTTTTTCTCTCACATAACAGTCTTCATGTTTAACATAAAAAGGGAACCATAAAACTAAATTGTTAGTATTATATCCAGCGTTTTAGTTGCCAGATAGTCATAATAAGAGAGAGAAAGTGTTACAAACACACATACACACTCATAAAATTTATTACAAACTCTAAAATATTCGCGGAGATACCCGACAAACTCCGCAAATTTATTTACTGGAACAGAGGCGGCGCACTGTTTGTATTGTTATGTGAGGAAGATATTATGTATCACAGGGGTACTAAGTAGACAGTCTTACAAACCCCAAAGCCTCTAACACGAGGGTATATATCTATTAGAACTCGTGTTGCATACAAAATTTTATCAAAGTCTATATATTTAATAATATATAGACTTTGATTTTATGTTATACCTGTTCGTTGTGAAGAATTAATTTAATTTTATATACCAATTTTTAGGCAGCACGCCACTGTTTATAGTTTTAGCGAATTTATTTATAAATTGCTTTCTAATTCAGTTCAACGGAAATTCTCGAAATTTCACAATAACAACTGTTCAGTTATACGCCCATTTTCATATCCTTTATAGTGGTTACATAAAAAAATCGCGAATTGGACTCAAAATTTCTTGGGAAATTAAACCACAATATTTTTGAATTCTTTATATCAACGTTTCGGTAGCGTTCCAGCTACCGTTGTCAAGAAAAATAAGTAAAAATTGATTTTTATCCCTAACTGACACAACGGAAAAAAATTTGACAACTAGACAATCAAAAAAATTTTGAAGTTTAAGACTGCAAAATTTTGTTATCAAATTTTTATTAAGGTCCATTCATAGTAGATCATATCTCCGGTAAAATGTTAAATGAAATATTTCATTTTATGACATTCCAACGATGTGATAGTCTACTAGAAATGGAATCCAGTGAAGTGCACGTTCCAGGAACGGTTTTTTTAAGTGGGATAGCGCGTTTTTTTTCGCTTATATTGGAAATGTTGTTAATAAAACGCGTTTCTTGATACTTTTTTTGTGTATGAATATTTAAGTTTTCAAAATATGTATATTCAGTTTTGTGATTTTGTGTTTTGAAATGTGTATCGATTAACAACTATTCAAATTATAAATCATAAGAAAACCTGGATAAAAACTTATGATGCTATCCTGATAACGCAGGTAATTGATTATTGGAAATTTCTCTTTCTAACATTGGTAACCAAATTTGACTACATTCGGCTGAAATACTAGCTACACATTTATCTGCATTTAGTTGTATTAAAGCACTTTCTTTGATTTTCGTCTTTTGTTATTGGGTTCTTTTAATATTATTTTTGACGAATCCCATTGAATTTGATGACCCTCTTCCCAAGCATGTTTGCAAATAGCTGACTTAAAGAATTCCCTATCTTTGATATATTTTTTGTGTTCGTTAATTCGCACTTTCAATGGTCTAGGCCTAGATGTTTCACCTTCAGAAATTGGGGGGTGCCCATTCATTACGTGAGAGATTTTTGAAGATTTTTTTGCCCATTCCTCTTGGTGAGATCTAGCAATGTTTTTAAAATCTCACAATAAGACCCCAAATCTATCTATTATACTCCCATTTTTATATCCTTTAGTGGTTACATAAAGAAATCGGGACTCGAAATTGGGGGGGCGTCTATTAATTTCGCGAGGCATTTTTTAATGGATTTTTTGGACTCTCTTTGGTCGCGAATTGGAGACGGAATTGGGGGGCGTCCATCACTTACGTGAAGCATTTTTAAGAATTTTTGAGCCCCTCTCCTTTTTTGCTCTATTGAAATAAAGTCCTTTATTTACCTCAATA